>SEMN01000191.1:0-600000 GCA_005408345.1 Macquaria australasica | reverse complement strand
GTGTACGGGAGGCGGACAACCTCCTCACATTTAAGAGTAGGCTTAAGACTTTCCTCTTTGATAAAGCTTATAGTAGGGCTGACTCAGGTGACCCCTGAGCCACCCCTTAGTTATGCTGCTATAGGCCTAGACTGCCGGGGGACTTCCTATGATGCACTGAACTCCTCTCTCCTCCTCTTCCTCTCCATCTGTACGCCCTCATATCCCATCAATGCTTGTTATTAATTCAACTTCTTCCTGTAGTTGTGTGCTTTCTCTCCTCTCTCTCTCTCTCTCTCTCCCCTTCTGTTGCTTTCTGCAGGTGTTTCTGCCTCTGGAGCTGTGGAGTCTGGGTCTGTGGTTGCTGCCGCCTGCTGCCCCCGTGCTCCTGCTCTGCACCCGCTGATGCTATTGCTGTTGTTGCTGTTATTAGTATTGCTATTATAATGTTGCTCTTAGTGTTGTTTCTGTTGGTGTTAACATCAATGCCATTACCATATCTATGCTGTATTGAGCTGCTGTATGTTCTCTTTCCTCCTGCTCTCTCTCTCCCGCTCCCCCCTTCCCCTTCAACCCAACCGGTCGAGGCAGATGACCGCCCACCTTGAGCCTGGTTCTGCTCGAGGTTTCTACCTGTTAAAAGGGAGTTTTTCC
Source organism: Macquaria australasica (assembly GCA_005408345.1). NCBI lineage: Eukaryota > Metazoa > Chordata > Actinopteri > Centrarchiformes > Percichthyidae > Macquaria > Macquaria australasica. The sequence continues at coordinate 599,367 of SEMN01000191.1, read as the reverse complement.
TTGCCACTGTCGCATAGTGCTTGCTCATGGTGGGAACTGTTGGGTCTCTGTAAATATAAGGAGTCGGTCTAGACTTGCTCTATTCGAAAAAGTGCCCTGAGATAACTTTGTTATGATATGGCGCTATATAAATAAAACTGAATTGAATTCAGTTTCTATAAAGGCCGATCAGAAAGCACAAAACATGTACCGCTAAAATGGTTTCACCGGTCTGGTAGTTCTACCAGCTGTCTGAAAAATACAATTAATTTGCAAGGTGTGTTCCAAGGAAATCCCCCGTGGAGGAACGCAACCAAAATGATTCAACACCACGAACCTCATCAGACATTTGAAGGTTAATCATGTCAAGGAATATGATGAGTTTTCAAAGCTAGCTAGCACTAAAAAGGCAGAGAGAGAGGGAGCGTTTAGCAACCCCAGGCCGCAGTCCGGGTACTGACCCAGTTGCCGTCCCATCTGGACCCGGACCTATAACCGATAAATTACTGAGAATTATTACACTTTGATGGAGCAGCTTTTCTAGCCTTTACAGCACTGGTTTTGCAGCCCAGGAAACTCAGATAAATTGCACGAGTAAATCATCTCAAGTGATGTTACTCAGCCAATCAAATCTGTGCATTCCGGTAAGCATTGTGACTCCAGTCAGTAAGTGACACTCATATTGGTGTGTTGTGCACATTTAGCTTTTATTTTATAAAAATGTTATTTATCTTATTCCACAAGAAAGCTCTAAGCTGCTCCCAATAACCAGGTGCAGGCTGCTATGGTTTAAGTTGCGTCTCTGAGAGTGGAATATGTTGCACATGTCGCTTGCCAATAAATAAACAGTTGTCAATTCATGATAATTTCTCATCTCTTCATTTTAATACTTAATTTACAACATTGTTAAAAATGGTTAAATAAATTAATAATGCTGCACAATAAATAGAAGGATTCAAATAGACCCCGTGACTGGTGATCTTATCAGCCGATACTGCTTCCAGTGATCAGCCCCAAATAACCTGATGGGAGCACCCTTATTAAAAGTAGCTGTGTTTCTCCTTCCGACCAGAAATGTGGGCTTTTTTGTGTGCATGCATCTCTAGCCCAGCCTTGCAAACTGTTGACTAGTTGATTTGTTTACAATGCACAGAGCTGACCGTAAACAGGCAAAATGTAAATGTAGTCACTGATCACTGAACTTCAATTACTTGTCATCATCCAAAACCATGTTTGGAACAGCACAATCCAACATCTGAGCTTTCAAGAGCTATTACAGCCCCAACTGTGTTTCCTTGAGGCATGTTTCCAAACTCTAAGAGTCATTGCTCAGATAGTGTTGGTGTGGTGTTGACCCCCTACAGGCTCGCACACCTGCATTTATTAAACACAGGGAATTAAATAACAAGGGTTGTCCTGAGCCAGTTTTTACATCAGGACTCAGACCAGTCCAGGCAGTTTTTGAAGGACTGTTAGTTATATAAAGCCCAATCCATTTCTTCTGATGTTTTGTTCCGTGTATGCCAGCTGTCAAAAACATTGCATTATGCTCTATTTAAACACTACAACCACAGAGTGCAGTAAGTGAGTGACCCACAAATGGACCACAGTGCATGCAAAACTGCAACCAGCAGTTTCAATTACGGATGTCAGTGTGCATCAACAAGCGACGCAAAAAAGCCTAAGTAGGACTAAGAAATGCTTCCATTTCAGCAGCATTTTGTAGGTGTAACACACCTCTGAAGTGCTGCAATTGGTGGAAAACTGCACTTGAACTTTGTTCAAAGAGAGGCTGTTCAAATCTGATCCACAATAACATTCCTCTCTCCATACTCTTTACTAACACAGGGTTCCCCCAAGGAAATTGGTTTGGTAGTGCGGTAAGCACTGCTCAAATTACTGGAGATCTCAATATAAAAACTATTAAGCTGATGTACAGTACATTAAGTATCAATATGATATGCATAAAAGTTTAACCGGAAGATTCTTCTGAAACTGATGCGATTATCTAGGTAATTTCTCAAGAGAAGAGTCACCACTCTAATGGACTTGTTGAACTACATAAACAAGCAGTCTACTCACAATCGCACAGTGGTGTTAAAGAGTGATGTGTCTTATCACATACATTCACAACCAATCTTTGGCAGAGTACAGACACCAGCTTGCAGAAAGCACATCAACCTGACAGCAGCCAATAGTCTTAATTTTAATTAGCTACAGCAGATATTAATCTACTGTCTGTGAAGTTTGTCATTTTAACCGGCAGGAGCAACAGTCAGGGTCAGCTAAAAATGAGAGGCCTGCTACCTGAATGTTTTCTACATTGCCCTTTGCTAATACTAAAAGAGTGAGACAAGATCAATCATAAGAGATTCATTAGCATCTGACCTTAAATAATCCAGGTAGTTTACCAACCAATGAATGGAATCAAAATGGAACCGGCTATTGGAACCCACCCTATCAATATAGTTACTAGATGACGTTAGTTCAACTGTGGTAGGGCGCCTCCACTATAAACCACCATGGGAAACCCTGAAACATATTGAAATGGCTTTACTAAAGGAATTATTCTGATGCAACTACAAGTTTGGGACACCACTGGGACATCAGTGATGATGGGGGCATCCTTGGTTACCAATTAGCTACACTCGCTAGAACTTGAGTACTTAAGAGTATTAGGCAAACATGTAAGAAAAACTGCAGTTAAAACTCTACAACTATTCTCACACTGTCCACCAGACAGGACAAGTTGTAAATAAATCACCAATAACTCTTTCAAAGCCCTCTTACCCTTTCCCACCAACATGGAACAGGTAACGCTGCGGTTCGGGCATCTAATTTTGAACTGTTCGGAGCATTTCCACCAAAAATAAATAGGTTCGGAACCTGAAGTTGGTTTCCAGCTAGAACCAAAAAATAGCTATTTCCTTGCCCTAAAGTGCAAACCGTGACGACATCAGTGGGCATGTCATATTCAGAAGGTTGGAAAGAGGATGGAGAAGGCAACAATGGTCTATGGCCGGGTTCGTCAACTGGCGGTCCCTGGGCCACATCCGGCCCGCAGAATATAAATGAGTTCAGAAAATGCGAGGAGGAACAAAATGCACTACAATGGTGTAGTGGTTAGCGGTTAGCCAGAGGGTATCGGTTCGAAACCACTGGCCGGCGGCAAGTGGATTAGGTGAAGCTGAAACGAAATCTTATTCTTTTATGAATGGAATGCAGCTTGTGCCATATTTTCACAAGAATGGGGACAAACTTATAGCTCTCATTTAACATTGTGTTTTATTTATTTTTCTCACTTTTGCGTGGCTGACAAACAATTCAAAAGGCTTTTCGTCCTGCTTCTTGAAAGCATTTTCCATCAATCAGGACATTGATAGCACCAAAACCGATAAATATGTCCTGCCAATCAGGACTGCATTCTGCAATTGTGTTTCATATGTTAAGTGTCTAGTTATCTTTATGGATATCCCATGTTTTTTTTTTTAGAAATCTGTTCACACTGATAGGCTAACAAAAATAACATTACTTTTATATATAATAAAAATTGCAAGTCCGGCCCCCACATTGTCTGGCTTGAAAAATTCTGGCCCTTGGACAAATATAGTTGATGACCCCTGGTCTACGGCCTACCATGGTAATAGTCTTCTACGTCTTAACATTAATAGTTGGTCCATGCTTGTTTTTTTGGATAAAAACTAATATCTGTAATAACAGAACAAAAGCTCTCAGGTAATCAATGCGATCCGACATCTTGCTACTATCGTTTACTTCCGTTGTGCATTGTGCAAAGCCCTCAGTTGACGATGCATCCTTGATTACAATGGGTCTGCTCAAAATTGTTGGAATTGCGGGCTGGTTCGTTAGATAGCACCATGGTTCCAAGAATCCTCAACAGAACTGGTTCAAGAACCAGAGTTAAATTTAGTGGAAATAGAGCATCTGTGGCACAATGTCACCATTTTTTGTCACCACTGCTGCAGAATCATGAAGAATACATGATTACCATTACAGCCATCCTCATCAGCAACACAGATGGTATTTTGGCAAAATTACGAGAGATGGTTTATAATAGACTACACATTCCCCAGCCTGCAATTAAAAATCAGTTATATGAAGGAAGCCAACAACCTATATAGAGCTCTCACCTGTAGCTGGAATTACAACAGACCATATAATGAGCTTAAATGGTTTAACTTTCCTTTAACAGCTTTTGATTCATCCTTTTTACACCCAACAGAACTCCGCTAACAGGAAACAGAGCTCCTACAGGCAACAACTTTATGTGCGTCAGAATATGCCACTGTCCTATTTCCCAGTGTCAATACAACAATTTAGCAATTAGATCACATTTGCTCCCTGGATCAGCACATTCCGACCACTGTTCTTAACGACTACTACTATCTGTGTGCCATGTCTAGTGTGTGCTATGTGATGCTGTCGGTGTGTGTTGCACTGCACTTGAGAATGAAGTTTCTCACATATCCTTAAGAGTCAATGGTTCACCTTAAGACACTTGATGTGCTCACCTTAAGTATTTAAGGTTTCTAACAGAACTCAGAGCAGAGCAACAATAAGAATTGTGAAAAAAAAAAAACCTCTAGCAGTTGATACTGCAATTAATACCGGTGTAGGGAGAGGAAAATCACTCACTACCCAGCGTGGTTGTAGCAGCCTACAATGTTCACAACCTGAAAATCGTTCCAAGCTGCAATATGGCAGAAATCCTCAATAAGCTCAATATCATACACATTTAACACATAATGGCTTTTTAAAGTTTTTATGACGAACGCGTTATGCTTGTTTACACATCTAGCAGACACTGAGCTACATTAGAATTCATTTGTAGTCGTGTTTCTTGCCACCTGAAACATGCAAGTCCAAAATTCACTCTCCTTTTAGCTCTGTTCTGGTGTCCACCAACTCCTGGTAATTATTAGCTGGGTCTTTGGCTGCTAAATGCTCCACTATATTCACCAGCTAGTCGCTAACTGTCTGCTGTTTGGTGCTGGGCAGGTAGTGTACAGTGGGTTTATCATTGCGTGGTTGGTTAGAACAGCTGCCTACTGCGGCTAGAAACAGGGCTAATGACAGCAATGAGAGTGAACCAAAACAGTGAGCTGTGGGCCAGAAAACCAAAACAATGAGCTGGAAGATGCAAAAACGCTCCGTAAAGGACAGCAGAGTTGGGTGACAATTATCTGTGGGTTCATCAATACAAGCAACACTTTTCACATTAAAAGATAGTTATTAGACCTATTGTAGATATCAAAGTATTTATTACTGCAGCTTGAAGTTACAAAACAGTAAATTTTATCCTAGTATTAAATCTAATACTATATAATAGAATAATTCAATTCCTTTTACAAGGTTGGAAATTACAAGTTGCAAACAGGAGTGCCAATACTGATCTAAAATCAGTATCATCTGTTCACATTTCTGATTCAACTTTGAAATTTTGTGATAAATCTTGGTAGATGATGGTAAATTTCTCTTTAGTTTAATAAAAAAAAGTCAGTCATCCAATGTGGTCTGCGTGTTTTGCTATACACAATTATTATCATATCGGCACTGTTTACACCTATATTCTTCTTTTCTTCAGAAGCCAATGATTTATGTTCATCACGTGTTAAAATTATGTAGATGACCACTTTGCTGTTTTGACCTCAACACATTAAAATCCAAATTTAATTAGATCAATTAACACTACATTATAACAACCACCTGACCTACAATGTTATAACACTTCAAGCAGATAGTACAAGCCAAAAAGCACTCATTATGTGTAGTCAATAAGGGGTAGACTGTAGCCATTTACTCTTAAACAATAACTGCTGAAATAATGAAAGCTTTTCCTTTTCTATTTTTTTTTTTTAAAAACAACCAGTGTCGGTGTCTGAAGCCTTTAGACACCAGTCCATTGTCAAATATCTCAAAATAAAATGCAACACTGTCTCTTAAAGTCTGTACACAAATACCACTATTTGTGTTCCTCAGGGTCATATTTTCAACTCTTGATCTACAAAGTAACCCACCCCATTGGCAACATCTCTACTGGGCCTCTGTTAACGACGGAAACCCTGTAATACTGCACATCCTCAGTTGTCTGTAGACAGAGATGTTGCACATAGAGCAGTGACTGCTGCAGTTCAACATTAGTCCAGAAACGTTTCGTGTATCACTTTGAAAAACCAGCTACACAAAATATTACATTTGCAAAGTCAACTCAACTCAGTACTCTCATGTTTAACTAAGATTATGCCCTACATCGCAATAATGCTTTACACTGAAATTATACCGCATGCATGGATCAAACAGCTTGACTGCCTATTAATAACACTGAGAAATAGAGGAATATTTTTGTTTCCTTATGTTTATGTTATCCTGGAAAGAAAAAATACTGCAAAACTGATGTACAACAAGATTTAAAACAGTCACCCATATTTGAGTTTCAGCTTTCCATCACTGAAAATCTACTTTTCAAACCTCAAAAAAAAAGTAAAAATCAGACAGACACCGTCAGTAACGTTGGTTGGCTACTGAACAAATTCAGGTATAAACCCTAAACAATGCAAAAAGACACTTATTCCCCACTCACAAGATATTTCCTTCAACACCTGAATGCTTGGGCAGTGTATGGAATTAGAATTCAAATACATTCACAAAAAACCTAGGTTTGTGGTTACCATTATTCACCCAACTGCTGACAGTTGAGGTTTATTCAACTGGTAAAAATAAAATGATTCTTGATTTAATAGAAATGTGCTTGGTTGCTATCAAGTTCATCAGTGCATCCAATTTCTGCTTGTTTGATCAAAACTACAACAGCTGGGACACCTACTACTTCATATCATAAATAAAGCCGGCTGTACTTATGTCGGAGGGTAAAAGAAATAATTTACACAGCTGCAGAGTTTCATGTTAAAGCTCTTGATTGTAAAAATAGTACATCAGTAGGAGAAACAACCCCCCCCCCCCCCCCCATTTATGGCTTACGTGACAGCATTACACCCATTTTATTGTCAATAACCACTGTGTCTCACCTCCATCCCTGTCTCTGGCTCGGTGTGTGTGGACAGCCTTTGCTCTGCTGTGCCCTGTGCTGTCGATGTGTTTGCTATCAGGGCTGTCAGACCTCCTGAGCATTTTGCAGGGAGGAGTGACGTCTGAGTCTCGCATCTTTTCATGTCGGTGGTCCCCTCCTGGATGGCTCTTGGACGAGTATTTGAGAGTCTGTAGACACAAATCAAACACCTCACTACAATCTAGTATCTTGCGCGTACAATGATATCACCCCTTTATCGTCATCAGGTGGTCTCTCAAACCAGTGTTACTCTCTTGTTAAACATCATGTTTGGCTTTTCAAGGCACTACAATATCAAAGTACTGATGCATCAAAGTTTTAATATTTCAGGAATTAATTTGCAGAGCTAATCTCCATTCATGGAGCTAATTATTTATGATTTGAAAGCAGCAGCTTGATCTCTGTCAATTCTTTCTAGTGCAACATTACTAAGTGGCTATGCTAGTAGGCTAGTACTAGTTTCTCACTTGGTAACAATATATCTAACGTTATGTAGGCTATACTGACACATTTATAATTTCTGATTATGACGAAGTAAACAGACCATTTTTTCAGACAAACTAGTGTTAGCATTTGTTATGGCGTATTAACTATATTTTGAATTTAATTGTTAATACGTTGGTTTACAGTATACATTTCGAGCACTTTGATGTTTCGAGAGCTTAGCTAATTACATCCTTAAAATGACAGATTGCGGTCAGGCCCTAATCGGACTGGCTAGCAAGCAAGCTAACAGTAACAGGCTATCATTAGCTTGGAGCTGCAATAAAACTCGCCTGTACCTTTTCCGAAACAGCCGAATTCGACGAATACATTCAGTCTATGTTATCTTTACCCGGCAATACTAACGTAAGGAAATATTTGCAGCGCTTAGACTGCAATTTCAAAAAAAATCGTTTACTTTTTCACGTTATTTTCCGCACCGACTGGGGCCTGTTGTGCTCTCCAGAAGCCTGAACTAGAGTGTCCATTTTAATCTTATTTGCTGCTAGCAAGCTAGGGTTAGCTAACAAGTACCTGATAGGGCTGAGAATCTCTTCGGTCGCACCTGCAAATATAAAGAAAACAGTTGTGAAGCTTGTAATGTCAACGACGAGAAACAGCTGAAAGTGCTGCAACAGCTGGACGTGCAAGTTTCCAGACACTTATTTTGGTTTCAATAAAAATGGCGGATTGTCAAAGCGTAGCTACGAGGAAAAGGAAAATCTGAATAAGTAACGTTAAAAAGATGTTTACCCATCGCCGAGTCTCGGTTGTTTCCTTGCATACATTACCATCAATGCCGTGTTAGTGTGTTTGGAGTGGGATGTGAAAGATTGATAACGATACTGTGTTTTTCTTGTTGATTCGGCGACCTGAAATCGTTATTTCAACCTAGCTTGTGGGTATTTCAATGCTATCGGCAGCACTGGTCGGAAGAGCGCCCTCACTCAGTCCATCTCCCACTCACACACTCACACACAGCCGCGTCGCTGTCTGCCGACAACACGTAGCAGTGGAGCTGCGCGCAGGGTTGCCAGATATTAGGCGTTCACCAGTATGGGACGGCCTTTATAAGTCAGTGGTACCTGGAAAAGTGTCATGTAATCATATTATGTAATGTAATCAAGTACGAGAATTGATGTTGGTTGTTGGTTTATATTTGTATGTTATTCTTATTTCAGTCAGCTACTTACACTAAAATATTAGCAAATTTGCTAAATAAATCTTGCGAAATAACACACGAATTTGAGAGGAATCAAGCATCAAAAACTCAAGTACGCTCAGGTGTCAGGATTATGATTTTGCCAATGGTGCTTCCACGAAATTGAGTATTTCAGAAATACCCATCAAATACGATTGACAAATGTGGGTATTGTACATAACTGGCAACCTTAACTGCAGCCCCCCCCCTTCCGATGGCAACATCCGGGACACACAGTGGCTGGAGTCGAGCAGTCTCAAAAACTTGCAAACCCTTTTATTTGTGCTGTTGCGTTGGATAAATTGTCATTTTCTATCCACAATTGCATTTTAAGTATTAGAATAAATTATCCAGGTAGTCCATTTACATATATATATATATATATATATATATATATATATATATATATATATATATATATATATGTAAATGTTTTATAGGCCAAAACAGGCCTATAGCAGGCAGTGACTTGTTCTCTCCTGACATCTAGTGGTGATACTTTGACATCGCAGGAAAGGTTTATCTGGAAATCCCTATAACAATGAATCCCTACAAATACTCCCATGATATTCCCCCGAGAGATTTCAAACTTTGCTGTGATAACTTTGTAACAAGATAGTATCTACCAAAATGATATCATGATTACTGTAGTTATGTTCGTAAGGGCATTCCCATTGTCACATTATAAGTAACAATAAGGCCAGGGGGTATTTAAACATTTGAATTTCAGTATAGTTCTGTACATACCATTATGGTTAAAGACAACAGTAATATTGTAATAGATACTACTACTCCAATATGAAGCATTACAGAGTACCACAAATACGTAGGCTGCAAGTCCCTTAACGTCTACACGTAGGCCTTTGAAATGAAACAGTTTGTGCATGCAGCTCATTTTGTGGCTTTGACCAGGTTGTATTGATGATTCAGAGTGAGTATCTGTCAGAGGAGGGCTGCTGGGCCCCATTGTTCTCAGACAATATAACCCACATCATATCCCAGACTGAGGACAAAAGAAGCTGCGGTTCAGCGTTTTGGCACACAATGCACTTTAATGTGGGGACAAGGGGGCACAAAAGGGGGTGCTTCTATTGTTAGCACATTTCTGGAACTTGTTCACATACACAGACAGACAGACGGACAGACACACACACATAGTTTTTTTTTATGAGTCTGTATGGTCAGTCTTACAATAATGTAAGATGCTGTCTGTCTCCAGGTGTCCAATTCAATTCAATTCAGTTTTATTTATATAGCGCCATATCATAACAAAGTTATCTCAGGGCACTTTTTCGAATAGACCGACTCTTTAATTATTTGTTTGCTGCATGTAATAAAAACAGTCCATGAGTGAAAGATTTCTCAGGATCAGTGATCAGTAGGATTACACACACTTGATTGAAGAGAAACACCGGTCTAACTTCAGCTATTTTAACACATATTTTATTTCATTGTTATTATTATTATTTATTTATTTTTAGAATAATCTGTAGGCATAATAAATTATCATCCTTTATAAAGTGCCTTTACTGGTCTTTGACAACTTGTTGCGTTCTGTCTTAACATGACCTGTAGGGGGAGGTATCAAACCACTTTTATATCTCTATTATTAAAGCACCTAAACTCACTCGAGTGATACCCACTTGCATTACCTGACCACTCCTAAATGACATAAAATTCATTTTAAAATATAGTCATGTTCAAGTTCACTTTATTCCAGCTATTAAAAAAAGACAGCTGAATAAAATATTGTTTCTCTCAGGACCAGTGTATAAAAACTGACAAAACATAAAAATAAAACATCAAGACAAAACATTGAATTATATTATATTAAAGCCTCAATGCAAAAAAGATCTTTGCAATAAATTATTTGTAGTCAGTGATTTTACAAGTGGGAGCAGATATATAGAAGGCTGAAGCTCTATAAATACTCCAACATAAGTGCACGTGCAATTATAAGTTCTGTTTGAAATTAGGGGCTGTCTGTCCCAACAAGTAGCGTATAAAATGAATAAATCATATTATTTTGACACAGTTCTACTGGTAATTGATGCTGAAATTGACTGGCCTCACTTGTAATGATTTAACTGAAGGCAAATAGACTATATTTTAGAATAAATTAGCATCACCCTTTTTTATTTTGTAAATTGCAGTTTCTTATAAATATGTATAAATGTCTATAAACACTATTTCTCAAAGAACTATGCTATCGAAGTGCGACTGTTTTGTTTTCTCCTGTTGGCGGAGGCGTTAGCTGATGATTGACAACACCACAAGCCAATAAAAATACAAGACCGAACCACTGAGCGCGCATGAATAGGATAATGACCAATGAACGGACAGATTGGGCGGGCTCTATGGCGAAAGCCCTGTACGGTGCAGATCTCTGAACAGCTTTGTGTTGTCACACACCCACCCGATAAGGTTGGGTCTAAATAGACAAACCGTTTCCAAATCAGCGCCTTGACAGACCGCTTTATCTGTCTTGGAGAGCGGCACGGCCAAGGCGTAACATTTTGAAAGGTTGTGTTCAGCAGATAGCCACAGAGAGCGGGGATGAGTTAAGGAGGCGTTAAAGGAACAAATCACGATTTCTAAAGTGGGAAATAAAACAACTGAAAAGTTTTGTTTTCGAAGGAACCAGTGGAGTACATTGTGACCAGCAAGAAACCATTCAACTCCGACCTCCGATGCAAAGTGAGTACCAACATCTAGCTAAAAACTTATCTCCACAATGTCAAGCCGATGAAAACAAAAAAGCAGTTCCAGTGGGAATTTTCGACATAAAAATAGTCGAAAATATCGTCATGGCTTCATGGGGAATACCGAGGATTTAGCTATCATACAACTAACGCTACTCACCTATTGCCAGAGCAGTTTTAGACTTGGTTTGTGTGGTACTCAGGGGCTAATGAAGTACTCTAACAGCGAACTTGTATTGTTGCTAACCTAGCTAGGTACATTATAATAAAGGTACAAGGTACATCATTTATTTGTAATTCTACAACACAGGGCAATGAAACAAATGAAATGAAAGTTTCATTCCGACATTCCGTCACGCTACACACACAAAACATATATACACATATATTTAAAAATTAGAATAAAATGATAAAATAAAAAAACAATACATACAGTTACTTATATAGGCTACATATATATTATACAAGGGTAGTGGTATGGTTATGTGCAAAACCAGCATAAAAGAAAGTTCCATGTCAAGTACTAACCTGGGATTAGCCAAATTAGTATGTGCACACCCAACTGTGCAATTCTTCACTAATATGACTTTTTATATTCGTTTCAATGAAATTTCACCTGACATCTGGAAAGTGAAAGGCTAACATAATCTTTCGTAATTACAATGATAAGCTGTTATAGTGATGGTAATAGTAACGAGTACAAAAGCTACAGTAGAACCTCTTATGCCCACACAACTTAGCTCATGACTCAAACCCTCAACTTCCACAAAACACAAACACACACCCACACCCTAAATGCATGAGCAGTTCCTACTCTCCAGGAAGTGCAGTGTGCCATGTAGCATGGCCGAAGGGAATACAGAGCCCTTGTGCCCTGCAAAGTCAAGTGTGGTGACACGGAGCTTGTCACTGGCTGACAGCGCCAAGCCTCTGAGCTGGCAGCCCACTGGGAGACTCAGCACTTGGCCAGCTTCCATTCCATCCCAACTCAGCCATTTGTTTTGCATACTTTAAATTTGTATATGAAATATATAATAATGAAATAGGACTCTGTGTTTTGTCTTACACCATTCTTTCATAACTATTATTGCTTGAGGGTATGCCATGATGTGAATGAGCCCTTGTCACACGATACCCTTTTGTATCTTTTAATTTAACATGAAGATGCCTAATAACCCTCTCAAAAGCCAATATCATCTGTTTCTTGATGTGGTAAAAATTCAGCGAGACCCAAGATGTCAGTAGAATTTTCTTGGAAATGGAAATGCCATTATTTTGCATTCCATTGAGTCATTTCTTCCCCTGGACAGAGTCTGCATACTTCTTGAATGCACACATGGCCATCATTCAGCAGAAGTGCAGTACTTGATGTTTAGGCGCTGGAAAACAACGTGTTAAACCGTTGTGTAACTAAGGTTAAAGGAGCATCTTATAGGTAAAATTAGTCAACCAAGAAACTGCAGAGTTGCATTCATTGTGACACAGCATATTGCTTTAAAAACATTCCTTTTAGATCAGTGTCTAATAGTGTAGTTAGCTTCATTAATTAGAAACTTCATTTCTTGCTTGCCAGGTACAATGTCTGCATCATGTCCCATCATTTATCATATTGTCACTGTTATGGTGCTCTGGCTGTGAGAAAACAAGAAAAGACAGTAAGAGGATGACCTTCTTTCCCTTGTATTTAAAGGCCACTGAGAGGAATCTCTAGAGAGCTGACATTTCTCTGTGTAAACTCCGAAACCTCAATGGTTTGCCTGCAGTTTTGGCCAGCCCTCCATGATCTCACTGGGAATAGCCTAGTTCTTCTTTTAAATCTTGCCTACAAAAAGGTGGGATGCCTTTTGTCTGTATTCCAGCTGAGCAGGGAGAGTCTCTCAGGAGACTTTGATTATAAGTATTTTAGTCCAGTTCATCACTCAACAGCTTTGCATCATGACAAGTGTGTGAGGGCTTCATTATGCCCTCGCTTTACGTGGCAAAATGGGATCACAGACTCTTCAATGAAGTGACTGAAGGCATCATGCAAGGGCTACGTGTTTGTAAGAGCTGCAAAGGTTTGCCACCTGGAAATTGTCTTGGCTGGCCTGGCCTGTGTGAGTGCCTGTGACATGAAAATAGATGCTTGTTTGTTGATTTTTGTGCCCACAGTGCTGGAGTGTAGCCTGTATGGAGGCAGAGGAGGTCAGGGTGGGGTCAGATGCATCGGCCCAGACGAGGCCCAGCGTAGGAGGCTTTGCCCTGTGTTGGTTGTCTGAGCAGGTGTCTCCGAGCTGCAGCTCTGCATAGTTCACATTCTCAGGGTTTGTTTCCTGGCATGGAGGGTCACCGTGTAGGGGGGGGGGGGGGGAGGTGTGGGAACTAAGAATGCTATGTTTGCAAGGCTCAACTCCCAGAATTCATCTGAGCAACCTGCTGATTGAGACAAACGCTTCCTGTCATTGCAACAGCCCGGCCTGTGTTGATGAGGAACCTGTCAGCAGTTCATTGCCCTGTTCGTGGCCAGGGACAAAGCCAAGAGTTGGCTTCCATAACTGCTTGTCAGCAGCAAGGCTATTTTCTTGGGGCTTAAGGGTGAGTAGGATACAGTGGTTTAAGACTCTTAATCCAAGCATTAGTTTGGATCACTATCAGCTCACTCAGAATTACAGGAAATTGCCTTGTCTGAGGAGAAGTGTTGTCATTTTAAACCTCATTTTTTATTTCACTCATCTTGTCTTCTTATCCATTCCCTAAAACACATCCACAGATCATTTATCTTAAATGTCACACGGACTAAATGGATCCTAATTTGGGGTCTAAGGACAAGCATTAAGCAATGCCTTGAATACAACAATTTGAAAGCTCTGTCCTGCAGGAATGCAGTCAGTCTGGTATTGAGGTGAAGCAAAAGACTAAAGCAGCCAGAGAATGTAAAGAGAGGTTGTCAGATAGTTTTGGCCTCTCTTGATAGTGACTGTGTTTCAGCAGCATTAGTTTGTAGCGAGTTCTCTGCCTCTTCATCAAGTGTTGAGTGGTGTCTCAGCTCAGGTCTCTGAGTGCTGCCTCCTGACATTTTGAGGTGAACCTACTTTATTACCAGCCATTGCTAAACTTGGCATCATATGAAATATGAACACAAGTATGTTGTTGCAGCAGTTAATCCAGTTATAAAGTCTGTAGCCAGACTGATCAAAACATTTTTATACTGCATATGTATATTTGTCTGAGGTCTTAAATGTCATATTTTTCCATGATTACACTTGTGCTCACTGTGTGAGTGTTGCAGTCCATGTTGTAAATCTGTAAAAAGTGATAAGATTATGAAAGCAAACTTCCAGGAACTAGAAGAACAAATCTGCTGTCAGTGCAAGAGATCATCTTTGAGTCAGTCTGATAATAACTGAAGAACTCATCATTATGGTTCTATTGAATTGAGCCAGTGTTAATTTTGGCACCTGATTTTGATTTAATTTTAGTCATAGTCTTTTGATGAAAATGTATATTAGTTTTAGTCATATTTTAGTCATTTGATTTTTGTTAGTTTTAGTCTAGTTTTCGTCAGTGAAATTGTAGTCTCCAGCTCCTCCTGTCCACATGTCGAAGTGTCCTTGGGCAAGACACTGAACCCTAAATTGCTCCCGATGAAGGCCAGCACCTTGCATGGCTGCTCCGTCGCCATCGGTGTGTGAATGAGACCAATCTGTAAGCCGCTTTGGGAACCACTAAGATTGAAAAGTGCTATGTAAGTGACGTCCATTTAAGTGAAGTCCATTTAGCAATACTGCTAAACTGTTTCACTCACCCTCTGTTTAGCTTGAGAGGAGAAACTAAAACGTTGGATAAGGTAGTGATATTTCTTTAGCGAATGTCTAGGGGAAGATGGTTTACTGCTGACATTAATCTTGGATCTTACTCATTCCTTCCTTGGTGCAACAAGTCAAGCGGCTAAATCAACTTTTGTTTGAACAAGAGATATTTTGGGCTGAGGGTGAAACTGTTTTACTGATCAGGAGCTACAGTGTGTGATTCTGTAGATGCATGCAACTCAATGAATAAGACTTTGCATTAAAAGAGTATTTAGTTAATTTGTCCATCAGTCTGTCTTTCACATTATCTTCACCTACTATTTAGTTTTAGTCTTGTTTTCGTCATGAAAAACAGGTCGTCAACGAATATTTGTTTGGGGAGTTTTTGTTGACGAAATTAACACTGAATTGAGCAGCATATATACAGAGGACAGCACATCTGTCTGTCCATTCAACCATCCATACGCCCACTGACACATCTGTCTTTCCACCCATTCTTCCATTCATCTAACTGTTCTTTCATTCATTCTTTTACTCATCCAACCACCTATTTTTTCCCTCATTCCATTCATCCATCTATTTATCCATCCAGCCTGCTATCCATGCATAATCACCATCTTACTCCATGGTATCTCTAATCCATGTTGCATGTCCGCAATGGACTTGTGAGCCTGCTGCCGCTCTGCTAGTCGCAGACGGAGAGATTACAGTGATGTACTTGGCAGGGTCACAGTTGATGAGCATCACCAGTAGTGATGGCTGTGTTGTTTTGCCCCTGCCTGCCCAACAGAGGTATAGGGTTCTTCTCAGCACCGCCTAAGCCTCTGCAGTGCTGCGCTGGAATGAGCCCACCCAGCAGATGCCAGCCATCAGACACCTGCGTTGGCTTCGTTATATCCCAGCTCCAACCCTGTGCTCACTGTGCAGGCATGCTGCCCCCCTCACTGCGGACCTTCTTTTGATGGAGAAAGCAGAGAGGCTGAGTGAATGGTGGTAGCATTAATAAAAGTACTGGGTGTGGGAAAGCAAATCAGGCTCTGAACCTTCAGGGAGAAGGTTAAGCTATAATGTGTTACTGTATATAGGTCTAGATGTGAGTAGTACAGAAGTGCTGTTTTATTATGGGATAGTGTTACATTCCCGTTTTAAAGCATACACTATTAACAAGTGCAAAGCTCCAGTTACAAAGTACAGTGGTCTTCTTATTCAGCTACATCTGTAGCCAAACTCAGTGGTTTGCATTTAAAGCCTTGGGTTAACAGGATCTTGAGCTCAACTATGAGCTATTGCTGTGGGAATACTGTATACACAAAATGCCTTGATCACAATCTTGCAAATTAGATGTTTTGTAAGTCTATTGTTTAAAGCTAAAACATTGTTTAATAGGAATTGGTCAAAAAGGAATTGTTGCACAACCATGTGGAGACATAGGTTACAGTAAGTCTGTAACAGCTTGTAACCAATTTATCAGTAGTCAGTGAAGGCTATAGTCTTACATAGAGAGCCAGTGGGTTCACTTGACTGACGTCATGCTTATTTGTCAAATGTTGTTTTATTTATGAGGGTTTTCCATGCATGGCCCCTACCTCACATTACTACGCCTATTCCCCTTATGGCAGCCCTGTGAATAATTCAACATACTTGGAGCAAACAGAACCAAAATAAGCCAAAGTGTGTACTTGTTTGTGGCTCTGTCCAGTAAATCACTGCAACCATAGAGGATTTGTGTAGTTGTAGTTAGTGTTTATGTTAGTATTGTATGCTCATGCTGATGGAAAATTGACTTAAGGACTTCTCT
This sequence comes from Macquaria australasica, assembly GCA_005408345.1. NCBI lineage: Eukaryota > Metazoa > Chordata > Actinopteri > Centrarchiformes > Percichthyidae > Macquaria > Macquaria australasica. The sequence goes on along the minus strand of SEMN01000191.1, from coordinate 582,329 downwards.
GAATTAATGTCAAGCATGCAAAAAAGTGCATTAGATATGAAGATAACTACCGGACAAAGTATTACTTGCCATTTTTGCCACTTGACCTCACAGCTCCAAGTTGGCACCATCAGCATGAGAGGATCTATGTCACCTGTCATTGATGAGTATCCGGTACTGGATTAGTGGACCATGAGGTTGCAATATTCATGTTGCTTGTGTTGATATTTAAAGTGCTTGGGAAGCTTGGTAACCATACGCTGGTCATGATGACAACGACAGTAACTTGACCAAGCTGCGTAAGATATAGACTGTAATTCATCTCAGGGGAATGAGAACGCAGTTATGTTGTAACACACACATTACACACTGATGTCACCACCATCTGCTCCTTGCTTGTTGCTGTGAGAGACTTTGCTTATATCAGATGAGAGAGGGGAACACAACTTTTTCTCTCACAAACATTGCAATTTCTAGAGGTCTAATGGTCACAGGTTCTAGAGGGTAGGGCCACGTTAAAAGAAGAGGAATTGAACCTAATGTTGGATGTTGTTTTGCTTGTCTGAACCATATAAGCGGCCTGCTCCTTTCCTCTGCTGCCTTGCGCTCAGGGATTGCCTCCTGGTATAAGGGATCCTACTTTCGCCACATGACCCCTCTTGGCTTCCTAGCTGCAGTAATGATTGACATGAAATGCGATGGGGAGATAGATAGATGGACCAGTGTTGCTTACCTCTCTTATCATGTTCTCCTTCTAAATCTAATGCCATTTACCCACATTTACACTCGCTGCATTCGGTTAAACCACGTGTCTGTGGTATCTCGTCAACTTTGTTAATGTGTCAAATTTAATGTTATGTTAGTTTCATGTTGAGTTCACTCACGTCTAGTCTCGTTCTGCATTTCCTGTTTTATTGTGGTCAACACCTCTCCTTTTGTTTCTGATCAGACTTCCTCCCTTTGTGTGCTTTCCCGCCTTTTGTGATTGTCTGCCCCGCCCCTGATTGGATTCACCTGTGCTCCCTTCCCTCCTGTGTATATATAGTCCTTGCTTCCCTTTGTCCTGTGCCAGTTCGTCTTGTCCTGTCTTCATGTCACGTCGATCTAGCGATTATGGTGTTTCACGATCCAAGCTTGCAGTTTGTTGTATTTTGAGCTAAATCCTCTTACGAGCGCTTTTTGTTAAAGTTTTTTGTAGATCCTCGACCAGAGCAGTTTTGAGTTGAACGGTTTTGTTTTCTCCTCTTTATGAGCGATTTTTGGTTGTACTTGTGTTCTTCAGTAAAGTTCTTTTTGTTTTCAAACGTCTGATCTCAGAGTTGTGCATTTGAGTCCACCACCTTGTGTCATAGTTCGTAACAGTGTCATTTCCTGGTGCCACCCAAGATTTCTATTCCACCATTGACCTTGCTGCAGTATAACCACTGATTTGATGACTGGTTGGAGACAGGGGGAAGAAATAGGGGGGACTGACTAATTAGTATGCTGGCTTCTTTGTGACGACGGGTGGGCTCTTGCAGAGGCCTTGAGTCCTTCAGAATAGTGCTGATTAGCCCAAGAGGGTTTTCTTTAGATGCCTGTTTTCTCTTAGTTGGCAGGGACTCTTTCCAGACAGCAACACTGGTTTTCACTGTCTAAATCCCCCTTTTGTATGTGGGGCGTCTCAAGTAGTGTCAGCTATAGCTCTGTACACTTGTTGCTGTGTCTCCTGCCACCTCCCTCTGGCTACAGGCCCCCCGAAGCAGAATTTTCATTTGCCTGTTAACATCTCTGCACCCCTTAATTGCCTCTTGACTACACTCCACAACATGTAAATGTTTGATCGGCAAAAGGTCTGTGTGCATGTGCGTGTGAATGCCTGCTTTTGTCTCTGAACTTGAAAGCATGTTCTCAGGCTTCTGTGTGTATGTTTGTGTGTGTGCATGTATCGGACAGGCATTCATTCTTCTTTAGTCCACTATGCCCACTCTGTCTATTCCCTTGTTGCTCATTGAGTGCAATTACAGCAATTTAACTGTGAATACCCCTTCATAACAGCCTATTAGAACCATTAACTATGCAATCTTCACTCTTTGATGGCTTGGCCCACGTGGTTAAAACTATTCAGTCTGGATGATGGCACACAAGGGGATAGGATTGTGAGCTATCTAAACCAATGGGACTCTGTGTGCTATACTCTGTGTTCCCTGTATATCATGCAAGTTACTTCCATTACTTACTTATACTGTATGTCCACTAACAGACGGATCAAGTATCTAGTTAATTCAGTTGTAACATAAGTGACTGAGTAAAGGTCAGATCTGGTGGACACAATAAGCCTAAGATGATTATCACACTGCATCTGGAAGAAAACACAAGCAGATGGACTTAACCTATTCACTAATTCAACAACACGTATGTCACATTTAGAAAGAAAATGCTGGAAATAAATCAAACAAAAGCTAATATGCGGCATAAAGAACTGCACTACAAATACAGCAGTACAGAAACGCTGTAAGTTCTACACAACACAACAGAAATTTCCAGCTGACTTAAGGTGAGACTAATTGTTATCAATACTTTTGAAAGAAGAAATAATACATTCCTCCTCTTAAAAATGAGAAGTTAAATGTATTGGTAATAAAACTCACACTTGATCAATACACTTAGTGGTATTAGCTTATGGTGGCTAATGCTAGCAAACTTTTTTTGTTTTTACTATTATCCTGTAAATGTCACACATTTTAAAAGGCTATTGCTAGGTCTACAGCTGATATCTCTAGCAGGGTTTCCCGCAGTGTTTTACAGTGGAGGCACCCTAGTGTTTGTTTGATTTGTTTGAGAGAATGAATCTTTTGGGTGAATGAACTGAACTGAATCACTTCCTGAAACAGTCCGTTCATTTCTAAGTCAGTTCAGTTGAGCTCTGTCAGTTGCGAGTGAACGAGCAAACTGAGTGAGTAATTCAAGTCATTCGTTCGCAGGAGGAAAGGGGTGTGTTCAAGACAGCAAATACACAGCTGATTCGGGTTGCTAAGATTTAGCTGCAATGGGTAGGTCTTTGTTATAGAAGCTTTCAGTTTGCAAACGGTATATTTATTCAACTAAATTATCAGGTCACTGGCTTATCCTTCACAAACCACCGTTCTCAGTTCACTAGTCAGCAAGGTGAACTGAATCTTTGGCCGTGTTTCAGTTCAGTGAGTAGGACTACGCAGTCGGAGCTCCGGTCAAGCACTGAACGATTCGGTGAACAAATCTTTTGAACAAATCTTTTTAATGAACTGATTCTAATGATTCAGTACACTGAAAAGAACTGCCCATCTGTAAGGCACCTCACTTTGCCTGAAATAAAGAGCACCTCTGAAAATATACATTTTTTATGAAATGTCATATTCGATAAAGTGCGTCACACAGCAAAGGCCATGTAATTAATGAAAGAGCTGATTTTTTTACAGCAGACATTTTGTCATAGTAGTAAAAGCACAGGCGTTGATAAGAACATTAACAATGGCTCTTTTCAATTCAAGTGTCCCAGTAAGCCATGACAGTGTGACAGTGAGCCAGCATGTACAATACCAGGACCCTGAAACTGAAGCAGGTAAATGCAGTTCACCCATAATTAACTGTATTATTTCTGCCTGTGCTTTACCTACTGTGACATGTCAGAATGTCTTTTTGTTAAAACCGTCATCTAGTAACGGCACTTTCCACCCTTGCTAAACAGTTTCCTGAGGGAAACCGTGTCCAGTAATATCAGAACCATGCAATCACAATGTTAAGACTACAATAAACATCTTCAGAACATTTTCCAACATCACTGAGGAATGCTTGACTTCAGCAAATTACGCGTCTGGGCGTGTGCATCAGTCTTCAGTGTCCTCGGAAACATCTGCTGTGTTTGGTATGACTGAATGTGTTTGCACCACGTTTTGTTATGACACGTACGTTTCTCGTGTTGTTGTGTACTTGTGTTTTATATATTAAGTGTTTCTTTTAAATGTGTCTTATGTGTTGTTAATTTGCTCGAGATTTTCCTCATTTGCTTGATTTTTATCTATTTGCCTACCTGTGCTATCTTAAGTTGTGGTGTGATGTGCTCTCTCAGCCACCATACCCCAACTTCTACAGGCTAATATATATTTTTTTGTATTTTATTTTTGGCAAAACACATTTCCTCCAGTTTGCCAGCTGCCGGTTTATGATAATCAGTTTTGCTATGTTAGAAGTAAAATGTCCAAAAGCTGCCTTCAGATGGTATAGATAATACAAAACCAACTTGAGTGGCTGCCATAATTTGAGCCTAAAGATGTAATTTGGTATTTGCCCTTTATTTAACAAGCATCCTAAGATTTAAACAGCTGTAATCATTTTCTGCTGCCTATCATACGGTGCCCTCATATCAAAGGACAAGCTTCTCTGCTAACTTCTCCCTTAGCTCACCACTAATTGCTAAGTAACCTTATGGAAATGCCTACGAGTGGAGGTTTTTGGCTCTGGTGACATTAAAGTGTGATATTTATAGTTTGCTTTGGATTGTCAAGCCTTGATAACAGAGGGCATATGGTGTTGATCCAACAGTGTGTGTAGGAGTAGTTTATTTTGTTTGCAGTGATGGTGACTGCATCATGTAGAGTCAGTTTAGATTTGAGTAGAGTTTGAATAGATGGACTCTGCAGGGTGGAGTTGCGGTTTGGTTTGTAGGTTCACTGGGGCACAGAGTTTGTGTACAGGGGTGTGAATCTCTAGGCATTTCACGATTCGATTCGATTATGATGCGATTATAAAACGATTATTGATGCATCTTGATGCATCTTAATCAGTGTCCAAAATTAAACTTTTGACTCGCCTATTTCCTTCTGTTAACTGTTTTGTATTGGTTAGCAGGGACCCCACAATTTGTTTTTGAGTAAAATTCAATTTAATTCACTTAACAGGTGAATTTGAAATTCCAGGATCCAGTGTTCATAATTTAGTATTTTATGCAGTATTAATGTTTGTGGATGTGTTGTATGGCTTCCACCACCATAGATTTGAAGCACAAGTAGTAGAAGAAACACTTCCTCTATTGTTGTACGTTGCAGTAGTTATCACAAAGCTAGCAGAGAAAATATGCTGGCAGACTCTGGCTGCAACACATGACTATTTTGGTATAAACACTTACTCGCCAGTGTGGCGGGCAACCTTCCAAGATTTACTTGCCAAATGGAATTTCTGGTCGGATTGTATTTATCTTCGGTTGCGCATGCTTAGCTGTCCTGACCAGCCCAAGTAGCCTAGCTTAAAATGTAAACACAAAGCACATGTTTTACGTATGTTACATTTCACCATCGAGTTGGTTCAGCCGCAAGGAATGTACTACGTACAGCCCAGTCTTACAAAATTGTAACAGGCGATTATAACGTCAAGAATTGAGTTTTAAATTTTCGATTATTGAGTTTTCTGCATCGAGACATAATCGTTCAAAAGACAATTGTGATGCATCTAAAAATCTTAAACCTGCAGCAGATGTGACACAATGGTTTGTCTTAATTTCATGTGTTTCAGTTAGTTCAATTGAGAGTAATGGTCACAAACGAGACGTACAGTATAATATATTAAACACAAATAAAATCAGTCCAGTGTTTTTTGAAGGGATCAGGTGTGATGCATGACATAGTAAGTACTAAGATGCTGCCAGTTTCTTCTACTCCAAACCCAGGCTCTCACAGTTGGTCATTATAATGGCTCTTGTAAAGCTTTTTCTGTCCACCCAGTTTCCTCTCTCACTTCCGGGGTCGTCGGCACCAGATAGAGACAAAGCAGCTCTTTCTTTGTCCATTTTGAAGTTGTCCCTTCAGCGACTGGATGCTAATCTGACTGACCATCAGCAGCGTCTGTCATGGACAGGGAAAGACAGATACAGAGAGAAAAGACTGAGATAGATAGCAAAGGAGGGGTGGGGGGTGGCATGAAGGGCGATGACTGGACCATTTGGCATCTGGTGAACAAAGAGGAGTATTGTGTGCCAGTGGGCCACTGTGGAACAGACGGCTTCTTTACAGGATGGAACTGGTGTTAAACCTCCAAAATCTTGTGGGGGAGATCTGCCAGGGATACATTCATCAACCATCCACCTGAGAACAAAATGCCCAGCACCAATGGGCTGCAAATTCAGATTTGCAGGCAAAGGATATTAACAAATATGCAATATTTAAAGGGTCAGTTCCAAGTTTCTTGCCTGTGGACCTTTTTTTTTTCTCATGATGTTTTGGTCCCCTGTAATTTTTATTCTGTTTCAGCTATTATGACAACTATTAATGGGATATTGGACTTCATGTGAAAACAAACCATCATCTGTTGGTCCAACAGGAAACTACAGAGGATTTTCGTCTCATGCTAAATGTCATCATTAGCAGGGTTGGGTGATCGTTTCTATTTTCATATTGTCCAATCATGGTTACTCAAGATCGTGGATAGGTGTTCCGATCGCCAGGAGGCGGAGGGAGTAGGAGGAGGTGGGGGGGAGTTATGTCACTGCACACCAGTGAAATGTTGGCCAGTTCAGACCAAAGATTCACGATGAAACCGGAGCGTTGCAATGAAAAGTTTCAGTCTCAACTCAACTCAAGCCGATGGCATCGCCTATGACTCAGCTTGTCAAGTTGCCAGTGAATGGTTTTAGAATGTAAGGCATGTGACCTGTTTCAACAGCCAATCAGCTCGTAGTGAAGTCAGCTGGTCGAAATGGCAGAGTTTTGGACGGAGGAAAGAGAGGATCACCTCATCAGTTTGTTTGAGGAACAGTTGTGTCTGTATGACACAAGCCATAACATTTACCCAAATTAGATCATATTTTAAGATGCTACAAATCATATCCAGCTACAGAAAAAGTGGAAAAAGCCGGCATACCGCATCGCACACATGTGTCTAACTGGTTTATAATTAAGGACTTAAATTTCACTTGTCGCTCATGCTGATTAAGGGGGCTCAACAGGCGGACATGCCACTTCACCAGAAACATCTCTAAGTGCGTTCAGATTCAAGGACAGTGTAAGGAAGAAAACAGTCTTCCTGAGAAAGATAACATAATTTAGCCAATACACTGTATTCCAGTCGTGCATTTTTTTTAGGCCTTGGCTAGCAAATATCAAGTTTATAATTTAATCTCTAAATGAGTTTATTGCATTTTAGAATTAAGCCCTTTGACTCTGAATACATCTTTGTCTGTGACTTAGAAAGGCTTAGGTTACTATTGCCCATAAGGGAAGGAAGTATAGTGTGCATGTTCAGCTTTCAAGAAACGTAAATAGATCCAAGTTGCTTTGTTAATCAACCTAGGTTTCAAATCACCTGGATTTTTCCTGGACTGAGAGTTCAAAGAAATGCCTCTCTTTATCTGATTAGTAAGACATTATTCTTGGCTGGACATTTGACATTATTGGAAAAGTGTATATTACACCCGAGGTAGGCCTAAACCTAGGTTCCAATATTACCGTCAGCCAGAGAGAAGTAGCATCAGATACTGTATGTGTGCACTATAAATCTCACCAATGTCAAAAACAACCTAGAGGTGAAACACTGAATGAAAGCATAAACATAAGATCCCTTGTACCAGCTTGTACTGAAATCCAAGTGTAACTTCATTAAACATAAATGTCATTTTGTCTGCCTATAAGGGAGTTTCCCAACAGGAACAATATACTGCTTAAATCTTTTTAAAAAAAGCTCCTTCACATTAAGTGAAATTGTCGGATTTAATTGAGCATTTAAGATATTGCTGGACTCCACTGGTGCTCTTCCACATGCCTGAAAGCTCCTACACAGTTAAAGGATACCTCAATTTGCCCAATCAGCTGATAGAGGAAGAGGTTAGGTAGGACAAAAGTTAAAGCCAAGAGGTCAACTAGCTATCTTAGGCTTGGGTTTCAAACCATTTTCTTGTGTGAGCCTACTTAGTGATGGTTCTCAACTATCAAAACCCAACACAGTGCACATTTATTCCAAACAAACACGGCAGCAGCTGATTTTGCTGAGTAGCACAACTTCAGTCAGAGGGAGGAACTAATAAACAGTGAGATCAACTTCGGTAGTGTTTGGAATAAAAATATACAGAGTCTTGGGCCACAGTGGCTATTGGTTGAGTACCACTGACATGTAGGACTTTACATCATAGCCTGCTAGACTTCATCTTCTGTATGTTGTTATACCGCATAGGTCAAGGTTGAACTTGAAATGCTTAGTTAGACAGTCTTCCTGTAGGACTACAGTGAAGGGGCCCTCCCTGGTATGTTGGAGCATGGATTCTCTCATCACCAACAGTCTAGACTTGTATCTACCTGGATTAATCCATACAACATAATCCAATTGACACAACCTATCAGCCAGCAGATAGGAAGGACATGTTATCGCCTTCAAAGGAGAAACCAGTAAGAGACAGAGATGGTGAAGAGGAATGTCCCAGAATGCATTGGTATCCTAAATACAGTAATGAAAACATTTTGCTCATAGGAAACATTGTCAACTCTATTATAGTGGCAACATTTTGGATTCCTTCAGTTGCTTTTAGTGTCTTTTGATAATTACTTCTTTGTAGTGACTGAGTAAGCCCTCAATTTCTGTTTTCTTTTATGTCTTTTTAAAAGAGGCAGTGAGAGATGTTTCTCTGCTATGGTAATTCTCTAGTTGGAAAAGACCTGATCAAAGCAAAATTATTGCTTAGATTATTGTAACATTTTGATATGATTGATATTGATTTGGCTTGGAACTCTGTATGCATATTGAAGTGTTAAGAAATGATACACATGATCAAACTTGAATAACTTGCATCTGCTTAGGGTGTGTTCAATTTCCCTAACAATTTGCCTTTGTAAGCAAACCTGGCGGTTCTGGATTGAAAAGATAACTGCGGAGTATAAAAGAGAAAACGAGAAGAGAGATGTGAAAACAGCATCTACAGCACTTGATGTTAATTTCATCAGTCCTTGTGAGTGTGTGCAGAGACATAATGTTACAGTTTTTCCTGGCGTACACTGTGGTATAAAGGTATATCGCACCCATCTCAGTTCTGAAGTTACATTGTACACACTAACCCTCTTTCCACCAAATTAACTCTGGTTCTTGAACCCGTTCCGTTCAGGATTCTTGGAACGTTTGTACTATCTAGCGAACCTGCCCACGTTTTCGCCAGTTTTGTAATCAATGATGCGTCATCAATGGAGGGCGTTATACAGTGCACAGCAGATGTAAACAATAGTAGCAAGATGGCGGCTCACATTGGTTACCGGTGAGCTTTTGTTCTGTTACAGATATTTGTTTTTATCCAACTTATCTAACTTCAGGTCAAGAAAAATCTTCTATTATTTGGTTCCAGCTGGGAACCAATTTTTTGGGTTCCAAACCAATTTGTTTTTGGTGGGAATGCTCCGAATAGTTCAAAATTAGGTTTGCAAACCAGAATGGAACCCATTCCATGTTGGTGGGAATGGGGTAATACAGGCACACATTCATTCACATGCATTTTTGTTTTGCAGGTGTGTGGAGTCTACTGTAGTCAATAACAAAGTAACACTGGTATGTTTACCCTTCCCAAGGTTCATGCAGATATTTCACACAGCAGCCCAGTGTCGGTTTATTTGGAAGACAGATTATACATTCATGGCTTTAACATAATTTGAATTCTCCAGCAATAACATTTGCATTCCTGTAATAGCAAATTAATGTGTTTTTGTCATAATGTGAAGCATCTTCATCTTGTAGGGCAGTGTCATGTTATACCAAGTGATCCCTTGTGCAAGAAGCTCCCGTTGAGGAGGGAACATGAAGGAAGAAAACAAAGTTGGATAAACCAAATTTTAGATTTATTAAGTAAATAAAAGATAACAAAGAATGAACAAAGTGGTGTGAAGAGACTCTGCTCCTGCAAATGCATGGCTGGCCTTTCTCAAACCACACCTTATACCCTCTCCCTACCCACTTCCATTCGTGTGGAGGTTCCACAACATTAAGTGCCATCCAAACCATGTAGCGGGGAGTGGAAGTGGGTTATAAAACCCTCCAACAGCGAATCTACATCGATGCTGACTTACTGACCACGTGCAACACTGTGTTGTGTTTGTCATGGAAGACGCTCTGTACAAATGTAAGCCTTCAGTGAGATGGGAAAGTTGGCAAACACAAAGACTCTCAACAAATGGATGTGTCTAAGCAACTGTGACAGAAATGCTTGCTGTTTAGTATGTGTGAGTGTGTGTATGTAAATCTATGTGTGTATGTGCACACCTGGGCATATTTGCACAATGTGTGTGCTAAGGTTCAGTTTGCTCTGTCCTGTCAGTCACATCAGTGGCATCCTTGTGTACGGCCTTGTTCTGAACAGAAAATTGAAATTCTCCTTCAAGGATCAATAAAACACATTAACCGCACACTATTTTTTCCACTATTGAGCATTTGACATTCTATTTTGATACACACATTCGTATTCATCCCTAACATTTGTTTTAAGGTCAGTGAAGCCTAATAAGGCCTTGAAAAGGCTTTAGTAGATCTGTGTGATTCAGACAGCTGCAAGTGAAGTGCAGAAGTGAATGAGTTGTTGCGTAATGAGGTGTTTCAGTGTGGAAACCATTCACAGAAATAAGGATTATCACTGGTACACACCAGTCCTGTGTGTGTGTATATGCAAGTATTTGCATGTGTATATTGGTATCACAATTTCAATTGTCAAAATAATAGTTTTAGCCTGATATGTGTCTTTGGTCATTGGTCACAGTGAAGTTTTGCAGAGTGCTCACTTCCCAGCACTGGCATTATCTAATTCTCAGTGAAGATAGCAGCCAGATACTCCTCCACTGACTCACTAAGAGTTATTTGAGCTTTCTCAGCCAAATAATGAGGTTATTTCCAAGAAAGCTTCAGTGTGTTACAGAGATGGCTACTCCCTATTTGCACTTGGAGATCTGGGAAATGTGGATTAGAAATGTATTTGTGACGTGCCTTGAATTTATATTTTTATACCTGATGTTTTCATAGGGTAGCAAAGTCTAGTCTTGATCAGTGGCTTGTTCTCTCTCCTGTGTTGGTGAGCTGATTAGTTCCAGTCTGTAAGAGCTGTTTATTTAGAACCTGTGAAGTTCATGAACCAGGATGTTCCCTGCTGGTTTGTGCAGAGTCACTAGTTTCCCAGTTAGGCCCAAAAGTGGTTTCAGTAATATAAGGCTTATTCACTGGATACAGTCAAGAAAAACAGTGACACAGCAGCAAGGTTCAACCAAGTTTCGGTTGCATTTGTGACCAAAATGGATCCTGATGTTTTATCGGAAACAAAACCATTGACTCACGTCAAAGGTTGTTTTGCTACATCAAGCTGGATTGGTGTTAGAGTAACGTAATGTAGTTGGATTGTATAATGGTAGTTCCTCCTAACTCTGTTGTTCTGTTCACTTCCACAGAACCTAAACCTTCTAACAATGCAGCTTAACCTGATTATACATTTAAATAGTGGAAATTACCCAGATGTAATCACACAATTATCTTTTTGCATCACTGTGCTTTTATATTAAACCTTAGTCATACACTGTAGGAACTTTTATAACACTCTTTTTTTTTTTTTTTTTTTTTTTTTTAAACCTTTTTAGAGAATTTTATGTTTTATTCCAGGCTTAACAAACTGCCTCCCCATGTCTCCGATATCACTGACAAAGCAGCAATGAGACGAGGGGCAGGCTGTGGTAGAAAGTGATACCTCTCCGCTCGAGTGGAGGAGGAAGTGCTGCCTGTATGTCATTGTGTGTGTGTGTGTGTGTGGAATGTGGAGTAGAGTGGAGATGAGAGTGCATAAGAGTGAGTGATGAAGAAGATGGGGAGGCAGGGAGATTTAATGGAGTGGTGTGTGTTGGATTCTCTTCCTCTCTGTGTGTGTGTGTGTATATGTTATTATCAGGCTGCTGACAGGTGCTGCCCAGCCACTTAGAAAGGCTGTCGTAGACAATAGGGATCATTATTGGCTGGACAAAATGTCACATGAACATCTGATACAAGTGACAGAGGAGAGAACACAAAGCTGAAAGGAGCTGTAGGCAATTACCTCAGTTACAGGAACAGCGATTAGAATGTCTAAAACTTTAATTCAAGCAGAATCACACACATTAGTGACACATTCAAGTACCTTGATGACCCTTTTCAGTGCATTCTTAGACAGTCACTTAAAGACTCATGATATTTAAATGAGGTGAGTCACATTTGGAGTTTGGGGCGCCCTCTGTGATACTCAATTCAGGCATTGTTCTTCAAGCCTCCTCCCTACTTCATGCCTACTCTCTTCGTCCTAGCAACCAAAACCCATGCAAAATGATTAGGGGTGCCGGGAAATGGGGTTACACACACCCTTGTTTTCGCTTATGAGTCTAATATGTTAGTGTATAGCGGGGTGGAGGAATGTTAATTGGTGGAGCTAACGTAGAGATAAAGGAGGAGGCCCTCTGATTTAATTTCATTTCAGGTCATTTCCTGACATTTTTATGCTTGATCATCCTGTTCTTTTCCCCATTCCCAGCCTCAGGTGAATTCAATACACACATTTTCCCAGCAAGTGAAAGCAGTTGACCTACTTTACTGTACATGCACCTCAGCCAATCTCTCTGTAAATTCCTGTTTGTCTTTCGACCTAAACTTTGCAGTGTCTCAGTGTCTAGCTAACTGCTAATTGCAAGTAATAACTCGCCCGTTGTTGGTTTTGTTCTCATTCTCAGGAGTGCAGAATTACCAGCAGCAAGTGATTCAGTGTAAATACAGGAAAGAAGGGTTTATGATGAAACATGCAGCAATGTTTCCTTTTAGTCTGTGAATTAATAAAAGCTCTCGGTGGTCCAGAGTGGTACTATTCTGCTAGCATGAGGGGCACTAACCAAATACAAATTTAAGAATTAAATGCCCCACACACTATGCCACGGTGAGGACATTTTCCCACCGGTTAATAAACTTGTGAAAACAACACAGGTGTTAACGATTACACTGGACATTTTACAATAAAAGGTATTCGTCAATGACGCTCAATCTCCGCCACTTTATACCTGTAATCTTTGGTCAGTAACCCAAATTTTAGTACCAGGAACGTGCTGGAGAAATGGCTATATGATATAGAGCTGCAATGATATGCAATTCATCGATAACTATGTTAAATTATTTTGATAATCAAATCATCTTATAAGTAATTTTTAAAGCAAAAACACCAACCATTCTCTGATTTCACCTTTTCTAATGTGAGGATTTGCTGCTTTTTTCTCTGTTTTATATCATTGTAAACTAAAGATCTTTGGGTTTTGGACTGTCGGTTAGACAAAACAAGACATTTTGAAGACATCACCTTGGACTATACTTTTTTTGACATGTTATAGACATGTTATAGAAAATGATTGACAGATTAATCGATAATGAAAGTAATCATTATAGTTGCAGTCCTAATATCATAACACAGCAGTAGGTGTATAACATGCAAAATAAGTGTCCCTGCATGTCATATTGTGTCCCTCAGAGGATTAGAGTCATGGAATGAATCTCATGTCTTCATTTTCAACATCTACTGAAGAAACCCCCTTTTTATCCCACAGCAGGCACTACAACTAAAACGTTTTTTCTGCCCATTATAACCTGCACACAGGCCTGTTTTTACAAGCCACTACCTGAACTATGTTACTCTGCTTCCAAAAAAGATTATGAATTCATTTTCATCAAGCACACAAAACCTGCAGAAACAGACACGTGTTGATGTGACGCAACATCAACCAATGCCTCTTGTCTGATCTTGAGTCAAAGTATGAAATCAAACGGTTCAAATGTGGAGCCAAATAGATGTTCAGATCTCGTTGTAATCCCTTTTTCTTGTTCTGACAGGCTCTGTCGAGCCCCCTGAGCATCTAGAGTTACTGCTTAACACCTATCTAATCAAGAACCAGGAGGGCAGGAATCTGTGGCCCGACAGGGACACACACATACAGAGTCACTGCACCGCTACCAAGCCCATCATCATTTTAGCTTACCCCCTTTACCCTGCAACCCGACTCTAAAGCTTCTCTGAATCTAAAAACAGACCAAAGTCTTACCACGGAGCCCCGCTCATTGCCTCCTCAATCCCTTTAATTGGAGGGAGATAACCTGGGACTCATTATGCTTCTCTGCAGGTCACATTTGAGATCTGCCTCTCCCTTTCCTTTTCTAACTAAAAAAAATTCTGAAGATTCTGAACTTGAGGCAGCAGAATAGGAGACGAGCAACACATGGGTCACAACAGGATTAGCCTGAGCTCCTGTTGCAGTTGGCTTTGCTTCATACAGAAAGTTTGTATGAGGGAAAATCACAGAGTTTAATAATGACTTTGTAATGGCTGCTGTGAGGGTCTCTATCAGGGCGAGCGATCAGAGTGAAGGAGATTTGGTAAGACGGAAGGCTTGGCACCCCTATGCACTCGCTCCCATGTACCCCATGCACACACAGTATTAGGCTGCAGGATGACCTGTGTGTGTTGGTAATTTGGGAGGTGCTGATCGCTGATGCTCCATTATGGCTGCTGTCACTGTGCCAGGGGACGGCTATGATGATACTTCCATTCTGACAGCCTGTGTGTGTGTGTGTGTGTGTGTGTGTGTGTGTGTGACACTGCTCTGCTGTGGAAAGTGCTGTGTTGCAGTCTTCAAGGTCAGGCTGTCCATCAGTATATTATGACTCTGATTTGTCAGGATTGATTCTGTAGATCTGTCCCATCTGCTCACAGGCGTGTGTGTTTGTGTCCATGTCCAACCTTTCGGGGATAATCAAATCTTGACAATGTGATGTGCTGAAGGGATTATCAGAAGTACTCGCACACTCTTACACACATTTAGCCCCATTTGGGGCCATCTCTTCCACTGCGTGGGTGATAGTGCATAGAAAAGCTCAGGGAAGCGGCTGTGTACTGCTCTTTCAGAATCTTTTCAAACAGAATTTTATTTTATTTTATTTTTTTTGGTTTTACAAGAGAAAAGACTTTACGGATGAAGATTAACTGGTTGTTTTGGTAAATGTACTTCTGGTTAACTGCCCCACCTCTGTTAGAGCAGTGCATATCCACTTCCATGAGCTTTTCAATGGGACCTTTCAATGGGTCACACACACTTGACAATGATGGAAATTTGTCCAGGACTTTATTGCTTGCGTGGTTGCTGGCAGCTCTGGTGCCTGTCTGGTGCTATGCTGACCATAGCAGCCTGGCTGACAGTTGTCTCATTGTGCCCAGAGGAGCAGCTTTAGTGCAGCATCTGCTACCAGCAAAGCTGCCCACAACACTATCTCACCACTTTTTGCTCCATCAGACTTTCTCCATCTGGTTAGACATAAGACAGAGTCACCATCAACAGAGTTACTTCTGTCTCATTACAGACATGTTTGTTTTGTGTTGCATATTGCTGTTAAATGGCACTATGACACTACAGCACTGAATATTTTACTTTCAACTTCACTAACAGTTTATTTTGCAGGAGAAATAAAATAAACAGGTCACCAAAAAGAAGATGTTATTTAACTACTCTGAGGCAGCAAGGAGAAAAAGGAAATAATTTTATATACAAGCCTTTATATAGTCTGGAATATTAATGGTTTATAATAGAGATGCAGGATGATATGCTGTAATGATATGGGCATTGTTACAATATTGGACGTGACCAATCAACATTAAAAATGTCTGTATACCCCACCCGTGAATTTTGAAGCTTTTACGTGTCTTAAAAAAGGCGGTTGCTAACAGGTGGCTAAATGAGACTACAGAGGTTGTCGGGGACATTAAACGTCATCACACCGAACACAGAAACTCATCTACTCACTCGTCCACCTTCACAGCCTTGCTGTGCTTATAATCGTGCTCCTGCAAACTATCATCAGTATCATAAACTTTTGTTTACCACAGAGCTTATTTTCTGCAATAATCCAAAATCCAATGGCTTTTTTGGCGATGCTAACTTCCGGGTTGGCCTACAAAAATATGTTATCCCTGTGGCACTCTATGAAATGATCACATGTAAACAAAACTGACTAAAATAACAAAAATAATTAAATATTGAGTATACAAGTCATATCACGCAGTATAATGCAGCCCAATTAATCACATAGGAGACTGCCACTCTGAGGAAAACTGAAAGCGATCCTGTTGTCTTTGCGACAGCAGCGCCAACAAAAATACCACTTGGAAATGCTATGTGGGTAAAAGTTGAAAAGTTGTGTGGTTTCCACTTAAAGTTGTAGAGTATGCACCCTGCATATCTAAATGAAGCATGTTCACACAAGTATAACATGGAGCACTCTGATGGTATTAACGGATACTTTCACTATTCCTGCTCGTCAGTGATGTCAGTGATGCTCTCAATCTCGTTTAGTAGTCTGATGTTCATGAAGCTGTCTCTCCTCATACACTGTCAGTATAAATTGTTAATGATGTTGTTAGACGCACTTGCACACATGCTCTGCAGACCCTCTCATGTGTCACTGTAGACTGTTGCACCAGTATAGAATTTCATCTGATGATGTAATGCTCTAAGAACAATAATACACAGAGCAGAGCTCAACCTGCAGAGCATGAATATCGATGCATGCTAACCTATTAGTCTCCATGCCAACAGTCATCGTATTAAAACTCATGTAAATGTCTGAAAGGATTTGCATCATTGTCGACTTTACTATGCAAACCACGAGCTTCTCTGTGTTTTGTAGAACTCATGCTGTGTTAGGTGTTACATAATTGTTTGTATCACAGGACTTTTAAGAAAATGAAATGGGCTGACTGCTGTAGTACGTGCTTGGTGTTATTGTGGTGTGCTAACACGTCTGATGTACTTTCTGGTTAGCACAGTAGATTTATATATAGCAGCTTGTTAAAAAATGTTGTTACCTCACTATAAAAAACATGTACTAACACGATACTCTAAGGCCTTAAAATCGCTTATTACTTCACTGAAACTCAAAATGTGTTCAATATTCCTGCCAGCAGTTATCTTGTAAGAGAAGATGTCAGGTTTTTCTTGCTTTCCTCATTTTATGATCAGGTATCTGCCATGAGATTTTGCTTACTATGCAGGATTGTGTATGTTGCATGCACATACACTTAAGCTTCCTATGTGTCATTAGGCTCAGTGTGGGGCTCAGCTGTTGGTAGCTGCAGCCCATCTGTCTTTCTGTCTTGTGTGTCCTGGGTCAGGGTCAGGTCTGGGTCACCTTGAGGACTTGCTTCATTACTCTCTAGGGGATCGTATGTCCACATAGACTGGGGAATGGACAAGTGAAGAATAGTGGGCAGAGTGGTGAAGAGGGGGTGAAGGAGAAAAGTGTGTTTGTTGACGGGAGATGCTAGGACTCAAAACTCTGGTCTGTGTGGAGGAAAAGACACTGGGTTAACTAAGGCTGTCACATTTAGTTTGTCTAATTGTCCCCCTCCAATCCTTTTCTTTCATACACAATTTTTTTTTTCTGTTGCCAGGAAACAAAGTTCTTGACCATTTTGATGTGCGTATGTTAAATTGAGAACAACGTACGGGCAAGTGGAGCCATGTGAGGACAACTGAAGGGAGTGCACCTTTTCAGGCCACAAAAAAGTAAAAAACTAGCACCTGTCCCCCAATACTCTTTGGGAAAAACAATTGTGTGGAATAAAGTTGGGCTCTAATGTTTTCTCGTTAACAATGTTCAAACGAATTTGAAATGAATGAATGATGTTGTCAATATTATTTTTGTTATTTTATTAACTTTACATTACACCTGTCTAACATCTAGCATATACTAAATCTTCCTATCTTATTGGTGATGGCATTTTTACGAGCTTCTGATAAAGGAGCCTGCTGAAGCTCAGTGTGCCAAATACTAGGCAGTCAGACGAGATAGTACCCTTACGTTGCTCTGCTGCCTCACTTGGGTAGCAAGCTAGCAGTTGAGTCCGCAGATAAGTTGTCATTGTAGAGTAAGAGAGCTGCTTTGTACAAAGTCGACAAACAGCCTTATCTTTGTTAGTTACTTTGCCACCTACGTCATAGAACCCAAAATACTTCCACACACTGCTTCTCAGATGCTTTGGTGTCGTGATTGTCTGCTCAGGACAGCTTTGCTCACTAGTGTCCTCCATTTTCTTAGCAAACAACATAACCTTACTAGCTTAGTTTACTGATAGGCCAATAGGACATGCAATATGTCAAGCTGATAGTGAATTCTTAGAGCGCCCTCTGCTGGATCACAAGGCACACTACTTCAAACGGTCTGTTGTGCTTATAGACTACATTTTGAATTTGAACAGGTCATTACAGCTCCAATATGAACTTTTCCCCCATGTCCTAACGAATGATCAAATTTTGAAAAAGAAGTGACAGCCCTAGTATAAACTGCCATGTGTGTGACAGTAGCCTCAAGGCCCAGTCACGCCTGAAAGTGGTACAGCGAAATACATCCGTGTGTCATTGCGAAATATGTGGTTCTAGAAGCTTGCCGCTGACAAGCTAGCCAGCCGTGAACATGTTGGTGCTAGTCAGTAACGTCAGCTCCATGAGCTTCTCAGTATTTTCTCTGTACTGGGCTGTTTACTGCCCCCTGCCATTTGTTCTTGGGATTGTACATCATTCAATGAAGAGTTATTGAAGAGTGAGAAAAATATGCCTCTGTGCCATATTGGAGTTATCGTAATTATTAGTGTGCATCTTGCAAATCATTTTCATCTCAAACATTCAAGTTGTAATTAAGACTGGTAAACTTTTCTGGGAAATTTTTCTGAAAGCTCAGATGCAAGTCAGTGCTAAACAGAAACGGAAGAAAACAAACATGGACGCTTCATGTCAGTCAAAATCCGTTTTCCAAGGTAATTAAACCCAAAGGTAATGGTTATAGTGTTATATTGTCAATGCACAGTATTTTTAATCCTTACATGATCAACTCTGTAATTATACAACAGTTAGTTTAGTTGTCCGATGACTTGAATGTTGCAAGTCGTAAACCTGGGAATCTTTCCCATCTCTACCATCCATCCAACGTGATGTGAATGCGGCATAAGCTACAATAGCTTCTTCCATTTAGGACTCCCTGGCTCTCTGTTCCCCCAAAGGTCAGCACTGTGAAGACGGTTTGCTACTGTTCAATTACGCAGATTTGCATGTCAGAGTTCACCAAAGTTGAAATCAATGCAAAAGATACTTTACCCCTGGGAAATAATGGTAATAATTGTAGCCAGCAACTGGGTTTTATTTTTACCTTACTGCCTGCAAAAACAGCTGTTTTCATTCTCAGACATTGTATGCCATACCTATATTGTCTTATATGACAATAATCTTGATGGATATCCCCACCCCAGGTTGAGAATTCTGTTCAAAGAGAAGCAACATATGTGTGAAATGGGTAACCTTGACTTTTTAAAAGCCATTCTACATCTGATTTAAAATGGCAACAGTAACATTAATATCAATTCACAGTTTGTGTCCCCTCCAGACAGTGTATCTGCTCCAAACTGCATATCTTTCCACAGTTCTACCATTCTCACCAAATGGTGGGAGTGCTTCAGAGCACACGCAGCACTGGGCCTGTTTTGCACTTTGTGGAATTTCCCTGGGCCAACATAGGTATTCCACAAAACTCTCTCACTGTTTTTTATAACCACTCCCTTATTCACAAGCACAGGCATCATTTAAACCTGCCCCTTTCATAACTGCATCTTAAGAGGCCTCGGCTGTCTTTGGGCACTGTGTGGGAGGGTGAAGGAGTGTGATGGAGGACAAGGCAGCATTGAGGATGCTCAGTGGTTTGGAATTCTCCTGCCAGAGTGAGTAACAGTGCGGATGGGAGAGCTGTCACCCCGGCTGATTTACACCTGTGTTTGTGTCCTGGGCAAGAGGAAGGAGGCAGAGGGCACGATTGTGCCCTGTGTGTGGTGGCTTCTTGGAAGAAGTGGCTTCAGTGGGTGGCTTGGTGGCCCCTAGAGGGACAAAAGTCTGAGATAATGGCAGGATTTGATTACTGGATGATAAATGTGGTATAAAAATGGCTGTTATTGTGTGGCTAAAAACACATTTCATCCTGTTTTTGAGGAGGTTGTGAATTGTTTTTTTCCTCCTTTGTTTGTGAGGTAAGCCACTTTCCACTGGAAACCCACAAATGTGTACATCCTTCTCTCTGATGCATTTGACTTATTTTTCACAAGTGGCTTTTCTTATATGCACACATAAAACAAATATTGAGAGTGGGGTAAAGCAATGCTCTGATTAAGCTGCATGCTTCCAAAACTTCCTGTTCTTAATCAAGTATGTGGAATCCAGTGTCTGTCCTGTTATGAATGGATACAGTCTCAATGCAGGGCATCTGTTTATCGCTCTGGAGTCCAGTCTCTGGCAAAAATGATGCCACAACACCAGCTGGGTGGTATCTAGTAATTGTTTGTTTTCTATCATAAGCAGCTTAGCACCCGGATTATCAGTCGCTACAAGTGATGTTTTTGTGTAACAGGCAGGAGGGATGGCTTACGTCTTATTTTCCAAGGCAAAACATGAAGGTTAGGTCATTCTCTCTCAGTCCCAGGTCTTACTCTTCTGTCAGAGCTGACAGGAGCACCTGTGCTGCTGTGAGAGTTGGGCGTGGCTCGTTTGGCTTTATTGTCGAGGTGAAAACATAAAAGGACAAAAGACAGCCTCAGTGCTGCTGTGTGCTGCAGGTGAGCCACAAATCTGAAGGACTGATACAGATTGCCATCATGGTTGTGAATTGCAATCAGTGTGGAATATAATCTATTTAGTCTAGGTTTCTTAATTTTCTTTAAAAAATGGAAATGTTTACTTATACTTTTTAATGGATTTTCTTCACACAAGCTTTTTGCATCAAGACAGAATATGGCAAATCACTGTAGCATCAGAAAAATGACGCCTGATTCAATTTACTGTGGTTATTGAAACAGCCCAAAATGCAAAATGATCCCATTACACTTGTATTCGAGCCTCAGTGGTTCAGCATATTTTTTGCATCATAGGACGGTAGGGCTGTCAAGTGAAAATGCAGCATTTCCAAAAAGCCTGACCTCTCTGCGGATTAACTAAATAAAAGCCCTATTTTTAGATTGCTCTTCCACAGTTAGATGGTAGTTTTGTAATCTAGTAGCTAATGCAGACGAATGTCTACCTTTTTATAGGGCTGCTGT
Source organism: Macquaria australasica (assembly GCA_005408345.1). NCBI lineage: Eukaryota > Metazoa > Chordata > Actinopteri > Centrarchiformes > Percichthyidae > Macquaria > Macquaria australasica. The sequence continues at coordinate 561,214 of SEMN01000191.1, read as the reverse complement.
TTGACACACATTGGCTTTTGCAGTGAGTGAGAATGACTCACTGAGTAGATGAGGGGCTGTGTTAATAGCTCATGTCTCATTTAAATGTTTATCTTTCCATCTCCTGAGTGTGATAGCATGTATATTTGGGTCTTCATTGGTGTAACCTTACCGGGTGTCCGAGTTTGACCCTCTTCATCTACTCTCTGGCTGTCCTGAGGTACTAGCTCTGCCACCTGAGCTCCCATCAACCCCCCTTTCCTTGTTTAGCCCAGACCAAAGGCCTGTTAGTGACACGGGAGAACACAGGACAAGGGCTGCATATCAAAACATCTAAACTTTCTTGGAAACAGCTGCAATATTTCTGTAGCACCAAGTATCAAAAACTGTCAAGTAAAAAAACGCTGTGAAAGAAAGTCCCACGAACTGTTGGTCACTTGTTCTCAGTTTAGTAATGATGTTTAGGTCCTCAGACCATTATCAGATAAAATTCATAGACAAACAGCACTTGTACCAAAAACATACCTACAGCCAAAATTCACCAAACAGAGGACGCCATCAGCACCTCCTTGACATCTGAAGAAATTTAGGTCAATGAGCTCTTCAAAAAAACCAAACTGAGTTCTTCCAACTGATGACCGAAAGAGGACTGAAACATAATAAAGTGAATACAAATGGTCGTCAGTGTGCAGGATTTTTAGTTTTTTGTCACAGTCATAGCTTTTGACCTAATGCACTTGTTAATAACACTTCCTGGTGTGTAAGAACTTTGCAGTAAATGTCACAGATAGCAAAAGCTGGCACTGAATGTCTGGTCTGAGTGTTGTTTATTTATTCTGTAATCATACATTTACTTAGTTCTGTTTGCGTTTAGACAATATTTAACATTTGTTAAAGTGGTAAAGTTTGTAAAAGTTGGGCTTCTTTTGTAAGGTGACACACTCTGGTATCATATCCTGTAGAGCCCGACCAGTACTGTATTTTTAAAGCAGATACTGGAGTTTAAAAAATCAGATAATGGCATAACATAAGCAAGCATATTTTTTGCCAGGCCAGTCTGTCAGTCTGTTGGCCGGTCCACCACTTTGGTCCAGTTTGAAACATCACAACTGTATTGCCATGACATTCCTGGTCCCCTGACGATGTGTCCCAATGAGAGAGAAGAGAGAAGGTGTACATTTTTGGGTGTCTTCACAACTGTTAGTGTGGTTGATTGCTTTGTGATGAAACTTGGTTCAGACATTCATGTTACCCCCCGGATGAATTGTATTAACTTTGGTGTTCCCTTCCCGCAGTAGTAGTAGTTTAACTTGTCCAATACTTTGGTTTCTGACCAAATACCTGCAAAACTCATGCCAATCCCATTAGCATCAGCTGTACTTTGTGTTTAGTGCTAAGCAGAGCCTCACAGAGCTGCTAGCATGGCTGTAGACTCTTTAGCTGTGTCTCAATTTGCGTACTTCCGTACTTACACTTGCTATTTTGAGTACATAAGTGGCTTCACACTGACAATTATTGCAAAATGCAGTGCATTATGAGTACTACATTATGAGTACCTGGATGGTGTACTCATAACAGTGAAAAAGCTGCGTGTGGAACGCTGCACACTTCTCACCCTCAATGGTCGCCATCTTGGCTACGTAGTGGAAAGGGAGGGACCATCAAGCTATGAAAATGGTGGCCATGGTTGCAATCGTTACGGTGAACACCGCAGTAAAAGTAAAAGCACGTTCATTTTTATTCATTTTCAATACAATTGAATTGAAGTCAAGTGAGCAAACAAGCCGGCAGATATTTTGGCGGCGACAATTGCGGTCAAATGTTAGTGATAATGCTCAACCTGATTGCAATTCACCATTAAAAAGAAAAAGAAGCGGTCAAATGTTGCGATCGTCATTTCTGGTAAGTGCACAACTGCCGTGTTCGATTTGAGACACTACCCTGTCAAAATTCACACACTACGCAAGTAAGTATATAGTGTACTACATGGAAGTGTACTAACAGAAGTATACGAATTGAGACACAGCACATATCTTATTGAGAAAGATATCTAGAATTTGTTACCAACATGTGTATGGAATATTTTACAATTGAAAAATCTACTTTTCAGTGCTGCCTTCTGGACAAACTATGCAATGGCAACACTGATTCTAAATGACCACAAACATGTTTTTGTTCCTGTTACTCATCTGCCAACATGCAGCTATTTCTGCAGCACGCTAATATTGGCTGATATCATACCCAATTCTACTCAGGACTGCTGCCTCAGCTCGGAAGTTGGCCTGACGTGACCCGTTTTGTGCCTCAAGTGTACAATTTTAACTCGAATGCCTGTTGATACTAGGGATTATTTTTAGCTGCAGTGATGTGTGAATGCTAAAATAGAGTTATTTTTGTCCCAAAGTGGGCCAAACAGCATTAGAGTGTGGTGGTTAGATACACAGCTTACAGTCGCTTACTGTTTTCCCCTCTCTCTGTAAGGATCTGAAGGATTTTTTGTTTGGACTTGTGTGTTTTGGGTTTGGTGTGTTTCCTGTTTTATTTTGAAGTTCACTAGTCTTGTGTCACGTGTAGTATTTACTTCTGGTCTTTGTTCTGTTTCCCGCTGTTTTGATTGTGTGCACCTGTGTCTAGTTTCCCACCTGTGTCTACTTCCCTGATTGTCTCCTCCCTTATATATACCGGTCCTTTCCCTTTGTTCTCTGTCGAGTCATTGTTGTATGTTAGTTTGTGCTTGCCTGCCATGTGTCTTCAGTGTTCTGTTCCACGTCATGCCATGTTCCTGTGATTCCCTGAGTGTGTGCTCCTACCTTCTGTCACGAGGATTTTTGTGAGTGTTTGTGTTAGTGAATAAACCTTTGGACATCGTCAACTCCTGCCTGTCTGCATTTGGGTCCTCTCTCTGTTGCCAAGATGGCACATCGTAACACACTCTCTCTCTGTCTCACTTTTTCTTTTTTATTTATCTTTACCCACCTGACAGTATCTCGTCTTTACCTTTTACTCTGCTTTGTTTCTTTCATCTTATCTGATTCTTTCTCTCCTCTCGCCTCCATCAATTATGCATCTGTTAATGGGCTCGCTTCCACCTCCTGCTGCAGCGCTGCTAACTTGTCCTGTAAATACACACAGCAGGTGTGCGTGTGGAGAATAGCGTAGACCTGACTTTAGCCTATTGGTCTCTGTGACTCTGCATCACCTCTCTCTTATCTGTTTTATCCCGTCTGTCCATCTGTCAAACCAGCTGTCTCTTTCTGCTTCTGTGTGTTTCTCTCCTGGCCCTGCCCCCGCCCGAGCGCTCCAGGTAGAGTAATTCACTCTAGTAATATCTGATGAGGATGTAGGTTACTCAGCAACACTGGCATTTAGACTAGTGAGGCTTATGGCTACTTGCTGTTCTCCCTCTGTCTCTCTGTGCCTGTCATTGCAGGTGCATTGCTATTTGCAGCTCAAGTCACTCATCTGAAAATCCGCCATCATCTAATTGTCAGTGGAAGATGGAGTTACAGAGTACATATATATAGATTAATGCATTGGCCTCTCCCTCCCTATAAATAAATACAATTTCATCCAGGCACATTGGCTCCTGCAAGGGCTTAAGTAAAGCACTCACATCAATGATATTTTTTTTGATCAAGCAAAGTGTGTTTTGCTCCTGTTCCCTGCACCACCAACCCCAGTCCATCCATCCTCTGTCTTTCTATCCGTCTGTTGAGTTTATAGGATAATTCATTCTGCCATTTCATGTCTAGGATTAATTGAATTGGTCATTAACAATTCCTTGGTGACACTGCACGCTGTGTGTGTGTGTGTGACAGTGGAATGTGTGAGTGTGCGACTGATAGTGACTGTGGTCTCCTCTCCCTGTTAATGGGTCAGAGAGAGACAAAGAGCTGTTGTGTCTGCATGGGAACCAGAGAGCAGAGATGGGAGGAGGACAAAGAGGTGGAAGAGGTGTTAAGACAAGGAAGTAGTTCAATGTAGGTCTGCAACTAAGAATTATTTATTTCGATATGCATTCATGATTTTCATGAGTAATCTTTTATTTTATAAAACGCATCTCAGTTTTTCAGAGCCCAAGGTTAACGCCTTTTAAATTATGTGTTTTGTCTGACCAAGACTTGACCTGTGTTCTTATGTGGATATGTAGTATCCATAGTATATGTGACATCTTTATTGTGTGTGTCTATCTGGGAGGTGGACATATAATGTACGGCGTTTATTACTTAACTTTATTTATATAGGACCTTTCATACAAACATGCAGCCCAAATAGACAACAATAAATAGAATTTGAAAAAACTAACAATTACAACAATAAAATGTTAATGTTTTATTGTTGAAGTCAATAAAATAAGTAAACACAAGGGATAAAACTAGTATGAAAGCTGATGATTAAGACTTAAAAACTAAGGCAACAAATGACGAGGCACTTTAAGTAAAAGCCAGACTAAAAAGATATAGATAGCCTATGCCTTAAGGTTTCTTTTAAAATATTAAATAGTTCTGTTAAATAATTGTTTTTTGTTTTTGATTTGGGAGCTAACAGTTTATGATGTATTACTTATTACACTTTCCATAGGCCTTTTTCACAGCAGACATTTCTACTTGTCATATCAGGAAAAGCACAGGTGTTACTAATATTAACGATGGCTCTGTTCTATTTAAATGTCCCAGAAAGTTGTGACAGTGAGCCAGCATGGACAGTACCAGCTAAATGGAATTCAGCTATTGTTAATTTTATTATTTACACCTGTGCGTTTCCTACTGTGATAAAGGCCTATTGTTTCATATTTTTCAACATCCTTCTCAAATGTTATTTTACAAATGATACTGTGCATGATTTATTGGTTAAATTCACATTACCTTTATTTAAAAAGGAAGTCTCTTGAGATATATTATCTCTTGTTGAGTACCTGAGAGACATGAAAGAAAGAAGCTTGACTGTTAACTGCACTGTATGTAACGTGCCAGTAGAACATGTTATTTTTCAGCAGCTGTAATTGACAGTTGAGGTGTTGATACGACAGAAAGGTGCTGCAAAACAGTTTTTCTCAAACTGTATTGTGATATAATTTTATAATAGATAGTGTAGTTTTCTGTGTCTGTGTGCCCGAAATTACAAAACCACCTAAAACAAAACACACTGCTGTGTGTGTGTGTGTTGCAGCCTGCTGCCAGCCAGAGTGGCCCTTCCCTGGTTTTAGTAATAATGGGGCCCTGGCAGGCAGTGGATGAGATTACTGGTGCCCATCTTTACTGGCACCCTGAGGCATATCTTAGGTCATGACGAGGACAGAGCCAAACGCACACACACAGTTGCGCACACAAATACACACACACATGCACACACACACAAAAGCAAATGCAGCCTTACACTGTCTGCTACTTTCCACAATAGTTTTTTTCTACACAATGTGGGGACTTGAGATATTTAGTGGGCTGATTGGCCCATCTAGTGGCCATTTGTTGTCACTACATTTTGAAAGGCGACTACACTGTAAGTACAGTGAGCAACATGATATATGGTTTGAGTGCTATTCCATAAACCAAAAAAAATAAGTAATGAATTAAAAATTCAATGAATTTAGTCCATTCTAATTTCTGTTTACCCACCATATGTGGACATTTCTGGAATGACATTGTCATAGGTGTATACCAGGTGGCAAAGTTGTGCTATATTAAGGGATTTTGCAATAAATAAATGATAATGTATTTTGCAACATGTTTGTTCATTGTAGTATGGTATAATCAGAAATGGTTTCAAGAACCAATGTAGTAAAAACCATGTCTAGTCAGGTAGAATCACTTCTGGAGCCTTAAACAGTTTTTATTTTATTTCTAGAACAATGTAAGCAACTGGAAAGAAACAATACTTTCAGATCCAGTAAGTTTCCTGGAAAATCGTGGAAAAGTTTTTTTCCAGGGTCACATCGGTTTACTCTTTCTTTCTTTCACACTACAACAATTGAGTTGTAGTGTGAGGTAAAGAATGAAGAAGAAAACAAAGGGTGGAGCATTGTGAGCCTTTAGGCAGGAAAAGAAACTTGAGTTTCAGGTCTGTTCAGGTGAGCCGATAGACCTGTATGGGAGGATGTAATTTGCGTGCACTCTAATAGTGTAGTGTCTGGTGTGCCTGGTGCTGTATGTGAAGCTGTGTTTCTGTTGCAGGAAGAAAGTGTCCTGGTAAGTCCCTGCACAGCTTTTGTGCCTTTTTTTTCCCTGGTGGTTTTCATGATCTCCGTCAGTACGTGATCCTCATTTGGTAGATCAGATCTTATCTGCTCTACTCAGTCTTATTTGTGCAGTAACAGATGGATTTTTTGTCTTTATTATTGGTCTTTCTGTGGTCACAGGAATATTGTAAGGACAAAGTGACTTTGACCCCCAATTTGTTATTGTTTGTTGCTTTAAATGTAGGTAATTTTTGACATTTCTAATTATGTACTCATCTAGTTAATTGAGTAACAACTGAAAATATCACACATACAATGTAAATAATGAACCTTGTTATTGTAGGCTTATCTGAAATGAGACCGCAGAGCTAACCTGGAAGTGGCAGGAGATGGCGCAGTTTGACACTAGTTTGACACATCCACCAAACATTCATTGTAGTATTCTGCAATAAATATCTATTACACTAGAGACTCATAGTGTGTCACCTTTGATTTTCTTGGAGTGCCCTTACTCATATTCTTCCATATCAATGAGCCCTGAAACATCTTTCCATTTCTCTTGTAAATTAGAAGGCTCTCTCTTAAATGTGCTTCTTTTCTTTTTTTTGAAGTACAATGAAATGCTCCAGCCAGTTGTGTGTTGAGGTGGCTGAAAGGGGAGAATGACTTCATACCACTGGAAAGACAGGTTGACCTAAACACAGATTTATATCTGTGTGTGTATGTGTGTGTATGTGTTAACAACACACATGTACATACACATAAGCAGATGTATTTTATGTGGAAAGACTGGACGCTTATGAGCAACATGTGGCAGAGTGCTGATTCTGAGCTGTCAAAAAATCCCACCTTAGACCGAGAGAGGAGAGCTCACTTTTCCCATTTCTCTGTTAACCTCACATTGGACAAAGCCTTTCTTGTTGACCTTTCTTCGTCATGGGTTAATAGTGTTCATTGATATTCCACATTTGCTCCCCTAATCTGTTTCCATATTCTTTCTAGTTGTATGCATATACTTCTTCCTATTGCTCCTCCACAGCAGTCAGTCATTCCAGGAACATCAGCCGTGCCAGGTACCGCTGAGTCTTAATTTAAGCAGCCCCAATCCCTCGTAAAGCTAACGGCTATTAACGAGAAGTCGTATGGCACACGCCTGAAAACACAACCCTGTCCCGCCAGCGTCACACGCCTCATGCTTAATAAGAATCGACGTGGTGACATTTTGGCAGCGCTGCCCCGAGGCAGGAGAAAGACATTATTCAACAATGTGTTTTTCCACAGAAGAAACAGAAAATGCAAGGGGCTGCCTTTGCGGCGCTGGCATCAGGAAGATTTTCGAATTTCTTTTCTTTTTCTTGAAACGTTATTTCAGTTTCAAAATGTCATGTGGATGAACATTCCCCTCGACCACGGTTTAATACACTGCAATTATGCACAGCCCATTGAAATGTAGTTCCACTGTGTGCCTGTGTGTAAATGAATGTTCGCCTTTACCACAGTTGGATACACTGCAATTATACTCTTATGATTGTGTCATGTATGGTTGTGTGCATGTGGCTGTAACTATCTACTTCTGTCTGTCTGACTTTGCACTTTGTGGTTCCTACAAGCCAATATGATGTAGAGTAGCTGAAATACAAATTGATTTTACATCCAATCTGTCTTCACAGCTACCCCATACCAATACCCCAAAGCTGAAGCTCACCAATGGGGCTTGAAGCAAAAAAACATAGTTTTCCATATAAGTAACAACTATATTATATCTTTTAAATCCACATGGTAGTGCACCTCTCTTCTTCTGTCTCTTCAGCCATGTTAAATTCCTCCTTATTCTTTCTAAACAGCATCACAGCACAAATATTTGGAAGCCTCTATCATGAACTGGAAGATTGTGTGCTTTCTGCTCTCACTGCTGACCTTTATGTGAGCAAACAAGAACATGCAAAAACAAGATAGTGCACCCTTCAACTTGCAGCTGTTAATTACACTCTGTGCATTTAATAACTCAACGAGTCTGTAGCCTTGGATGCTGCCATGGTGCAGGATTATGAAGTAGGTGGACTGATGTACAAGGACTGGTCTTTTGAAGTGGATTTGGGTGATAGCTGTTTTATCTAAACCTATTTTTGGTCATCTATTTTTCAAGGTGCAGCAGGTGGAGTGTCAAACCTCAAAATTTTTGTGGCATCAACCAAAATGTGTGCATCTTATTGCATTATATAAGTATCAAATGCTGGCATCTTCTTTCCTTATTCTTTGATTAGATACTGTTGCCAGTTTGGAACTATATTATTTAGGCAAAGTTCTTGTATGGCTGCTTGTGTTTAGATAAAAATTTTACAATTTAAAAACTTTGGTTTTATTTTTTACACACAAAAAAGACCCACACAAAAAAGACCCAAACAAAAAAGACGGTATTGCTTTGGTATCACTATTGAAACTCAGGGATTGCATCAACACTAGTTTTGACATTTTCAAACGATACCCTGACCTTATAAAGGGTGACTTCTGACACATTGGGGAAGACAAAGTGGCTTCTCGCAACATTAGAGAGATTCATGAAGACAAAAGCAGCAGCACATTGGACAATAAAGCCTGATCTCCTTCATTTTACAAAAGACTAAGGTACACGCATAACCAAATCCTCACAATGTTGCAACAGACAGTGCAGAATTTGTAACTTGAGCAGGTGTCACATGGACTGCCAAATAGATCTTCTATCATCTTACCAAGGACCAGTGTAGATAAACTAATCAGATTGGAGTGGATCAGCAGACGTTGAAGCTGGTGGATAGCTTTGGAGCAAACTGGTCCTTTGAGCTGTAACCAGAGCAGGTGTGACAGGGGTGGCTTTGGATGGGCGTCTGTCATGCGATGAAGAGGATCAGTGTCATTCATGGTGGCCCAGTAAAAACCCTGGCCAGTAGCTGGCCTTCCTGTCACTTGATGTGGGACAATCCTGGACAGAAAAACCCAACACCCCAATAGCACTCCGGGGAAGTTTCAGTGGTGCTGATGGCAGAGTTGACCTCTGCCGTGTCCTGTTGTAGTACTTCTTGTCCAGGTCCAGATGGAGGCAGCATGAATGCAGAACCATTCCACCAAGTAAACTCTGAATGCTTTGGAGCATGACATGTTTTTTCCTTGTTTCTTTTCCTTGTTTCTTTTCCTGATGAGGATCTTGTTGTTGTCTTTTGGCCAATTGCTTTGAACTGTGTTCTTTCCACGGTCCAGTCAACTTTTAGGACAAGGGGAAGAAGCAACAAATTGAACAGTAAAACTCATATAAAGTCTGTTGATAGGCCCTTAGGGATGACAGGTCTTGCAGTGTTTTTTTACTGTCAGTCATTCACCTCCTGACTCTGTTATTCCTCTCACTAACTTCATCAACATCCAGCTGAGAGTCAAACAGCTCCACCCGTGCCCCCCCCCCCCAACCCCCGACTGGACAGACGAGCTTGTTTTTGAAGAGAAGAAGAATAACAGTCTTCTGCACCTCCCAGTTTCCATCCTTCCACCTATCCATCACCCTGAGCTATTTACTCTTTAAATACTGGTTCGACCTCAGGTTTCACACTCAGAACAAGACTAAGCAGACACAGTCAGTGTCTCCTGACACCCATACATATACAGGTCTTTGTTAGGGAGAGGTGCTGCTTCAGGTTGTGTCTCAGTTGGGTTTTCAGGGTGAATATTCCCTGCAATAGTGAAAGTTCCCACTAGATGGTGGCAGAACTATTTGAAGATGTCAGACTTCACAGGGGTAAAGTGGAGGGGGGGGGGGTATCTCATTGCCGTGTTGCCATGTGGACAAGAGATGGGATACGCTTAATTGCAAAGTGTCCCTTCACTTCCCCCATGCCAATCTGATATTGTGTGATCTGAAGCATTCTAACAGTGGGAAATGTTTCTTTAAGTCTGTCTGTTATGATCCTTTTGGGCCTTCTAAAAAGTCTCAGGTGTTCCCGGCTCTGCGACATGCTTCCTGGCCCTCAGAAAGCTCCTCAAATGGAAAGATGGATCCTTCCTCAGATTGGGGAATATGTGGTCATTCCCCTTTGGATGCAACAAAAGGCGAACGACTGATATTACAGCGCAGGATACCTCAAGAGTATTCATGTCCTTTGCCTTTACTTAAGTCTGTCATTCCAATCACAAAGTCTTATGACAAAACCGTGCTGTAGCCCTCTCTGTGAAACACTGAACTGATTGAGCATGGGTCAGTTCTTTTGGCATGAGCTCAGTGGCTGTTGGGTTCGGTCCCCTGTTCAAACTGGCCTGCTGGAGAGATTTTGTGGTCACTGATCGAGGCGCCGCTGCCCTTCTCTGCTGGTCCTCTTAACCTATTTTATTGAAGCATGCAAAGGGTTGAACAGCACTGAACTCGGATTTCACCAGGTTTTTCCTTTGTACTTTATGCTCATGCAAAGATCATGCAAACGACTGACAAATCTGGCCTACAAATTGGTGCTGGCGTGACATAGTAGCAGGGTTTTGAATTCGTCTCCCAGATCTCCTCTCGTTGGAAAATCAATCCTTTCTTAAGTGCTGTTTGATGAATGCACCATATTTTGTACATCTCAATCCAGAAGAAAAATATTCTTTTTCTGATATGCTCTCAATGGCTTGCTTACCTGCTCACTCAGGCATCTTCTGGACTGTATTGTCTAGATGCTTTTTCCACAAGGCTCCACCTGGGGTCTGCTAGGCCCCGAGGTGAGTTCACATCACAGTACGTCAGACAGGCGTGGTAGCATTTTGCTACGTGGGTTGCCGTCTTGGCAGGTTTGAGCCTCGACCTCTGTGTGTGTTTGTACACACATGAAGGGCAAAACGCCAGGAAATAGTCACTCGTGCAGCTGTCACTGCGGGGGCTGAGTGAGAGATTCTTTGCAGAAAACACATTTGTAATGAATTTCCGGTCCACTTTTTGGCCCACTGAGATGGACGTGAAGTCACAGCATTTCAGACTTCAAGTGTGTGTGGTCGACACCACCTAACCATTGACAGGTTCCCAATGAGCTTGAAGGGCGCAGGTGTCTCGGCTGTTCCTGTCTCCGGCCAAGTGGTTCTGAGTCAGCCATAGCACACTGTGTCTGAGTGTCCACCCAAAGCCAGTTTTTACAACACTTATCAACATGGGAGACACATAATGTAGCTTACCTTACTGCTGGTGTTTATTTTGAGCATTTTCTTCCAGTGAAGTGAACTACTAACAGGGCCCCAAGGCTCCACAGTTTGACTGGATCACAGCACTTGGGAGCTGACATATAATGGATCATTAAGCTACACGCTGTAAAGAACCAGAGGCTCAAACCTAATTGTTTTCCATTCTCCCTTTTTCAGATAAAGCATTCATGCTGGTGGCAGGACATAGCTGAACTCAGGGACCTGTTGAGGTTTCTAGTGGCTAGTGGCTAGTTTTGAAAGAGGCTATGATAAATGTATACATTGGGAAGAGTTGGGGATCTGTTAAAGGCTCATTAAGATGGACTGTGACTGAGTCAAGGCCTGGGAAAGGGTGGCTGGCCTGTGGCCTAGGGCGTCCACTGAGACCCCTCAACTAGTCACACACAGATTTCAGCTTACTGTCCACCCTGCAGTGACAGCAAACTTAAGACTTGAATGAAAGTTTCAAGTAAAGTCAGGTCTATAGGAAGTCAACTCGGGGAGATTTCAATGAGCCACAGGCATTTTATTTGTGTACTACATCCCCTTTCTTGTTCCTGTACTATCTGGCTTTCCAGTTGAGCGCCATTATTTACGAGGCGATGCTTTTCTATGCCTGTTTGATTTTTCACAGGTCTATTGCATTTGCTTGCTTACTTACCCTTAGCGGATAAAGTTTCCCTAGTTTCCGCTGGATGCTGAACAAAGTGTAGGATAGCTGTGTGTGTGTGTGTGTGTGTGGGCGCCAGATGAGGTGATGTTGGCTCAAGTACAAAGCAGGATGTTCAGCAGCTTAGGAAAAGTGTTGTTGGGTTGTAAACACCCAGAGTCAACTGTGAACGTACTGTCAACACACACATAAGCACACACACACTCAGTGAGTCATTCACTGTCAATCGTTGGCTCACCTACACACAAATGCATATATTTGCTAGTATGGTAGATATTCATATCCATGGCTACAGGTACCTACAAGATCACATAACACACACTAAAACATACACACAGTAGCTGACTGACACACACGTGTATGCGGCCGTTCTGCCATTTAATAAGTAGGCTCTAAAATCTTGTTCTCTTGCAGGGCTCCATGGCATAAAGCCTGTCCTCAGACTCAGCTGGTCCCTGGGGAGAGCTGCCAAGGAGCACACTACTCTGACGCCCCGCTGCCATTTTCCACAGCCTGAGGGGAACCAGGAATCAGCCGGCAGGAGCCATGCCTGCCCTGGCCACCGGAGCCGGCCACGAGCCAGGTACAGACCCTTTGGCCAGGAACACAATCTGAAACACAAAACACTCAAAAAAACGAAAATACACTTATAAAATGTAGGTCTTCCAGCAAAATTATTATAAATTATATAAATTATAGTATTTTGCTACTTTAATTCACATTTTTATGTCCATCATCAGTGCACAAACAGAAGAAAATGAATGCAAGTGTGATTCCAGCCTTAAAATTGATCTTTATTTAAATGTCAGTCTAGCCTAACCTTAAGTGGTACCTATTCCATTTCAGATTAAAAATGAATTACTCTTAACTCATCTAAAGCTGCTTTTTCTTGACTGGAGTGGACCGTCTAGATCTGTGGTTGGAAAATAAACATCCATAAGTCCATTTTAACTTCATTTTGTGCCCCACCAAATGAAAAACACACCATTGCAAATATTCACACCATGCAAATTGACAGTTTAAATACAGAGAGCAAAAATAATGTAAAATGATGTGTACTGTACTCCATCTCTCTTGTTTTCTCTGCATGTGCGTGTGTGTGTGTATGAGCGAGTGATGTCAGAGAGAGGCATACGTCAAGCTTGTCAACGCCGAGACAGCTGCCAGAAATCACCACCTCTCCCCTCAGGAACACTATCCTCCTCTCAGTCTGGCTTAATGGCCGGCTACATCATCACACACACACACACACACACACGCAGAGGACTCGACCCAACAAGTGCAGGACAGCAAAAGGACAAAAGGAAGACAGACATTAAGTCCCGCTCTGATGGATAAAGAGTGTGTGCGTTTCTGTGTCCAGACTTTTAAAAGAGTTACCGTAGCCCCCGTCGTCCTGGAAATTTGTGCAGACAAAGTAGAAAGCCAGACCGTCAATTACGATTAGAGTCATTTTGGGCAATTACCGGCAAGGGTTCAGGTTTCCAAATAAAACACGTAAAGACTCCTCCGGCCCATCTCCTCTGCTTCCCTCTTGATGGTCCTGTGAAGTTGTGTGTGCAGGTGAAACATGATGAACATTATAGATGAACGTTAGGTCCCTGATCTCCAGTCCTGGTGAAGTCACAAATACTTGTGGCTGGCCTGGCATAGGGACTGCCCCGGCTTTGTACCAAAGTTTACACAGACGACTGGTAGTATTACTCTTGGTATCATAATAACGCTGTTGATTTAAGAGATGAAGCTCCGTTAGAATGATGGAAAATCTGTCGTATTTATGGTGTGCTACAAGAGACAAACCTTTCAGCTACATCTGCTTTTGGTCAGATCAGTTAGCGCTTGAGACTAGAGCTTTAAACAGGGTAATAAAGAAAGCAACATGCTGAAAATATATGAAGGAATGATTGCTGACTTAAAAGTAAAATTCACTATTGAATAACCTCTCCTACTCAACTATTACTCTATTAGTAGATTAGTCTAATTCTAAGTTATACTGCTATTTAATACTATTTGTAGTTACCGCTGGATGATTAATCAATAGATTGGATTTGGTTTACTGTAATATTGAGATGTAGTTTAAATGTTGTCTTATCCTGGTTTTAAGTGCTGCATCACAGGACTCCATACATGTAAATTTGATACTAATGTATAATCGCTCATTTCTCAGAATGTTCTTGTGTCCTCTTCTGAAAGCGCCAATAGTCATCTATCACATTTAAGATAACATATTTGATCATAAATATTTTGATAAGCATAATTGAGTTTTTCAATGTGGTCCTGTTCTATTCTTTGTAATACCTGAAGAATGGAATATATGTTAAAGAAGTAAATAAAAACAAAGTAAATCGATATTTAGAGTATAAAGAAATGTCAGAAAGACATAAAAGAGTGGGTCAGTTGCAGTTATTAAGAGAACACTAAATAAATGTTGATTAAACTGAGTTTTAAGAAGTGATGGAGAAAAAGACACGTGATTACACTAAGTCAACAAGCCTTGATTATTTGCCATCTTGAGCGATTTACTTTAAAAAAACATTGATTATTCATAAAAGAAAAAAAACACTATTCAACACAAACAATATATAAATGAACAACTACAACATGTATAGGGAGGGGGATTAAACATCATGTTTATTTGATTATCTGTATTAGGGAAAGTAGGGTTTACCTAACCAGTAAGGGGAACCAGATTCCAAAATCATCTCAGGTACAGACTCAAAAACAAACAAAAAACAAAAAGATGAGAAAATGTGTCTTGGGGAGGCTGTCAAAATGTTGGTCATCTCTGATTTAAATTCACATTTGTGATGTCTAAAGGCAATTCCTGACTTGATCCCAAATCCCTCTGGGACCACAATTAATAACACTTCTGCCCACAGTAGTAGCAATGGTAACCTCTTAAAAGATGCAATCATCTTTGTAAACTAGAAATCTCAGAAAAATTACTTACAAAATGTTTGACTATTTATGCCACTCAATAGTGATTCCGCCAATAGTCACTTTGATCCTCATGTATAGCATAGGTTTTATCTGGCACAGTTTGTTGTAAGTAAGCCATTGGTGCGTCTGTTGATTTATAATATAGTGTAATATTTAATGTGTTGATTTCCAAAGCACAGTGAATTTATTATAGAACTGGAAATAATTGTGTTTATGTCCTTTTATTTACGGCAGAGGATTTGAGCTTGAAGTGGCTGACGTTTCTTTTTTATTTCTTTTGTGAATCATCTTGTGACGTTCTGCTCTTGAAAGGTGCTAAATAAATGAAGTTACTTACTTACGAGGACGTCCACATCAGCTACAGCAGGACGACATAGTTCTGGAGATTTGGCATGTGGTTAGCAACACCTCGGCAGACGGGCATAAATCCACAGAGACAAACAATACCTCCTCCGCATGTGGTGGCTGCCAATAATTATAGAGACATTACAGTATCTTGCCAGTAACTTAGCTTCTTTTCTTTAGCGGTCCTGCCATCTGCAGACCCCTCAACACCAGCCTCACCACACACACACACTCACAGAAGATGAAGTACTGTGCTCGGGCTTTTAACATAATGGGGAAAATATTATCATTAATATAACTATTCTTTAGTAGCAGCTCTCCTATTTCATCACCAGATTTGGGCAGAAGACTGTAAGTGTGTATGTGTAGATCTTATTAAAATGTTCATTATCGGAGTGTTTGGAAAGCAAACACGTGGGCAGACAAGTGGAGGGCACATGTAAGATCATACCATCTCTCTCTCTCTCTCTGTCTTTGCCCAAATAAACAACAGGCCTCTGTGTGAATTAGAATCTAATAAATGAAACCAAAAAGTGAGAAAATAAACTTGAAAAACAATAAAATGTTGGAAAACTGGCCTTAAAATATGACCGTGGGGAGTGCTGGAGAGGCTGTCCTGGTGATTGGGTTACTGTGGACTCATTTCACTGTGTGACTTTTAGGTTTTTCATAAATGCTTTGGAAGCAGAATAATGACAGGGCTTTAGTTGATGATGCTGGCCCTGCTCTTGGTGTTTGAAGTATTTTGTCTGAGTGTGTCCAACCAGTACTCTCCATCCTTCAACATCCAGCTGTTCTCCAGGTTTTTTCTCTCCTCCAGATAGATGCTGTTTAGTCATTTCACCTCCTGTTCAGCCAAGATGGAGTTTTGTTGTGGGCTCAGTTGGGGACCGATAACTGTTACGCCTCCGCTCAGTTTGGCTCGGCTCATCTCAGTTTATTTCAGCACCCACTCAGTGATCTTCAGACAGACAAACCCAGCCCACTCCTCTGTCTGCTACACACCATTTATCTTACTACTGAACTCCATTAGCTGCAAGGTCAAGTTTCAAGAAATTTTGACTTTTTTACACTGTGTGGGTGTGGGTGTTTTGCTGCATTTATATTGTGGTCTACCAAAAATCTCGACCTACGCCAACAACATCACAGGATGTCCAATCAACCTCAGTGACAAACTGCCACCCTAACCCTAACCTCCATGCTAAAGAGACTCAGAAACATGTACAGAGACGCAATAACACTGATCTAGAAAATAGGAATGAATGTTGAATTTCAATGCCATTTGATTTCAAAATGAAAATATAGAATAGATTGTTGTCCTATTGAAAACAATGAAAATTAAATTTACCATCATGTGTAGTAGTGTGGTACTCAGTCAGTTCAGTAATAACTTGCCCCATCACTTGATGAGGGTTGTACGGTAATGGCAGCTTGATGTCTGCAGATGAGGAGCAATTGGGAAAGCTCCTAACGTCTCCGCTCTCCCGTCAGAGACCCCCAGACATACAACATCTGGTTTATGCCATTCAGAGGTCAGTGAGCCTCTTGGAGTGAGAGTGGGTGTTTGCTCCTTGTAGCCCCATTTCCTCCCTGCTTCTGCAGCTATGTGATTGCAGTTTACTGGTAGAATGGTTCATTTGTGGGGGAGAGGTAGAGTGGGGTGATATTGGTGATTTAGAGCTGGAGACATCAAAACAAACAACTAGACTTAAATCTCTATTGGATGGTAGTAGCTGATATCTCTAGTTTAGCATGTTTCAGATGAGTCTAATACAAGATGTGCTTACATTACTCCGGTGTGCATCAGGGCTGTCACAAAAAGTCAAATTCGTACAAACATGTAATTGGTTTTAATTCAGAATAATTAGAAGGCAACCCATATAGTGTAATACACCCCCCATCCCCCAGCGATGTCTATCCTTTGGTGGTCAGAGTGAGTGTCTTACCCTTCAGTATAGCCTATATTCTTTACCATGTGGAGTCATACAACTGCGCTATGTGTCTTGAGATTGTGGTGCGACTTGGAATTTTATATCGTGTCTCCAGATCTGTCATTATCCTGACAACCGTCCCCCGAAACAGTGCCAATGGGCCTCATGTCCTTGCGTATAAATCTTATTGGTGATGGCCTTTTTACAAGCCTCTGGCATGGCTCCTGAGAACGAGTGTGGCGAAAAGTCGGCAGTCAGACGAGGTTGTACAGTTGCTTCACTCGTTTCTGGTGCCTCTGGTGCCACTTGGGTAGCGATTATTATTTGATTTTTTTAAACTCTCAAAGATCTATATATGTGCCAGCCTCAAAAATCGGGTGTATAACGTCTAGTTATAACTGCCTTTTTTTCTAAGAAAGCCTACATTCATTTTAATGAACTAAACCCTCAAGAAAATACATATAATTTAGGTTTTTAATTGAATTACATATAACTGTGGCCATTACCGCTCTTGTTCCTTGCACTTGATTCACACTCATTGGTGTGATTAATTAACTGGTGGTGGTTTGAAATCAGGTTTAAACTGCCCAATACTGATGGTGAGTAAACTGCTTGCTGACAAGCCCCACATGTGCCATTACCATCACTGCATGGTGCCCCTTAAACCATACACTCGAGACCAGCCCAAATCCTTGCACACACACTCTTGAACAGGCACTTCTAAAGACCCTGATGCCCTTTTATTAACCTTATTAAAGTTAACTGTGTTATTCCAAGCCGTACCTGCGTGTTCTATCAAGGTTTACAGCCCCCGCACAGCATTTAAAGATAAGGGTGGTTCAGCCATGCACAGCTGCAGAGGAGGTGGGCGACACTCGCATGAAAGACTACACATGGAAATCTTTCGATGGGACAACGTTTTTACCAGATACGCTAATAACTTACTGGCTGCATGTGTGCATGTTTGTGCGGGAGCGATAGATGAGCGATTCCAGCCATCTTTTTCTCTCCAAACTTGAACACCCCCTGTTGGAGAAGGTGATGGCTCTGTAATGAATACTGAGTAATGAGATGCAGATATTCCTATGGTGGAGCACTTTATGACTTCGCTGCATTATTTCTTCCATATACACATGCTCCCGTGTAGGACAAATGCATAGAAACACAAATCTCTGACTAGTATGAGTGATATGATAAGAATATGACCATATTGATTTTTTCTCTGTCAAGGTTAACAGTAAATTTTTCCATCCTGATTTCAAGAATCCAGAGCATCTGGCCTTGGCCGGCTTCAACTCGTGGGAGACATTGGGGAGGGTTGGGGGAGAACTTTGCCTATGTCGGGGAGTGTAGTGTTCCTCTGGGAGCTTCCAGCCATTTGTCGTGGTCCCTGACCAGTAGCCAGCTCTGTGCCGCAGTGATACAGTACCGAAACACAAGGATTTGTTGCCACTGGAAGAGCTCCCTGTTTCCAGTTACATCAGAACTAAAATTTCCACATCATTTTAGCAAAAAAATAAAAACACAGTCAAAGGAAGCAGATGTAAAAGAAAGAAATCAAGTGAGTGCGACTGAGAGTGAGGAATGATGACTTTTATTTGTTTGAATACGAAGAATTCTTTTGCTTTTTGTTGTGGTAGGATGACATCCTCCACTGTTCCCTTCCAAAGCACACAGGGTACTAAATCGGTCATTGGCGGGCAGGACATGCTCACTTGCATTAGAAAGAACCTGAAAACAGCTTTACAGACCATGTGCTGTGTTTGACAACCAGGCAATGGGATGTTGCGTAATAGCCTGCAACTTTGAGACCGAGACAGCGAAAGATTTAGAGTGTAAATTTTAAAGCGCAAATTTCCACAAGTGCTGCTTAGTTACATTAATGTATTACAAAATGAAGCCTTTCAGGTAGTATTGGCATGTCTGCCGTTGATATCCCTGGAAGACTTGCTAGAAATAAGTAGCTGGCCATGTCTTTGAACAGAACATGCAGGCCTGTGCCAGAAAGTCTGCTGCTGTTCCATTGCCACAGTAAGCCGAGGTGGCAGGTCATTTGGATCTGGCCGGCTTGTTGTGGCTTCTGTGTTTTGTCTCCCATGTTAGGGTGAACTCTAAGCTTAGCCGGCTTGGACTGGGCCAAACAGCGGCCTTTCATCTTCATCTGGGGAAAGAGAAGTCCTGGATGGCCACTGCCAAACACAGCCTTCCCACAGACCTCAGGACCTTCTATCCTGGCATCCAACAAACACTCGACTGGCACTTTCTCATATATCTGTCTTTATCCATGATACTGTCTCTGTCATCGTTTTTTTGTCTACCCAGATATTTCTAACTTTTCATATTTTCTCCATGATGAATTTCTCTCCCTCTCTATCTTTCCTTACCTTATATATCATTTGTGAGTTTCCGGGAAGTGGGGTTGGAGGACAGTTTACCCAGACCTGGACAAGATACCAAGTTCCCTATAAGTTGCTACACTCTAGCCCTGTTGTAGGTGCTTCCGCTCAAGCCTCACTTGTCTGCAGTGTAATTGTAAAGCTGTTGTAGCTGAAAACACTACTGGCTCTTCAGGTTGCTGACAGATCCTGCAGACTATATGCATTCAGTTATGTTGATTAGACTTGTACTTTTGTCCTGAGCTCTGTTTTCAATGTGCTGACAGCCCTTTGAAGTGTAAAGGTGTGACGAAGCATGGAGCAGAGGACAGATGAGTCACTTATTACGTGATATTTGATGGC
Source organism: Macquaria australasica (assembly GCA_005408345.1). NCBI lineage: Eukaryota > Metazoa > Chordata > Actinopteri > Centrarchiformes > Percichthyidae > Macquaria > Macquaria australasica. The sequence continues at coordinate 541,267 of SEMN01000191.1, read as the reverse complement.
ATGTTGAAAATAAGATGAAATAAAGTAAATCCTTTTTGAAAAGCCTGGCCTATCCTGGCTCTGAAATGCAACTTTGATAAGGTCCTGCACCCTTGATTCTTTTTGCTCGTGGGCAGTGAGGCATGATCTCAGCAGGGGCCATGGATTCTTTGTAGGCCCTGAAATGACATACATCCATAGTTCAGCCTGCGGTAATGAAACAGTCGATATATGATCAGAGTGACGGCTGATTGCACCTGGACTGGCCCACTGTACTTGCTATAGTCATTTTTCCATGCCGTGGAGCCCTAATTAACATCTTGCAAAAGCCGCTCTCTCTTTTTTTCCTCCCAAATGATGGAGTTATTCAGAGACCGTGACACTGAAATATCATTGAAGATGATATTGGAGGGCTCAGTCCCCTGAGCTTTTTTAATGTGGTGAAGTGGTTTGGTCTTTGGAACTGGTAATGGTAGGCTTTTGGGCTTGAATGGAGCGCGGACTCCTGCTGTTATGTTCATGGGCCAGCCTTATATATTACCTCTCTCCACACTCTTCCACGGTCTACCACTGTTATAACCCAAGTAGAACGCTGCTGGACTCATTGTAAGATATGTTTAAAGATCTCAACGTCTGCTCAGCTAATAAATCTTGTAATACTATATAATTTTATGTCTGGTAGGTGATGCCGCACCAGTCGAATGGTCACTTAATCCAGACAACCATTGCTCCATCTGCTATCCCATGCTCCTGTGTGCTACTTTAGTAGAAAGAAAGTTTTAAAAGGGGTCAAGCGCTGGTAGTTGCTAGGACAGAACAGAAGCTGCATGGAGGCAGTGGGCTGCTCTGTATTGGCTGTGAACAAGGAGCCCTAAACACTTCTCCTTTTGTCTGGCACCTGACTCAGGTTAAATCCGTCTTCCCACCCACTGTCTGTCTAGAGTTTCTCCCTTCAGGCGAAAACGTGTTTACATTAGTGCAGGAATCATCATCGCTGTAATTGTTATTTCTTGCTGTTGCAGAAACCCATCACTCCCCGGTCTTTTCATGGAGTTCCTTGTCATCTTTGTCTTTAGTGTCATCATTCGTCTTCTGTCTGCACACATGCTTTAATCAGATGTTATTTATGTCAGTGTGTATCTCAAATGTTGTGTTTCTTCACGGCTTCCTACTTGAATTAATTTTCTTCTTTGCACTCTGTCTCTGTCTTCCTTTGCTGTTCTTGAGGCAGCCTTTCCTCCTCTCACGGATGGAGATAAAGAGGTAAATCAAGCCTTGAGTAGATTAGGCTATACAGTCTGCAGCTGCGTCTCTTGCTGCCACCCCTGTCTGCCACCATTTTTCTGTACAGACTGCCCTCTAGTATGTTCCCAAGGCAGTGTTTGAAATACTGACCTGCTAAGAAAGCTCCCACATGTTGTCACAATTCTCTTCCCCCAGCAGTCTGGTGAGCCTCATGATGAACATTGTGCTCTCTATATGTTCCTGAAAGATATATGAGGGAGGTCAATAACTCATTCAGCACCTGGCAGAACGTGCAGGGGGGAGGAAAGTGAGTCGAAACCCAGCATTCATTTCCTGTATACGAACAGGTTAATTTTCACCAGACAGACAGTTTGACTTTCTGTATGTAGCTCACTTACAAGAGGGAAGTGAGGGTCTCCCAGAAGCCCATGTGGCCTGGTGTGGCATGTAAATAAACAGTGCCGAAGCTACAATGTCATGGCGAGGGTCATATTTTACAACCATGCAAATTCTGTGTTGTTAGATTAGCCCCTGTAATTTCCTCATCTTGCACTGCTCTAGAACCCCCCCCTGAGGTCGTTGACCTATGTGACTAGCAATTTGATGCGTATCATGTTTAATGCATTTCATTGTCTGGGATTTTTTTGTGTTTTACATGAAAGGGATCTGTGAAAAACACTGTTATTTTCTTTAACCGCTGTGGAGGTGTGGGCGTGAGAGGGGAAGTGCTGAGTGGCAGTTAAAGCGGTCACTTCCTCCGTACGGGAAGCCTCGGAGGCCCCAGCCTCTCCGTTTTCTCTGAAGACTGTTTCGGCCATCCTGCATAACATGCTGGTCTTCGGGACCTTTGGGCTGGGCTGGCACAGCACTAGCCACAACAGAACCTAGTGGTCTACTACAAGACCCTGCCAGGTCTTCTACACACAGCCGCCGCACGAGAGGGTCCAGAATAGTCTGGCCAAAACAAATCAAATGAAGCCAGACCAGCCTTGCAAGAAACAAGTCAGTCCACCCTTTAGTGGTGAAGTTTTGGCGCAATCTTATTTTCTTTCTTCTTCTTCTTTCCCCCTCTCTCATTTTGTCTCTGTGTCTGTGCTGGACACAGTTTCTGATGTTACAGATCTATACATGTGTCCAATCATCTGGCCTTGGATTTATTTCTCTGTCCACTTTTTATAGTGTCCACACACCATGATTTTCCCACCACTGTGGTTGTTTTTTTGGCTCATTTTCTCTCTCTCTCTTTCTGCCTCCATTTCTCCTCTGCATTTGTCCACCCATACACTCTTATATTTAATTTCAGCTTTGCAGAGTCCTTGTTTAGCTCTTGGCTCGTCCACTGCTCTTTCTGTTGTTGTTTGAAACTGGGTTTTCTCAGGTTCATGGGGTTCAGCCTGACATAGTGACCTCAGAGGGTGAGTACAGTGGCATATTTCTGATCAGCTAATGGAGTTGACATGTTTCCCATAATGTGCCATTAGCACACATCACACAGCCTGTTTAGGTAGGAATTGTTGTCAGAAGGAATAAAGAATTGAATCATTGAGAGTGTAGACAGAAGGGGAGACTTCGCACCTGGGGAGAATAATGCTTTGGGACTCTCACTCTCTTATTCCCTCCCTCGTTCCCTCCATCCCCTCCTACCAGTATCTCCGCACTGCCAATAGTAATGACATTACCATATCTCTTCCCCCCACTCTCACCGCCCTTCCTGCACCCCTCACCTCATCCCCATGTCTCTTTAAATCTTTTTTTTTTATATATATTATGTGAGATGTTCTGTTGGGAGTTCCAAGTTGTAAATGATTGAGTGGTCCAGCTTCCCTCAGGCAGGCTTGTGTTAGCTAAAAAGCGAGAAAGTTTCTGATGATGAGGACCACAGAACCAGGAATTGGATGATCACATACCAGGGACAATATCGCACACCAAGCTTGAGTGAAACCACGGGGGTTGCTGTAATGACTGGTGCACATGTGTTGTGTGTAAAACCTCTCTCTTGTTCGGTGGCTTTTTCTCTCCTTTGTTATACTTCTTTCTTTACCGCAGAACGTTTGTAGCAGTGAGGTATGAGGCGCTAACACTACATAGAATCCGTGTTGTGAGCTGAAGAACAGGGCAGGATATCATCTTGATATATCCTGTGCATCTGCTCAAAGATCTCTGAGACTCAAACCCCAAATGGAAAGCAGAGGGTTGAGAGTGGCAGATGACACTCCATCTATCTGTCTGCCCAGCAGCAGCAGCAGCAGTGCATGACATGAGCTAAGTTAGTCAGCCATGGCTCACCCGCCAAATGGTCTGAGCTGCCAGCACACACTTGCTGTAACCCAGTCAGAGAGCCCGCCAGTTCAGTCAGTCTGTCATTCATCCAGCCAACGACGTCAACCATTGTTTTCAATCAATCATTTTCAACTACGAATTACTCCAGTTGCGTCTGTGGTGAATTTTTCCCTCTCTCCTTCCTCTCTTTCGCTCTGTCCTCTGATGAAAGACACTCTAAGGTAGGTAGCCAAGCCGCTCAAGTTTGTTTTGACGTTTCGATGGCTCCACCGTGAATATGTTTAGAGTTAGTTCAAAGGGTTTCGAGCGCCATGTGGTTGTGTTTGAGGAGTTTGAATCTGGGGTGCCTTTTCTGGTGCATTTGTAAAGGGGTATTTGATGCATATAAACCCAGCTTGACTGCACTCTGTATGGGCCTGACCTTTAATGTATCCCCTGGATTAGTGGATCACAGCCACGCTGAAGACCAGAACAGAGCAACAAACAAGTATCTGCTACTACTCTCCATCACTTGTGCTCCAGGACTGTGTTGTGTTTGGAAGGAACCCCGCTCACTCGCTGGTTTTGTGCTCTCTCCCTAGGAGTGCTTCACCTCCCCTCTGCTTAAGCTTGAAACCATCAGCTCCCCAGTCTGGTTCCCTGTAAATTGAATTTGAAATATTCATTCCTTTTATAAGCCAGGTTAGTAAATCCTGAAAGGCCTTACAGATTTCGGCATGTGTTGTTCTAAAGGGATTTAGATTCAGCCATGGGACTGGTGATCCATGCACCCTGTTTCTCTCACTGTCACCAACAAACTTTGCTCATGCTATGGTGATGACCTATAAATGGGCCACATAGGCCTAGATAATAATAATAATAAATAATAGTCCTTGTGAGCTCATGACATCAGTTGGTATACAGCCAAGCCTGTTCACTTCACTTACCTCAAATCCAGTTTTTGCAAAAGGTTATTTCAGAATAGTTCAATTCCATTTTAGGCTTTCAGTATAAAAGAGTACTGAGATAACCAGCACAACAGCCACATATAATTTATTCTGAGTACTTCTTCCAAAACTTCTGTTTAGCAAACACACATGCAGGTTAATATTGAACTTTTTAGATCAGAAATTTCTAGTTGCCTGACATGGAGTTTTTGGAGTCGATTCAGATTGGGGACAGTGGTGTTCCTCAAACAACAGGAAATACTGGGACAATAGCGGGAAGTAGAGGCTTGAAGGAAAAGCTTTATTGCCTCTAAGTTTCCATTCCTTCCAGAGACAAGCAGAAGAGTGGCGTTGTTTTCTATGTAGCTTGTAGCACTTTCAGGATTGTTCATTTTTGTGTGTATCTGGATGGGTGCATCTGAGGAAGAGAGAGAGCATCCATAGATGAAAATGGTGTGTGTGTGAATTAGCTTATAAAATCCCTAGTATTTAATCATTTATGTATATGTTTACAAATGCATGTGTTGTCTGTCTTTTGACTGTGTGTCACACATACAGCACTTCTGTTCTTCTATTTATTATTAAACTACAGATAAATAAAGATAATTAAACTTCACATCTGTTTCTATGCATGTGTTTTTGTATGTGACTTTGCATGCATGAACTCATACCTCCCACTGCCATACCAACCCTCTGTTTCCTCTTCCCCATCTGCAGGTCTGTATGAGCTGCTGGCAGCTCTGCCCTCCCAGCTGCAGCCCCATGTCAGCCACCCTGAGGACAACACCTTCCTCCAGGACATGTTTGGGGAGAGAAGCCTCCACTCGCTGGTCAAGGTAAAACAAAAAAGTTCTTTATAGATGCATACTATCAAACTAAACTAACTTATTTCCAGCACTATAGAAAATGTATGTTCATTCAAATAATTTGTTCTTTAACCAGCATGTAGTTATACTCATGTTATGTAATTTAAGGAGTGACAGTTCTATAATCATGAATAATTAAATTAAACTAGCAATCCCACCACAAAATCTGCAAATTTTTACACAACTTAGACAACAAAAGTCCCCTTCATATGTGCTGAAATTACTTGGAAAAGGAGAATTTAGGTGGCTTCAGATACATGGATATCCTTCGGCTTGCTTTTTTAAAATCTCAATTATAAATATAAAAATATGAAATATAGGAGGAGTTATTACAGCGTCTGCGTTACCCACCTTTACAGTCACATCCTTCCTCTCGTGAGACAGGACAGAATCTCTTTCCTGTGACCCCCACCCTTGAGCCGACCCCTCCAATTCACATAAAAACACACACTTGGCACCTTTGCTCAACACTGCTTTATTCAACCTCCTTCCTCGCAGTCTCATTCATACATTACTACGTTTATTGTCATTCCAACAGTCTACCCACCCAGATCTTCTAACTCCCCCTCTGCCAGCGTGAATGGACCTGTGGTCCGATTACTGCCTGTTAAACTAGAGATAGCTGCAGAGTTTTAGGAGATGATGAGCACACTTGATATCTTTATACGCTAGCAGACAGACGGAGGTAATGAATGTAACACATTCTGTCTGTCTGCCCTAACCTCATCTTCTCTTGGGATTCTCTGCAATCTCCTTCTTCATCTGCTATTGGAAAGGGAATTGGAGTTTTTGTACTGTTAATCAGTTTGTCAGTCACTATTTAACCAGTAAATATGTGTAAGAACTGCGTCAGCTCTTTCTCTAGTTCACTGATGTAACTGAGAATGTTTTATTAGTCAATGTATTAAGAAAACTCATCTAATTGTTATAGCTACATTTGACTGTATCCTTTGTATATGGTCTCCATTTTGAAAGAATGTCCAACACTGTTTTCATGTGCTGTGATGATATATTTCCCCCTTTGGTGGTCTCTCTCCCTCTCTCTCCAGCCAGAATCATTATGTCACAGAGATGATTGAGAGAGAAAAATCGACATAATTTTCATCCCCTCCCTTTAAAGAAATCTTTTCTAAGTAAGCATGTTTGTTCAGGATCCAAGGTTGTAACACGCCAATGTGAGTGTGTTAAAGTGCCTGAATTATGGCATACCTCAGACGCTGAAGTAAAACCCTGATGTCGGGACTTGAAAAAACCAGAAGGGTTTCATTTGATGCCTGGATTGTTATGGATGGCCAAAGAATAAGGCATCTTGAACATGGATAATGATGGGCAGGTTCAGGCTCTCATTCTCGCCGGCCCCAAAGAAAACACTGCATAGTGTGGGGCAGAGAGAATGATGCTAATGAAGGTGGCATTATGTTTCTGTGATAATTCACCAGGCGTAAGGGTGGAGCTCCCAGAATTCACCTAGCCCTCTAACCACCCCTGATTATACCTAGCTAAACTTTCAAGAGGAACTCAAAGGGGAGTCTCAGTGCTGTTCAGACAAAAGTACCATGTGCTCACAGGCTCTTTACCTGGAGTGCACAAAGCTTTGCACCAATTACTAAAAGAATTTGTCAACAAAGTAGATACTTTTCCTCTGCAATGTTCTCCATCACTGCTGTCCAATACCCCAATAATAAATAATAAAGAGAAACAGTTATGGTAAGATGGACCACAAGATCAACAGGAGGATCAGTGCAGCATTGGCAGAAATCAGACACTACTGGACTGTTGTGGTAAAGAGGGAGCATGAAGGGGAAGCTCTTGATTTACCAATCAATCTTTGAGCTATGTGTAGTGACCGAAATAATTAGATTGTGGATACAATCAACCATAATTTGTTTTCTTTGCATGGTGTTTATGGGTTCACCTTTAGGGATAAGGTGATGAGCTGGAACTGCTGCTCTTTTCCATTGAGAGGAGCCAGTTGAGGTTGTTCAGGTATCTTAATTGAATGCTCCCTAGATGCCTCCCTGTAGAGGTATTCCAGGCACGTTCATCTGGGAGGAGACCCTGGGCCAGACCCAGAATACGAGGGATTAGATATCCCATCTGACCTAAGATCGCCTTGGAATCCCCCAGGTGGAGCTGGAGAAAGCAGCTAGGGAAAAGGAGTGTCTGGGTTACTTTGCATAGCCTTCTAACCAGAAGTGGCGATGGATGGATGGATATACAGGAACAAGAGGTCTCTGCAATACCAACTATACCAATGGCAAAACAGCAGGGAGATCTTGGAGGTAGTTCCCCCTTTCTCCATCCTGTCTGTTTTGGTTGTACGAGGGGATTCCCAACAAATTGAGCTTAGTGATTGTCAAAAGCTGACATGTCAGATGTGTCTGTGTGCATGAAAGAAGGGTTGAATGGTAAAATTAACTCCTTAGATGTCATTACGAAATTTGAATACCACTTTGTTCATGTGCTAGCTCACTATGAGTTGCTCTCACTTTGGGGCCCATGTCAGTAAAATTCTGTAAGTAGGCCTATCAGTTAAGATCTAAGCTCATGTGAACCAATTCGCTATTGCTACTGTAGCAGAATACACCCAATACAATAAAAATATGGTCAAGTCTTGCCACCGCTGCCACGAAATTATGCGATACGTCAGTGTAACATCTCATCACAACACACATTATTTCGTCACCAAAATGAGTCTGTTTTACCTGTTTTTGTTCTTCCTTTTTATTCATTGGAGAGAAACTGAGCTGGTTTTAGCCTTCTCTTATCGTTAACATGGAGGCATAAGTGTAAAACTGGCCTGCTCCAGACAAGCACAACTATGTGTTTCCTCTGCTTTCTACTTGGTACTGAGACGTGAGCCAGCCTGTCAGCTAGTGAGCCAAATGGACAGACAAGCAGACTTTGAAACACACAAGTACAGAACAACCATCTCACCTTACAGCAGAAACCAGCACTCAGACGCAACATTCAGGTGAACATGGCTAATGTCAGTGGCACACCATTAATAAAACCTTAATTGTCCCTTTCCTCTAAAGCCCCATCACGAAATCTCCACAGATTCCACCTTTTATTCCACAAGGCTGTGAAGGGGATACTTTGGGAATGGCTAAACAGCAGAGAGAAAACACACACATCATGTTAATCTGACAGGCTCAGCAACCCAGGTCGCTCATATGGAAATGCTCAAATCTCACCTGGGTAATTATGGAGCATCAGTTACTGCTGGTCAGTCTTTCTGGAGGGAGAGAGGACCAGAGGGAGAGGTGTCAAAGATGGAAAGACAGACAAGAAAGAATAAGAGAGAATTCAGACCTACACCAAGACTTAAACCAGACTTAGGTTCTTTCTGTCTCTTCTCACCTGCCCTCATCAGATGGTTGGGACAGCCTCTCACGTCCCCCCCAAGACTGTTATATCACAGAGATAAAACAAACATTTTCTAATCTCATCTTGTAGCAGGAGCCGGGGCTTACAAATTTGCTTCATTTTGCAAACTTTTCATCGGTGCGGCATCAGAGCTCACATGAAATGTGAGTACTGGCCTGTATACCTAGCATAGCTAAAACGACGCAGACAGATCCCCTCTTTTCAATTAAAGGGAGTTACTCAAGTGTGCTTTCTATAAATTCCACCACACTCACTGTTCCACTGCCAAGTTCCAGCTCCACAAAAAGCCACAGGAAATATAATACAATATTCAATTTCCACCTGCCTCAGGTGGGGCTCTCCTTTAAGACCAAGTTTCTGTCAGCAGGCCTTTAGCCAGGCCCTGAGATCCCTCATTTTGCGGTCAGTCAGTTTTCCCTTAAATTCTGCTCCTGTTAGTTGCTAATAGGCTTGGCACTTGCATCGTTGTTACACAGCAATACTGATGTGGGCTTGCCAGTTTGTTCTTCAGTGCTACAGGCCTTTAATGACATGTAAAGGTGCTGCAGCTGACGCTTGTACCCAAGTGGAAAGTTTCAGCTATTTTTGACGAATGAGCTCATTTTCAGACAAACTGGACTTGAGTACCAGACTTGGTACCCTATGAATAACTGGATCAAGCTCTAGGTAGCCCTCCAAGTTTTATGACTCACCCTGTAATGTCCATCAACTCCACTCCTTGACAGCAACCATAGACTTGCCCTTTGGGCACTTATCTTATCCTTTCCACACCTCAAAACATACCTTGCTCCTGGTCCTTATTACCAAGAAAAGGAAATTGTTCTAAACCTCTCACCCTGCTGCAATAGCTCTCTGTGAGTCATTTAAGATGCACACCCCCACACCCTGTATACAGCAATAAAACCTGGCTAATCGTGTATGGTTCAAGACTCAGTCTGTAAACCTATACCACCTCAGAGATCCACTCGTACTGTCAGTGGTCAGCACGTTCTGTGCACTGGTCGCCTCTGAGGTCTGTATTTATTATTTTGGGGGAACAGGAACCCTCGCTGGGAGTTAAGCAAATACGTGCAGGCTGCTTTGGAGAATGGCGCTTCCATCTGACTGAGTTTATCAACTCAATGTAGATTCTTGTAATCTTATTGAAAAACCTTAGGGCTTTGGTATGGTAGTGATGTAAATTAAGGAACTTTGTGCAGACTTTGGTTACAGTGATTCAACTTGCCATTTGTTGCTAGAAAATATTCTCTCTGACACAAGCTGGGTGGTTTTTTACAGTTTGAATCCAAAATAAATCCCCTTCCTTGCAATGTTATACTCCGCGCTTAGGCTACCTTCCAAATATTTTCATAGGTGTTTAATGGTCGACTACAGCATGAAGTTGAAAGATCATGCTCAATGTCCACAAACAAGCACCTCTGAATTGACCCAGAAGAGCTAGACCAGGCCTGGCCAACCCGCGGCTCCCGAGCCGCATGCGGCTCTTTGCCTGGTTTCATGCGGCTCTTATGTTCATATCGAAGTTTGTGTTTGTGTTTTTTTTAATGTGCGTGTTCGCTTCGCTTGAGTTCAATACGGTATTTTCGTCAAACGCGCATGTGCGTGAGATGAAAATACCGCAAAGTTTCCCAGTAGGGGCAAGATCATTTGAGTAAACAATTTGTGTCAAGTTCACTCTCAAAATGGCAGGGAAAAAATGCACAGCAAAACGAAAATTTGAAGATGAACACAGGACGTTTTTAACAGAGTGGGAGAGTTTATATTTTTTTGTTGAACGTAATGGCAAGCCATTCTGCCTTATATGTCAGGCGTCATTAGCGCATTTCAAAGCTTCAAATATTCAGCGCCACTTCAGCTCACTCCATGCTAACATCGACCAGGAATTTCCAAAAGGGACTGAACTTTGCAAGCACAAGTTGGCCACAGATTACGTTCCTCGTCGACCCATTTAATGCGGAGACGGACTGTTTGAAAGCCCCGCTAGTCACAGATGAGGCTGCGGCTGAGTTGGAGATGATCGATCTTTGTGAGGAGGACCAACTGAAACCTGCTTTAAGGGAAGGGACCATTGAGTTCTGGAAAAGTGTGCCAATGGAAAAATACCCCAATGTCAAACGGGCTGCGCTTAAGATACTGTCAATGTTTGGGTCAACATACGTCTGCGAGTCTGTGTTTTCTACCCTGAAACACGTGAAATCAAAGCATCGATCTGTTCTGACTGACACCCATGTGAAAGAATTGCTTCGAGTGGCAACAACGGAATACAAGCCAGATTTGAAGAGGATTGTTCAAGGCAAGGAATTCCAGAAGTCCCACTAAGCAACATGCATAATAAAAGAAAAACGCTATTGTAAATTATTATATTTTTGTTTGTGGACTTGGTTGAATTGAGAGTTTGTGTGTGTGAGACAGTGCACACAATGTTCATTGTTGAAAATGACTGGCCTGTGGTCTTAGTACTGTAGGAGTCAATTTCTGTCATTATCATGTTGGTGTGTGACATTTACAATAAATCTGGCTGATCAGAGGTCTGTGTGTGTGAGAGAGAGGAAGGGATGGGGTGATGTTCATGTGTGCCCATGTGTATGATGTGGCTCTTTGCGGTAACACAGTAAAAAATGTGGCTCTTAGTCTCTGACTGGTTGGCCACCCCTGAGCTAGACGAATAGACGATGGATGAAGCCAAATGCAAGGTTGTGATAGGGACAGGAGAAAAGAGGAGGGAAACTCCTTAGTACAGCAGACAGGCTGCAGTATGGCCTGTTACTGCATAACCTTAAAACTCATTGACTTGAACCATGTCTAGAGCACTGGGGGGACAGTGAAAATGAGGAGAGGCCTACAGATCCACCAGTCCCCGTTCTATCAGTCAAATGTCTGTATTGGTAATCAAGGAAAATCTCTGGAGTGATCCCACAACCATTATTCCAGGTCACTTTGGTTGACCCCGATTTTGTATTCCTTAGGAAAAAAAAGGATTTAAAGTGAAACCAGAAGGTCTACACAATATGAAGCCAATCTTAATAGGACATGGAGCATAGGAGCAATACACAAAATATGGAAAATGAGGTTCATGGTGCCATATAGTGTATTTATGGCTCCCTCTTGGCCCGAGAACTGCCTGAAGACATCATGGGCTCACCTGGAGCTTTTAAAGATAGTCTTAACAAATTTATACGTTGAATTGACTGCCTCAAAAGTACTCAAATCAATCTGATTCAGTAAGTCAGTGCATTTGTCCTGGCTTTATGCCCTCAGTCATTCATAATACTGCTTCCTAACACAATAGCAGCTATACATCACATGAATATGATGCTTGATTAACGTATGCCACTTTCCTGTTGTTTGCTGGTGATGTTTCTGTACTGTGCAAAGTTAATGGCTGAAACACAAACATAAAACTTGCAGTGGGGATTTTAGGCATGTCTCAAGACGGTTGTCGTATGTACTGTGACTGTGTCCTTCACTGTCCTGGCTTCACAGAATACATGGCGTCTATGGAGGTGTGTCAGAGGCCTCTCTGCTCTTTTTTTCCAGGAGGTCCAGGATGAAATGTATCCCCTTTCTAAATTATGTGGCTGTCATGATTGTTGGCTATCTGCCCTTCTCTCTCTTTCTCTCTCTCCCTCTCTCTTTCTCTCTCTCTCTTGTCAACTGGATTTACTGCTAGTTCTTAATTAGCTGTCACATTCTCCAGGCCTTTTCCACAACAAACGAGAGAAGAGCTCAGGCACCAGACCACTCTGTATGGGGTCTTGGTCAAGTAAAGGTGGTGGGTTTGTGTATGAAATCTGTGCTCAGCAATGTGAGGATACACAAAACCAATCATTGGCATATTTACCTATTAATCGCTTCATGACCCAGTGTCATCAAGACCCTCAATGCTTTTTGGGCTGGTAGATCCATGATGAAAGATTGTTAAATTTCCTGCCCTTTGTGTAAATTTGGTAACCACTAATAGCAGCATGTTGAGTGGATGCTGCCATTTCTTATATCTGCTCCTTTAGTTAGCAGGATAGGCCAGTTGTACCCTCAACAGACTGTTGCAGAATGGTACTGTCATCTGCAGGATGTCCTGGACCTGATGCCATCATGCCAGGGCTAAAGTCAACACTGACCTACTGTAACAGAAGAAAAAGCAAATCTCAACTTTTCTCTTGCTCCTTGAGTAAACATATCATTTCACAGCTATTTTAGTTGCAACCCTGCACGTCTGTCTGTAATCCCCCCTTCCCATCTCCCTAACTCGGTTCAGTCTACCAGGCCATCGTGCCTTGACAAGGTGTTCTGGATCAGACCAAGAGATCAGACCCAGTTGGATTAACGGAGGCCTGATACTGGATCCGCTCTGGTGGGTAGATATAGTAACAGCAGTGGGAGAAAGATTGTCAACACTAACCGGTCCAACCTGAAGTTTTCTGGGCAGTGGACATTAACCAGAGGCCTTGAGCCTCCTTGCAGGACTCAGAAACAGAAACACTATCCAGCCCTGTGATCTCCAGACCTCTCTTTCTCCTTCCATCAGCACACCTCTCCATCTATCAAGCTTTCGCTCTCTTGCGCGCTCTCTCCCTCTTTCTGTGCCAGACTTTGCTTGCTGTAGTGCGTCTGGATTAGTATTTGAAAGGTAGGCTTTTTTCCTCGGCTATACCTCCACGTTGACAATCGAGGCTTGATCCGGTCATTGTTCTCTATGCTGTTGCATGCACTTTGATCATGACGAGAACATAAATACAGTTTGAATTACTGAATCTTATCACTAAAGGTTTCTTGAAAGGTCTCCAAGGTGTCTGACCCTTAACCTTAACAGTGATCCTTAGCAGTGGTTGCTGAAGAAGATGAAGATGGATGTTATGTTTTTGTTCCAGTCCATCGTTGTTGGAACTTTTTCATATCAATTTTTACCCGTGTTAGTGTTTTTCTTCATATTTTTTTTCTCCTTTTGTGTTGCTGTGTGTATTTTAAGCCCGTCGGGTATTTCTGGAAGCAAATACAACTCAGTCTGAGGCCTCTGTGGAGACGGGACACACACTCCTTTGTAGCATTTTTTTTTTAAGCTTTCAGTAAAGGTGCACATTCATACATCTTTTCTCAGCCTCTACTTCAGGGAGCTTTCCGTAAGTTTTGAGGATTTTGATCCTGACTCTTCTGCCTTATTTTACATGGAAGTAGCACTACATTTCTCATCGGAGAAGCTTCAGAATCCCAGTCTTTTATTCAGTTGTGTGTCCAGGAGTCACTCTCTGGTTGGAGCTAAACCCTCCTTGGCTGTAGCACACTGTCTCTCACTGTTCTTTTTTTTAATTCCACCAGGCCACCTCTCCCGTTTGCCAGGAGCACTGCTACCTCACCAAGGGGACAGAGAATGCGCTATGCAAAAAGCGGGGTAATGACTTTAAAATACACTACTACGTCATGGACAGACACTTGGAAAGTGTCCTGAACTGTAAATAAAAGCATTTCAATCTCGCATTTGCTCACCGAGCAGAGGAGAAATTCCACAGTAACTAAGTAAGCCAAGGTGGTGGAGCAACAACTACCTAAGCAGATGTCACTAGGACTGTGGTATGTTGGAGCGCTGAAGACACTGGCAACCTCTCTCATTTATTTCATCTGTTTTCTTACAAAGATGATCAGGACAGATGAAGTAACCGGAGCTGCCTGCCTGTCTTTTTACGGCCTTCTACTGTAGAAGAACAGACAGAGGAGTCAGAGCACAGGGTGAAGTTGTTGGGACTTCATGAACAGTAGAGAGTAACTGTTCAAATATGACGTGGCTTTGTGAAATTGAACAGATGAGGATGAAAATTTCCAGGAATTGCCCTAGAATGGCAGTCTTAAATTTGATACCATAAAACATGGAACACACTGACAGCAGTTTAACTCAGTACCACTTAAACAGTGAAGTCTACTCAGGCTTATGTTAGCACCACTCCAAGCTTGTATTTATTTTTATCTCCATCCCTAGCCTTATCACTACTCTTGTGCAAGTTCCTGCGCCTCTCCAGGCCATTACAATCCTACTGTATTGCTTGCTCTTTCCTCCACCATTTGTCTGTCTTGTTCTGGGGTCGTCAAGTCGCAGCTCTATGCGCTCTACAGCTGAGCTGAGCAACCATCTGTCTCCCTCAGGCCTTCAACAGATTACCTCCACGACACGCCTAATGCACCATGTTTTATAGCCGAGTAATGTCGGCTTTACACAGGGATTTGAACCTCTAAGCTGACCTTGAAACATGGCTGCTCTGTTCTTCTTCTCACCAGAAAGTATAAAGCCTTATGAATGCTGACATTAGTGTCTTTGCATTGTGAATGTAGTTTTCTCTGGTGGTTATCAAAGACAGATGACAACTTGCAAAGATTCAAATTATACTAAATACTAATCAGAACTTACTAAAATACTGTAAAACATTTCCCAGGGGAATGACATTAGTAGGGACAGATCCCATCCTGTGATTGTCACAATACCTCATCATCCCCTCTCTCCGACTAGCATTCACAGTATCCACGGTAATGCCACTGTAGAATGCTGTCTAGTTAAAAAAAACATGGTTTGTGTAGTAAGGAGGAAATATTATGTCTAACAATGTTAAAACAGATATTTTAATTGCACACAGCATCTGTAGCTGCTCACAATGTGACAGCAAACAAACTGCTTTTCTTGTCGCTTTGTGTCCTACTCAGTGATTCTCTGTCACAAATTGACACTGCTCCGTGTGTGTGTGTGTGTATGCATCCACATGTGTGGATTTGGCCCTACAGACACCGAGTTGGCCCGTTCTCTGTCACTCTCTCCCCAGCCAGAGGGCCTTCTGTTCCACCATTGTGCTGGAATACTTTCTGGGACATCCAGCTGGAGGCTCCAGGACTGGGGCCCAGCTATCAGTCAGACCCATCGCCTAGCTCCCCTTCACCATGCTTGGCTGAGGAGAAACTCAGGAGTGGCTGTTGGGAGGATAACCGTCCCTGTCTGTTCTCTGATAGGACCTGACAGTAGCCTGTAGGCTGTCAACGCATTCCTGCACAGCTGCTTTTAAATCACAAATGGGATGGCTGTAGTGTTTTTTTGTGTGTGTGGAGCACAAGTGTGCAACTGTGTGTTTGGCTGCATGTGCATTTGTGCAAGCGTGTGGCCATGTGTATAAATTATTCCTTCTCTGCTCCACATATCAGTTTTTGAGTGATGAAGTGTTTTTGTGTGTGTAAATGAGTAAACGTTAACACACGAGTCAGGCCTACTTTCCATTTTAGTAACTCTCCAGAGATACAGCTTTGTCTCTCAACATTGTGCAGTTGCAGTGCTGAGGCTGATAAGGAAGTGTTTAGCCAATTTAACCAGACTGTTGAAATGATTTGGAATACTCACCAGGCCACTAGGGCATATCAAATGCTTGGTGGAAAACAGGATTGTTTGTACAGTGGCTAAGCGAGCTGAAATACTTGGAAGCACGTTGTTGTGCTCAGTCGAGGGAGTCTTGTGTGAAAGAGGTGTGTGTTCTTTTGGTGTTTGAATGTGTGATTGCTGGTCATTGTGATCTACTGTGAATGTGTTCGTGTAAGTATAAGATGGTGTGGATGGAGGCTGTACATGTTTTCATACATGTTTTCTTGGAGCAGTGCACATGGGTTTTTGTGTGCACACTGTTCACATGTGTGTGTGTTTGCTCAGGGAGGCCTTGCCATGGCCTCTGCAGCCCAACATTGACCTCCTTCCTCTCTCTCTTTTCTTTTACTGATGAACACAATATATCCTTTCAGATCCATGAACGGCTGCAGCACTACGAAGAGAGCAAACCCGTCCCCATCCTGGACAGCGCTGCAGCTTTGGCCCATGAAGTAAGTTCAAATGAAAGGAAAAGTCTATATAAAGTGTTTTCACACCTATAGTTCAGTTGCTCTGGTCCAGATCAGTTGATGAGTTTGTAAACTTGGTTTTCCCCTTGGTTCGGGTTCTTTTCACACAGAGAAAAATCCAAGCAAACTAAAATGCATCACTACAAAACCACATGAGAACGTTCATTCCGCTTATTGGTCAGGTGTGTCTGGGGCAGGACCAAGAAAGTAAATACAGGAAGAAGGTTCTGTGTTCTGGACTTTCATTCTCCAGCAAGCTGCTACTACTAGAAACAGTTTGCATGCTCTTCCGCATCCCGTAATGCAAAGCACACCTGGCTACAGGATCCGTTTAGCTTAAACTTGCGGAGTACACCTGGTAGTTGTGTTGGATCGAGGTCGGATTACATACGCACCACAAATGAACTGCTCCAGAGTTCGTTTGGAACCGGACCGAGGCCACCTCCTCTTGTTTTGGTCCGCATCCAAGTGCAATTACTGTGTTCACACCTGCTCAAACAAACCGCACTAACCAGGCAAATGCACCAGGGTTCATTTTAATCGAACCAGGTTAGGTGTGAAAGGTGTGTTGGGCCACCATGCTCCTCCAAAACAGCTTCATTACTCCTTGGCAGAGATTATTCATGTCTCTGAAACTCTACTGGAGGGATGAACATTATTCTTTCAAAAAATGTTCCCTCATGTGGTATTTTGATGAAGATATTGGAGAGCACTGTCCAACATGACTATTAGGGACCTCCGAATCTGGTGGCTGATTTATGTGTTGCGCTCTCATCTGCAATGGTGTGCTGGTGTCCTGTATGGAGGACTCTGCTCATTTATCTAGACTTTTCCTTTAATTTGTCACCCGCCTACACACACATTCTTTCTGTCTTGCATGCCCTGTCTTACTGTTTGAGTTTGAAAACCAAGCAAACATGATTTGCTTATACTCAAATCCAGAGAGACATAGTGTAAGCAGGTGGGTAGTTTGTCTCGTTCTGTAGTACAACACTTAGATATTGTGCAGATTAAACTCAAAAACTGCTAAAGTGCTAAGTTCCTCTTTATCACGTGTCTGTAACACACACATAGTCACACGTACATACACTCAACACCCTTTCCAGTAGCGTGCAGTAGCCTTGGCAATGTTTGTCCTCTTACCCTGGAGTGAACTCTGAACCCCTTCTCAGTTTGGTTTTCTAAACTCACTCTCTGATTCAATAACACTACACTGTCCCTTCTCTTCACCCACCACCTACCCTGCTGCCTGCTCTCTGCCGAAACGTCTAGCCATACACCACGGAATCGAAAATCCAGTCCTGCAAAGACAGACTGATCATTTTCCTAGGGCAGAAACTGGATAGAAAGGCCACTCATTCAGAGAAAAGCTGAAGATGGATGACGGATGATAGCAGCAGACAAACTATAGATGACTGGAGAAAATCAGTTGCGTCATATAAACAGAAGTCAAAGGAAGAGAGAACACATTGAATATTCAGATTCAGAGAGAGGAAGCATCATAGCAGCATCACCTATGGCGTGCACTCCCTCTTCATTAGTTAACCTGTTAATGAGATGTCATCACACAGACAATAATGGTACCAGCAGGACCACTGATGATGATTTTCTTCCATTGGCCCCGCTGCTCTCATCAAGCTGTGAAAGATATTTAGTCTGATTTATCGACTAAATGTCCAGTGTCCTGACATTTGTTACAGTATTGTTCATCTGCAGTATTTATTGAAAGCCACATGTGCACATACTGTAAGCATGCAAGTACCCCGCTCACATCCACATGTGCGCATACACACCCACACCTGTGTAAACCCAAGAACCAGCTTGGCATGGTGAACGGAGAGGAGGAAAAGCCCTTTTACTGGTGTGTGGTTTGAAATCCACAGCTCTGTTTATTGTAATCAAAGTGCCTCCGACTATTCCACCCCATCTAAAGAGCCCACAGCCATACATCATCCTAATTAGTACTGAGTCAAGGGAAAGATGAGAGAAAGAGGGGCTGAAACTTTTACAGTCGATTGGGGTAAAGGCCTTGGAGGAGAGAGTCCAGAGTGTCCTGAGACTGTCACGGAAAGAAGGCAGCCTTGTGGTCTAGAGTGGTTTTCCTGACCTTACAGGCCGCAAGTGCCATCCATTCTGAAAGGGATACTATTCTCAAATAGAAATTTTATGCTTTTCTTTCTGTGTGTTTGTCCTACCCTGCTGTTAGTCCTGGCAAAGGACACCGCTAACCAGATAACGGCAGAACGAGGATTCCACCAGATTAAAGCAGCCAACAGAGTGTGAAGGATCGCTTCTGTTTCTCTTTTCTAAGTCTTTGCTCTGCTTCCCCAGGTTGTGGCAAGAGGCCATAGACTGTTCAAGAGACCCCCACCTATCAGCCTCCATCTTCCCTCCCCCTTACAGATTTTCTTTCTCATTCTTTTTGTCAAATTACAGACTTTCAAATTTATGCTTCCTGGTAAATGCCCCGCAAAGCGTCTCCCCGGGATTATCAGGTATCGGAATAAAGCCCAGAGATGGTGTATCAAAGCGTCTCACAGCACACCGCAATCCTGAGTCCCCCTTCCTTGGCTAGTCAAAAAAAGTAAAACTCCTAACCCCGGAGCGTTGCAGTGTATTTTTAAAGCGGATTGTTTTTCACCCGTGTCACCGCTCCAAATGAACACTATTGAAGTGGTGGCTGAGGACTGAAGTGCAACAGGAGAGATCTACAGTTAGATGAAATTCATTTCGGGCTTGGGTTTCGGGTAATGGAGGCTTAATTTATTGCCTAACATAAAATGACACCTCAACCCCCGTCTGCCCCTGGCTGCACTGTCTAGCACACACAGCAGGTGACTGCCACTGCTCAAACAAACTAGCACTGCCACCGCCGCCTGAAACACGATCGATACTGGGCCCAGGGAATAGGTACTGTATTACATACATATAAAGACATGTCGGTGGGTGACTGCATACACACGTTTATGGATGTACATGCACATTTATTACTGCACACACAGTTTCTCTCCAGCCCTCATTAAGACTGAAATAGAAGCACTCTTGCCTCATTGTGGAATGTAAAATACCACATTACATTAATCAAAAGGGGCATATCAACCTCACACGTGAACCAGCTTGATGCAAGTTCCAGTCTCTCGATCCAATCAGTCTAAACACGTCACTTCAACAGGGAGCTGAATGCCAGGCCCTTGTTCCAGATCAGTGTCCATCGCTTGAAGTAAAGCTGTATGTCCTGGTGGCTGACTCGTATCGCTCTCCCCTCAAAGCCACCTTTTCCTTCCCTGGCCAACGTCCCAACATCTTTATACTCACCCAGATACCTGCTGTTACTTGGGAAGACCACTGGGTGCCGTCAGAGAGCACTGGTCTGCAGTCCATACCTAGAACTAGTTACGGAAAAGAGATAGACAAACAGAGAGGGGGGGGCAAATATCTTAAAGATATAAATAAAAATCGGACTAAGCACCATCAGAATATTACATAGTAACTGTATTTCATCTAAGGTGTTTTAATGAGTAGAAATGCTGAAATTTTCAATTTCAGGGCCCATAATGATAGCCATAAATGACAGACAATGATGTAATAACTGTTAACATAACTCTTGCAGTTGCAAAAATGTGAAAAGGACAATAAAGGCTTACCTTTCTTAGACTGACCAGTTAATTTTCCATGCAATTATTGTAGTAAACACAAGAAATGCCATTTTTCTTAACACTCTTATCTTCTCTTCTCTTAAAGTAAACAAACAGCAATGCAATTTTTATGAATTCATCTACCTGTCTGTGACCTGATTATACTTAAGCAAATATAAGAAAAGGCTTCACATTATTGGATGTAATTATTAGCTGAAACTCCTTTATCGTAACAATAATAATGATTTCATTTTCTCCTTTTTTGGAGGACAGTATATCATCTTTCATTTCTTATTGTTTAACTTAATTTTATTCTTGTCCATCACATTTCTATCCTCACATTTAAAAGAGAGGCTTTGCTTTCCATAGGGCTCACACACAGCGTGCAGTGTCGATCATATACTATTATACATATAACTTTTGAGTTATTATTACTGAAGTCATTATAGCAGGTTAGAATCATTGAGCAGTTGCATCTTAGATAGTTCCACTGACATACTGTATGTATTTCAGGAATGACCCCGTTAAAATACATTTGGATTGAAGTCACTTTTCTTCTGATACTTAGGCTCTTTAAATTGGATTATTCGCATGAGAAAAAAATCATGTATTCATTATTTCCTTTTTAATTTTATTTTTCTAGGAGTGTGAAAGCCAGTATTTAGACCATGAGACTTTAAAACTTTTATTGAAACCTATAAAATATAATAATAGGAAAACATCTTTGTGCATGACTGTAAAATCGAATCAAAATGCTGTATGAGAATGAATTCAGCCGGTGTATCATTAATCGGTTAGACAATATGTCAAGCCAAAGTGCATTTTATCCATCATATGAAATGGATGACGCTGACTGGCTGAGATCAGATTTTTTTTTAATAAAAGGTTAGTAGTTTTAATATGTTTTAATAAAAGCACTTTAAAATAAGGTCAGCTTGATATATTGGCAGCTATATATCAAAGTAGTGAGCCCTTAGCCGTTCAGGGTCAAGAGAAAGCTGTAAACTGACATGCTGGGATCAAACTTATCTAAACACCGCTGTGCCTGCTGTGACATTTAACAAATGAAATAAACATAATCTCAAAGGAGACCAGCATCATTTTTTTTTGCCCCCCCCCCTCCCTCACTGGTCTGAGGATGGAAAATGTGACTCTACTGTGGAAGCATGAAGGTAGAGAGCAGAGCTCGTTGTCAAACATGTCCCATCTGTCCTCCATGCTGAGTTATGGGACAAGGTGCTTTAACAGGACAATATGAGGGACTGGAATTTTACAGTTCTCTGTCCTTGCCTCCCTGAAAAGAGCTTGGCTATGACATGATGGATGTGTGTGTATCAGAGCAAGAGATTTTCCCTCACTAAAGACCCTGACCCCGTCTCCCTTCTATCTCTACCTTTCTCCCCTCCTCGATTCTTCTCTCACTTCCTCTGTTTTTCTTTTGTTTTCTTCCCTCATTTCATCAAGCGTGCTATCTCTTTATTTTTGCTTGTCCCTTTCCACACTTTGGTTTTTCTCACACTTCCTCTGTCTCTCTCTAACCTTACTCTTTCAGATTTTTTTTTTTTGTGTGTGTGTGTGTATATTTGATAAAGTGAAGTAATGCAGGGTTGACTGAGGTTCAGCTAGAGTAACCTTGACCACTGTGACTATTCATTAGCATGGTTTCTCTCCCTTGGGGTGTCAAAGCTAATGGAAATAATGAAAAGACCCCCCCCCCAGCCAAAAGCACATGTTCCTGTCTTCGGGTAAAGTGACATAGCGTCCTCCCTAACCCCAGTCTAACCCTCGGCCCCCCTACCTTTACCTCTGCCTCACCTCTGTTACTTTATTCCCGCACCACAGGGGTCGTTAGCCTGACAAACCATAGGTTTTCCCAACCTATGTCATTATCTGCCTTAAAGGAGTACACTGCATTTTGGAGAGATTTCCCTGTTCAGCTTATCTGTTAGGTGATGACAGCAGAGGCACCAAAATGATCCATGTGTCTCTTCACACTTCTTGACTACACTGCTTTATGCTAAGACTTTTAAGATTATTTATTACACTATTTGTGTAAGTGTTCATCAGCATGTAGCATTTTCCTGTTAGAAGTTGTTTATTATAATGTTTGTTTTTATTATTTGACGTGAATTTATCAGTCATGGTTTATTAAAGGAAATACTTCAAGTGACCAGCCACATTTTCATCTTTGTGGCTGTAATAAGTCTGCTTATTGGAAGATTATTATATCAAGTGCATTTTATTTGTATAGCTAAAAATCAGAAATATTGTCTCAGAAGGCTTTATATTCTTGCACAAAATATGACTTCCTCTATCCTTTGACCCCCGATTTGGATAAGGAATAATTCTGAAGGAGCAAAAAAAAAGAAACCTCAAAAAGAACAATAGAGGAGGGATCCCTTTTCCAGAAGTGTCGTACATACAGACAGAGAGAGAAGTAGCAGAACTGGAATTACAATATGGAAACACAGAAAGACATTTTGATAAAGTATGAAACGTCTCATCTTAAGTAAAGCTAGATATATCACAGATATTAGCATATTGCACATATATCGGGTATATGTCGACTGACATAAGAAATGTTTTTAGTAGTTTTAAAACCATGTCTCCCTTACATGATTAGTCACCAGAGAGTTTAATTTTCAACTGCAAAAAAATGTCCCGCACAGAACATACCATGGTCACAATTCTTTAAAAGAAAAACCAAATGTAGGGATCCTAATAAAGATGTAGGTTTATGTTGTGTTTTTATGTAAAAACAAAAAACTTCCGGCTGATATGTTAAACTCTCAATTGTCTGTATTGGCCTTCAAATCCCGGTATCAGTCAGGTTATAATGTCAACTAAATATGAAGTGTGCTATGATAAAGGGTCTCAGGGAAAGTGTAAAAGTGAAGACTGTGGATCAGTGAAGGCAATGAGCAACTTGTGCCAATGTGCCAGATGTTATTTCATTCTTTTGTTCATAATTAATTTATATGTTAAAATTATTATTAATATTTATTTTTTACACCAACATGTTTCTTGTTTCACTCATCTGTTCTGATTTTGGACACTGACTATCACCTTCACCTTGTAAGCAGGGAAAAAAGATCCATGCTGGTCCAAGACAATAAATTATTTTTGCATTATATTTTATGCCAGATTTTATGGATTTTACAAAAAAAAGATTTCACATTATTTCTGATTAATAAACGTGTACCTAGAGCTCCTTCAAGTTCTCAATTTAATAGCGCTGAAACTAATGCTAATTTCCATGGTCGATTAATCTATCAATTTATTTTATCAAATGACCATTTATACTATAAAATGTAGGATATAGTGAAAAATGCCCATCACAATTTCCTAGAGCCCAAGGTCACTGACGTCTTCAGATGGCTTGTTTTGTCTGAGCAACAGTCCAAAACACAAAGATATTTAATTTTTCAATAATGAACGTGTGGCAATTTCCTTTAAAAATGACTATAATTGATTAACAGTAGTTGCTGATTAATTTTCTGACTAATCATTTCAGCTCTACATTTCATTATTCTTAAAATAATGCTGCTTGTATATGCTGAAGTGCTGACGGTGCACCAAACACAGCTATTTAAGGCCACATGGACTGCTGTGTGAATACCGTGTGTGTGTGTGTGTGTGTGTTGAGGGTATTCTTTGCTGTATACTTTGATATATGCTCAAAGGCTGAACTGCTCCACCTCACATACTTGTGGTACAAAATACACATAACACACACCGCACATACAAGAGAAGAAACATGAGTGTGCATGTGTGTGTGATCTTCTCTGTCACTGTTAGCTCTCCCTTCACACCCCAGTCTGTGATCTCCGCTGGCCCTCTTTCTGCAGTCGACATTAGCATCCTGATCCCAGTTCAGTACAAGCAGGTCTTTGTGTGCGACGGCCCGCCTCTCCTCTCCACACTCACACCACGTCCAGGAGGATCATCCATAAATCAGAGTGCAGATGGAGGAGCGTGGCCTGGGCTTTAGAAGCAGAGTCACTCATCTCAGAGCTACCAGACATTCATCATGAATGTAGTCCAGCTCCGTCCCACTGCTTGGATATGCACTCACAGCTCCCATTGTTTCCAAGAGGAATGGACTGTTTTCTTTTGTTCCTGAGATTTTCATCGAAAAATGATTCTACTGAATATTAAAGTTAATCAAGAGAAAGGTGGCAACAAGTGTGAATTATAGGTCCTATGACAAGGTGTGACCTTGCCTCCCATTGAGATGCACCTAATCTAGCACAATATCACCTTTCGTCTCCGATGGGCCCCTGTTGCTTGAAGTCGCCTGAAAGTACAAACGCAGCCAGTACCCTTGAGTATATAACTGTACTTTTTACACATGCTTTTGAGGGGTTTCTTCACTGTTTATACACTCCCTAACTGGGTGCAGTACTTTCGAAGAGATCTCTCTCTGTTGATCTTCACATGTAATAGAATCAGTTTTTTTAGCCTAAGTCAGTAGTTGAAGTAAGGCTTGGAAAAACAGGACAGTTACTGCACAGGATGATGTGCATTATTTCAATTTACTAGCAGATTCCTTCCACTTGTTTTGGCTATACCCAGGTATATGACTTTATGCAGTGTCTGTGTAGATTGAACGCAGTCTGAGTCACGTTAGAGGGGTCTAAAACAAAATGAGGAATTAGACTTTTTGATAACCTTGTTCTGTTCTAGTTGGGCTGTTATCTTCCCCTTTTCTGCACCACACATTTAGCAAAAACATCTCCCCTGCAAACCCTCTGCTCGCCACAATCATTGCTCTCTATCCCAGTGAATGAAAGCTTGCACAGCAATAGGAAAACCTTCCCACTGTTGCTTATATTACAAAATAAATAAAAGAATGTAAACATATAAAATTAAACCACGATATTGCCTGATCATGCATGATACAGCTGTGTAGTTTTGCGGATGTGCCGTCAACTGCTGAAATGTGATGCTGAACTTTAAATCAAAACCTCCTTCATTGGTATTTACAGCAGGACTTCTGATGAACACTTGCGTCAATGATAAATCTAGAGTAAGTGAGTGAATGTTATCAGGGCATTCCTGGAAAAAAGGGAAACTTCCCTGAATAAATAATCATCTAATATAATAATCTTTGTGAGAATCTCCACAGAAGACAGTGGGATTTTTAATGTCCTGTCAGCATGTTTAATAGCCTTCCCTGATATATCATATTGTAAATGCATTTGGGTGAACAATCTGTGTCTTCTCCTCTTTAGTTGTCCGAGGAGCTGGAAGGGAAATCAGAAAATGGAGAAATCAAAGAGCTTCTCCAACTTCTGGCCAAACCCCACGTGAAGGTGAGTTTGGCTGCTGTTCTTTATTACAAGTCTTTATTCATCTTATATTAAGCAAATGTTAAGGAACTACATGCACATATCCTTTTTGTGGAGGACCACAGTATTATCTTGAAAACTCATCAAAATATCAGGCCATTCTGGCTATCACACACTGAATCAAACACAAGCTTTGGCTTGTATTCTTACTGAAGTCATCACACAAACAGGGTGGATATTTGCGGTTTGTTCAGTGCTGGCATTACAGTGATGTGATTATCATGCTGTATACAAAGTAATATGGCGGTTAGATCTAGGTCGTGCTTTTCCTTGTCGTCTTGGCTGCGGCCGCTGGCCTCATTAGCCAGACACAGACGGCTACAAAATGAATTTACACATTTTTATTTTCAAATGCATGACTCTGGCCATCCATCAGGCCCTGCAGGTGTCTCAGCCAGACAGAGCTGCCTTCACGATGGCGGGACAGAAGGAGAGCTGGACGGGCTCCTTTTTTAAGTGTCATGCTTATTTGGGCTCTGCCAGAAACAACATCTCAGTATGAAGTCCTCCCCCACCACAATACGCATACACCACAGTACAGTGCATGCAAATATTCAATATCTCTGTGTCAAGGGTTGTAAAAAGAGGGGGGTTCCCAAAAGGATCAGGCTTGCAAGTCAGATCAACGAATTTTGAATGTCTAGTGATGTAATGATTCATTTCTTAAATTAAAACAATACAGTTATATACACATAGAAAGACTGACAGGTACAGTTACACATAGTACGGCGTGAGAAAATATGGTCACGTATATTTCAGTTCATCACACTTAACCAGCAATCAACACACACAATCCCACATAGACATATGATGGTGGATACACACCCAAACGCACACTCACACAGCCACTATCCTGAAGACAAATGGTCGCCATCTATCACAGCCTTGCTCTCCTACTTTGCTACGTGGGGACGTTGTGATCTCCTTTGTCTCTGTCAACCTCGAAGTGAAATGCGCCGGCAAATGATCACTGCGCTGGCCATGAAGCATGCCTGTGTCAGAAATCCCACGTTTATTATTTTAATTACGCTTACAGCAAAGGTATTTGGCGTGGCAAAGGTTCAATCCATCAAAACACGGAGTTCGTGAAAGTCATCGATCAGGAAGCTCGGCAACCTCAGCTGATGAGGTGAGGAGAGGTGAAGGCAGGAGATGGGACTGTGGGCCAGGTGTGTGCACACACGCACACGCAGACACACAGGCCAGTACAATATCCTGCCCTCTCGTGTATGGGGTTATAGACGTGGATCTAGTGGCAGGTAAAACCACCTATATTCCTTTTTAGGTGTTTAGGTCTTTATAGCTTAAGTTAATATTACACATCTTAGTAAGTATTATCAGTCTAAATAATTAAGTATGGCTCCATTATATAGGAATGTCCCATCCCTTCTAAATTATTGTGATGCATGGATTCTCGTGTTTTCAGATCTGTTTGGGGTCACATTCTTATGTGGAAATAAATCTAATAAGAATCAAGTATTGCCAATTGGACCTCAATCTAACCAAACAAAGAAATCTCAGGTCATTAACATTTTTTTTGAGTTCCTGCACTTTTTCTCCTCTCACTAAACAGAAGCCATGACCACTGCAGCTGCCATGGCCGACTCTTCAGCCCCAGAGTCGATCTCAAAGCCCTTACCCCAACCCCAGCTGACCATCCAGCTTGAATTAGTGTGTCTGTCTTGTTTGTGTTCACCGCATGCTGCAGTATGTCCTTTTTTGAGGGAAACGGCCATACCTGGTTCAGATTGACATCTGCCTATGTTCACACACTTATGCACAGTCTCTACCTACTTCATGACCTCTACTCTTGCGTGTTGGTTCGAGTTTTGAGCGTCTTGGCCTTAAACTGCCGAGCTAAGCACTCCCGCTGGCTTCATTGAGAACTCTCGATCAACAATAGATTAGTTCCAGCATCTTGGTTTGGAGGGAGGGCTTTGACTGTAACATACTGAGGTATGGAGGCTCTTGGCATTTTCCTGACATTGTGTCTCAAACCGTAGGCAGCATGTGGGCTTCAAGAATAAAGTATTAAAACTTTGCTCTCTTTCTGTCTCCATCTGTCCTCCAGGGCACTTGATACCGTACCAGCCAGCCCCAGTGTAAATCACAGGGCCGGGGGTGTAAAACACAAGCAGATGGCTGCTGCCTTTGAATGGCGTCTCTGTGCGATAGTAACTGTATCACTCTTAATTATGGCTGAAATGATCCATTCCTAGGGTGGGGATATAAATCAGGCTCTTTAAAACTCCCCTCTCTCTTTCTCTTCCCTTCTCTTTCTGGCCTTCCCTCTCTGCCTCAAACTTTCTCTTTTACGATTTGCACATGAAAAAACAACTTTCACCCATATTAGCCCCCCTCAGCAAGACTAATATTGACAGTGATGAAAGTGCCAATTATGATGGCCGCCTGTTTCCGCCGGTGTGTATGGAGTTAGGTGTGTGTATACATGCTTGCAGAATGGGTTTGACTCGGGGCAGTGCGTACTGAGGTTCAAGGCTTAGAGAGGGTGGGCATGAGTGTCAAATCCCAGCTGACCTACAGCAGCGCTTCCAAGGCAGAACACTCACAGCAGGGTCCTTCCTGTCTGGGGAGAACAGTTAGTCTGCACCAATCCAGCACCACCAGCTGAAAAACGAGTGGGCCGGTGACAGGACCGGGGGGGTTTTAATGAGAGATCAATGCCAGGAATGTACGAGCAGGTTTATTTAGTCAAGCTCAGTGATCTGTTTTTCTAGGATCCCTATTATGCCTAATGAACACAAACACACGAACCAAGAAAGGACGGGATGCCTGGAAAACAAGGGTGGTTTCACTTCCCTTCATCTTTCTTTCCGTCTCTCACTCTTTCTCCTTTCCTCCTCTGGCCTCAGCTGCAGGGCCTGTACAAGGATATAACTCTAGATTTGATTAGGCAGCTAATCCACCGACACTGAGGCATAACAAGACCCACTGACTCATATCAGCCCACGAAGAAAGCTTCCATACAGAGACCTCTGTGTGTGTGTGTATAAAACATTTGTACCTGTGTAGTTGTACTCACATGTCAACGGTCACCAGCCAGGGCATGTACCATGTGCTATCTATTAGCATACAGCTGTTATTGCTACTTCCTAGAAAGTTTTTACAAGGAATTAGCTGTGGCTCTGTTACGGGTCGTTAGGCACGGCCATGGGGAGAATGTGGCAGCGGGGAGCAATGCCAGATTTAAGGAAGTGCCATCGATGAGAGGACATTCACAGGTCAGGATATTAGGCTTGATGGATAGAGTTCAGAGGAAACAGCAACTGGCAGGTTAGTGGAGGAAGGGTTGAAGTGAGCATGAGAAGGAAATACGTAGGGAGAGAGAGCACAATATTGTTTTCTATGGAAGTTCTCTTAACTTTATAATTTTGACTCTGTTTTGTACAATTTATTTACTACTGCAACAACCAAGTTTCCCTTTAATCTAAAACTAATTGTTTGTGTGTTCATCGATTAAACATTCAGTCTGTAAAATGTCAGAATATTGGGAAAGATACACATTTCAATTTCCTGAAGCCTTCCTGAAGCAGAATGTTCACATTTCTCATTTGTTCAACCAACAGTCCATAATCCAACACTTTTCAGTATACTGTGGCATAAAACAGAGAAAAGCAGCAAACCCTCACATTTAACAAGCTGGATCCAGCAAATGTTTGACATTTGACTGACATTTTTGCTTTATTTATGACATGGGACCATTGGGTTCAAGTTGAGTTTGAGTTTTATTCATTTGCAAAGGTTAAAATCAGATAAATTACATAATGTGTAGGGATCAATTAGCAAAATTGCTGTAGTTTAATTTTGATAATTTGTTTCAGCACTACTCCAATCTCATTCTAGGGACTAATGCTGTACAGCGTCAGCAAAACAGTGTAGTTCTGCTTCTCAGGCACCAGGCACGCATGGGTGTCCCACCCTGCTGAGAGGCTGATGGACGCCTGGCTGACCCACATGTTGTCGCGACCCAGATCAGGTGCTGTGACTGACAGTCAGACACCATAAAGAGAGCCACAGCACCACATGTATCCAACCTCAAACTCAAAAACTCTTCCCTTTTCTCCGGGTTTACTGTCACGGCATGGGCTGCCTTTCACCAAAGGATGTTGTCGGAAAACTCTGGGAATTTGATACATCGCAAGATTAAAATTAGTTTTATCATATCCCCTATGGGAGAAAAAACAGAGAAAAAGAAGGTAAAGAAAATAGAAAAAGAGATGGTATCCATAAAGTCAGAAGCATTCTTTTGTAAATATTTGCCCTGTGATATTTGATTCAGCTCTGAATGGAGTGCTACTTCCATTCACTGGCTATAGCTCAGTTATAAAATCATGTACATATGTGGTGCTGAGAGTCTTAGAATGCAACAATACTGATCTCATCACAACGTTGTGTCAACTGCAAACTCTCCATCCATGTCTTGCCATGGTGCTACGAAGACAATAATAATAATATATCGAGTACAGGTTTGAGATCCCATTCCCATTCAGTTTGCTTTTATTGTCCTCATCTACAAACAGTTTTCATTTTCTGCATTCCAAGAGAATATTTCAATACCATAATGACAACATCCCCAGACATACAATTCAACACAAAGTGTGTGTTTATGTACGGTGCAGATGAAAGCCAGGAATACATTGTTAGGCCTGTTCTAAGAAGTGAACAAAGTGATGCTGGGAAAATTTTGGGAAAAATACATGAAAGATAAAACTAAAGAAGAGCAAACAAGAAGAAGAGAGAGGATTAGTGGCATTTGAGAGAAGTTTGGACAGGAGGACCAAGAAAACGAGAAATTCAGGGACGAAAGATGAGAAAGAGAAAAATATGGAATTAAATGTGTATTCTTCTGGGAATTTGAGTAATTTTTTTTTTTTGTTGTCATTTTATCTGGTCTGCACTGTTCCAGTGGGCTAGTTTGAAGTTAGAACCTTATTTAGGGTTACTATCAAGATTAGGTTTTGGGTAAGAGCTGAAATTAGGCATTAGGTTAGGTGAATTTAAGGAAAACTCCAGTTTATTACAACTAGTTAACTGCTAAGATCTGGGAAAACGATATCTGCTACAACAAAGTTTGACGGGACAAGAAACACGAATGGTCAGATGATCAGACAGGTTGTTTACAAACCAGCGGTGTCCAGACTATCTAAACCACTTAATTTAGAGGTAAAACCGGAAGTGAGCACACCTGAAATATCAGTAAACATCCCTCTTGGCTCTGAAAACTGTGCACAACTATGGTAAGTATGGTAGGTCAAAGTTGAACTGGGATGTTCCTTGATGTTTACAGTGGACAGTTATGGTAATAATTTTATCATTTCCCTTTTTTTTTTTTTTTCTAAATTAGTTTGACTAACCCAGGGCTTTGTTTAAAACCTGTATGATTGTCTGACCACTCATGTTTCTTGGCCCAGTGGACTTCTTTTTAGTGATGTTGCCGCATTCTTAGATCTCAGCAATTAACTTAAAAAAAATAAATTAATAGATTGGGGGGCAATTTATGCCTTTATTACAGATTGGACATTACATGGATGACAGGAAATTACAGGACTGAGAGATGGGGAATGACATGCAACAAAGATCTATGGCTGGACTTGAACCTGGCAGGTTGTGATTTATGGTAGGCACCCTTAACCCCTAGGCCACTGGGGTTCCCCATGAGTAGAATGTTATTAATTCTTAATGATAGGAATGATGACTAAAACTACAAAAGAAAGATCCAAGTTGTAATAAACCAGAATCATCCTTTAAGGTTATAGTATAGGACTATAGAGAATAAATAGAACCAAGTCCTTACAAGTATACAAAATAAACTCTGTGTGCCTTTTGTATGTGTGTTGGTCATCTTGTCTCTCAGTGGATCCTGGCCACAGAGCTCCAGTTGTGTCTCCTCCTCTCATCTGCTCCCAGTTAGTAACATCTTGAACGCTGTACTGCAGCATGCTCCCATGTCATAAAACACACTGCGCCTCTTCTCACCATATCCTTCTCTCTGTCTCTCTCTTTTTCTCTCTCACTCTCTCTACTTTTGTCTGGCACATGGGGTGGAAGATGTTTTTCTCACTTTTCTCTCCCCTCCTCAACCACGGAAAAAGCAGCACGCGTCCAGCTGCATCTTGGTCCGGACATGGAGTCGTTAAATAGTTTGAAAAATGAATGTCTCAATGGCATCATTCTTGTCTGCGTCCCGTCTCTTTTTTATGTCTGCTTGTGAACGTGTGAAATATCTGAGGCGACTGAGAACTTCATTACTTTGAGCCTGCCGCCGAACAGTGCAGAACATCGCTTCTCTGAGTGTTCACCACCTTGCCCTGGAAAACATCGGTACTCGCCCCCTCCACCCCAGCACCCACCCTTTCAGTCACAGTCCTTGGTGAGCAGTGATCCACGGCGGGTGCTGGTTGCCTTTAATCAGAGAGATGTATGGAGGGAGAGCATGGGCCTAATGGCAATTAACGCATGTAGCTACAAGTTTTGGCTCTGAATGCTTTCATATCCATCACCCAGCACTTGAGGGAGACACCCAAATTCATAACCATCCTCCCTGCAGTCTCTGCATTTTCTCTGTCCTGTTCAAAGAAGGAAATGATAGATTGAACTCTTAATAGCATGTATTGCTATAATTTATTTGGCTAATTAGACCGAGGTAAAGCTAAGGCCTGTATGGTTTGACTAATAACCCTGGCCTCTTGTTTCTTTCCTCCCATCCATCCCTCTATTCCTCTCCCTCCTCTAGAGCCTTCTGTCGGTCCATGACACTGTTGCCCAGAAGGGTTACGACCCTGAACTACCTCCACTGCCTGAAGACATTGACGACAACGAGGATTCAGTGAAAATCATAAGACTCGTCAAAAACAAGGAACCTCTCGTAAGTAACTTTGTCAGTTATCTTGAGAAAATTATGTATTTGATTTTTACATACTGGTTTTCAGATTACCCCAGAAGTTTGACGGAAGTTTTGGAAAGTTAACAGATTGTGAAAAATAATGTCTTAAGACGCCCCTGTGGCCTAGGTGTAAAGGTACCGACAATTCAATTCAATTCAATTCAGTTTTATTTATATAGCGCCATATCATAACAAAGTTATCTCAGGGCACTTTTTCGAGTAGAGCAGGTCTAGACCGACTCTTTATATTTATATTTATATTTACAGAGACCCAACAGTTCCCACCATGAGCAAGCACTAGGTGACAGTGGCAAGGAAAAACTCCCTTTTAACAGGTAGAAACCTCGAGCAGAACCAGGCTCTAGGTGGGCAGTCATCTGCCTCGACCGGTTGGGTTGAAGGGGGGGGGGGGAGCGGGAGAGAGAGCAGGAGGAAAGAGAACATACAGCAGCACAGTACAGTTCCACATAGGGATGTAAAGCAATAGTTGTGGCAATGGTATTGATGATAACACCAACAGAAATAATACTAAGAGCAATATTATAATAGCAATACTAATAATAAGAGCAATAACTGTAATAGCAGCAGCGGGTGCAGAGCAGGAGCACGGGGGCAGCAGGTGGCCGCAACCATAGATCCAGTCTCTACAGCTCCGGAGGCAGAAACACCTGCAGAAAGCAACAGAAGGAGAGAGAGAGAGGAGAGAAAGCACAACTATTGGAAGACGTTGAATTAGTAACGAGCATTGATGGGATATGAGGCCGTACAGATGGAGAGGAAGAGGAGGAGAGAGGAGCTCAGTGCATCATAGGAAGTCTCCCAGCAGTCTAGGTCTATAGCAGCATAACTAAGGGGTGGCTCAGGGGTCACCTGAGTCAGCCCTACTATAAGCTTTATCAAAGACGAAAGTCTTAAGCCTACTCTTAAATGTGAGGAGGTTGTCCGCCTCCCGTACACAAACTGGGATCTGGTTCCACAGGAGAGGAGCTTGATAGCTGAAGGCTCTGGCTCCCATTCTACTTTTAGAGACTCCAGGAACCACAAGGAACCCTGCATTCTGGGAGCGCAGTGCTCTAGTGGGGTAATAGGGTACTATGAGCTCTTTAAGATATGATGGTGCCTAACCATTTAGAGGTTTTGAAGGTGAGGAGAAGGATTTTAAATTCTATTCTGGATTTTACAGGGAGCCAGTGTAGAGAAGCTAATATTGGCAAAATATCTCTTTTTCTGGTTCTTGTCAGTAAACGTGCCGCAGCAATCTGGATCAGCTGGAGAGTCTTAAGGGACTTATTGGGGCAGCCTGATAGTAGAGAGTTGCAATAATCCAGCCTAGATGTAACAAATGCATGGACTAGTTTTTCTGCATCCTTTTGAGACAGGATGTGCCTGATTTTGCAATGTTACGTAAATTAAAAAAGGCAGTTCTTGAAGTTTGTTTTATGTGGGAGTTAAAGGACATATCCTGATCAAAGATAACTCCGAGATTCCTTACGGTGTCGCTGGAGCCCAGGGCAATGCCATCTAGAGAAACTATATCTTTAGATAATGTGTTTCGAAGGTGTTCGGGGCCAAGTACAATAACTTTGGTTTTGTCTGAGTTTAACATCAGAAAATTGCAGGTTATCCAGGTTTTTATGTCCTTAAGGCATGCTTGAAGTTTAGCTAATTGATTGGTTTCATCTGGCTTGATCGCTAAATATAATTGGGTATCATCTGCATAACAATGGAAATTTATGGAGTGCTTCCTAATAATATTGCCTAAAGGAAGCATATATAAGGTAAATAGAATTGGTCCAAGCACAGAACCTTGTGGAACTCCGTGACTAACTTTGGCGTGCATAGAGGATTCATCATTAACGTGTACAAACTGATATCGATCTGATAAATAGGATTTAAACCAGCTTAGTGCAGTGCCTTTAATGCCAATAAAATGTTCTAGTCTCTGTAATAGAATGTGATGGTCAATGGTATCGAATGCAGCACTAAGATCTAGTAAGACAAGTACAGAGACGAGTCCTTTGTCTGATGCAATTAGAAGGTCATTTGTAACTTTCACCAGTGCTGTCTCTGTGCTATGATGTACTCTAAATCCTGACTGAAAATCCTCAAATAGCTTGTTGTTGTGTAGAAAGTCACACAACTGATTGGCGACTGCTTTCTCAAGGATCTTAGAGAGAAAAGGAGGGTTAGATATAGGTCTATAATTTGACAAAACCCCTGGATCAAGAGGGCTTTTTAAGAAGAGGTTTAATTGCAGCTACTTTAAAGGACTGTGGCACATGGCCTTTAATAAGGACAGATTGATCATATCTAGTAAAGAAATGCTAACTAAGGGTAAAATTTCTTTAAGCAGCCTAGTTGGGACAGGGTCTAAGAGACACGTTGATGGCTTAGATGAGGAAATCATGGAGGTTAGTTGACTAAGGTTGATGGGAGAAAAGCAGTCTAAATGTACATTAGGTTTTACAGTTGTTTCTAAGGTTCCTGTGTTTGAAGTTAAGTCAGTACCAACTGAGGGCAGGAGGTGCTGAATTTTGCCTCTAATAGTTAGAATTTTATCATTAAAGAAGCTCATGAAGTCATTACTACTGAGGTCTATAGGAATACATGGCTCAACAGAGCTGTGACTCTCTGTCAGCCTGGCTACAGTGCTGAACAGAAACCTGGAGTTGTTCTTATTTTCCTCTATTAATGATGAGTAGTAGGCTGCTCTGGCATTACGGAGGGCCTTCCTATAAATTTTAAGACTAACTTGCCAGGCTAAACGTGATTCTTCCAGATTGGTGGAACGCCATTTCCTTTCAAGTTTTCGCGATGTTTGCTTTAATTTGCGGGTTTGCGGGTTATACCATGGAGCTAACCTCCTCTGTTTTATTATCTTCTTTTTTAGAGGGGCGATAGAGTCGAGTGTCATTCGTAGTGAGCCTGCAGCACTATCAACAAGATGATCAATTTGGGAGGGACTAAAGTTAGCATAGGAGTCATCTGTTACATTGAGACATGGAACTGGATTAAATGCCGATGGAATCACTTCCTTAAATTTAGCTACAGCACTATCAGATAGACATCTAGTGTAGGAATGTTTGCCTAATGGCGTGTAGTCCAGTAATAGGAATTCAAAAGTTATTAAATAATGGTCTGATAAAAAAGGATTCTGTGGAAAGACTATTAGATGTTCAATTTCAATGCCATAAACAAGAACAAGGTCGAGGGTGTGGTTAAAACAGTGAGTGGGTTTATGTACACTCTGACAGAAGCCAATCGAATCTAATAATGAGATAAACGCAGCACTAAGGCTATAATTTTCTACATCCACATGAATATTAAAATCACCTACAATAATTATTTTATCTGTTTTAAGGACTAAACCTGAGAACTCTGAGAATTCAGATAAAAATTCAGAATACGGTCCAGCTCGGTACATTGTAACAAATAGAATAGGCTGTAGTGTTTTCCAGGTTGGGTGTGAAAGGCTAAGAACAAGGCTTTCGAACGAGTTATAATTTATTTTAGGTTTAGGTTTGATTAATAGGCTTGAGTCGAAGATGG
The DNA here is from genome assembly GCA_005408345.1 of Macquaria australasica. Taxonomy (NCBI): domain Eukaryota; kingdom Metazoa; phylum Chordata; class Actinopteri; order Centrarchiformes; family Percichthyidae; genus Macquaria; species Macquaria australasica. The sequence goes on along the minus strand of SEMN01000191.1, from coordinate 505,288 downwards.
CTGCAACTCCACCTCCTCGGCCTGTGCCTCGAGGAATGTGAGTATTAATGTGACTGGGAGGAGTGGATTCATTTAGGCTAACATATTCATCGTGACACAGCCAGGTTTCAGTGAGACAAAATAAATCAATATTATGATCTGATATTAGATCGTTTACTAGAACAGCTTTAGATGAGAGAGATCTAATGTTTAAGAGTCCACATTTAATTCTCCTATTTTGTTGTACTGTTGCAGTGGAGGTTTTACTTTTTATTAGGTTTTTATGTGTAACTCCTCTTCTGTTTACTTTGGATTTAAATAATTTAAGTGGTTGGGGGGCAGACAACCTCTCTGTGGAGTTTAGGGTGGGTAACTGCTCTAATGGAAGTGCAGAGAAGCGTGTAGGACTGCAGCTCTGCCTCCTGGTCTGGACCACAGACTGTATTAAGTCTATGGTCTGAACTCTGAGTTGTCATGGCTTTGGGCCACTAATAAATTCGGCCAGATTTCTAGATATGAGAGCGGCTCCATCAAAAGTGGGATGAATGCCATCTCTCCTAATCAGACCAGGTCTTCTCCAGAAAGTCCGCCAATTATCTACAAAGCCCACATCATTACCTGGACACCACCTCGACAACCAGCGGTTGAATGATGACATGCGGCTATACATGTCATCGCTAGTAAGATTAGGTAGGGGCCCAGAGAAAACTCGACATTGTCTTTGCATATGTACACACCGACTCAACATTCATTTTCATGACCTCCGATTGGCGCAATCGGGTGTCATTACCGCCGACGTGAATAACAATCTTAGCATATTTACGTTTATCCTTAGCCAGCAGTTTTAAATAGGATTCAGCGTCGCCCGCTCTGGCCCCTGGGATGCATTTGACTATGGTCGCTGGTGTTGCTAATTTCACGTTTCGCAAAATGGAGCTGCCAATAATCAGAGTTGGTTTCTCAGCGGATGTGTCGCTGAGTGGAGAGAACCTGTTAGAAACGTGAACGGGTCGGTGGTGGACCGTGGACTGTGGTTCAGGGCTATGCTTCTTTCGGACCCAGCCTCCCTGGCTTCCCGGCTGCTCGGGAATTGCCGGGAGACGGCTAGCAGAAGCTACCTTTGGTCGGCTCGCACCGGCTAGGGGCTGGCTAGCTACGGCTGACTGACTTTCCATGGTGCGGAGCCGCGAATCTAACTCACTGAGCCTCGCCTCCAACACAGTGAATAAACTACATTTGTTACACGTACCATTGTCGCTAAAGGAGGCAGAGGAGTAACTTAACATCTGACACACCGAGCAGGAGAGGGAGAAGGAGACGCCATCGCTAAGTTAGCTAAAGTAGCAAGCAACTAATTAGCGTGTAAACAACTGTGGGATTAGCGGAACGTCGCTAACAGGAGAGAGATATGAGTGCTTAAACAGAACTAGTAAAGAACTGCTATAGTAAAGAAAATATCAAAATTAACTGGGTTTAGCTAGAGCAGCAAAATTTGCTACCAGTAACACAAACACCGGCAACCAGAAATGAGACAATACGTCCAGCTCATCCCTCCTGGTGACTCTATCTCTAGTCACAGCAGTGTAACCGCTGGGCCTCAACATCCCTGGATCGAGTCAGGGGATACCAGGGATCTTTTGTTACATGTTGTTATTCACCTCTCTTCTACTGTTAGCTTTCATTGAAGGTATAAAAATACTTAATCACAAATAATAAAGAATCTGATGATAAATCTGTTGGCAAAGAATTTGTTTAACATCTTTATGTTGTGAAAATCCTGCTATCTAGGCTTTGTTCACTAATCCCTGAATTTCTGAATACCTCTTGTATCAAAGCAGTATCCACACCACAACTCAAGCCAATACCATACATACTGTGGGAATCCAACCCACAACCTTGAAGTTGTAAGCACACCAAAACCGACCACAATTACCCTGCGCTTGGCCATGAGTATTTTCAGCCAGTCTAGGCTTGCTGTCTGCGAACGGCTTCCTTTTCTATCCTGGTCAGTGTTGCTCTCTCATTGTAACATGCTTCTCACGTCCATGCCCTTCAGACATCATCCCAGACGTCAACAACCACCCTGTCTGTTTCGGCCTCGGGGCCCCAACTCTATGGCAGCGACATCTTGGCTGGCTTTGTCATTTTCATTCCACCCCTCTGCAACCTGGGTATCTGTATGTGTCGTCTGATGGCTGCAATTCCATACATTCCCCTGGTCTTGTCAGCTGGGTTTGGGCTTCTGTAACCCCACCAAACGTAATTGGCACTGGTTGTGGCTGCACCACATACCTGATTATCTTGGTTCTGCCATTGTTGTGATTCTTCGATTCACTTGACTGACCTCAGTGTCCTGCGACACATAAACACTCCACTACTCAAGTCCTCGATGGCCTGTCGAAGACTTCCATCTGTCATCATAGCACTTTGTTGTGTGTTGAGGCGCGGCCCATCTTTGATCTGTGCCGGACATGTCTTGGCCCCGGCCGCCTCTATTTTCACTTTGTGGTTTTTGCCCTGACCACCATCTTGGCTCCAGGCCGGTGCACTCCTCTCACCACACCCAAGAACACACCTAAGCCATTTTTGGGTTCCTGCCTGTTGCATGTTCTGTGGAGCTACTGAACGTAATAATGTGGCTTGGAGGAATTCTCGCTCTCCCTCTCAACACACATTGTTGCGGGCGCTTCCTGCTCCGGCCTCTCCAGAGTCTGATGTTGGATCACTTTCCCTGAAACCATAATGTGATTTACACCCGCCCCGGTCAGCTTAATCACCTAGCTGGTGTTATTCCATTACATGACTTGTAATCTTTTTTGTCTCAGTGATTTGGCTCCTGAGAACATCTGAAACAACATTTACTATGTGTGATATTGTGTATTATTGTACAATATTGAAGGTGTTAATTATGTAGAATTTATTTTTGTAGTAATATAGTGGCTCAGTTTAAGTTTATAGGTTAAGGGTGCCCACTGGTTATTGTGTGTTTCAAAGTGTGTATCTAAATAGAGAAGGTGCTGTGCCTCCAGTGTTTTTTAGGGGTGAACGCTAGGTCAGTTATATAAATAATGCTCCAATTTAAAAGAGGTTTCATTTAATGTGGCTCTTTGAATACAATATATCATCCGTATCACCGCAATATTGTTGAAATGACAGCTTAGTTTTCTACCAGTATATTTAATTATGTTCACTCCCTTCAGGCTTTGGTGCATAACAGGCTACAAAATTAGATTTATAGCAGGAAGTCAAGTCATGATAACTTCCAACTTGCATTAGACAAAACATTTTATTCATAAATGTAATAGTAACAGTCACTAAATTTGCCATTGCAACTAATTACGCAGCAGCAAGAAAAACAAATCAAACTATATAATGACATCTTACACGTTGGAGTAATGGGAAGAAAGTTTCAACCCGTTGATGTGGAGCAGTTCCTTCCTTGAAAGTCTTAGCTGGCCTCTCACTGCCCATGGGACCCACAGGGCACAACTGCTGCCCATAATCTCCTGTGGCTATAATTTAGGCCTGACCATGGTGTGGACAACAGGAGGATTCTACTGCAGGGCATACTTTTTTCTGTGTATGCATGAAAGAAAACAAATACTAAAGGGCTGCTATTGTGGCAGTAAGCAATCTCAAAAATGTCATGTGCGGTGGTCTTGTATTTGTGCTGGGGGCATAAAGAGAAGCTTGAATAACCTTAGAAGATTAGAACAAGAGACTCTACTCTGGCCCCTTTTTGGGCAAGTGCTTGGAACCTCAGGGAAAGGCTGTGCTTGTGTCTTCCAACATTCGATTTGCATCCACACACCTCTGGTCAGAGCCTATGACTCTTCTCTGTCTTGTGTCCCGAGAGAGTAAGACTTGCATTCGTCAAATAGTTCCTATGGGAAGGAAGCAAAGTGCTGTAGGAATATAACTTGCAGGAAAAAAGTGGGACTTCTACAGTGGCAACTAAAGGCCTCTTCACACCGAATTTATGCTCCATAATTATGCCATTTTTATGCACATTAACCTTTCACACCTAGTCAGCTGCAAACATTATCAAATAAGATTTGCAGCAGAAAGAAGTGAAACCTGTGAACATACTTTATTCTTTGAACTCCACAGCCTTCATGTATCTCTATTCTTGTTTTTTTTGTTTTTGTTTTTTTTGCTGCTGCCATTTATCATGTAGCTCTCCTTCTCCACAATCTTTTACCTCCTCCACTATAAAAAAAGAAAGGTTGGACAACATTTTAGGCTAAAGTTATAACTCAAGAAAGAAGCATGTCCACCATACTCCCAGGTTTTTTGAAAACTTCTCATATTTTCACTTGACCTGCTTGTCATACAGACAATAAAATAATTGTTTGTTTTGTTTTTGGCTGCTATGTAAATAAATAAATTTTTTTATTGATCATTAAGGTTTTTAACACAAAAACAACAAAAATGCAACTGGCTCTGAATAAAAATGGAATTCAGTCTTCCAACACAACAGCTCCTTATTCTGTAACACCACATACACACATTATTGTGCTGACATGGCATTGAAATACGTCAACATTTTGCACTCATTGTGAAATGGCCCTAATAGTCTAAGGTTCTGCATTTACCTCTGGTCCCTTAACAATAGTCATCCTGTACATCTTTAAAGGGAAACTGACCCTAATGAACAGTTAGATCGTACATTAAGGAAAGGGCCAGCGGGTCAGATGCTCATGGTGAAGTCACGGCCATTCCACTAACCAATAAAAAAGCATCTAATTGTGCAGGGTCCTCATTCACTGCCGCACCAAATTGATTTGGATGTGCCCTTTAACTCGCAATTTCATATAATCAGCCTGAAATTCTCAAACTTGACATCATAACAACGCGGCTGTACAATATCTAATTTCCTGTCCGTCTCTCCTTACTTTGCTCTTTTATTTTCTCTTTCACTTTTTCTCCGTCTGCCTTTGTCTCATTCTTTAATTCTGGACATTGCAGGGACTGGGCTGTAGTTAGCATGGCCCCTTGCCTTGTGACTCATCCATTAAGTTAATTGTGATTAGTTGAGTGGATTGTATTCAGTAGCTCTGATTAATTGCTATCATTTCTCATAGCGTGACTTCATGCCACATTTCAGTAAAACTGTAAAAACTCTATCTTCCAGGATAACCTCCCTCTTCTTCTTCTTCCCCCTCTTTCTGTTGTACTCCCTGCTCTCCCACTGCTCTCCCAATCCGGCTGATTTATTAGCTCATGTGTCAGGACAATGAAATAATTGGGTTCGGAGAGCGGCATAAACATGTGCGCGCATACAGAAACATCAGCTGAGCCATGTCTTTTTATTGAAAGAATGTGCTATTTTGGATAAGGTTTCAGAACAGTTTTGGTGGGGGTCTAAATTTGAATGTTAACGGGGTTGCGTAAGGGCTGAGTATGTGGCGGTGTAGCTGATATACTGGTGAAGTTTGCATCCGGTGATAAAGAGTGCAGACTGACTAATAGGGGAACTGAATACACTGGTGTTACACAACTCATGTCCCCCAGCCAAAACTGAAAAAAGATCCAGGAGCTTGGAGGATCACGAGAGGTCTAAAACATGGGCTACCAAAGTGTCCACCTTAAAAAGTTATATACAGCTTTCATTTTTGTTAATGAAACGTTTAATCACCAATTTCTCTAGATTTAATCGTCATTTTCTTGGTACTACTGCAAGGATATGCCATATTTTGACTATTTGCAATCATCATTTTATGAATTAGTGGCTAAAGAACTTATTAACTGATATTTCTTTGCCGTTGAGGAGCCACAGCGTCATCCCAAAGCATTCTGGAAAATCCAAATCCTCACAAGTAGCAGACTTCGAACACCCACAGAAGGGTACACCACAGCTGCTCGGGGTGACCATCGCTATGATGTGAGAACATTAGAGGCTGACAAGCCTGCTGTGGCCGGCTCTGTTCCCCTCATTTGGATGTTCTCGAAGCCCTGTGACGCAGATGTAAATAGCAGACTTGCTCGCCGCGCATACCCCGCTGTTTTTGTGTTCGTTTTATACATCACTTGGCGGCTCGCTCAATGCCACTCAGTCGGTACCGGGTCTCATCAGAGTACTGTTCATTCACTTCTCCCACTCAGTTCATCTTCAGTTGTCCTTCAACTAGCACGCCATCTATCTCTTTCTCAGAGTCTCTCTTGCTTCCACTCTTTAATTCATTTCTTTCATCTGGTTATGCAATCAGGCCCATTTCTTTGGTCATTCTTGCCTATTTAAATTTTTGGTAACACATTTTGTTTAAGGCATTAGTCCAATAGGTTACAACTTAATTATAATGCATTTCACTGTCCTTCAAGTATGGAGTTACCCCTTTTCCCTTCTCTGCAGTGTCTATATGGACACCGGTTGTTCAGGAGTATAGATTTTTGTGCACCTTTCCACATTCCTGTTGTGCAAAATTGACACTCTATCCATCCTTTCACCCCAAATTCCTCCATCCCAGGCTGTTAGGAATCATTAGCAGCCATAAAACTCCTGCTGCCAGGAATGTGACAGGATCCATGTCAGGCTCTGTTCCTCTCCTCTTCCCTTTTTCGCTTTGCTCTGTGTTATTGCACACACAGGATTGGTTTTCCCATTATGACTGGGTGTCACTGGGTGCAAGTAAATGGAAACTGTAGACAGCAGGGTCTGTGCCATTCAGTTGGCAATGCCAAACTACATAGCATCCTGCCTGGCACCAGCTAGCACCAATCAATACAGCTATACCTCTACTGGGCCCGGCCACTCAGCCGCCTCAGCCACTGGATACCAGTGGATTGGCTGGACTTCTCATTATAGACCCACAACTTCAGAGCTATACTAGTTGCTGCACATACAAATGTAGATGACATGTCCAACATTATTATTGTAAAAGCTCCAACTGCATGATTGATGTCTGTGGATTTTCTTTACTTAATAAGGGACTTGATAATTGCGATGAGACAGGAAAGTCTTGTGATCGATTCGGTTTGTGACGAAGTCAGTTTTCCATGGATGGCAGTCGCTGGAATTGGCAATTTGACATGCCATGCTTTTCTCATCTGCGGCAGACGGGCCTCCTCTTCTCTCTGACACAAGTAAGACAGTCGGATCGTGGCTGCTCTGATTCCATTTGTCTGGAAGCTTTCACAAACCCATTCATTTAGATAGTTGCAGTCCTTCTCAACTGAGTCTAAATACCATCCATATTATTACGTATATAAACTGTGCTGCTGTGAATGTATACAAACGCAGGTTTACACAATGAATAACGTTTCAGTATTGCTAGACCTTGGAAAGAAGTTCTTGATTGAGACAGTTATCAAAGGAAGACACTAGGTATGTGCTTTGTTTTTTAAAAGTGACTTTTCTATTGTCTGTTTACATCAGAATGTGGAAAGCAAGGGGAAAGTAATGACATTGGCTGGGAATTAATGGAGCAGCTAATGAGATTAGAGCAGACAGCACACATGTTAGTGTTTTACAGATGGACCCATGTGCTTTAAAAGCAATACATCTTTCACTTGATGGATTAGGCACAGTGTCGTGGGAGCACTGCAAAGGAAGATGGAGCACCATGCTCTAAAACATGAGGACAAGTGGAGAGCACTGCTGGGGTTGGCTGGCTCACTGTGTCATGTTGTGTGTGTGTGTGTGTGTGTGTATACAGCACCAGGTTCAACTATTTTTCCTGCTATAGTGTTTGTTTTGTTTTATGGATTATTGTGTTTTTTATGTGAAGGTTTTGTCTGTGTGCACAAGCATGTGTGCTTGACTGTGTGTGCATGTGCAGGTTTTTCTGTTTTTTTTTTTTTCCTCTTTTGCATAGACGGTACAGTTAGCTTTCACCATGTGCGTGTTTGTTTTTATGGATGTCGTGTGGAGCTGATAGAATCGATCCAGAATTTGCATGTGATGCTGACTTTGCACAAATCAACACAGAAATATGACATTTATTTTATAAATATGCAGGTCTAATTAACTTTTGCAGCATTTATTGTTATTTACACAAGATCCTAAGTGTTAGTAGTATACTGTTAATCCTTGTCTGCAGACGTTTTCACTATACAGTAGTTGGTAGAAATCAGTTAAAAATGTACAGGCCTACTGTATATGTCACATTTGTAAATGTCAAGGTGACACATTTAGAAAGATTGTTTTTTGACCTTTTTATTTATTCAGTGGAGTTTCGCTGAGAGCATTGCTATCTTTTCACTTTTGGTCACAAGACCGCCTCTCTCACCTGTAGGCTACTGCTAGCTATAGAGCCAGAGAGGAAAAAAGCCTCAAACATGGAGTTGAAAGATGAATTGACTTTGGACTGCACTTCAGATATAGATACTTACTGAAAGGATGATTTAATTTATTTTAAGTCTTGTATTGGATTTAAGTTATCAGAGTCACTAGACACCAGTGAAACACATATTATAAAAAAAAAAAGATAAAAAAGTAACGGGGTGCCTGTTGGCCTAGTTGTGAACATTTATTTATATGTGTAAATAACTTTTCGATACACTTCGATTCTGGCTGGAGATCCTATTTGACCTAATAAAAGCAAACTGCCAAAAAGTATTCCTAAGAAATGTAACAGTGAGTATCACATTTTATTTTATTTATCATTACTATCACAGGTTATCATGGAGCAGCTTTGGGTGGTCATGCTGCAGCTTAATGTGATTGAGCAGCTTAATGCGATTGAGTGTATATATGCGTTTGTGTTTGGGACAGTATATGTAATTATAAATAAATTAAGTTTACATTAATAGAATATTAAATATATACAAAAAATATGGTACATTAATTCACAAACTGTTTATGGATAAAATGACCAGGTAGGAATGTGGGTTTGAGGCTAATCCAGCAAATTAAATACCTTACAAACCGAGGTACTTCATCACACTGATGTAAAAATCATTAAAACATTAACATATTTCATAAAGCAGACATGGAAAAGCCCCTGTGTTTGTTCGTATGTGTGTGCTTGTACAGCACTCAGTCCAGCGGCTGTTACACCATCCTCGCAGCCTGTTGAGTTGTGAATGTGAAAACACGCACGGTTTCCAAAGCCACATCTGAGGCATTCCCAGATCCTAATCTCACGGCCCTCTTAAATAAAATGTCTTCCTCCCATCATGTGTAATCATAAACGTGGACACACATCCCGGCACTCCTACTCTTTTCCGTTCTGCGTTCTGAGAGCCAGGGAGCTCAGAGGCTGAATGTGGGCATTGTTGCCCATCGGGCCAGGGTGCTCCTGAGCGTCTCTGCTTCCCAGCCCACTTTGGAAATGAGAAGTGACATGTGAAAGTGCTGTTTTCTTTACTCGGGATAACGACAGGGAAAACACTAAACAATCCCAGAGCTGAGATAGTCCTCTCTCTGTGGCACAACTGTCTCTTTGTATGCGCTCATACAGCTCATGCAGGGCTCTCAGACAAAACACACACACATACAGTACATAATGACTAAGTATCTGGCAGTGTCCAGCTTATAGCAAAGAGACGGCGATTCCACTTAGTCTACATGGTGATTCATGCAGACGGTATGGAAACAAATACACACATTTGGTGAGATAGCCACACATTTGCACATAGATTCACACACCCAAACTCACCAACACCTGTCTGAAGTACTAAGGTGGGCTGCTAAGTGTGTTTTCATAGCAACTGGGTAATGACTTGTGCTAACATTAAGGTTTAAAGAGGCAGAGGAGGAAAAGGAAAGAGGGGGCGGAGGAAGATAAATGAAGGTAAGCCGTTCCGTCACAGGGCCCTCTGCATTACATTACCTGGCAGCTTCTCTTGGAATCTCTCCTGCTCACCATAATTATCATAATAATGACCCGCAATTTTCCTTTTTCTCAGTGTACTTGTTAATTACGACTGGTAGGTCAAGACCGGGGTTAAGGAAATAAAAAGGGAAACCAGAGCCTGGTTTAGTGCGAGAGTGAGACTAGGAATGAGGGAGGAAGGGTAGGTCGGGGGGAGGGGAGTAGCTTTTATTAGTTGCAATCACAAGTGATTTAATAAAACAGGTGGAAAGACATGCAACAGGTCACTCAGAGGGGACTGGCCTGCAGCGTCAGCTCTGTTGCATCAGCTAAAATATCATTTGACATAAAACCTCGAGTACCTTTCACTGCTCTGCGGCTTCTGTCTTTTTTCTCCCTCTTTGCCACAATAATGTAGATTTTCATTTGGGCTCCTGCTAATTCTTTACAACGCTGTATTAATCTTTATAGTTGACCATAACACTAAATAGATTTTCTGATCATGACCGAATACACTAATATTACATGATTTTACTCTTTGTGAGGAGCACTGAAGTCTGTGGCGTTTGAGGAAGTATGTAAGAACTCGTAAATACGCTGGACTCAGTGTGTGGAACGGTCATGTGTGTTATGTGTGGGGGGCTCTATGCCATCTCAGTGAGGTAAGATGAAATGACACACTCCAACACCAGATATGATTGGAGGTAATTGTATTTTAATGTCCAGGAGGCCCATTCCCACTTTGTATTTGGTTTTTCCATGGTCGACATCTGGTGTGAAGAATGCCAGCATGTGTTTCCACTACACTTGTATTTATACCTCTAAACATAGCAGTCAACACAGCAGTCGGCAGGAGTTTATTGTCGTTGTTACACTTTTGCTGTTAAGTGACATCATGTCAAAACACGTCGGCTTCTATGCCCGGGCCACTCGCGTTTGTTTTCCCTTGTCGCTCTCAATTTGGAGAGCGAAATAATGTTTGTCAAATGCTACAGCGTTCGGTTCGGTTCACGGGGCGATGTTTTGAGTGGTCGTTACGGGCCGAGGGCCGTGTGTTTGAAATGGAGCACCGTGCTTGTTTTCCCTGGTGGGGTAGGAATTGCGGAGTGGCTTTAGTTGTGGCCATGGCTAAGGTAAAGAGATCCTAGGGTCCTTCTTTTCCACTGAAGCACTCACCAGACAGGCCACACATAGCCTGCCCTAGACCCCAAGACGTGTGATGAGCCAGACCAAGACAACTAGCCAGCCCTCTCGTCATCCATACAACCAGAGTACAAGCCAGCCAGCTTCCATCATGTCATTCAGCCATCCATCCACTCCATCAGCCAGAGGGCACTGTAATTGCCCCATAAAGACTTAACTTGCCAGAAACTCATTTTAGCCAGCCCCAGCCAAGCTAATGTGATCAGACATCCAACATTCAGCTTGTCTCACTCCGCTTATCTGCTGAAGTTTCATGGCACTACTGTACGCTGACAGTTCCCTGGACAATCTTGCCTCCATTCCCTCTAATAAACACACACTCTCATACATGAGGGGGATCCAAATCTCAGTCCCTATTCTCTCTTTTTTTGCTGCACTGTATGAGGTGTGAGCCATTTGTCATCACATACTTAATGTGGCTGCCATGTCAGCATGTGTGCTTCAGTGCATGCGCTGGGAGGGGTGATGGCTTGATACGGACAAGCGTCGCTCCAGTTCTCCTCATCACACAGCAGAGACTAAGCCGTTGCGTTTTGGCCGGCCCAACAATAACAGTCAGAGGCATTTATGTGTTAGAAATGGAGGGATAGAGCTGGGAGCAGCGGCTGCATATGGAGCTGATCACGTTAGGAGTGGAGGCTTCGGATCGCCTTACTGATGACTAATTGACCACAGCTAGAAGGCCCTCCTCAGTCTACGATGACCCTCCTCTCATCTCTATTTTTGACTGTCTATTTTTGTGCCTTCTACCCTATAACGTTTCATTTCTCCAGAGACTTGCTCTTTTGAGTCTATTTTTATACTCATCTAAAGGGAAAACTGCAGCAATGGTTGACAAGAAGAGAGAATCAGTCCCTGACAACATTTCACCATCTTGTGTGCACACCATGCTATCTTTTTCCATGCAAATAGCGCAGTTGAGCCACTTGATGGTTAAGTGGCGCCTTGTCTCTAATTGCTAACATAGCGTAGCCCATTCATCAGGCTTAGTGACTGTCCAGCATCAATCATCCAGTCTTTTGAGGTTTCTCTCAGGCCTGTTTGGCCTGACTTCAGGTAGAAGCGCACGGCCACGCTCTCATAGAAACACACACGCAGACACGCTTGCATGCACACAAAAACACACCTACACATGCTGTCACTCATGCGTATATGTGCTTTGACAGACGTAGACATTCCCCTTCTGACTTCCTGCACTGTTTCCATGCACAAGGAAAAGTCTGAAATGGCTTCCATCTGCCAGTAGGCGCTGAAGGCTCTGCATAAACCTAACCATCAGTTTGTGCTAATGCTTAGCTGCTACACCAGGAAGCCCATCTTGGTGCTTGAGGGTCTTTACCTACTGTGTTTCTTCCTTTTGTATGCCCCCCCCACACACACACACATCATGCAGCTTATTTAGGTTCTAGCCTGATTGTTTATATATTTGTTTAACAGAGCAGGGACTCCTCATTAGTGGCCATGCATGGCTGGATGCTGATGATAGCGCCCATAGGGTATCAAGGCACAGGGGGAGGTGATGCTGAGTTCAGGAGGTTGGATTTGCCCCCCTTGTTCCAGCTGCCTCTCAGTGCTTCCAAGGCATTCGTCAGGCCTCCAGGAAAGGCTGATGTATCCCTGGAGGATTGAGAGAATGAAGGCTGACTGTAGGTTGTAATGAGGTAGAGGGGGAAGTGTGGCAGACTCAAAATAATCAAGGATTGGGAAAAATGTGGAAGAAAAATGTGAATATGTGAGGTGTTGTTGATTATCCTAACAGTTTTTGGTCGTTTGAGCAATAGTCCTTTCCTCGGCTACTTTTTTTTTGCCATCTAATGAGGGCCAGAGTGCCTTCACTGAGGTGAACTTACCTGTGCTTTTTCTCACACCTGTTTGCTTTTATACTGAGCATGGACTTTTCTTTCCCTTTCTGCTTATACTTTTTGTCTTGCCCTTTTGTTTTCCACCTCAAGCTGGTGTTACGCCTCTGCGAAGACAAATCTAAATGTCTCTGTGAATTTGCGCAGCAAAAGTTGTTATAGGTAATCATGCAGAGCTGACGTGCGATCTCCCAAATCTCGACAATACGTCATGCAGATCTTAAGGTCAAGCAAGCTGATTGGTTGATCCAATTCCTGGAGGCAGGTTTGAAACAGAAAAGAAAAAAACGTTAACATTATACAATTTTATGCACGTATAAAAGAAACAGCCACGCAAACCTCTCCAAATGACCCATGTGCAGGTTCACCTACCTGCAACCCAGAAAAGCTAGTTTCAGCCTTCAAAAAGCAAAGATGCTGTCTGTGTAAAAATGACTGCAATACTACAACAAATTTCATCTTTGTGTCGTTATGAGGTATTTCATAGATTATAATCTCTGTTCTTTTATGTCAAGTAAATCTACCAATGGGGTGAAATAGTTTCACTTGTCTGAGATACAGTATTACTGCTTTGATTTTTGGCATTGGAAAGCTCAGCATGATAGGCAGTTTTCAATTGTTTAGGTTAAAAAAATGTTCTAATTCATTTAATAGGAGGGTAAATGACTTGTTGACATGGATATTAGTTCCAGTGGAAGTCTCTCTCTAAACAATGCCAGTATTCTTGTGTTTTCTATCTCTATCCCTTTCTCTTTGTTGCTCTGTCCCTCTCCAATTGTTTCTCTCACTTTCTTTCATGATCTCTCATCATATCCCTTTAATTTATATTTTCTTTTTATTCATTCACTCACTAAGTCACTCACTCACTCACACCCACTCTTACTTTCAACCCCAACCCCCACTCATTTACCCACTGTCTACCTCCTTCACCTCCCTCCTGACTCTCCTCTGGTCTTTCACTTACCCTCAAGTCTGGCTCGCTCACGCTGCCACTGGAGCGTTTTGGCCTCTCTCAGCTTTTCTTATCAGACAGAGTTCATTTGGCTACAGTACCAGGGCTGAGTTCAGACTGGGGCTGAGACTCCCCCTCCCTTCATAAATCCCCAACTCCCTTGCTGCTGGCTTGGCTGGCCTATGTAGGCCCATCACGTTGAAGGGCAGTGGGTCAGATGAGAATCGCAAACAATAAAGGCTTTAAAATGACTGCCGTTTCAACTAACTCCTAGCAGAGAGTCAGTGAGGTGTAAAAGGAAAATGAGCATGGGCAAATTTGTCCAGATTGTGTTTCTCTACTGGTCTAAAAACACATAAAGCATGGTGGTTTGAATGGGGATAAAATGGTCTCCTTGCTTCCCAGAGATCTGGGTTCACGACCCCATCCGTTCGTGTTTGCATGCTAAATGTGCTGCTCTATAATCACCATTGCCACTTGCAATAAAAGTCGTAAAAGTGGTGTTTCTAAATGGCATCAGGGTTTCAACATGTGATTTAAGCCATATATGTCAAAACACGATTTATATCTACACACCATATGTGAGCAGATTCCATAGATAGTCATAGACATGCGGTGTAGAGTGTGTCTGTGGAGTTTGTGCAGACAGCCTATTGTCGTTACAGACTCTTGAGCCCAAGGCTGCCTCTCTGCTGTTTAGTTAGCCTTTAGACTGCCACCAGCCACCAGGGACCCCAGGGGACACAATAAAAACATCCATCATACCACTGGCCATTAGCCAGCTCAAAAAAAGGAGAGTCAGAAAGTAGAGAAAGTTAATGACCACATGTCTGAATACTCCTGTGAGATTTCCTGCAGACTCCCCATCTCACCCTGTTGTCTGTCGCAGTCCGTCTCTTTCCCTGCAGCGCTCTATTCTTTCAGACACACACACACACAAAAGGCCTCTCTGTCTGTCTGGGGGTCATTGCATCACATACAGCTGCTTCAAGTCACACTGAGGGGATATACTGTATGTGACCCTGACACCGGGGTTTGACAGTACCTTCCCCTCTTACTGACCTGCTCCACTGATTTCTCTCCTACTGAAACCTCTCGGGTTTCTTTAATTAGCCCAATTTTTCTATTAGGTCTGCAACTCTCTGCAGACCCTACCACTGTCTTATCCTGATGTCCTTCCCTGTTTACATCTCCACACCCCAAAGGCCTTGAGGAAGCTATTATCTAGGAGGAAAACCATTAGGTGTGAATAGGTCGTGAAAACAACCAAGATGACAAGCTAATGGCATTGGCGAAGTGGCACAAACCAGAGGCTCCTTTGGTCTTTGAGGAGCTGGGGTTTTTCTGATAACTCCTCCTGTGCTTCCCATCGATGGTAGTAGCCAGAACTACTTTGGGCCAATCAAAGGAAGGCAAACAGGAAAATGACACATGGCGGGCTGCACTCCAGTGCTCGACCCGGGCGGCAATGGATTAGGACAGCTGAAATAAAGCATGGCTGGTGAGCGGGGTGAGGAAGGTTCCGAGCCTTCCTCTTTTTTTACAACAGAAATAAAAACAATCTTCAGGGATGATGGGAATAGCAGCTAGGAGAGGGTGGAAGGATAAGTTGCAGCCCCGACAAACTATGTATTGACTAGACGACGTCTGGTTCAGGTCATCAGGCCCAAGCGAGGATGACACCACACGTTGGGTTGCAGTTTGCTCTCCTATTCCATCCTAAATCCCAGCCAGGCTGGTGCCTAAATGATGTTTGTGGGAGGGCTGTGACAGGTTGGCACCCATTAAGCCTATTGTTTTATTGTAAAGGGAAAAGGCTATTTGGGTTTACTGGTAAATGCATCACCGCTGAACACTGTCATTTCAAATAAGGAAATTGAAACACTATCCTCTTCTCCGTGTGTCTTTCTGGCTGAGCACCAAGCCCATAAAGGACTACAGAGAAGGCTTGAGCAAATGTTTGTGTGTGTGTGTGTTTTGAGTTAATTTGTACCTGCTAGGCCCTCAACCCTCTCTGTCTAGGCCAGCTCTCTTTGTAAAGACATTGATGCATTCTGCCACTACTACTGCAGCAACGGAGTGATTCAGACACAGTAACAAACAGCCTACCCATCCTGTTAGATCCAATGTGCAGTTGTTGGGTAATTGTACTTGGCATGCTGATATTCTGTCATTGTTGTTGAGCTGTCATTGTTATTTTGAAGAAATGTATGCAAAAGTTTGTTTTAAAGATGTAATTAAGTGGACACTTGATGTAATCCCACCTTTCAGCTTTTTTTCCCTCTACTGATATTCCATTGGTTTACGCATTCAAATAATCCCTCACTGTGTTATGTCCCACCCCAACAACCAGTTTCAAAACCATGTATGTCATAGCAAAGAAGTGGAAATGTCATTGTGTCTTTAGAGGTTTTGTGTCATTTGTGATCTCTGTTAAGTACTGTAGTACTTCCTGTCAAGTAAGCACTGACATACATGAAATGGAAGGTCTGAAGATCGCAGAAGAAGGTCCATATTACTTTTAATAAAATGGGTAGTGTGTAAACTGAACCAACTGCTTTTAGCTGCATCATGCCATAATTTGTCTATAAAAATACTTAAAATACACGTGAAAAGAATCTACCCCCCTAAATAATATATTTTGTTTGTCGTTTAAAAGACATATCCATTTTTTTCTGGAAAAGTAATCATAAATCAGCCATTTTGGTAACAATGACCATCCTGCATGCAGTTTGCGTCCTTGAATTCACCCAATTGGAATGTTATTTTGAATTTTGATTGAATGGGCATTATGGTTATCAGCCTCATAGATATGAGTTAGTAGGGGCCTGCTACAGCTACTAGTAGGTTCAGAAGGCCGTTATTATCTATTCACATGGTTGATCACTCATGGTTGGTCACGCCACTCAGTGTCTCACACAGATACACTTAGGTTTAGGCAACAAAACTACTTGGCTAGGTTTAGGGAAAGATCATGGTTTGGGTTAAAATAAGTACGTTACGTGACGTATGTAACGTAAAGCTTTTGTTTCACATGGGACATGAACTCGGGTCTCGTGTTTTTGTTTGACCCATCCATCCACCCTAGCCTCCTCCTTAGGTGGACTTTGTTGCTCTTTATACTACCTCACCTGAACACACTGCATTGGCTCACTGAAATGAATGGGTGATAGCAGCCTCCTGAACCTACTAGTAGGTTAAGTAGGCCCCAACAAGCCCATATATTTGGAACAAATAATGCCTATTCAGTGGCCTGATAACAGTGCAGTCAAGTGTTGTATTTTAACCTTACTGTCATTTTGGGCTATCATCATTTGACATTTGAACAATGCAACTTTTAGCAGAGTGGAAATACAGTGCAGTTCATCCAATTTATAATTATTCTCCGTGTTTCCTTTGCAGGGAGCAACGATAAGGCGTGATGAACTCACAGGAGCCATCCTGGTGGCCCGGATCATGAAAGGAGGGGCAGCCGACAGAAGCGGTCAGTTCCACCTCTTTTTGTCTCTTGCATGGGTTCGACAATGTGTGCATGGGTTTGTGTCTACCAAAACATTTTTATGAGAGTCTGCAGTGTGGAGTCACATGTGAAAGTGATGTATAATACAACAAGATTACATCCAGTGTGCAAGGAATTATCCTTGCAACTGAATCTACCAGTTGTGCCGTAATTGTCCTTTTCCACTTTGTAAATATGAACATGAATGACAAATATACTGAGATTGTCCACATGTTTTCTTTCTGTTTTGTATTCATTGTGTCCAGTCTGTTTTTCAGCTCTGCCACAGTGAAGCCAAAGGCGAATTTCCACATGTGTAGACAATAATATTTTGATTCTTTTCCAATCTCAAATGCCACCACGACGATAAACATTAATCTGGTGTACTGTACACATCCCCAGGCTTTGCGAGCACTGGACTTTTACACAGTAGCTCGCTTCTATTAGGACATTAGAATAATGGAATATCAGAGTGATTGTAGATTGGTTTCTGTGTGTTAGGACTGATTCATGTAGGAGATGAACTGAAGGAGGTCAATGGAATCCCTGTGGATGACAAGAAACCAGAGGAAATCATTCGTATTCTGGTAAGCCTCATCTGTTTGCGTGTGTGACTGCATCCTTCCCCGTGTGTGTGCGTGCTGTCCAAGGCTTTCTCCTGTGTTTCAGCTCCACTCCCTTGGCGAAAATAACATTCCTTGTTTGTCATGGCAAAAACCTCCCTTAACTCATCCAGGACCGTGTGCCTCCCATCGCTGTGCTGAAAACCAAACACTGGCCTTTCTTTACAAGTCTTTCCTGGCCTTTAGACCACATGCATTGAGCCTCACGGTCCCCCTGGATGAGATTGATGCTTAGTAGTCCCTCCAAGGAAGCTCCGCCGCAGGCCTCAAATAAGTTCCATCATGGACCTTAACTCTGCCAGGGTGGACAACTCGAGAGGAAAGAGAGTCTCTTAAACTCTGGAGGCTTTCTCAGACACAAAGGCCTTCGGAGCAGATGACAGCTCTCAACACTCCTCCTTTTACACACACACACACTGTCCCTGCCAAGCAGAGTCATCCAATCCTAATAACCCTTCCGTTGTTGAAAAATCAAACAGCGCTTTGCATTATGTGACTTTCATTGGATTAGGTGCTTTGTGAAATATTTGCAGGACAGATGACTGCTGTTTCCACCCCCTCCATTTGTACCTAATCTACTGTATCTATGTTGTCTTTCCCAATATTCAGGCCCAGTCACAAGGAGCCATTACCTTTAAAGTTGTCCCTGCCGTCAAAGAGGAAGCGCCAACCAAGGAGCCAAAGGTGGGTCTTGTCCTAGCTTAATTGCTTAATTGCTCCAGCTTGATACCTTTTTGTTGGATGCAGAACATCCTTTTTGAGCCGCAGTGAGGAAATGATGTATGTACAGTAAGAGAAGAAATCTGTAAAATGGTAATGAGAAGAGGGAATACAGTAACCAGGCCCTTTTTTGTAGGTTATTGAAATGTTTTGATACTAATGCAGAGATGCCTACTGAGTTTTGCTACCAATAACACATTTGCAATTCCTTACTTTGAGGAATATAAACACATTTTTCTACAAAACCACGTTTTTCAAATATTAAAGAGAAACCCTGTTTTAACTTGAACACACCTCCGTCATATATTCAAATGCATTCAAACCCAGCATCGCTACCCCACCCCACTGCTTCCACGGTTCTATCAGATTGTTGCTCCCTCTGTCTTTCCCACTGACTGTCTACGTTAGATGCGTTTTAGCCATGTTAATGCCTAGATAATACACCTCTCAGTCATCCAAACTTCACCGAACCGTAGTTACTAACTCGTTTTAATGTGTACACTTGCCAAGTAACAGCCTCATTACTCATTTTAATTTTCTCTGGAAAAAAGGCAAATAATAACTGTTGCAATGAGCACTGTAGACTGGGACCAGAATCGATTGATAATATAAAATAGAGACTGTACATAAAATTTGCAGTACTTTCTCACAAAAGTAGATTTAAGGTGCTTTCAGATAGCGAGCATTTGCCACTGTGGCTTCCGCCCGGCAATGTTGGAGTTCTGCGATTTGAATCAGCGGCAGCAGTGTGTGCATTCATGAGAGCATCAGCCTGCCTCCTTATCTCCTTGCTGCCTCGACCACGCCACGGCTCCCATTGTGTTTACATTGAAAGCAATGGAGGCGGCAACATCCACTCGCTGTCTGAAAGCACCTTTAGTGTTAAGTTACTTTTTAAATGTTGTCTGAACACAATAGCTGTACAAGAACTTTAAAGGGTAGTTCTGTTATTTTTACAGTCTAAATAACTGATACCAAAAGTTTTGGAATTGGCCCAGTAGATCACCTCAGCCAGCAGCCGCGAACGGGCTGCAATGGCTGCAACATAAGCCTTGCGGGCAACATTATGGAAAGGATCCCTATAGCGATAGACCTTTTTGTTAAAGAGTAAGATCCTTTTTGTTTAACCAGAAACAAAAATTTCACTCAAGGAAAAGTCACACTCTGAAATCTCGCAAGAATAGTTGCAGGAAGACAGCAGTGTTTCTGGTTAA
Organism: Macquaria australasica; assembly: GCA_005408345.1. Taxonomy (NCBI): domain Eukaryota; kingdom Metazoa; phylum Chordata; class Actinopteri; order Centrarchiformes; family Percichthyidae; genus Macquaria; species Macquaria australasica. The sequence goes on along the minus strand of SEMN01000191.1, from coordinate 485,484 downwards.
ACAAAAAGGATCTTACTCTTTAACAAAAAGGTCTATCTCTGTAGGGATCCTTTCCATAATGTTGTGGACATACTTTTCATGGGCGCAATATACCGGAATTACCCTTTAAGACTTTATCAAAGAATAGGTAAAGAAGACTATGAATCTGTCCAGACATTCCATGCCAACTTTTGGTACTGAACAGTTTTCAATACTCAGGGCTAAAGACACATTTCTGTTGTTACCAAAAAAGTATTGAGGTTTGATACCCAGCCATATGTAGGACAAGATTATCTTCATTCATGTGGACTGCACCAGTAGACTGTAGCTTGTAGCCATCCATTTTCAGGGTGCTTTAACTGTCACTCCAAGCAGCATACCATCATTCTCACCCACTGGGGTGTTGATACACCATTTCTCACACACTCATCTATGAGTAGTAGACAGAGACTGGATCCACTCACCGGTTTTTAGCTCCAGGGTCGAAGGCAGTTTATCATTATTCACAACGCAGCCCACCCTGCATGTGTAACAGAGGTGTACAGGACAGGGTGGGCCAGTTACACCCTTTGTCATCTTGTAATGGTTCAAATTGTCTGGCTGTTTACGGAATCCATCTGAAAAATACTTCACACTCAGCCACTCCTTCATGAAAATAGGTAGTGTAGATGCATCAAAGGGCAGATAAGTGGCTGAACATGTACAGGCCAATAAACCTGAGCCAAGGGAAGAAAAGCATGAGATCTTAGTGTGTAGATGTATGAGTGTATTCTGCCGGAGGGTTTAGCAGCCAAAGCGGCTGTTTGACCCAAACAAAACATCTCTGTCTGAAACATAATTTTACTACATGGCACAAAGCACTCTTTAAATCAATAGGACATCAAAAAATGTAATCTCTCCCTCCCTCTCCCTTGTTTTCTCTCTCTATCACACATACACACTTTCCTTCCCTCTTTTCTCTTTCCACATGTACTGAGGTGTCTTAGGAGTGATAACTCATCATGACAGAACTCAATTTGGAAAGAAGACGCAGCAAGGTGCTTTAGGTTGCAGATCGCCGCCCACAACGGGAAAAGATGTTGGAGATTTTTCCACAACCTCCTTTGTGTTGATGAGATGTGTCCCACCCCCACTGCCAAATCCAATTAGGCCAACTTCTTAAAGAAAGAATACAGCTTTTTTTTCAGGATTGGTTTGTTCCTTAATGTGGAAAGATTCCTGATATTAGTTTGTATTTAGAATTTGTCAGCGGGTGGAACAGAGCACTTCCAACTGGAGTCTCTGACTCAGGAGATGTTAAGTCTTGCCACACTTGGAAGATGATGACAGGGCTTAGTCCATCCTAAGTGTTGATGGAACAACATGGAGAGACTAACTTGGCCAGCAGTTGCAGGTTTCAACTTCTGATTGCAATGACCTTTCTAGAATAATCACCCTGAGCATTGGTGAAGCACCTACTGTGTTTGCCGTGATGTCTTGCCTTTAGAGTTCACACTCTACGCAATGGAGGGAAAGGTAATTTACAGTGAACCGTTGCTTTTTCCTGTTGTGCCCTCAATCCAGCTCTTTGTTTTCGTCCCTTCCCCTCCCTCTGCTGCATTTCCAGGTGTTTGTGAAGGCACTCTTTGACTACGACCCTAAGGAGGACAAAGCCATCCCATGTAAGGAGGCTGGACTGGCCTTCAAGAAGGGTGCCATCCTTCAGATCATGAGCCAAGATGATGCAACCTGGTGGCAGGCCAAACACGAGGGGGATGCCAATCCCCGTGCCGGCCTTATCCCGTCCAAACAGTTCCAGGAGAGGTAAGGAACAACCCCAGCTTGATCAGCCTGTCCTGTCTACCGTTGCCTCTTAACAAGGCTGGCCCAACTGTCTTTTCTGCTGTCACGGTCACACAAGTTTCACTCTTTCTTTTTCTCTTTCTCTCCCCCTTCTTCTTCTTTTTTTTCTTGCTTCACACTGCCAAAATAGTCTGGATTTCCGCACAATGTCTGGCCCAAAATGAGTAATGACAGAAAATGATAGCGCTGGTACCGATCCACTTTGGACGGCAAGTGGATGGAAAATCGCACATCAGTGTGCGCTCGTACGGCCGCACTTGATGTGCAATACAGAGCTCAGGAGGCTGGGGCAGTTTCTTGGCACCGCCCAAGAGCACCCGAGGAGGAAAAAAAAACACACACACAAAAAGAGGGAGGGAGGAGAGAAAAAGAAGAGAGAGAACATTTCACAAACATTCAGTTTTAACCCTGCAGCTTTCTCAACAGCAAGTGTGTTTTTCCTTTACCTCCTCACTCCTCCATCTCCCTTCTTTTCTTTCACCTATCTCAGCTGACAGAATGAAACGGGTGGATATTGAAGAGTGGGTTCTCTGTAGCATAGCAGGGAGTGTTTATTATTCCCCATGCGGTCATGAAAACTGATGGTTTTATTGTGCTTTCTCTTTCTCTTTTGCTCTCTTTCTTTATCCTCCTCTCTCTTCTTCCAGGAGATTTGCACTGCCGCGACCTGTTGCGACTCTCCCGTTCCAGAAGACCTCTAGCCGACGATCATGTAAGCATATATTATCTGCTGCTGTAATAGGCCCTAATAGACCAGAACATGACAACGCACCGCAACAAGTGGGTGGGCTTCGGAGAGGCGATGCAGAGGAAGGGATTCTAATAAACAATGAAAGTTCCGGATGTTGCTCAGGAGTCAGGACTCATCTCTGCACTCCGAGGCCACTGCTGAAGTCTGCTGTACAGTTGCACCGCTTCACGCCTGTCATCAGAGGAAGTCATTTCCTGTCTGCTCCATGTTTCACTGTCTCAGTCTCTCTTTCAGTCTCTTGCCAGACTCTCTTGCCTCTGTCCCCTTCTGCCTTTCCATGTGTTGATGTGGTCTAAGTCATGCAGGGGCTTTAATGCGAAGAAGGAGGAGATTTGCCCTCTGGAAAACCTCTCTGAGCCATTACACCTTCCAGCCAAAACACCAGCCAGCCTACTTATCCAGCTCACCTCTCCAAATCTCAGAGAGTCTAATGACGGATTAATGATCTGATGCTAGACCTACAGATGTGATGGAGGCTCAATGCTGCTCTCTGGAGCACATTAATGTACCTTATGATGCGAGCCTCTACAGTAACCCTAACCTTGGCCAGTCAGCGCAGCAAAGTTAGGTAGAACGCATCAGCGGGAGTACTTAGCAGAAATCTGCTATAACAAGCCTGAATGTAGGGAATCAGGAAATGGAGGGATTCAACTAAATTACCCTTATAAATCAGATATTGTTGATTGCTTCATAATGAAGACAGAAGACATTAACCATGTTACACAGGAAAATGACAGCAGCAGAAACAATTAGGGATGGCCTACAGACCCTGGTTTTAGGTTAAAGTCTAGAAAAGAGCTTCATACTCTCACCAATACAGCTGAAAAGAGAATCATCACTACAGTAAAATGAGAGTGTAGAAATACTGTAGTCTTCAAGTGTTTTACAGCATATCTTTGAATCAGCCAGCCGGATCTCTGAATAGAGGGCAATTCCAAACAAGGCTTTGATAATAATGGTGTGAGTGAACGTAAAGAATGTTATAAAATTGTTTTCTTTAGCTGCAGACTATGGATTTGCTTGTGGCTTTTATGGTCATCAATGTAAAATCTTGTCAACATTTAGGAAGCAGCTAATCAATCAAATCAAAATATGCAACTGTCATCATAAAAGCTCGTAAGTGCTCCATCAACAACAATTTTGACTTAACAACAATGGCTGAATATCTTCGCCATCTCCACTCCCACCAGCCACCAGAAAGAAATGTAGGCCTGAGGAGTGTGTAGTAGAGGTCTGCACAGCCCTGGCTTTTTAAGACTAGTCCCCACCTGCTCCGGCTGCTGTTTACGCCACAACCGTTTGTGCCCACAGGAGGACTTTTCTCCTGCACCTGACTGAAAACCTCTATAGGAGAGTATCTCAAAATGACAAAGACGTTAGCTATGATTTACAAACAGTTGCCAAATAGCAATTTGGTTTGTATATGGTGAGCTACAGTGCATGAACGGAAGGCTGTCCAGCTGGCATCATGACTGCGCATTACAATATGACTGCATGTGCCTGCCTGTAGCCATGGAGGAGGAAATCATGCTGCCAGTATCTGCTGTGGGTCTTACAGAACTTGTGGGCCAGCCCGCCCCACACAGACTTAAGTCTGCAGTTTACTGGCATCGTGCACTTTACTGGATGCTTGCGTTTTTTGCTATCTTCAAAACTGAAAAAGGAAAGAAATTCATTCAGAAATTGTCTCTCATGCAACTTAGGGCTGCCAAAGTGAAGTGAAGTGCAGCTTTAACACCAAAGTAATAACAAGACATGATCCACATGTCATAGTGTTTATTACAAGTTATCCCACGTATATACCACTTCTCAACCGTAAAAGTGTTCCCTGTATGTTACCTCACCGTTCTTTACATCAGCAACAAGCTTATTTGCAAAAAACTCCACATGATTCCTTCCTACACACCTTTCCTGTCCTCCCTCCTTGCATCTTTGCTTTGTCTTCCTATCTTTTCCTGTATCTTCATATTCATAACCACATATTTAGGTCTAATGAGAGCACATAGGTTCTCCTCTGCAATGTACAGCTTGTCTCCTTCCTTTCATTCAACATACAGTACCAGTCAAAAGTTTGGACACACCTTCTCATTCAATGGTTTTTATTTATTTTAATTATTTTCTACATTGTAGATTAATACTGAAGACATCAAAACTATGAAAGAACACATATGGAATTATGTAGTAAACAAAATAGTGTTAAACCAGAATATGTTTTATATTTTAGATTCTATTTTAGGTGTCCAAACCTTTGACTGGTACTGTATGAACCCTCTGAAAAATGCACTACACTTGTACTTGGCTTTATAGGCCTGCTCTGGTCTCACAATGACCCCATTGAACCAAAAGCTAGTTCTTATTGGCCATATTTTTCACTGTAGATTACCACTTTGAGACGGACATGTCCATTTGACTACTTGTTTCCCTCAACATGGCGGTGAGCCCTTTATGTAACATGACTCTTTCAATATGTAGCTCTGAAATAACCAACAGAGCTACACTGACCACCTCTAAACTTAGCATTAGGCTCTTTTACCTCAGATTCAAGCCCTCGGGTGAATTATGGATGTTGTCATTTCCTGGTTATGTTCAACCACATACTGGCATACATGGTGCAGGATGGCCAAAAATAGCCTGCTAAAAAGTGAAAGACAGACAGTGCTGTACTGTTCCCTTACTATTTCATTTTAATGGCCCAGTTCCTCTTATGAGTTATGGGATTTGTAACCCCCTCCCTCCCCATACACAGAGGGCAGGTGTAAAATGTAGTAGAGTCCGCTGTGGCCCCTACCAAAGGAACATAAGTCTCCTTTTGACTGTAGCAATACTTTCTTCCTAATGTCACACATACTGTAAGGATTAGTTGTGTGTGCAGCAGCAGTAGTAGGAAGTCCCTTGACATGGCCCCGTTAGGACTAGATGAATAACTGGGGAATGATAACAGTTCACTCTCTGTTCCTTGCAGAGACGCGCACACACATTAATTTCCTGGTGTTCAAAATAAAAAAACTCAGAGAAAAATGTTGGATCCAGTTGGAGTGTAAGCAACAAGTTGAGTGAATAAAAGTGAAGGGTGTAAAAGAAAGTCCAGACTGAAAAGAGGATATGCAGAAAAGATGGAATCGATGGAGAGAGAAGCAGTCGAGGGGTCACATTCGGTAGCAGATGTGGCCCTGTGGAGTGGTGGTGGCAGGGTCAAGAGAGATGGAGGGAAACAAAGCTTGGATCCTGGCCCATACATGCTGGACCAGCACAGCCCCGGGGCCATAAACTACAACCTAATTGAAGGATACTGTGAAGACCCTGCTGTTACCGAGCGGAGGACGGAGGTGGTGATTGAGGAGGGGTCCCTTTCTCTCTCTCTCTTTCCAGCCCGGGAGCTCCGTCGGCTGGAACAATATTGGTCTTGGCGAGGGGCTGTGGCGAGCATTGCTTAACCGTGTCCATTTACGCCTAACATTTGCAAGATATAAATAATCCCTTTCCTCACTGTTGCTCTCACTGCTTTCATGGATGCATTCCTCGGTTATGAAACTGATGTTTAAAGCACCATCAGTTGCCTCGTTTAAGCCAATTATTAATCGGGTACAGGGGTTAGATCAACTTTTTGACATCTATAGTTGTCAAGCTGGCCTACCTGCCTCCTCCCTTTTTACCCCCCACCTCCCTTTCGTCGATACCTGGCTCTCCTCCAGCTTCCCCATCTGTTCTCCCTGAACATACTAACGGCTCTCTGGGCTTTCTTACAATACGTCTGTTCCTCTGTCTGACATGCAAACCTCTCCACTGTCTGATTGTTTGGTTTGGTTTGTAGTCTGCCAAACACGTGGACACACTTATCGCTCACCTTGGGGTCTTTCTATGTCTCTCTCCATACATTACAGTGCTATCCCTCTTACTCTTGCTCCCTCTCTCTCCAGTGAGCGACTGAACCATTTTGAAATGGCGCCCGAGATTGGTCTTAAGTGGCCCTGAACCTGGCCCTGTGTTTAATTTATCCGTCCATTTCATTTTTCAACTTAAACGCTTACAGACATGGGAGTAGATTTAGAAGCGCAATGGGTGTAGAAGAAAAGTTCCATTTTATTCTCAAAGGTTATAGCCAGATAACCCCGTGGAGACCACCCTTAAAGTTTTATAGAACAAGTTGTTATTTTTTCCCTTCACATTAAAACTTCCTACCTATTAGTTCATTGTCAGTATACCAATTCTGAGTTACTTGTAACATTTTGTTATATATAAAGTCAGCTTTTTTTAACGCAGATCAGCTCTGCTCTGTCTTTCATTTTCTTCCTTATCCTGACTTTGAATAATCAGCTCTACATTTGAAGGCCAAAAGATGCATGACAAAGATCTCATTCTGTGTCATCTGGAAAATTCCACTGGTCTCAGGTTGGTTGTTTAAAAAAGAGAGAGATATAGCGAGCAAGAGAGAAAGTGACAGCGTCCAGTTTGTTCAAGGAGAAGGCCATCTGTATGCTGGCTGGCTGCAATGGTGACATCAGCTCATAACTCAGGGCCATTTAAAGGGTGTTGATTAGGGGTCATTCCTTTGTCTCTTCCTCTGTCGTAAGGAGATAGCTGAAAGATTCTTTAGCAGCCATGCAGCACTGACAGTGTACTGGATGGTTGACTGTGCCAGATATAATCCATACAGCTCCAAAGCCAAGTATAGCCAGAGTAAAGTTACCTACAATCTTATGTGACTCTAATGGGTAGTATGACTTAGCTGCCTCGGGTTGCCAAATTGAATGATCATTTACACTCTTGTGGTGATGATGACAATAACAAGGATGGGTTTGATGATGACCTACTATACCATTTTCCCAAGATCACTCTAGTCCCTAAAATCCAACTAATTGGTGTCACTGCCAAATTTATTTGGAAGAGAAACGGTAAAATTATTACCCAAACTGATTACACACCAACTTCTTGTTCAACTTGGACCCACCATACTTACCGTAGTTGTGCACACAGTTTTCTTGTAAAATGAAGGATAAAAGGAATGTACCTTCTTTTTTTTCTTCTTTTTTTTCCAAATAAATTAGTTTAGATACCCACCCCACTGATGGTTTAGATAATCTGGCTGAACTGTTGTTTACAACATGTCTGATTGACTGACCATTCGAGTTTCTTTCCCCATTGGACCTAGTTGCGATGTCCTAATGTTTCCAGATCTTAGCAATTACTATGATGTATGTAATGTTATCATTACCAATAAAAATGACAGCCAACATGACAAAAATAAGACCCAAGTTATAATAAACTGGAATTATCCCTTTAACAAACGGTACATCCACTCATGTCTCTCTTTTTGCCATCTATCCTTTCCCTTCATTCCAACACTACCCTCATCTCACCCCTTCTGTCATCCTCTGTGGTGTTTCTTTGGTATGTGGGCAACATGTGATATACCCCTAAGCGTGCGTCCCTTTCAAGGGGGTGGGTCGGCCATGAAGCATCCGGTAAGGCTGGTTGGCTGACTGGTACACTGGATGACTGCACACTGAGAATGTCTGCGAAAGTCGGCGGCCGCAGTCTGGGCGGCCATGGCTCCCTGCGCTCAGTAAATGATAGGCTTGGCTGCCACCATCACAGCAGGCCTGGCCGTCCACATATACTCACATCAGATCATGACTTCAGCTCATTCTCACCACTCTCAAAATGTTTCTTTGGGCATGAAATGCACTCTCAGGAAAGGCAAAGGACAAGGTTTTGCTTCCACCATTTAAGCATTCTCAGCCGTGCCCTGTCGATTTACATTCTGCAGTGTTATCGCATGGTGTGTCATTAGACTAAGAATGTAAGTGTACAAGGCTACACGGCCATTCAGCAATGCAAACCATTCCTGTGGCAGATAGGCACCAGATGAAAGCCTTCCAGAGTGTAATAAGGGCAGCACTTGGAAGGATTTTAGATATCTTTATCATTCTCATATTGTCCCTGTTGTTCCCTCTTTCAAGTTTACCTCTGTCTTCCCCTTCTACAATTACCTCTCATCCTGCTCAAAATGTGGTTATGGTGCTGGTTCAACTTAAAATGTCACATTACAATGGGAGGAGGGCAAAATCAGTAGGAACATTGCTGTGAACACTAACATGTGAAACAAGATGTCAGATAAAGGCAGACATATTTGGCTCCACACTTCAAAACAATCACCGCTCTCAGGCCTGATCTTTCTAGCACGAAACAACCTTTGCAGTGATCAGTCCTGACTGCTGTTTTGGCTAGTCATTAACTCTGGCTGTGACGCAACATCTCCCTGAGCTGCGGTGCGCTCTGGGAAATGAACACGGTGCTGTAAGGTGAGCCCTATACTGTGGTAGATGGTGTTATGTATGTTTTGATTTAACCTTGTTTGGCAAAAATGGGAACACGTGAAGGAGCGGAAGGATCTATAAGTACCTCCAAATGTTCAAGGCATTTTAAACCAAACACACACAGATCCTGCATCGCTACCATTTTGAAACCATCCTCTTATAGTTGTTTGGATGGCACTCTTAAACATCTGGAGTAATTTTAAAAGCTACCTTAAAGTAAAATGAACTGCTTTACTATATAACACATTCCTATTTAAAGATTCTAGGTCAGAATGGTCCCTTTAGTATTTTGGTCAACTCCAGAGCAATGTATCAATATTAAGTAGCCCTTTGGAGGCATTTGAATCTAAATGTCTCTTTCTGTGAAGTCACAGTGGATGCATCACAGACATGTACCACAGACTGTGTCTCACTAGGTAACAATGGATATGTCTTCTATCAAAATAGAAACTGTAGAAATGTTATTTAGTAGAACGTGAAAGTAGTTTGATAAAATAGTTTGGTAAAAATATCTCAACTCAGGGTCCATTTACTATCTTTTTTTCTGAGCTTTCAACCACATCTCAAAAGGTTCCAGTTACTAGTTTTTTTCTGAGCTTTTAACTGCATGTCATGGTCTTCATCAGCAGATGGAGTTTACTCGGTTGTCATCACATAACGGGGATAGAACTTCGGTTCGGTTCTCCCTCCGAAGTTCTATACTTGGTTCATGTGATGACAACTGAGCCATCTCAGTGACAACTGAGCATAATACACCCACCGATGAAGACCATGAGTTGCAGTCGAAAGTTATGGAAAAACCAAGGTAGTGGACCTTGAGTTAGGATGTTTTTTCTTGTCAAATTAATGTAGTAATTTTACTTTAAGACACAATAGTGATAACCGAGTAATTGATGTAATTGTGTAGTAGTGGAGGTGGGCATTTCTCACGAACATTACAAAATATAATAGAATTATGAACTATTTTTGTTTGTATGAGAAATGACTAAACACAAAACAATATTTTAATATTGATTTGTCACAGTATTGTGTGCTAGTGTACTTCTAACACAGATACACAAACCAACTTTACTGTAGCTCAAATTAGGAAGAAATTAAGATGTTAACTCTTGTTTTTGTCATTTGTCTGTCTTGTTTTGCTTTTCTAAGATGATGTGGCTGTAGAGTTTGGTAGGTTTCTTCTTCTTATTCTCTCATCTCGTCCCTCAACTTACTTTTTGTAATTCAAAAATTTCCCTAACTGTGACTCATTTCCATTCCTTGCTCCAATTGCACTCACAGCTGAGGAGCTCGAAGGTACTACTTATCTGACATTTCCCATTCAATAGGCCTTAACTGATAGGTCACTGGCTGATAGTGTTGCAATACACAAACAGTAAAACCATTTGTGATTGGTTCCCTTTCATAATTTTTGTGTGTAATGAAAGGTCTACCTCTCACCTCTGCTCTCCATCCTTCTTGTTTTCATTTGGCCTGTCTTCTCATGTCAAAGCCAATCGCTCTTAAAGAGGAACATCAGACATTACTGTCAGTTTGTCCTTATAAAAACTGTGGAGAGTTTTCAGGTTATTGGCTCTTGCATTGTACAAAGCCTCATCTTTCACCATCTAGCTCGTCATTTTCATTAGAGTGGACATCATTTGGAGAATCCAATACAACTCCAGTAATCTTGCGCCTGCCGAACTCACTCATAATACTAAATTATTCATAGACTTCCAAAAACCATCCAAAGCAATGGCCGGGGATGTAGTGGGTTGTAAACCTAAATTCAGTTTATGCAAATTATCATTTGGATTAATTATCTGAAGAATATGGTTTATTCACATTTTTGGGTAGCCTAAGTTTTGTTAAAGTTAATTCTTTGTATTATTTTTATAGGGAAGAATAAAGAAGAACATTTTTGTTTATGTTGGTACTCATTTGCCTAATGATGATTATCGGCTGAAGGCCATAGTTAACCTCTCTTCTCATTTACCACTACATCAATGGCTATCACTCTGGACAAAGTGGGCATAATTAACTGAAACTCCACCAACATGAATAACACAAAAACACCAAATCTGATGTCTGTCTTGTTAACTATTTGTTTTTTATTGTGTATTTCTATGGTCCTTTTACCTTTCCCATTTGTGGTTAGAGGGGTAGGTGCCTTTTGCTCTCATGTCTGACTATTCTCTTTAATATGATGATGTTCCTCTCTTCTGGCTTTCTTTCTCTTCTCATCACCAGAGGACGCTGACTATAGTAGCGGATTCCACCTAGGTGAGAGATGTTGTCTTTTTCTCTTCCTTTTGTCCTCTGCCCTCCTGATGTGGCTGCAGTGCAGTGAAGACAGTGGCCAAGACTGTGTTAGATTTGCATGCTCCTCTTCATTCTCCATTAATGCTTCCCTGACCCTTTAGCCCTTCCTTCATAGATCACCCTTTGTAGTCTGTGCCATGTTACACTGAGAAATAGTTACCTGTTTTTCATAATGTGCTTGACATTTGCTTTTAAAGCCCAGAGTGATTTTGGTACAACTGATTCAACTTGGACTCCCATGTAAAAACACAAAGAGTAGTTCTGTAGTGGTATACTAGCCTACGGTGTGCTATTTCTGCTCCCTTGCTGACAGCATGAGTGCACTGGCAGATCATGTCATGGATTTGCAGAATGTAGTAGTTATCCTGTTCTGCCTCTGCTGTGGGTCTGAAGACATCTTTGAGAATGGTTCTGGATGGATTTGGGTTAAAAGGACGGCTTGTTTTCCATGCTTTGTTCTGGAGGTCCGGCCGAGGGCCGGTCTGGTTGATGTGGTCCCGGTCAGTTTAATGAGAATTACCGTGGCCTGCTTTGGTTCTGCAACCCTTTCCAGAGAGCTGCTTCCAATTCTCTGTCTTGTACAGAAAATGTTCCCCATCATGTTTTTATTACCACTGTCATTTTCCCGACAAATCATAAGGTATCGTCCTTCTGGAGGACCACAGGCCATACTAGCTGGCTCATACACAAATCCTCTGTCTGTCCATCTCCCTTTTTCTTTCTCTTTATTTCTTTCTATGTCTCTTTTCCTCTCTCTATCCCATTCTGTCTATATTCAGATGTTAAGGTCAAGGGGTGAACTGGCCTCAGAGCTCTCCTTGCACACTACACTGTTTAGACTCAAGATTTCACAGGATATCCAGTGCACACGCGAGTTTATAAATACTGAGTTTGATCCATGTCTGCCAAGCTCAATCAGGGTCACTTCCCTAGGCTGAACTATGCCAAACACCAGTCCATTTTTTCCACTCCTCTCTGTCCCCTTCAGGCTTGCCCTTACTGTCACCCTGCCTCCTCCATGAGGTCAATGACCTCAGCCTCTCCTCTTCCTCCTCGGTACCCAAACAACATCCAGCACTCTAGTGGGTTAGCAGCATTTCTTGAGTCCAGTAGCCCTGAACGAGGTTTAACTGAAATGAGAGAACCTCAGGAGGAGGAGAAGAAGAAAAAAATTGTGAGTTATAATAACATCTTCTCTATGAGAGTACTTGCTGCATGGCTTTTCAGCCTGTTGGATGTGGTTGTATGATTTAGAGTTGGCCCGTCCCTAAAAGTTTGAAATCCTAGAACTTACAGATGCTTTTGCAATGCTACTGAGGTTGCATGGGGAAATAAAGGAGGCGGTGGGAGGGGGTAGGCAGTTGTCCTTAGTTTTTGGTTTGTTTTCCCTTCATGCCTCTGTTAGTGATGCAACGTCTGTAAGGTCCTATGCCAAAAGCGATCCTTGAGCACTACTCAAGCACGAGGAAGAAAACTGCATCCAATGATGTCTTCTTATCGGGCCTTTCTAGAAAACTATCATTTCTGTACAGAGATTTGAAGAGGAGTTTGGACACACAGGGCTAATATTTTTGTGTAGAAGATGGACCAAGAGATTCGTTTTTCCGGTGATCCATCAGTGCACTCAGCTCGAGTCACAACCAGAAAATTCATACACTTGCACCATGATATGGATGCGTAGTCCCGGTAACACTCCACTAACATAATCCCAAAAATCCCCAAAGTCACGCACTGAGCATCCATAGAGAAAGACAGACAGATGGATGGATGGGTGGATAGAAGGCAAGCAAGAAGCTCCAAATCAGTTAAAGCTGAACGAATGGGGGCTGGGATATCCATCAGCCCCTCACAAATCAATTATGTCCAAGTTATGGAAAAAAAAAAATGGAAAAGTGTTATAAACTGAAATAAAAAACGCTCCATTTCCAAAATGAGAGTTCATCAGGCTGCAGGTTCAATAGTTGTGGACGTGCAGGAGCCAATACATTGGGATTAGTGAGTTTTTCCCCCTATCTGGATCCAAACAGGGAGGAAACTTACATTATAAGATTCAAATGACACGCATTTTAATGGATGCTCTGGTACAATCAGAGCAGGTATATGCACTGGCTTGACAGGTGTGCTTTTATCAGCATTAACAACCAACCATTCCAGTCGTTTAAAGAGTCAGAAAAGAGACGTGGAAATTCCTTGACTGTGGCTTTGTTGTAGAGCATCTTCTCTGTCTGAACATCCGACTGTTGAGACAAACAGGAAAGCAGGCATTTAGTCTCAGTACTTTTGGCACTCAGAGGCCCCTTTTGGCATGTTGATAGTGGCTTCAAGGACTCTAGTAGAAGCAAAAGTACTTGTGTTTGTGTGAGTGTTTTTTTGTTTTTTTTTCTTTTTAGCCAACACACAAGGCATCAGGCATCGTTTTGAGACGAGACATTCCTGAGCCCAAAGAGCTGTGGGATAAGACGGAGGGGAAAAGCAAATAGCGCTCGACACAAATGGACCTCTTTGAGCCAAAGGTCTAGAGCCCTATTCCACTGTATTAGCCTGTAACACTTGGGTTGGGTACCACTTTCCAAATGCTTAGTGCGGGGGCCATGGAAACTACTCCCAGAATGTGTTCTCCCCAGATAACACTCTAATGAGTTCACCACCGTGGACTTCTACACGTACATATTTCAAATGTCACACCCACGAACTTCGCCTTTTGCTTTCATCGCGTTTATTAGTAGAGGAGTGAAGTACATCAGCGTGGCTGAAATCTGACTGAAACTTGCTTTGTTAATGTCCCTAAAGTCCAGAGGTTGAGTTGGGTACTATATGTATCACAACGGTGATCTAGACGTTTGATACAATCAAATACCCTTAAGATCAGCCATGGAGCCCACTTTACTACTGTACCATAATCATTTTCACAGATGGCTGTTAGCAGTTGTGTGGAGGGAGCATTTGAAGAACCCACGCCTGTTTGTCTGGATATGTCCACTTCCCTTTTTTCACTTGCTGTCCTTTCAGCATTCTCTCTCCTCTTCTCTCTCCTCACCTCTCCTGATTTTTTTCTTGATTCCTTTCCCCTCCTGATTCCTCTCCCCTCCTGATTACTCTCATTTCCCCTCCCAATTCCTGTCCTCTGCTTTCCTCTCCCAATTTCGTTCCTCTCCTCTCACAATTCCTCTCCCCACCTGATTCCTCTCCCAATTCCTCTCATTCCCCCTCCCGATCTCTCTCCTTTCCTCGAGACCTTCTTGAATCCCCTAGAGGCATTTTACAGTACATTACGTTGGCCCACAGTGACATGGCACAACTTTTGTCTTTACAATTCAAATCTCCAGAAATCTGGGCATGTTTTGCCTTGACAGTCTAGCATGCTTCCTTGTATTATGCAAACAAAGCAAATTGGTGATAAATCAAACAGAGCAGTCCTGTCTACCCCAGGCTTTTGTATTTTTGTCATTATGAGCAGCAACACTCCTCTTCCTTTTATTCACTGTTGGGGTAATAATGGCTGACAGTGTGGAAAGCGTCCTCCACCTCCCTAGCTGCCTACAATGAGCCTTTCTCATCCCTTCCAACCAAGCCAGTAATGGGCACGTATAATGAGCCCGAGAGAGCCGGTAATGCTTCCCACATTTGGTGCCCACGAACGGGACTAAGTGTTACAGCGTTAAACCGCAGCGTGCGGCATCGAGCCGAGAGCGTATTACTCACTTAATCCCCAGCTGCCATGCCTGGTTAATTCCATAGATGCCGTCTCCATTAGTCCAGAGGAGAGAGTGCCCCCACCGGGAGAGCCAGGATGGCACTGGAGCTGTCAGCACGGTCTCCTGTAGTTAGACCACGGGCCCCAGATGCTGGCCCTCGTTGCACCAGGGCCTCACAACAGGTGGTTTCACTATGAGCCTTTTCCTCTTAGCTTCACCGCACTCTCTACCTCTCTGCACAAAATGAAGTTTGATTGGAGGGAAAATGGCAGTCCTTTTTTATTCTTCTCCGTGTTGTCATCTCGCTGATAGCCTACGCGTGATGTCTGGAAGACCTGATGCTTGTATTGTTCTCAGGCTTCTCCTCTTTCAGACACCCATTGGCAAATGCATGACTTGAGTCTAATCGAGTCATCTGTTATTTTTTATAAACATTTCTCTTACTGCACTGTACTTTTCCTTTCTTTTACAGTTGTAGCCATTTCTTTTACAGGTGCGAGTTTGTAGCAATTCACAGGATGTTAGTGTCCGAGTGGGCAGTTTGTATTCACAGTTTGCAGAGGCCTCCGGGCGCTTTCTTTACGCACATGCTGAATTTCCTACGTGGCTGTTAGATAGTATCACTGTGGAAAATGGGCTTGAAGGACTGCTGGCGACTTCGAAGCAATTGTGTGTGCATGTCTGTGTGTGTGCGTAGTCACAGCTTGTGTTTACACTGTGTTAAAAATGCTCATCTTTTTTTCCTCATCTTTTTTCATGTTTCTGTTTTACTGAAAGAACTTTGAATCAAAGTGTCTGTGTGTGTGTGTGTGTGTGTGTGTGTGTGAGAGAGAGAGAGAGAGAGTGAGAGCGAAAGACAGTGTGTGTGTGTGCGCGTGTGTGTGCGTACACACAAGTTTTCAGTTGCAGTTTTGGCAATTACCCAGTCACAGCCTGGTGCACACCATTAGGAGGTGCGTGTGTGGGACTTAAGCAAGGAAACTTTAACTCCATACCCCAAGACACATAACGCTCTTTTGCAGAAAAACACACCAGGACGTTGCCACTACTCAGCTCTCATTCCAGGGAAATTCAAAACAGCACTATTGTCAACAAATTTGATTTGCCCAGTCAAAACATAAAAAGAGGTATTGGATCTCTGTGCCACACATATCATACATTCCTTTTCTACTAGTAAGCCTTATGCTTGGATCATCCTGTGACAAACATGTTGGTGTTCCAACAGACCCAAGGCTTTTCATGACAAAGAGGCAGGCTTTCTTCGTTTGGACAGGACTTGAATCATTCCTTAATTCTGGATCAAATGAATCCCTTCTGTCTAATTCAGTAAATCAGTACTGAGGATGAGATGGTTGGTGGGGGGGTGGGGGGTGCTGCATGAGGCTTTAATTTATTTACCCTTAGGCAGCGCTAGAGGGGACGGCAGGAGAATTCTCCTCATTAATTGGATGAAGCGGCCTAGAAAGGTTTAAGTCATCTTGAGGGGTACTAGATTACTGAGGGCCCCCAACAGCTGAGGGAAGCGATTTATATTAACTGTTGAGCCTCGTAATGAAACCCTGTGCACCTGCCTGTCCTGTGGAAAGTAGAGGAGATTGCCCTTGGCCTGAGCCAATGAGATGGCAGCTTGTCATACTCTAAGACAAATTGAATTAATTACTTAAGCCTAATTAGCCAGTAGTGTGTTTACATTGTGATAAATGATCGACCAGAGTGGGTTTGTGGGTTTTAAATTCAGTCAGAAAATTGACTGTTCACTTTCAATAGATATCATTAACATTATACTTTTAATGTTTATTGTAATGATGTCAACCCTTGTGGATATTGGTTACAGTTTGATGTCTTTACAGGAGAAAAAAGCAGATGAGCGGTGTATGTTTTCCACTGTGTGGCAGAGTCTAATACTCCCTGGGTGGGGGTAGGGGGGGTGAGGGTGCTGAATGAGTAGATTAACCACAAGAGAAATGGCACAGACAACGTAAGCCGCAACTTGCCCACAGTGGAACAAAGTCTGCCCTAAATGTTCAATGTAACACTATATTCAGTCCTCGGGTGCGAGTGTATGCTCGTATGTATACACAAGTTCATGCAAAAACATTATTATTCTGCTCCAATGACTTACAGTGCATTTCATTTGTAACTCAGCATAGGTCCGTAGCTTCATCCCTTATTAAGGGACTGTTTGGAAAAGAACAAGCTGAGAAGAATGCAGACTCTCTCTTTGCTGCGTGTCTGCACAGCCCCACAGTGGTTTGAAAATGTTGTGGAAAGTATTAAGGGGGCGGGTATCAGGAGCTGTTTCAACTCCAGATTCTTCTCTCAGTCCATAATTTTCATGCTGCCTCAATCTCACTCGGGCATCTTGCATCATATTTTTGAGTTCATTAATTACTGATTAAAAAGTGAAATGATGAAAGAGAAGGCTGAAAACAACCCATGACCGTAAGCCGAAATAGGATATTAGACGTCCTGGGTTCTGGAGATCTGCCTCTTTTTAGGTTCAACCAACATCTGTCATAAATGTGAAACCATAGTCCTCAAATTAGGGGTAAATGTCTCCTTTTGATGTAGTCGTAGATCATCAGATCAAGGCGTGCACACTCTTGGATCGGTATGTCAACAAGCCTTTGTGACGGCAGTGCAAAGACATGGCGCACGGCATAAACCAATCAGAGATGACGGCTTTTGTAAAGTGACCTGTGCACACAGGCCAGCCAAAGATCACTACATGACACACACATACGTAGGCACACGCATACCTCACCACTATCTAAAATTGCAATGTGAATAAATTGCAGATCATAGCCTGACAGTTATTTGAACAACCATTAACCAACTAGCAGTAAATTCATATACTGTAGCAGTCAATCACATGAAAAGAACATCTAGTTTCCTCCGCTTCACACAATGAACTCTTAGCAGAAATCTGGCTTGAGAGGCCACAAGATTCAAGACAAATATAAAAAACAAGGATGAATCATTCCTACCTTGATTAAAAAGGAAATATAGTTGATGAGAAAACGTCCAATAAGGTTTTGTATAGCTTTTCAGAAATGTAAAAGCATTAAAACTTCACCACCGATTCCAAGAGATATATTTATGCACAAAAGAAGAAAATTAAAATCCACTACATGTCACCAGGGGAAAATGTGACTGAAGTGTTTGAGTGTGATATCCAGGGAAACTGTTTGGCAGAGGGTTACGCTGTTCTTCTTTCACCTACAGCAAAGATAGCTGTCATAAAACTGAGCTGCACAATACAATATGAGGTATTGGACATCGAGCTGTAGAGGTGTTTGCCAAGACACTGAAACGACCATAAATCGAATTGCACAGCTGCGGGCTTATGTGCACATACAGTTGTGTCGGAATTTAGCCGCCATCATAGACACACATACTCACACAAACAGTTTTGGGTTTATTTGGGTATGTCTTAGATTAATGTGTTTCTGTCCCTTTTCCTTCCCCTGTCGTTTTATCCTGACCTCCAGCTGGGTTCAGGAGAAGCTTCCGTCTCAGCAGGAGGGACAAGAAGACCAACAAGTCCATGTACGAGTGCAAGAAGAGCGAAATGTACGACATGGCTGATGTGCCCACGTATGAGGAGGTCACCCCGCACCGCAGGCAGAGCGGAGCTAAACACAGGCTGGTGATCCTAGTAGGTGAGTAGAGAGCTGGACTTTATCAAAACAAATGCCTCTGATGTCACAGCTTACCTCACACTTTGTTTTTGAAATGGGGGGGGCTCTATTGCTGTTAAACTTGGCACCATAGATTTTAATAAAAATCCTCGCCTCCCATTGTGGTGACACATACAGATCACAGAAACGACTCTGTGACTCAGAGTTTTGCAGCTCCAGAAGCCCCAGGTGGCCTGGCCTTGCCCTCCCACGACCCCCAACCCAGAAATGAGCTTCCCAACACGGGGGGACTCACCCGCAGTCATCCTGGGCCTCCTTAATTTAGACTTTTAGCACTCAGTGGAATCGACGAAGCCAACCTCATATTAATCAGTCACATTTAGTACTTTCATTTACGGCACCTCACTCTCAATGTCCTTTCAATTTTTCAAGCCGATGGAATTGTTAACACTTGCCTCGAGGAGCGGGTGTTACAAAGCCCTCCAAAGAGCTTTATAATGTGCCAAGGTCTTGAAATGAATTTAGCGCTCTCTCATTCTGCATTTGTGGTTGGAAGACGAGCGTTGCCAGTGAATGGTGGAACAAAATGCTAAGCCAGGTGCAACAGTAAAGACTTAAATCTTTCTTAGGACCAACTGTACCATCAGTGAGTTCTAGGCTTTTCCACATTTTCCTTTTTAGGTTTGTTACTCGTAACAAAAAATGACAAGAATGTCCCAGACACAGATGGAACAAAACATTCCCTAAATTTTCTGTGTAATTCCTTCCAATCTATTTCCATTCATCAAGGGAAGAGATGCACTCAAGCAATGAGAAATCAAAAGTCTGTTCCAGTCTTCATCTTTTCATTTCACATATTCCAACAGCAGTTTTTAAACATTTGCGAGGTTAATCTAGAAATGAACACCACTGTCAACAAGGTCTCAAGGTCTTTATTTTTTTTTTTTTCTCATGCATGGTCTCTGCAGAGGTGTGCTCCAAACCTGATTGACCAGGCCTTGGTTAACTTAAATACGCCACACAGAGCATGGACTTCATCAGACATGTTGCTAATTAGCAAGCCCATTTTCCTGCCAGCACATCACAACCTTACACAGAGGATGCTGAACCTCTCCCACCTGTCATGCTAATGTAAATATTTTCAATTAACTTCCATAATTTGGAGGACAACCTATGGACAATTTCACACGTAACGAAGCGGAGGGCCAAGGAAAGATCTGCTTTGTGTTTCTCTGCCTCCGTCTCTCCTTCTTCCTCTCCCCGGAGTCTCTTGATTTTTCTTATTCTAAGCTGTTTTTCCCCAACCCTTTTCTTTCCAACTCCCCTTCCTTTTCATGTTATTCAGGGGTGAGACATTTTATTTCTCAATATAAGGGCATGTGTTTTCAACACTTAAAATCACTTTTCATTGCTAGTATCTGCTCTTCGTTTAATCTATAAAAGCAAGTTGTTTGGTATTAAAAATTCAGCCTTAGTTATGAGTCCTGGCTCCAAATCAAATATTTAGTAGAAAAAGCAGGCTTTGCATTTCTAGCCACAGATCTTCGTTTTTTGTCGGCTGGAATGACGACAACTGTCGCTGGCAGTTTTTACCAGCTGTAGCTGGCTAGATAATGAAGCTAACATTAGATCCATCAGTTGGTAAGTATTAGGGGTCTTAAATATGCACTAGAAGTCTACATACATGATATCATGCTAAAAGACTGAGACCAAAGCTGCATGTCCCAGGAAAAAAGTCAGCATCCTCAACAATTAATTATCCATGTAGAAGACATTGGGAATAAAGAAACAGCATTGTGTCTAGTATTGCAGTGTAGAGCTAGTTAGTTCTAGTATTAGTGTAAGATCTGTTATATCATTCCAACATAACCCTGTTTGGCTGCTTAGCGTACTTACTTAAGACTAATGGAACAGAGCTGCTAGCGAAACTCTGATAGCATCCAGGACCAGCTTCCAAACAGTTGGGAGATACTACACAGTGGATGTGGTAGCGGTGAACTGGACTTTTTTTTCTAAAGTAATATGTAACCCCATATAATAATATACGGTAGTTTGCTAATGATATGCTGCTGTCTTTGGAAATAGCTTGTTTACTACTGTAGGTAGAAAGCTAGTTAGCTGGACATGTTAGAGCAGATAAACACACTGACTTCTGCTCTTTTAGATTTCAAAGGCTAACAAAACAGACTACTTTCCAAATATTTAAATTACAAGTATCGCTCTTAATGAAGCCCATTTACAGCTTTTAACATGTGGAGAAATGTTTTCACGAATGCCTAAAGGCGTTTCTTCATTAATGTGGACGCACAGGTCCACAGTACCCACTAATGAATGACCTGCTGCCCACCTCTTGCACATAAATGGAGCAGAGTCTGAGATGTGTCTCGAAGACAAATCAAGATGCTTATCTGAGTTTTCATACATTTTAGATCAGACAGCCAATAAAAATAGATTTTTACACACTGCATGCATAGTTTGACTAAACCACTGATGGTTTTGAAAGAAATGTGATTATTTATCCTGACAAAATGGTGTGCTGATTTCCACATTTCCTTGTAACTTGACACACTGAACTTGCAGTAAAATGTTGATGAATTGAAAGTTTTTAGTTTGGGGTTTAGCCCTAATATAACTCAAATACACTGATGCCTAAGTGAATGTTTACATGGTATCCAAATATATATAAAATTGGAACTCTGTTTGAAGACTTCCCTCCTGTTGAAAATGTAGTAGTAGATCTGTGGTTACCATTGCACCACTGTCATCCTTTAAATGTGGTAGCAACTAAGCCAGCACTATGTGTAGCGCTGTAATATGCCCTGCCCTGGATGTGAGGCAGGCTGGGAGGTTTAAGGCTGGGTTGAGGCTCTGGGGCCCAGAGCCGGGCCTCGTCGGGCCTGGCCTCGGCCTCTCGGCGCAAACTGCATGCAATGTGCTCCACGCTTGGCCTGGAAGTTATTAAGCTCGCGATATTAAAGGCAACTTTTCTAAATGAGCGCGGTAATGAAGTCTGACACTTTTACTGGCACAGCAATCGACAAGGCCAGGAGTACCGCAAGGGGGCCAGCGAGAGAGAGACAAATGGAGGGAGAGAAAAAAAACACAAACACAATGTAAATACTGCAGCGTAGTCCAGAAAATTTGGAAGAGTTATGCCTTTTTTTATTGTCCAGTTCAGATTTATAATGTTGCTGTTGTATTGGGGCATTGTTTAAAACAAACAATGCACAAAGAGGTGGCGTGTTTAAGGTCAGACGGTGGAACAGGACCACAGGGCACTGCTTCTGCTTGTAAAAGACCTGGTGGTGGGCATGTTGGACCCCCTTGGCAGGCGGTGGTACAGCTGTAATAAGTTTTAATCACCATCTAAGGTATTCTGATGAAGGCCTGCTGCCATGCATCATTGATATCACAAGTGGCAAGCAAGGGAGTGATGTACAAGGTGAAAATGGTTTTACGAGCGTGCAGAAGTGGGGGCCGTTAGTCATACCAAAGGTAGCACAAATGGCTCTGTCGGTCCCCTGTGCCCAGGCCCTGATACCCCCGCTCACATTGAAGCAAACAAGCTTGTGTGGAGGTTTGTGGCCTGCCGGGAGGACTGTCTGCACCACTGTGATAGGGCTCATAAAAGAGCCTCTATTACCACGCTCTGCCACCTTCAGCACCTATAACAACATTGGTCCACAGCCTTGTTCAAGCAGCACCGCTGCATTCCTCCTGCGCTCCCGAAACAAATCTTAATACCCACTCTCAACCCCCAGGTTCTCTGACTGTTTTTTCCTTACTGAAAAACTCCCTCTCCCCAGCTAAGATTGACTGCTGTCTTCGCTTGGCCATGGGCTTGTTTATGTGAGACGGTAACCACAAAATGCCTTGCGCCGTCTGTCCAAAGAGGGTCGGGGTATTTTTCTCTATTTTCTTTTTTTTCCTCTTATTTTGAATTCACAGTATGTGTGTGTGAGTGTACTGAGGAAACAGCTTTTATCACTTACAGCAGCACAATAGGACCCAAACCATGTGTTACTGGGTGCAGAAGTAAAGGGAAAGCATGGGGTGTGAATTTGTCTGTGTGTGAAGGCTGCCAGTGTTCAGAGATTATGCTTAAAAGAACCTTATTGTCCACACCTATTTATCAGGTTGTGGATCACTCCAAAACCTTCCAGCCTCACACCAGATGAAATGTAGAGGAACAGCGCTGATAGCACGAGAGGAAACAGGAGCGCTCTTTCTCTTAAAAATACAGAGCTTGTCTTTTTCTCCTTCTCTCTCTCCCTCTCTTTCCACCTAATCCGCATCGCTGAGTGAACTCATTGTCCGTTTGTTTTAGAGGAACGGCCTGCTAAACACATTTGCCTGGAGAAACGAATTTCCAATAGGGTTTGATGCGATTGTAGTGCCTGCCCAGAACGTCAGGCATGCAAGGAATCTCGAGCCCAGATCAAGCGCTGTCTCTAACTGTCCACACACTGCAGAGCTGTGGTAAAACACTGAAAATGCCAAGCCGTGCACTTGTAACTCTGAAACTGATTTCTTGTCCAGTTCGTCGAAGACAGTGATGCCAGTCGGTTCAAATTAGGATGATGTAGCACCCTGGTAACAACCACCAAAACACTGGAGAATGGCTTTCAGAGACAGAGAGTAGAAAAAGAGAGAAACAGAGGGAAAACTGTAAAAGAAGAGAGAACATTTGGATATTAATTCAGTGACTTCCACCAAACTAAAACCTGTGTAAACAAGGTTCTTAAATAAAAGAAACACCTTTATCTCTGCATTTACAGGTACCAACTATATTTTTGCATGAAAGTAGGACCTATATACTGCATGTGTATGATATCCAAGGTTTCAAAATCTGCCATATCAAACTAATTGAATTTAATTTTGATATTAAGGAACACAAAAGTTCCATAATATCAAAATTAAATTAAATTAGTTCGATTCTCCACATGTTGGGGAGTTAGCTATTAACTGCTGGAGGGATGCGCAAGTTTTGGAGCCACAGATGAATCAGTAGTCAATACTCCAATAGTGTCTCCTGCTTTGCCGTCTCCAAGCCATTGCATCAGTTTCCCCACTGGGGATGTGATGGAAAATGCAGCTGACTTGTGACAATACGAGAAAAGGCTTCCTTAACCTCTGCTGTGTACCTATATTGGAAGTTTAATGTTCTGCCAAACTACAATGAGAGTGGAACTGTAACTGTAGACTTCCTGTAGCTTTGTCGTATTAAATCAATTATCTTTGCTTGAAAGGCTTTTGCTGGGTTGATTGTGTTTTAATAGAGTAGGAAATTTAATTCACACTGTGGTAAATTGATTTAGTATTACATAACAAAAACTCTGAAAGATTTTTCCCTTTCTTAGAGAAAAAAAATCAGTAACACTGGTCTTTAAGTACAGTAAGCATAATCACTGTAACAGAATAGTAGAAAAGAGTTTAAGATGAGATCAATCTTTGTTGATCAGAGAGGAAAAATCGACATTACAGCAGCAGAGAGACGGGCAAGAGGGAAGACAACAGATAAAGAACTATTTGAATGAAATAAGTCAAAATAAAAGAACAAATTACAAAAATTAGGGAGATGACATCAAAAGGCAATTGGACTAACTCTTTAACTGACTACATACTTATAACAGAAGTTGCATCAAGTTGCATCATGGGAAGTGTAGGATGCAGTGTTTTTGGAGCTTGACCCATACAAGTGGGGATATCTTGGCCTCTGATGCTTCAATTTTTTTATGTCTCTTTTGAGTTTCTTTTTGTCTCTTTAGAGTCTCTCAGCTTTATGGAAGTGCAGTACTAAATTGCATGAGAGTAACTTTAGTATGTTGATAATATGTTAATTTTGATATTACATGATAAATCTGTTAAACAATGCTAGTGTTTAGTTTGATTATATGTGATTATAGTTAGCAAAAACATAATTTGTAAAGTCTGTATTGGGATAAATATTGTATCATGTTCCTTTTCACAGCAGACATTTTGACTTGTCAAAGTAGGAAAAGCACAGGTGTTAGTAATAACATTAACCATGGCTATTTGCATTAAGTGAAGAGGGGAAGACATTCAGCATGGCAGCCTGTCTCTCTGGCCTGGTTGGCTGGACAGAGCTGATGATGGATTCCATGGCTCCTGTCATATTAATGATGGGTTTGTGTTTGTGCAGGACCCACAGGTGTTGGCTTGAATGAGCTCAAGAGGAAACTGTTGATCTCAGACCCCCAGCACTTCAGTGTGACCATCCCACGTAAGTTCACTCCACTCATGTCACTGAGGTTAGGTAAGGCTCTGTCTGTGCATGTGCATCTGTGGAGGAATCTTCCAGCAGATTCCATTTGTCTTCTAATCTTTCCTCTCTGCGTGTTTCTACTTTCTTATCTGTGTGTAGCTGTTTGTCTTATGTGTGAATGTGTGTTTTAGACATTGTGTCCACCACAAGCCTTTTACCAGACCATGGTTTTAGATCTGCTTTTCATTGGCAAATAACTTTTAAAGGGAATGAAGACACCGTTTGGCTCTCTCCACGTGCTGCATTCACACCAGCTCACAAGAAAGCCAGGTGGACTGTGGGACATCAGAAAACTGCAACAGCAGATACAGTAATTCTGTTCAACTTACAATAAAAAGACTTTAAATTACATTGTATGATAGGCTTACAAAACTTTCAAAATGTTTAATAGGGATTTTTAGTTATTTATTTATTTATTTTAGGTCTGGCTTCTTTTTACTGCAGAAAAAGGTTAAAATGTTAAGGTTTTTTGGGGGGTATTTTTGCTTTTATTTTGATAGTGAGGAGAGATACAGACAGAGAACAGTAGAGAGAGGGGGTTATATGACATGCACGGATGATCTCTAGCTGGAATTGAACCAGGGATGTTGCATGCATCTTGACCACTAGGCCACCAGGAAAAAACTTTTATCACGTAAATGGAGTTTGGCTTGTTCTCAAGTTGAAAACAAACATGTCTTGCTGTAAATGAGCTCTCAGTATCACTGATGTAACCTCAGAACAAGTTACTGTAAACATCAAGATGTTCAGAAAGATAAAATAAGCAAAAGACAAGAAGACACTTCAAACTAAAAAAAAGGCCTACAGCATTTTCAGCATTTATCTGTATCAGTGTTACCTGTCGGTGAGCTGCTGTTCTCTGGAGGAAGGACCCTCCTCAAACAGTAAATAAGTGACACTACAGCTGCGTTGTCATGGGGATAAGTTGTCTCCCTGTCTTCTCTTCTGAATCCATTTGTGCCCAAGAAGCCCCTTGTATATCTGTCCACTGAGACAAACGCATTGAAAACACATTCTTAGAGAGATGTAAGCACACAAGATGCCAGATCAAATTCTGACTACACTGCGGCCCGGTGCACCCTGTGAGCTTTTAAGCAACAAATCAAAATAATACTAATACTTTAGGTGAAGGATGTTTAGCTTTCTTGTTCCAGTTTAGTTTTTTCACAGTGTGTGTGAGTGCTTGTGCTGTTTGAGCGATGAAGGTCCAGTCTGAGACACACACACACACACACACACACACACACACACACACACACACAAAGGGAGCTGTTTGGCAGTGAGTAACACCCAGGGCAGCTCTCAGGCAGCATGGCTGCTCCTCTCAGGGCCCAGGCGGTTGTTTCTCCTCCTGTGTAATTGTCAGCTTTTCACAGTCTGCCTGACAAGCTCCGAATGATGGAGGAAGACGTGCCATTCCACTGCTTCACGAATTGGCACCAAGCTACTCACACTTCTTTCTTTCTCAGTATATTTCTCACTTTCTTTCTGTCTTTCCTCCGCTGCCTCCTCCCTTTTCTCCTTTTTAAGGACCCAATGACAGCTTGGCATAATTCTGAACACCATCCAGCTCCTCTGCAAACTACTCTCCAAACTTTCAAGCTGTTTTAGTTTTTTGCAGTTCTGAGATGTCCCAAAGCCAGCATGTTGGGGCAAATAAATCTTTTTGATTTATACATTTAAGCAGGGCAATGGCATTAGTAATTGCGTAGTTGCCATCTGGGGCTTGGAGGGAAACGGCGACATGAGTTTGAGGAAATATGAGGACCACTGATATTAATTGCCGTGTTTGTTTCGTGCCGTGTGGCATAATGGATGTGTCCCAGTCGAAGTCTGACACTTGAAATGTCCCTGGTATTAAAATCCCATCGGTGGGGCTTTTGTTTCCACAAGGCATGTTAATTGTTCTCAAATGTGACCTGTGAGGCTGTGTTTAATAGAGCCCAGACAGCCTGATTCTGACCCATATAGAAGACGTATGGCACAAGTCCTGGCTCTCATTGAGAGGAAAGAGACTCGGAAAGTATCTCGTCTCCCTCTTTTTTTAATGTTTGATTGCTGCCAGTGGACACATGGATGTGTTTAACACTTGCTGTTGTTTCGGATTAAGCCCGAA
This sequence comes from Macquaria australasica, assembly GCA_005408345.1. Classification (NCBI taxonomy): domain Eukaryota; kingdom Metazoa; phylum Chordata; class Actinopteri; order Centrarchiformes; family Percichthyidae; genus Macquaria; species Macquaria australasica. The sequence continues at coordinate 458,556 of SEMN01000191.1, read as the reverse complement.
AGCGTTATCCCTTTTTGTTAATTTGAAAACCGGAGCTTTTGAGACCACCGGCTTGTGGCCCCGGTTAAGATTTGGGCCCACCCCCTTTCTCCCTCTGCTTGTCGCTGTAAAATGTAAACCAGCCATCTAAGAAACACAAGGAGCATTGCAATAAGCCATTAGAGTAGGGGGTTAAACATTTTGATTCCAGTCCAAGTTTACTAATATTTTCCATGATTTGGGATTGAACGGATGCACATTCTTCTGCTGCACTGTAATTATTTTTGGTGCCACAAAACAGATGCCAAAATAACGCATGGTGGATGGTGTTGGTCTAACTACCGTGGGGCTGTTTGGCACTGTCTTACACATTTCTGAATGGGATGTATAAGTATATGTTATCTTATGACAAGGCTGTTTTGGCCTTCTCCTCATGTTTTTCCTACTGTTGTCTGGGGCTGACGACAGAAAGTCATTGATCTTCCTCAGTGTCTTCTCCACCACAGTTGGATTTATGGCTGTCTTTCCTTCTCAAGCAAGTGACACATTGTATAAATCACACCATTGGTTTTCCATGAACCCTGTAGATGAGTGTGGACTGTAAAACAGGAAAGGCACTGGTCCACTACCAGGGCACAGCCTCAACACATGCTGACGAAAAGAACAACTCAGAGGAGAGTAAAGCAGGACTTGGCAGTTTTGGTTGCAGGTGATAAAAGTTTAATAGTTTGTTTTGGAGCTGGTCGGAGTGTCTGACGGGTGTACACTTCTCCCCTCTGACCTTTTGAAGCGCTCCTGAAACGAGCCGGAGTGTGAGTCGACCCCTTGACCTTTACAAATCCACCAGCGCTGCCTGCTCACGTTCCCTCCACGTGCCACCCCCTCCGCCCATTTTACAGCAAGGCTTTATGGTTTATGGCCAAGTAAATGTAGAGACTTGATGTTAATGAGAGCTCCCAAACTCAATTACCTTACAGCGGCTAACACTGCCGGCTAACGCTACGGCTTCTGTTTCTACAGGCACTGCAGCCACATTACAAGAGACAAATTTAATAAGACACAGTAAACCTCTGCTGAATGTCAGTTAAGTGTCTGAGTTTAGTGCTGCAGCGCTGCAGGTTGTGTATTTTATAGTGCTATTACACAATAATATATACAAGGGTTGGCATGGCCCAGCGTGCTGTGTTTCAGACTTCCAGAGATGTTAATAAGGGGCTCAGTTTAGATGCTTTCAGCCCCAACAGTGAGTCAGACAGTCTGGGTTTGAGGTAATCACTGCTTCTCTTCTCCTCTCTCTCAGACACCAGTCGGGCCAAGAGGAACCAGGAGAGCGACGGCGTGGAGTACCACTTCATCTCCAAACATCTCTTTGAGACGGATATCCACAACAACAAGTAGGCACAACTGTGTCTGGTATAAGTAAAGACAAGAAACCATTGACAGACCCAACAAACTGTTCAACTTTCAGATTCTAACTTTAAACAGTGGACATGGACTACAGGTATTCATGATGTCAATATGTATGACTTTAAAAACGTAAAACCTGCCTCTGACGCACTTTGTGAACAATGCATTTCCAATTCAGACAGGGTGCACACAGCAGAGTTTAAACAATTGAAAATCAGGTCGTACAATTCTTCTTCCATATGCTCTGGTTATTCCCCCACACTGCAAATATATCTATTTTACCAAGTATGTTTTACCTCTTATTGAGTCCTCTTCACTTCATTTCTTCACTTAAAACATCTGAAAAAAAGTGCAAGTGCTAAAATATCATTTGTTGAATTGTAACAATGTACTCAGTACTGTTCTATAATTCTTCTTTTCTTAAGAAAGAAAGACTTAAATTACAATTTTTTGGCAGTACAAACATTTTGAGTTACACCGATTTTATCATGGTAGATCATGAAGTTGGTTCCACTGTCATCAAATACGAATAATTAGTGATTATTATTGTGACTCCAGCTATTTCATTCAATGGATTAATAAAGTCAGGGTAAGGAAAAAGAATCAGAGAATATGAGAATAAATAAAGTCTATGATTATAAGGTGCTTATTGTTGAAGTTTATAACTTCAGGTCACCCACATTCCATCCACCCTCATTTGACACATAAACTGGATGGAAGAAATATCCCGTAATATTACGACTTTATTCTCAAAAAATTAGAACTTTTCTTCTTTTACAATTATGACATTTTCTTGTAAAACTACGACTTTATTCCCATAACTTTACATTTTCTTAAGATGTTTTGATTATTCTCAAGATTATTCTCTTTATTCTCAAAATCTTCATTTTTTTCCCTTACTGTGGGCCTAATACTACATTTACATAATTTCAGTAAGTTAAATAATGATTTAAAAAAGTGTTTTTCTTTTTTTGATTTATCAATAAATTGTTAAGTTAATTAAATTAAATTATAACATTGAAAATCATCAAATACTCACATTTGAGAAGCTGGAAGTAGCGAATGTTTGGCATTTTTGATTTATAAATTACTTAAACCAATAACTGATTGTCAAAATGGTTGGCGACTTTTTACCTCAACTAATGGACTAATCTTTCAGCCCATATCACATAAGGAATTACATGTATACAATGTCATTTTTTGCTGTTTCAGAGTTTTTATTCAAATATTTTATTATTCAACTATTTATTGATATTGACATATATTGTACAATCACAATAGTACTCAATACTCCAAAATAAGATAAACCAAGAAACATGGAAACAGATTATTGCTAGGCATTACAAACCATAAGTGAAATACTACTTCAATACAGTTAATTGGCACTTAATAAATAAATAATATAATAATAACAGAACAGAACTACAAAGCTACATTGTATTAATGAAAGGGAACTCAATCTCAAAATAGGACAGAAATGGTTGCCGGAACCTTATAATACTTGTGGGTGGAGCCTCAGGCAGTGTGTTTAGGCTGTTCAAGTTTAAGATGGGACTGCTGTTTCAAAGTTTAATGAAAAAGGCTGTGTTTAGAACATGTGAGATTTAAGACCCCTCACCCTAATGAAAACAACAGCACCCCTCTCTATCTGTGCTCTGGACCACTAAGAGGCAGTGCAGCAGTGGAAGCAGCAGTCTGACTGGTCCAGTACTCGCTGCCACTGTTCAAACACAGCCTCCCTGCTGTCGTCTGTGCGTCTCTGTAACTGAGTGTGAGCTGGTGTTGACAGGGCCGGGCCCTGTGTTGGTAACGGATCTCCAGACAGTGGCCCCAAGGTCTCCTGTCTCTACTTCCTCCTTTCCTTAGGCGCTCGCTCTGAATCCAGCCACACCACGGCCCGCCTTGACATTTGTGGCCAACAAATTGAAATGCAAGTTGTAATAGTCATAAGAATGATTGATGCCTTTCTGCTGGTCTCACACGAGCTGGAAGGGAGGAAAAAAGATATACTGTAGGGTGCACATGCAAAACATTTATGCACGCAAACACACACATCCACTACTTGTGACAGAGGGAAGCCTGTGGTGGTGAGTGCATATAGAGTGTCAGAGCATGCAGAGAGGAGAAGGGAAAGGGGGGGCTGTATATTTAGGCCATGTTGCGGTGTAGGTCGAGACATGCAATGTTTTTCAGGGAGTCAGAGGGGTGAGTGAAAGAGCTGTGATGTGGGGTGGATGCGTGGGACACTCCGTGCTGAAATTACAAGGCAGCAAAGTAGATGAGGAGTGAGATGAACTTGTTTGCGTTGTGCCTCATTGCATGCAGCAGAAACAATGCGCTCTGTGCCGAAATAAAAGGTCTCGGAATTGGGGCCACAACAACGTGTGTTTAGCTTGAACAACTTTCCCAAGGGAAGCCCTGTTTTGTGTCAAAATGGCAACAATCCATACTCTCAATATAGCCAAACCTCCACTGGCATGCCTCACTGTAATCTATATACCTTCTGCCCTGACGACAAACAGCACAGAATGCTGTAAGGTGTGAGTACAGACTACTGTAAGCTCTTAAATTAATTTCCCGTAACCGAATATAAGGTTTGTCAGAGACTTAAGCCTCCCTTCTTTTAAAAAACGCTGAGTAAAACTTTCTTACATGGGCAATTATCATAAAACTTTCTTTTTACATGGCATCAGTCACACTGAGGCAGTCATTCTGTCCGACACTCGTCATGAGCAGACTGCAAGCATACCATGCAGTCCTATTAGCTCCGAATTCTTTCCACGCCGTCTCTCCTTGCTGCCTTTTTTCCTCCTTGTTTTTAGCTAAAAATGCACTGGTGGCTTTTTTTTTTTTTTTTTTCATGACAGCTGATTGGTGTGAACGGGGGAAGATTATCTGGTGGAAAAGTGTTTGTTTGCTTGCACAGTTGCTTGCTGGGCTAAAATCCTCGTGGATTAAAGGAGGGGAGGTTTTGGCATTTAGGGGCTTTGTGGTCTTTCTGGAACAAACAGGTGTTACTGATTGAAAGGGTAGCACGTAGAAGATTATATAAAAACATGCTCGGCCAAAATGTCTGGTTTTTACGTTCTGCTGGAGAATGCTATCTTCAGATCTGTTAGCGGTTGAAAGAGTAATCCTCGTGTCTCTGTGGATTTGTATGGTTTTTATATATCATTATTTCTAAGATGGATCTCAGGAGTGTGCTGACACAGTCGACCAGATTAGGATGAGATTTTAATGTTACTCCCAAGAGACATTAGTGTTGCATTAGATACTAATCCCTGCACAAAAATGTTCATTCTTCCCATCTCTTCTGTCTTTCAATCTCTTTCCATCTCACTTCTCAGGTTCATCGAGTATGGCGAGTACAAGGGAAATTACTATGGGACAAGTCTAGACTCGGTACGCTCCGTCCTCTCCAAGAACAAAGTGTGCCTATTGGATGTCCAGCCTCAAGTGAGTGACACAAAACCTCCCTCTCCATCCCGTTCTAATCTCACCATGCCACCATCCCTCCATTCCCATGTATTTTTAGCCCTTTTTCACCTCTGCCCAAACCTATCTCGGAAGCCGATCTCTATCTTCCCTGGCTTTCCCGAGGCCTTGGCTGCTTACTAGGATACCAAAGCAGGTTTTTAAAGGGGGCATTTTGAGGGAGCAATTACCGCTAATTTCCTCTATTTGAAGATTTCCTCTTTGGCTTATGTGTCTTGGGTGGTGGCGATCGGACCCTACACAAATGGCCGGCTTGTCGCTGAGCCCAGACAAACCCCTGAGCACGATTCCCATTAATCCAGGGCCGGTCCCATATCGCCCAGCCGCTGCCCCACCAGCTCCTCTCTGTTTGTTTTTGCTCAGTGGATAATGACACACAGGCACTAATACACCATTATATAGATTAGCCTGGCATGTTCTCAAACCACCTCAGCCTGAGCAGCAATGAGAGTGAGGAGCCCGGTGACCTCGGCTAAAGTCTGTGGAAGCTCATGTGGGTGTATCTGCATTCACGTATGCATTTTTTTCTTTTTGGCATACATTTGTGGTGTTGTGTAAGCCAATAGTCGTCCCCCCTACCTCCACTATGAGCCCATTCTCCAACATGACTCATGGATCAGATCAGTGGCAGTGTCAAAGCATGTTATTGCTCCCATGTTGACTCGGTGATGAGAGCTGAGATGAATGCTTCCCAGTGGTTCTTCTCCTGCCTCTCCTTTTGGGTTTTTATCCATCTTCCTATCAGTTGTGGGTTTGGACCCACTGCCTATTAGCACAGTGAGAAGCCCTGAACGTGGTGCCAGAACCGGGGGAGATCCTGAAGCCTGACGCCACCACTAACCAACTCTGACCTCTCTTCTACCTCTTGAGAACCAGATTGGTGGTGTTGTTTTATGTGATTGTCACCAGAAAAAATGAGACAAGAAGGCTGAGCAGATGTGGACAGAAATGTACTCCACTGTCTTTTAAAAGAACCACATGTGCAGAGGCCTGTTTGTTTCACCCATACATTCAACCAGTGGTTCCCAACCTTAAAACGCAGCATTGTCAATGTGATGTGATTTTTTTTTTTCCTCAGACTGATTTGAATAATCTTTAGTTGTCTAAGGATTCAGTAATTTCATAATCAATATTAAAAGCAAAAGTTAGAGCAAAGTCTTGTATTTGTATACAAAAAAGTGAGTCCTAGTCCTAGAGGTGCTCAGAATCATGGAACGTTTGAACATCTACATTTTTATGGACACTGAGCAAACTTAATCTGTCGATAAGGACTCCAAACAAGAGCATAGGTGGACTTTGAGATTGGCACTGGCATTGCTGTGCCTAAGTACAGACTTACAGTAAAGCCACTAACGTGACTGTAGACTCTTAGTCTTCTTTCTTGGTTCCATCCTTTAATCATCTCGTGACCCCTGACATGTGCAACCTCTAGGGGATCCCAGCCTCTTGTTTTGAAACCACTGCATTAAACACACTACGGATCTGTCTCCTCTTTATCCACCTCATGAATATGACAGTGATAAATGTTTATTAAATTCCTTTTGCATTCTAGTTTTATTGCTGTTGTCCCCTCTTGTTGCTTGATGGTAACATCTCACACTCTTGCTTGACTTTTACATTCATATTTTTTTTCCTTTTTCTCTGTTTAGATGATAAAGCACCTGCGGACGGCAGAGTTTAAACCCTTTGTAGTCTTTGTGAAGCCTCCTACGATCGAGAGATTGAAGGAGACCAGACAGAACGCCAAAATCATGTCAGGCAAGGACGACAAGGGATCTGCCAAGTCATTCACGGTAAGGGAACGTGACGACAAAGTTTATTGCTCAGGCTGAATTAGACACTGATCATCATATGTTGTTTACAGTTATTTAAACTGCTTGAAGTACCAGATGGGTCAGGTTTGCTTTGATTTAGACAATCGCAGGAAATCAATTTAATATACTTTTCAGTGAGTATCTGAACACCCCAGCTGATGCTCCCAAACTGTATGATATTTGTAAATGCTATTCAGATTAGATCAAGTTAAATGAAAGTTTAATGACCTCTGTGAAGAAATTGGATCACTACAGCAGAAAATAACAGGATACAGCTAATAGGATATACATTGAGTAAGGATAAAGGGGAATATTAAATATTTAGCCAGGGAGCACATTTACAACAGATACAAATGGTGTCCAAACATAGTCAAACACTGAAATCTAGTTATATATACAGTTTATAAACTGTAAACATGCAATGACTGTATAATATGTTGATATTCACATGTTGCAAGAACAGGGTGGTCGCGGGTCCTTAAAAAGTCTTAAAATGTCTTACATTCACATTTACTAATGAAATGCCTTAAAAAGTATTTAAATACTCTTAAATTCTGTTTGGGAAGGTCTTAAATATTTATTTATTGAATGCTGTAAGCATGGTCTAAAATTCACTCTAAGTTATCCTGTTACAGTCTTTTAGGTTTTTGCTATTTGTGTTTGCAAACTTTGTCCCCCGGTGACCACAATAGCGTCTGTCTGGATGGCATGGAGGAGCTAGCTAGTTACCTAACCTGCAAACAATCCAGTGTCTATGGGTATATTTTCTACCTAATTTTAACCCTTACTCCAGTGCTTCAGTTTTGCCATTAATCTCCAGTATTTCAGAGCAAGTCTCATCATGTCATTGTACTCAACTTAAACTGGCAATTCGCATCGCACGGTCCCTCGCACATTCCCTATTCAGAATATAAATACGAGGAATGATATTGGCTAAATAATGTGTGGGAAACATTGCCGTGTAAATAACTGTCCAACTCCACCAATATTTGGGCAAAAGACAAGCTGTAAAAAGTGGGGAAGTATTTATTTAAAAGCCATGTATAAACTATAAAACAGATGACCACAATAATAATACAGGGGTCTAAATGACTTTCAGCATAGAAATTGGCATTCTACCTTGATATAGCCTCATTTCAGACTCTGACTGTAAGACAATTGTAGTGATTAATATGTAAATGTTCTTTAACTCAACCAGTTATTGTCATTTTGCCTTACTTATAGTTTTGAACTGACAATATATGTATTTACACAGAAGATTACGCTTATATTTTCACATTTGATGTTTATTTTTACAGCAAAATTGGCCTTAAATTTAATTAAATGGCAGCATTAAATAGTCTTAAAAAGCCTTACATTTAACTTGCTGATACATGTAGACACCCTGAAGAATGAAGGATGTAGCTGGGGAACACACACTGAACACACAGTCCATAGATGCGATGGTGTAATACTGTACAAACACATGGCTTTTCACCTAATAGATTAGCAGCAGCAGAAATAACAGAAACACTATCTGGACCCTGTGTGTACAGTATGTGTGTGTGAGTGATGAGGTCATCCCTTACACACCTTTATCCCAGCCCAGCGGGGACGCAGATGAAACCAATTAGCCGGTGTTCGGTGCTGCTGTGAAGTTGCCGGGTGGGGGAGCAAGGGCGAGGGGGGGTGAGGGTGGATGATGGTTTTCCCAGCCCACACCGGGCCCGGCGCTTGCTCGCGTGTATCGCTCGCCACAGGCAGCGTCGAGGCCAAGATCCCGGTCAGCAACACATCGGGGATGGCCTGATGGGAAACCAGGAGGTAAGAAACATGAGGAGAGGGGGAAGCTGAGAGAGAGACAAGGCTGTCAAAGAGATGGAGGCTGACTGACCGCAAACTAGTACCATGAGGATGAGTGAAGAAAGGGAACAGTGGGGGAGGTGATGGGGTGTGAACTGCAGTGTGTGAGTCTGCAGGTGTAAACCCAACATGGGGGTTTCATTTATGTTTTATATATGTCTTTATCGAAAACATATGCAAATAACACAGACAGACTATTGAACTTTTACACAGTTACTTTTAATATGCCCCACCTCCTGCTTACTTTCCCCTCCACTGTCTTTCAACCCCAGGCAAAAAAAGTTGCCAAAACCGTGCCACATACATACTACTTAAAGTTTACAAACTTAGTGGACATGAATGACAAAAAACTCCAGGTCTCATGAAATAATCAATGATTTACATGTAATTTAAGATTACCCATTTTATACACTAATTCTTATCAGGTTGAAACACACACACCGTCACCAAATTCCATAATCATTTAAACATTTCAGTTTTACTTCTTATTGCAGATGGGATAGCCTGCAGCGAGAGACAGACGGGCAGTAAGCAAGGCAAAGTTCAAATACATGCACTCTGTCACAAGGTGTCTGCCTACCCTGGCAGCTTTGCCAAATTTTTGACCCAAACCAAAATGGACCCGTGGGAAACCCAAATCTGACGTGCATAAATGCATTTTCGAAAAAAGAGACCCAGTGACAGTGAGGCCCAATCCAAACTGGTGGTGGTCGACCTTGTGGTGATAGTGAGTCAACTCGAATCCACTCCGGTATTACTTGATTAATTCGGACCCGGATACTAGTAACTAAGGGATTGATTGACACACTGATTGATCCCTCACTGCCTAATGTCCCGTCCCAACATCCTGTTTAAACAGGAATTGTATTAAATGAAGGAAATACTGATGTGATTTCATGTAACCTTAAAACCTTTATACAGACCATCATAAAAACCCATGGCAACCCTAACAAGATGGCCACCGTTAAACTAGTGAGTAAAATTATATCTCCTCCATCTTATCACCATTTACACGGACAAGCTGATATCCTGTTTTTATCTATAGTCATATTGGTGAGTCAGTATGATCATCTAATGGCACAGTCGCCCCCCCCCCCCCAGTGTGTTGCTCTGCTCACTCAAACACTCAAACACACCCAGGTGCTATCACACATCCAGTACATCGTGAAGCTAGGTCACAGCTGAAGGTCGGCTCAGACTTAGAACGTCCCGTAGATATTTTACTTCACTGTCAAACTTTTAAAACCTCCATACAGACACAAAGTCACACAGTGAAATATAATTTTGCCTCCGTCTGCTCCTCATTTCCCAGCAGGGGTCCTGAGAACAATGAGCTTTAGTTGTCAGAAACAGGATGATTGCTAACAATCCATGCTGCTGCTGCTGCTGCTATTACTCACTGTCCCTTTATTAGCTTCTGCTGTTCTCTCAAGTAATCCAAACACACCTCCATAAAACTGTGTGACAAGGAGGCATATTTCAGCCAGGTAACAAACCAGGTTCTGTGTAAATGTTCATGTACAGTGACAGGACGTAAGCCACCTCTGGTTTGGTATTAAAGGCTGTGAAAGAGAAGCTGTTGCTGGGTGAGTCGTCTCAGACATATTCTATCCACCGCCAGCTGTGTTTCTCTGTCGGAGAGACAGGTCTGCTTTAATGATAAAGGCTGAGGAACAGTCGTCTCATTGTTTCAGCAGAGCAGTCTGACTTTAGCCCCATTGTTTGAGCTGGAGACGATTCAGAGTCAAAAAAAAGGGAGCTGAAGGGTGATTCAGAAACAAGCAAAAACACATCATATCACACATGGCACATTATCTGAAATGACCACAATCATTTAAGACTGAATTTTAAAGATCTGTTTGTTTTTTGACGAGTATTTAAATAGAGAGCACAGGTGTGTTTTATTGGGTTCAATAAAGCAGGTTACCTGCTGAGAACGCTGTGTGTGTGTGTGTGTGGTGGTTTTGAAAGATGATACCTGAGGCTGACACATGTTTTGTGCCACTTAAGTGTTGAAAAGGTTTATAGTCCCATAAGGGGGACTATAGTAGTAAAACAGACACAGTAAAATCACAAATATGATAAATACGATAAAGAAAACAATAAAAATACAAGCCATAAAAACATCACATTGATTAAAATATGTAACACAGAGACACACCACTGGTAAAACCAAACAGAGTCAAAAGCCTCATATTGTGCAATGAATACTGCCATTTATCTGTGCTAGAACAAAGTACTTAAACAGGCACAGAACGCTACATCATTTCATGTGGAAATTAAGCAATCTAATGGCAGTGGGGATAAATGAGTCCCCGGTGCTTTTCTTCTCCAGTTTGGCCCTACAGAAGTGGCATCAGCTCAAACTGCCCTCTGTGGAGAGCGATCCAGCACAGATCATTGGACGCCAAAGAATATCCACTCACTCCTGCTTGCCCAGCTTTCCATTAGCCTCTTTTACCTTCATTATATTCACCTCTCTACCCCTTTTATTTCATCCTACATCTATCGTATTATTTTCTTCCCCTGTTTCTTGAGTCTCTTTCCATCTCTTTACCCAGCTCGCTGTCCCTTAAGCAGCTTCCCGTTGTGATTAATGTTCTTTTACCTGGAATGGTCTAACTAGAGACAGACGCAGAGACTCGCTGGTGGACGTGGAACATCATACACACAGAACAGCACACAGTCTCCCAGGTTCATTTAGCTGCCAGGACAGGTCAGAGGGGTTGTCTTCCTGGCGTTGGAGAAAGTGGTCAGACAGTGGAAGTCCTGCGGGGGCTTTGGTCCAGATGACAGAGAATATAGTCCCGCTGCGGGACAGTTTTCTCCACAGGTCAACAAACCTGCCCTCCCTGAGCCGTCTCTTCGTCTCAGCCCGTCCTCTTCATGTCATCCTCCAAGACACGGGCTGATAAAACCATCACATCTTCCTCACAAAACACAATAGAGAGTGAGATGGCGTGGGTTGGTTTTTGGAAGGTAGATACATGCGAGACAGCCCGGCAAAAAAAAGCAGACAGGGCTTTTGCTGACTGTCACAGCGAGTGCGTGTTTATATTTAGCTGCGCAGCTAATCCATTATGAAGCGGAAAACCACCAGAAACATTCTGAAGTAAGTCCTGGCTGGAAGGAGCATCTCTAAAAATTGAGCCGTTTAGGAGTTTTCAACTTTAACGAGGCCGTGTTTATGTGCGTACACATTGTATGCACACACTCAGCTTCATCCTGCCTGTTTGTGGGTGTGGAAGCATGTGTGTGTGTGTGTGTGTGTGTGTGTGTGTGTGTGTGTTTGAGTTCCTGTGCATGAATGTGCATCTGTGTGTATTTATAATTGTGTGTTTGGCAAAGGGGTTCACTATAAAACCATATCTGTCCAGAAATCTAAAGCTGAGTGTTCCCAGTAAAAACATAAGGCTAAATCAGTGCAGCCACTTTAGCCGTGGTGTTGCACTGAGGTCAGGATCAGCCAGGGCCCACACAGCTGAAGCCAGAAATCCTCAGAGGGACCACCGCGGAGAGATACCTGGGCTCTTTCAGAATGCTCTATCTATGAATACAGGAGCCCCAGATAGGCAATATTTACTCCCAACCTGATAAAAATAGGTTATTTGGCTATTCCTCACAGTTAGCACGTGGTTTTATTCTTTACACTGGACAGCTGATTCACATATTTACTTGGAAAACTTTTCATCTCCCTGGAGGACCCCTGTTCAAGCCTCCATGTCACAATTCTATGCAGCTCCCTCTTCTGATGCTGATAAAGACACTCAACCTCTTTTATTGTATGTCTCACTGCCTAAAGTGCCCAACAAACAGAATTTAGGCATCAAAGCTAACCCTAGCCCATAAAATGTTGTGTACTGCCTCCTTAATTCACCCACTTAATTAGTCAAGTATAACCTAATTTAACAGCCATTGCCCTTAAGCCCACTCAAGTCAAATTTAAATGAGGCTTGAGTGGGCTTAGTCAGTTACCACAAAATCCACACATTAGTGATGTATCATTAATATTTCTTGCTAATATTTTGAAGGTATATGGCTCTTGTTTCTAACGGAGAAAAACAAAATCGAAGTATTCAAAGTTATTCAGGTTAGCTACTGTAGTCTCTGAAGCCTTGGGGTGCCCCATCCCCATTGGACTGGGATGTTACATTACAGTTGGAAACAGGCGTTTATATTGTTTGACTTGTTTGACTGAAGAGCTTCCTAGCCTGGTTAGTAGCATGGCACTAGGAATGGTAATGTCAGTCTGTCGATCCAGCACTTTGGGCCAGGTTTGTCTGTAATTATTATCTGTTGTCTATAGTTTGGTTTTCTTTTTGAGGAGCATTACAGCCTCACAGAGCCACTTGCGTGGCTGTAGTCTCTTAGTCTTGTTGTTTGCCATTGGAGATAATAAAGATAAAACATAAAAGAAGCTCTGCCCAGTGGTGGAACAAAGTCATTTATTTGTAAGTCACAAGTATGTCTTAAAGGGAAACTCCAGTATTTTCAAACCTGGGCCCTATTTTTACAAATTTTGGGGTCTAAATGACTAATAGTTACCAAAAGGCTCAGATTGTTATTCACAGTGTCTGACAACATTATGGAAAGGATCCCTACAGAGACAGACTGTTTGTTAAAGAGTAAGATCCTTTCGTCTTCCTGCAACAGCTCAACCTCTCACTAGATTTCAAAGCAAGACTTTTCCTTGAGCGCAACTTTCTGTTTCTGTTTAAACAAAAAGGACCTTAATGTTTAACAAAACCGTCTGTCTCTGTAGGGATCCTTTCCATAAAACTTAGAATAACAATCTGAGCCTGTCAGTGGCAAAAATTGATCAGGTGTGCTTTTGTATGTTATAACTTCAACAAAATTACAATAATTTGTAATTTGTGCGAAATGTTTTGCATGTTGCCGTCTGTTTTTTTGTTGACCACAGCAAAGTCTTTACATCTAAATGTGATAACCCAAGGTATCATCTGTTGTTCTCTCTCTGCTGGTCTGCACTGTACGATGCACCTCTCCCTCACTGTGATCTGCTGCTGGATTGATTCAAAGTACCTACATTGTTAGAAAAATAAAGAGTTGATTGGCTGCACAATAAGACCTTAACCCATAACCCCTGACATCATTTTTCATCTTGAGGAGGACACCAATTCATTCCAAGTCAAAACACTGAAGTTCATATTAAACCATGAGTCAGTGATATTAAAACTGAGTTGCTTTTTGATTTTATCAAATAAAGTCTAAAGTCACCAGATTCATGATTTGAGTCTGACTCAAGTCAAAGTCTTGTGACTCGAGTTCCCACTTTTGACTCTGCCCCTTCAGGTACTTTATTTTATTGCCTCCAGAGCACCTCGGCCTTCGAGAAATGCTTTCACAGCTGAAGCTCAATCGGCACCATGTCCATTTTTGCCACTTCATTGTCAACACCAGAAGATTGCGCAGGCTGTGCAGCAGGTTCACACGGTCTGAGCTCCCAGTTCTGACAGTGGAACAGCGTCGCCACAAGCCGCCATTTCTCCATCTCGCATATAAAATCCAGACTGGCAATAATGTATGTTTTACGTGTCTGTGTTTTGGAAATGATGGTTATGTTTTGTCCTCTTACTTATTTTGAGGATATTTTATTTTCTTTGTGAATTGGATAACCGTGTGTATTCGATGGAGGAAATGATGAAAATTCCTTGAGGTCAGGTTGTCGTATGGAGAGGTTTTAGTGCGTGGTCTGTGCCAGGGTTCATGTGTGGGTACCATGTCTCTCTGAGGTTATAACGGGCTCCGTACAGGCCACTTTATGTTTATTTGCGTGTTCAAGGCCATGTAATTTGTGTTTACAGTATGTGAATTTATCTTCCCTCTTGTTTACTGTGGCCAGTGTTTTCTCTTTGCAGCAGATAGGCAGCCTGAAATGAACTGTTTGGCCTTTGGTTTGTTCATATATCTCTGCTTTCTGCTGCTTTTTTTCACCTCTGTCTTCTTCTCTCCTCTCTGTTCTCTCGTACACGGCAGGAGGAGGACTTTCAGGAGATGGTGAGAACTGCCCAGACGATGGAGACTCAATATGGCCATCTGTTTGAGAAGGTCATAGTCAACGATGACCTCTCGGCCGCCTTCAGCGAGCTGCGGTTGGCACTAAAGAAAGTGGAGATGGAGACTCACTGGGTTCCAGTCAGCTGGACTCACTCCTGAGATCCACACACACTGTAAAAGGAGAATAGGGAAGGGCTTTGACAAAAATATGCAGGTTTCTATCTTTCTCTGTCTGCTGTGGCTGGTGTTGGGGGGTAACGGGAATAAAACAAGACAGCACCAGACGGCTATGTCGCCATACCTGGGCTGCACGGAGCTAAAAATAAGCTTTTGCCTGGGATCAGGTTGGATTTAGACCTCAGCTGTGGTCTGGATGTGGATCTCCAGGTCTGACCAGATCTGACAGGGTTGAGGCTAAGGGCGTCTGTCCAGAATATGAGCCTTGGACATTGATCTGGGTTTCAGTCTGGGTCACACAACCATGGCCACGAGTTGGAGCTCTTTGGTCCAAACCAGAATGTGAAATGAGCCCGGACCATCACAGCACCAGCAGTCCTGCCAGCACATCAGCAACCGCGCCAACCAGGACTCCGTCTTTAGTGTGTTTATAACATTAGACCATTAGAAACTCTCCTCTCTTGGTGGACAACTTACATGCATATGTCTGTAAAAGAACACAACCTCTGACGGGAAAAAGGGGAGAAAAGAAAACATATTTGCCTTCTGTCTAACTATATTTCTGTGCTTCTATAATGCTTCCATGACTGTTACTCCAAACAAAACATTGTCAGGTACACTCTCAAGAAAGGGCAGTAGGCATCATTTTATTTAAGAGAAATTAATATATTTTCTAATATCCTCCAGTTGTGTTTTTTGCATACCTTTTTATATACATATCTTGACTTTTAGAGCAACCTGATCCCAACTGTAGCCACCTCTCTGACAGCTTTTTACACTAGAAGCGTCTCTTCTTTCAGTCAAGTGTTTTGATTTCATCGCCCTAGTCTAGTTTTCCCCCTACAAAGCACATAGAGAGCCATTTTATTTAGGTGTTATATATTCCATTTAGGAGCATTTTGAAAAGCCACCACTCATATGAAGGTGCCCAGCATAACAGCTTTGCCATTTAAAGTCCCAGAATTGGACACTTTTGGCTGTCTGCTAGAAGAAAATGTTCACAATTGTGTTTTATTAGGGTGGAGTCTTTATTTTTGTTCACATAAAAATGGCTTCAGCAAGGCTGCAAATAGAGGGTCCACAGCACACTTCCAGGATTTTAACTCAAAGAAATGCTAAGTAGCCGCTCCTGACTTTATGAGCATTAGAAGTTTATTGTTGATTTGAGTCTCCCATTCCCAGTCTAACTTGCTCATTTTTACTCAGTACTTTTCATTTTTTAAGCTTCTATCATAGAGATACTATACATACTTAATTTTAACTTTTGGGACATTAATTTTAAAAGCAGCTAGTCAGTAATCCTGGCTATATTATTATTTACAATATTACAGCTGTGGTAGATCCTTAGATCTTTGCTGCTAATGTAGTGAAAACCTGATGAAGAGCAATATTTTACACTTTAAAGGAATAGTTTGCCCTCTTATTTGCTTTCTTATCGAGAGTGAGACGAGAGGATTGACACAACTTTCATGTTTATATATAATGTATGGTCCTAGAGCCCAGAAGCAATTAGCTTAGCCTAGCATAGAGACTGGAAACAGGGGGAAACTGCTAGTCTCTGTCCAAAGTTCAAAAATATGCCTACCATCACCTCTAAAGTTGTGGTTTTATGAACTTGTTGTTTCTGTTTGTGAACAAGATATTTGTTCATTTGTAACCTTTAAAGGTGCTGGTACATGTATTTTTTAACTTTGGGTAAAGAGCCAGAGTAGTTTCCCCCTGCTTCAAGTCTGTATGCTAAGCTAAGCTAATTACCTTCTGGCTCTAGCTCCATATTAATGGACAGACATGAGAGTGGTATCGATCTTCCCATTTAACTCTTGGCAAGAAAGCCAATAATATTTTCCACAATGTCAGAACTATTCCCGTAACTTTTATTTTTTAACTTTGAACAATTGGCCACCATACTGTACGAATCCTCTTTGAATTTTTCTCATACACTAGCTTTATGTCCAGCTCAGGTTACATTGCCCAAATTTCTTCATGTTCATTTATTTTACCTTTTCCATCTACTATGATATTTATATATTTGATTTCTGACCATTTTTAAAAAGGGTAATATGAGTATTTCTGCTGTTTAGTAATAACACACATTTTAAAGGGACTTAACCACCCAACCCCCCCATTTTAGTATCGCATTAAGTTCCCTTTTCATATATTATTTTACTTGTTCACCTCTTCATATCTTCTGTCAGAGTCAGATTTGTACAGTCTCCAGAAAATATTTTTAAGTTCTTGCTGTAAATGAAATGCTGTTTATGAGGCAAGTTGTATGACTTTACATTATTCTTGATAACTGCAACATTTTATATTAAAGAAAATCCAACTAAACTTGTATTTCCAAGGTGTTAAATTAATTAATGTCTTCAACTGGGCAAAGACTGAGAGCAGTGATGTGTGAGGTGGAACGGTATGAGAAAAATATTCCAGTGTTTCTGGGATTTGTGCCCTTGAGTGCCATTCACATCTATCTTTGTTCGGTTTAGAGAAAAATATTCCAGCAACATCTTTCAGCTGCCCCACAGAAGTTCGCTCCAGAGTGCACAGTTGTGTAAACAGAGCTGACACCTTTCATCTTGTAAATGACAGCACTAGAGTGTAGTAAATGTCAATCACTGGCTGTTTTTCCTCACCTATGGGACATTGCAGCTGAATTTTGACAATATCATAATGCTTTTCCCCACACAGCAATCACCTTTAATTAATTAAGTTTAAAATGTTAATTTGGCTTCCTAGTGGCTCAGTTGGCCTGTGTCTCTACAATCTCTTAATTAATCTGTCTGTTAATCGGATTTTCACACAACTCCACACACAATTTCATGTAATTGTATTCATAAACTATTTGTCATCATCACAAGGGTGTACAAATTTTAAATGTATTTCCAGAAAATCTGCAAAAGAAAATGCAAATTAATGTGCAATTCCATCCACTACTGTTATGCGAATATTAGGAGTTGGGCACATTAAGACAAACAATTGGTTGAGCTAATTCTCCAGTTGGGTGCCATTAAACCAGAAGAAGAGGGCGCAACAAGATGATGTTATTAAAAGAGTGCCAGTCAAACCTCAAATGAACAAAAACAATGTGGAAAACTTGATGGAAATATGGCCTTTATATTTTTTTCATGTATTAATTTGAGGAACATTAGTCTCCTCATCGCTCCGCACAGATCTGATGTTTTCATCTGCTGCCATTTTTCATCTCTCCGGTGGAGTAGAAGCTTCAGAGTATGTTTGAGTCATGCTTCATGTACATCATGATTAATTCACTAAGTCTGTTTCCATTGCACTTTGCTTTTATCGATACACCAAATCTTCCACTTTACGCCAAGTGTAAAATCTTTTTTGCGATATTTTAACTTTCTGCGGATTTCTGGCGTTTGTTTTTTTTTTTATGTGCAATTTGAAAATGTATAATGGAAACACATTTTTAGTTGTCACCTGGACATCCGGATGGAGTATGAGCCCCTAAAAGAGACGTTGAAGATTTGTTGGATCAAGATTGAAGGAAAGGGCCTGAATCCAATGACTGCTGAAACCACCAGAGCAGTGCAGCCCAATTAAACCCCAGTATCCTGCTACAGCTGTGTGCCAAATTACTAACTCAGATGTCACTGGACCTTTGAAAACAGTGGCTCTGTGAACGGGGGGAGTTCGTGGGGGTGGTAAAAGGGGGCTCTTGAGAAGTCCAGCCTCCAACCAGCAACCCACTAGAGGATTCAATAGGCCTCCGCTTAATGAAGCTCCAAAAAAATCCCCCACTGGTCCAAATCAGGTTGCCTAACCTTCACATTTCCTCTTTTCCACAGTGCTCACTTTGATGGCTATGTGGAGCAGGGTTGGGGGGGTTTACAGCCAAGGCGGATAAGGACGCAGTGAGGTGGAGGAGGAGGTGGCGGCAGGGAAGGTCATGAGGAGGTAACGGCACTCACTTAGGCCATAGGAAGGAACCAGTTATTCCATGTCTTGCTCTCTCTTCATGTCTTTCTCTCACTCTGTCTTTCTTCTAAATTAGGATAACAGAGTGACAGGGGGACTCAAAGGCAGCCCGCTTAATGTAGAGGAACATGGCGCTGGTCCATCATGCCCTCTGAGCTAAGGCAGGTTGAGTGAGTGAGTAGGTGAGTGAGCAAAGGTTTCCCCTTCCAAAAGTCATCAAGCTCAATGACCCATGTTTAACACAAGAGAAATGCCACCCTGCATTGTCTTGGGTAGTTCGGCGGTTGAGCGAATGCTTGGACAGGGACATTCTGGCATAGACATTCAGGAGGTTCTAAGTGAGTGTAAATCGACCCCATTTCCTCTCACATCGTAATGCCAAAGGCGGACCAGTGCTCAGGACCTTTTTACCAAGGATCTCATGACTAAAGGTGTCCCTGTCTCAGACTTGAAGGAGTCAACTGGGGCCACCTCTTCTCTCTCCAGTTTTGAGTCTTGAGGTTTTTTGTAACTCCACAGTTCTACCCATTATACTCAAGTTCATGTCTTATTCACCTACTATCTCATCCACCGTAAGTTTTTCCATGTGTTTATTTGACTCCGTTTGACTTTAGATGTCAAGGGTGTATGTTTTGATAGCACTCCAATTGCCCTAGAAGGGAGTGATGCTCCCTGGACTCCCAAGACGTTTTTCTGTAACAAACGAAGAGCGTCTGATTTACTGTCACTGAAGGTAGTGACGGACATACTGTTTTGCTTCTTGGTTCCTTGACGTCTCTTCAGCCTTGACCTTAAGGAGCCCACGCCATTGTCAGAGTGATGGGAGTGCGGCATCAGCCCGGATGCTGTGCTTTATTCACTTTCAGCTTAGGACGAAAACAGAAACACGTGTTCGCAGATTGGGTTTCCCCTGACATGGATAACGAAGGTCCAGGAATTGGCCACATATGCCAAGGTACTTTAGATGAGTGATGATGTAATACTGAAAAATACTATGTGTGTACATTTAGGTCTGTGTATATGATGAAGAAACAAAGCAGTAAATGGCATTGCCCTACAGTAAGTAGTCGCAAAAAAAGAGACGCATCCGTAAATCTTCATATAGTCTGCCTGCAGCCCCTGACTGATTTAAGATTACAAATCCCTCTTCCTCTTTATTCATCTTTCCCCGTCATGCCTTGAAGAGTGAGCTGCCATGTGAGTAAAGGCCAAGTGATGGCTTCCCCAGCTCAGACATGAACACTGGCGCTTACCAACTCAAAGACCTGCTCTCTGTCTATTCCCCTTTCGGTCCGACGACTATAATAGTTTAACAGAACACGTTATGAATCTGAGGATTTATAGTAAGTAAAGTTCAGCTTTTATCTCAGATCCCGGAGATTCATGTTGCACTGCAGTAAGGTTTCATGAATCACCCTCTTTCATGCCCTTTTGATGTATTTATTTTCATGTCCATAAATCCATGCATTAACTGAACACATTGTTTAGGAGATGAGGGCCAGAGCCAGACAAGCAGGGCAGAAGCAGGAGGAGAAGTGGGCCAAGCAGACGAACAAGGGGAATTAAGTTGTGGAAAAGTCTGAAAGCCTGTCCTGTCCTGGGCCCGGCGACATGTCGTAAGGGTTCCTACAGCGTCCCCCTGACGCATTTCGGAAACCATTAAAGCGAAATGTCTGTCTCGTGTTACAATATACGCGGCAATCATTTTGATTTACCGTGTTAAAATTACAGCGTCAAGGCCAATATCCTGAACACGGCTCAGTGTGATAAGTCCTGCCTTTGTAACAAGACAAATTGTACATCATGAGCATCAGAGGCAGGGTAAGGAGGAGGGGGGATTTCTCATCTTTTTCATAAGTGCTCGTCTTGAATGAGCCATTCTTTCTGAGTCTCTCGCATCTCTTTCTCCGGCGTTCTGCCTTTGCCTAGCCTTTCATGTGGTTACTCAGTCCATCACCATGGCTTTACCGTAGGAGCCAGCCAGAGATGCCGCTCTGTTTTCCTCATCCCGGGGTAAATGCCCTTGACCATAGGGAGACTGTTCTGTAGACTAATGGGGCTTCAGGCCAGGAGCTTCTGCCCACCCTGTCTCCTCAGCCTAATTAGCCTCACCATTACCTCATGTCTGTAGGTAAAGGTCTTCAGGGCATGTTACCTTGAGCTGTATTTCTCAATTACAGAACTTTAAGAACCGGAGGGTAGGGAGCGAGGAGTGAACAGGGGATGCCCTTCATTCCTCCCCGGCCTGAGAACGCCTTTTCACCCTGATGAGAATGTGGAAATCATAACAACACGCTCAGTCTAATAGCCGTAGCGCAGTTGGTCATTAATGCAGGGTGGCGTATGTATACACTGCCAGCTGGGGCTGCGCAGGTTAACTCGGCTCTGTGTGTGCGTTTGAAAATGAGACCAAGGGGTAAAAGTTCATTTGGAGGGTTCTCAGCACTGAAAATTCCTCTGACAAATGTGGAGCTAAAGCAGGGTACAGGGGCCGAGGTTGCACAAAGGCATTGACTATGTTAGAGGAGTTCGGAGCTGTCCACCTGTATTTTCTAAAACCTTCTCTGTGGCCTTCCCCTGAGTCTTGTTGGCCTCTATCGAAGCAGTTTTAATTACACGGACTCTGAACTGTCATCTTTAAAGTTGGAGCGCTCTGGAGGTCAGGACCTTCCTTGTGTGTGCTACAAATTAGTTTCAACACTGCCATGATTTCCCCAAGTTAGAGTGAGTGAGAAAGGCAAAAAAGGATCACCTGCTTTCCAAATGTGTCTGTTTTCATTGCAATGAAGCATTCTTTTAATAGTCTGTATTATCCTGATAGGTTTCCAGCAGCGCTGTCATCTGAACAACTTCGTGCAACTTTATAAAACCCAATACATGCAAATGTAAGTAGCAAAACACTGTTTCTCCATCTTCCAAACTATACACCACTCAAATGGAATGTAGCAGTGCATCCAGCTGGGGTATGAGAGCCCAGCAGCAGTAGCCATGCTGACCCTGTGTAATGACGGTAAGTGGATTACAAGGAGGCCCTGGTCACTGGTCATTAATATTGAGTCCGCTAGAGTTACCTCCATGTGGCAGCAGCTACACCACAGGGACTGAGCCCAGGACCTCCAAGATACCTGAGATGCTCATTGCTCTGTGCAGGGCCTCAGATGAGCTGGCAGCCTTCTGAAACTGAAAAGGACCTCAGAAAGATGAAGAGAGATCAGTGATGACAATTTTTGATCAATTCATTTCAGTTGAATCGTTGCGTTGAGTAAATCCGAGCAAATCTTGCACGTCAAGTTGAACTTTGGTGAACTTTGGAATTTGACCGTGCAACTTTTAAGGGAACAGGGAGCAGGAGAGACAAAAATGGAGGCAGCTATCATGCTGTACCTTATTAGCCATGTTGCACCTTTCACTTTTATTTAACCCTCGTTTGTCAGAGTATAAACTGCTCCATAAAAGAGGCATGGTTTTTTGACAGTTATGAGGCAGGAGTACAAATACATCTTTTGAATAAACTGTGTGAACTTACTGTACTGTTAGTGACAAGCTTGCTAACAGACAGTGAGCAAGCTAACTAGCTTGCAGAGCTATTGTGACCATGCTTGTGACTGGCTAGAGCCAGCGTTTTCCCGGCTGACTAGCACATTAGCCATTAACTCACTAGCTAGTGTGACTGGGCCTTTACTCTGGATAATAGACAGAACATTCTGTAGCAGAAACCTCAGAGACATATCTCAAAACCTGGACAAATAAAACCAAACTACCTGCACCTGCAGTTGACCATGTCAAAAGACATGTACAGCTCTGAGGCTTTCACCCAACTGTAAGTTACATCTACTGTACATGAGAGCATATCACCTCTACTTTATCCCATGCTAACAGCTGCCCATTAGTTTTTTGGGGTTTTATTTTTTATCTTATATCTGATCCTTTGTGCAGGTGTTCAGCCTTTATCACTTTTGTACAATAGCCTTGATTGCCAAATATCACATGAAATACATATGTGGTCTTGACGGTATAGAGGACATATGTGAGGTAATAGGAGGAAAATGTTAGAAATGTGTAGACATAAGTTTGATTTCACATACTGTACTTTCACAAGGCTGCACATCATCACATAAAGTTCTTGATTCTTGAATATTGAATCTCTGCATTTAAGAAAACAGAGGTACATTTAACGAGCCGTGTTCATGAATGTAACAAGCAATCCCATGAAACCCTACAGGTTGATAGAATGTATATCTTTTTGCTGATGTGGGTTCCCGCTGCACGCAAAGACCTTGTAACAGACATGTAGACATCACGTTGTTATTGCCATGTTCTGGGAAACACGGTGACATGTTAGGAGCTCTTGGCATCTCTGTATCAACACCGTGCGGGGCTGACAGGGGCTCAATCCTGATCATGACAATCGCAGATGTATCGCTTAGCTTGTTCCCAGAGCCTAAAAACTGAGTCCTGGCCCCTGAACCTACACACTCCACACACCATGTTTTGACATGTTGTCATCCTTTTGTTCTGATGGCTAGGTATGAGGAAGAGCACAGGGTGGCTGCATACACACCCACTGTGCGCTGTTTGTGTTTCTAATCAAGTACTCGTCCAGCCTTGATGGCCTGCCTGCCCACCTGGGAGGTATGATGGGAACTCACGTGAACCAAGGGAATGATAAAAAACAAACAAAATCAAGGGGGAAATAGATAAAAGCGGACCGAATGAGAGAAGGGGGGAGACCCTTCTTTGCAAAGGAAGGATAACAAGACGCAGCGTGATTTTGTAATGGGTCATGTCCCTTTACGAGGTGACGTAATTTCCAATAAAGAGCCATAGGTCCAGTGAGGATGCCAATATATTATGTGTTGAGCAGACAGGAGACTGGGCTACCAGGCCCTGTCCAGGCCAGGCCTGGTGGACCGAGGACAGATCTGTGAAAAGGTCTGTTCCACACAACATGTTAAACTGTCAAAGCAGTCGTGACTCACATGAAAGAAACCATGTGACAGGTCCCTAAGACAAACAAACCATAAAGCGGTTCACCTTTGCCAACTAATAACAGTTAGTTTTACACTCAAGTGTGATGACTTTCGGAACTCTGAGGCGTTTTTGAGGAAACGCAGCATTAGGTCAGTAAAGAAATGGCAGCTGAAAGGGGCATCTGACAAGCAAGGCGTCAGGAAAATAAAGAGATGCTTAGGGCCTTGTTAGTCAAAATCCAGAGGTGGGAGAGCAGAAAGGAGTTCTTCCCAGCAGTCTGCCGGAGCCTGTGTGTCATGTGTTAGCAGGTGTTGATGGCGGGGAGTGGTACTGCAGTGGCCTGGGGAGTAGTTGAGGTTTTGGCTGCAGACAACAGACCCTAATGAGTGATGCTCTACAGCGGCTGGTGCACAGCCAGCCAGAGGTTGAGAGAATGGAGCGCCCCTTTAACTGAAGCCATCTGAAAGGAGGAAATGTCCACAGTCCAAAGTCTGGCTGCCTGGCACTCTGACCGCTCTGCAGCCCTCCAGAGAGGCTCCCACCACGAGGAGGAACCCAACCCCCCCTCAGTCTGTGTAGCGGAGAAGCGGCGGAGCTCACACGCAGGCCACAGACAGACTGATTAGTCCTCGGAGCTTTGTGATTAGACTACATTGTTAACATTGAAACAGCACGGACGTTGACTGCCTTTCCTTGGCTTGTTGAAAACTTGTACAGAAACGTATTGTATTACCAAAATTCTTAAGCTTCAAAGTGGCGAGTGGGATACTCCCTAAATGCAAGTGTCCTTTTCTTTGAGCACTGGAAAGGCTACTGTTTGGGAACAATGGGCAAGTAATAGCTATTACCTGATGCTCAAGCTATGCCTGTTGCATTATATATACCTTCCTGCTTCTGAAATGACTCCCCCAGACTGTTGCTAAATGCCTGAAAGAGCATGTGTCAGCCAAAATGTTGAGTTATACAAGGCTTTTAATGGTCCTGAAAATATGCTGTCATGTATAAATAGTGCTCAAAAAGCTTGCAGACCATGTGACTTTTAGTGTACATTTTTATTACCATTACCTAGACTTTATCTGCTAATACTACTGGCAACAACTTGAGTAAAAAATACAAATCAGTGAATGAACAAAATGTTATCTTGAAATCTGCAAGTCCATGGCACAAGCTCAAACGAAACAAATGTCTCGGCGGATTTGCATGAGTCTATATTTCAGTCTGATTAATTACACTAGAGCACACTGGTTGAATGCGTTTTACCATTTGCCAGTAAATCTTTTCGTTTTCCAGTAAAACACTTTCTGTGTAGTAACACGCTCAGCTCCACAGAAATAAAAAATGATATTTCATATCTATGGTCAACATCTACGTTATCTCTCCATTAATGACTCGTGGGTCAACCAAAGACTATTGATAGCTATCAGTCATGTGCTGTGACACTGCAGACCACCCTGGCAGCCAGCTGATGCTGAACTCACTACATACTCCTGCTGTGGCTGCCTGTTAATCACAGTAAGGGGTTGGCTGAGGCGCACGAGGAAATGGCCGAGTGACGGGCAGGCATGTTATGGAATTCAACATGGTGCAACTCAACTTCAGACAGGTTTCATAGTGGCACTTGACACACATTGCTGTCAAAATGATGTTTCCTTCTCACTTGAAAAGCTGATACACTTAACATGCACACATCAAAATATGCTCTAGATCAGTGATCTCAAACCTGGGGGTTGGGACTCCCAGGATGTTGCAATATGATTATTGAAGTAAGATACATTAATTCATTTTCTTGCTGAGAGTGAGGTGAGAAGATTGACACCACTCTAGTGTCTGTGCGTTAAATATGCAGCTAGAGCCGTGAAGCAGTTAGCTTAGCTTAGCATAAAGACTGGAAGCAGGGTGAAACAGCTAGCTTGGCTTTGTCCAAACTAAATCTGTCTACCAGCACCTCTACAGCTCAGCAAAACACAGTGTATAGTTAGTTTAATTCGCACACAAACAGAAATGTAACGACACGTTATAGTTTTACTGAGGGTTACATGCTGTTACTATTTCTGGGCAAACAGCAGCCAGGTGCAATAAGGCCCTGGAGTCTCCACTTCCTGGCAACCCTGGTAACTCCTCGTAAAACTACAATGTGTCATTTTTTACAATTTATTTTATGTACAGATTAATTATCTGGGTTAATTATAGTGACTTTTAGTGGTTTTAGTAGGTATAGTTTTGAACTTTGGACAAAGCCAGGCTTGCCGTTTCCCTTTAGCTGCGTCTAGTCTTTATGCTAAGCTAAGCTAATGGCTCTAGCTCCACATTTAACATACAGACATGAAAGTTGTATTGGTCTTCTAATCTAACCCTCAACAAGAAATGTCGAACAATGAATTTAATTATATTTTATCAAATCTTTTTCTTTTGCCTATATAATTTGATCTTTTCATGCCTCTATAAATGACTGCATTAAAGCAATGTGAAAAGGGTGGTTATAAGCAAAACATTTGGGAACCACTGCTTTAGATTATATCTTTATTACAGAACTTACTTCAACTGGATTGCTTAAGAAAAACAAAGGATAACTACAGAGCAATGACAGAGGTGTACTGTTCTGTGCTCAAAATAAATGATGTGATGAACAACAGAGTTGTCTCCAGGCAAAGTCCTCTCTAAATTATATCTGTCTGTTCACAGGGAAGTCTCTTTTTTTCTTTTCGTGCCTTTCATGAGGACGTCTCATTATTTCCAAGGAGCAATATTCCTCTCTCTTTCCTTTTTCTGATTGGCCTGGCGGTGCCAATGCTGGAGCTGCACCAACATAAAGGTCTCAAGCAACACCTCCTCTCTAATGATGGGAGGACAGCGGACCAGCCTCTTCTCTCATTCACCTCTCACTACGCTTAACATGTCACCCTCTTCGCCTGTTCTCACTCTCTCTTCCCTTCCCCACCTTTTCCATTTCCATCTTCCACTCAACATCTATCTTCATCTCTGTCCACTCTTTTCACCCACGTGTTCTTCTTCACTCCCTTTCCCAAAACAGGCCTACCACTCACTCCTCTCCCCTCGCTTTTTATTACCTCTTGCCTTGCCCGCTCTCTCCTCCCGTGTTCTCAGCTGCTACCTCTGCTCTCCCTTCATCCTGAGACAGGGGAGGGAAGGAACAAAGGGCCCCTGATGTCTTCCTGAAGAGGTTATAAAGCAAAAGTCAAATTGCATTAGAGCTCCCCGAGCATTAGTGAGTGAGGCACTGCCAAACGTGGACGGCCTCTCAGACCGCACTTTCAAAATAATAATTACACTGTAAGAGATGAAGCGAGGGAGACAGAGGAGCAAGGAGGTGAAGGGAGGAGGAAAGAAAGAGACGGAAGATCTGTGTTTTTATTTAAACGTGCTGAACATCTTGAGAGAGTAGAACCAGCTGCTATCTACGGGCGAGGAGAAGGGGGAGCGGAGGCAACGCGGTCAGTCTAGCAGAACGGATTTTGCCAGCTCAAGGGTATTTAGAGACCTTTATCTGATAAACAGGTCAAGGTGGGGCCAACATATCCTCACATGAACCAGACAAAAGACAGCTTTTGCATTTGCTTTTTTAAGTAATTGTTTGGGCCTTTATTTTGACAGCGGACAGTAGAGAGGGGACAGGTAATGAGGGAAGAAAGAGGAGGAATGACATTCAACAAAGGTCCCTGACCGGACTTAAACTGGGAATGTTGCTATTACTGTACATGGCCAGCAGTACCAAGGTTACTAATGGGGCCCAGACCTAACCTCAAAAAGCCCAAAAAGCCCAGTTTCACTGCGTGTCAACAGATTCTGGTGATTTGATTAATTTCAATTTTCTTAGAGAATTTGTACACCTTAAATCCAGTATCAACTAAAGTGGCTCCTAATCTTCTAGCCCTAGTTTTAAGATGTTTTAATTATGCTCACATGGTATGTATAAAGTTGTTTTTAATAAAATTGAATTGATACAGGTAATCCTGGGCCACTTAGTATTATTATTATATATTAACACTGGAGTACTGGTTGGTTTTTGGTGGGTCTTTGTGTGAACAAGGTAACAGGGTATATATACGCAAAGTGTGGGTGTGGGGCAGGAGGGGCCCAACAACCAAGTTTTGCCTGAAGTCCCCCAACAAATTTAAAAATTTTTTTTAAAAAGAAGACATCTATGGAACTCTGTCGCAGCTACTTGGCATATTTTATATTTGGCCAGTTGGTTCTCAGTGGCCAATACAGCCAACTGAGCTCACCAGCCTCACTTTATGTAAGACATGGTATCTAGTGTATGAATAGGTGATTGAAGCACTATACGGTACTGGTTAAAATACATACCATGTTATGCAACCAACAAAATAATTTTTCATCTTAATAATGTAAAAATCCTGTAATTAAACAAGTGAAATGCGTGCATGTGTTCTATTCCACACTGAAGCAGCACACAGCCATTTCCCCTGTGTTAAATCTGCTCATGACATCCATGTTGTTAACATGGCTTCATATTTGTTTTCTATTTTTACAGTAAATGACAACCTGCAGATTTAGAGAAAACATTGTATCAGCCAGTTGGAGGGGCTGGGAATATTCAAGTTTATGGTGATATGATTTTCTCTAAGATATGTTTTGTGGTTACGTGTGCTCATTCAGCTTTTCTGGAAATACATAAAAGCTCTTGTAAAGTGCCTCGATGATTTCGAGGGCCCAAGTGTCGCCTTGCAGAATTGCAACCTAAATAAACAAAATGTGTTTTATGTCATATAGATGTAGACTTTGTCATTGGTTTTCCCCAGAAGCCCTATGGCCATAAATCTTGTGTTACTTCTATATTTGACAAGCGTCCATCCACTCCAAAGAAAGCACTGGCACTAAGCGATCACCACTTGAAATACATACTGTACACAGTATTTGAAAACCACAATTGCAGGTTTATGTCCACGAGAAGCTCAAGCAATGATATTGCTGCAAAAAAACATTCTCAACAGTATCAGGTTTTGTTTTCTGAGACTCATTTAGAGCAGATTTTAATAAATGTTCATTTAGTGAACATTGTTTTAGGAACATTTGACACATTTTATTGGAAAAACATTGCACTCATTTTCTTTTCTTTTTTTGTGTGTTTTTGTTTTTGTTTTTGGTTATTACTAAATGTGAGATTTATTTTATTTTGATAGGTAACACCAGACAATGATCGGTTAATATGGAGATATTCTTCAGGCAGTGTGTGTATTAGGAAGAATTATGTTCAGTTGTCTTTGGCACTGCTGTGTTTGCTTCTGTTATCGCTCATTTTTCCAATGGCCTCTTGTACTAGTGCCTATTTAAACAGTCAATAACCTGGGCAATTAGCCTATTTATAATAGCTGAATGATCTCATTGTTGTGTGTCAGATTAAAAAAAATAAAAAACAAAGATAATCTTGTTAGCAGTGACCCAGAGTACACTACAGAGTAGGCTACCAAATGTGTGCCATAAACTGTTCTTTGGAAGAAAGTTATATGACAGGCCGTCAAGCTTCTTGTCCATCACAAGTCACCCATGCTGAATCCCATTAAAAGCACTTGCCCCTTATTCTCCGTGCCTAAAAACACAGAGGATTATGGGAAATGACAGGCAGGAGCTGGAGGTTTTTACAACCAGGGGAGCTCTTGTTAGCGTCCCTTTTACTGTTTTCTATTTTCGAACCTCACATGGATTAGTGCGACACATCTCACAGGTGCTCATTACAATGACCAGTGTCACCCCTTTCCTTTCCTGCTTTAACCGCACAGCCATGAGCCGCGCTGAACTGGATTTGACACGAAGCCTGTAAAAATACTAGAGCTCTTTGGAGGATGTGAACCCATGCCTGAAAGCGGGGGGAAAAAATACAGATACGCTCTCCAGCTCCCTTCAAACCAGGAACAGGAACAGTAGTCCGCAGACCTCCTCATCATCACTCTTGTTACTCACGCACAGCTTTTGTATATGTTTAATCTGAGTGTTATTGGAGTGCTGCGGAGGTTGGACACACTGTGAACGGATGCAATCATGATGTCCATGTGTAAAGAGGCCGGGCCGCAGTACCTTTCTGTGTGTGTCATCAGTGGGTTTCCATGCATTTCAATCAGTGACTGAACTCAAGCATTGGAGAAATAGCATGGAGTGCAGTTGTGTTTATTATGCTGTATTAAGTTTTAGTCAGAGAACATCTAAGAGGGAGCAGGTGCTTCTGAGCTCGAAGCATATTTGTTTTACTTTGTAAAAGACCCAGGCTGGGGAGAGCGTTTCATTTAATCCCTTTTAACGAACAGCAATTAGGCTCGCTAATGAGACCCTGGGTTAGATGTATTAAGACCCTCGTTTATCCTGCTTTTCTTCCCTTTTTTCCTCTTTTAGTCTTCCATCCTTCTTCACTTTACACACTTTACGTCAGCTCTGTCTGAGTTTGTGTCTGAGCTCCATTGCCTTCAGCCCCCCAGCTCCAGCACCCCGTTGCAGATTCTCAGTGCTTCTTAATTTAGACAGCTTTCCCCTTGTTCCAAATAAAATACCTGGAGGGGGAGGCAAACTCATAAATCCACTCTTCTAACAACAACAACATCCAGAGTGATCTCTCTTGATACTAGAGATGAGCCACTACTTCTCCTCCCCCCGGGGGATCCCTGGTGATTGATTTACATGCAGGCTCAGTCCAACTTACCCGAACGGTTCAGTAGACAAAGTAGTTCCACCTGCTGTGCCGCCATGCACGCCAGGCTAAAAGGGATAGGTCTGTGCGCCATTGGTGCTCCTGGCAGACAGTGTGCCAAACAAGGCAAGTACCAGAGGAAATCAGTGGTTTCATTGGTCATGAGATACCCCTTCTCTCAGTCAGCCTCAGGACATCATGGGTGGGCAGCTGCCAAACAATAAAGGCACAAATTTGGTCTTTAAGAAGGAAGGGGTTTAATGACATTGAATGAAAACACATCACACAGTCTGCATCCCATTTATGAATCATGTGTCTGGGAGCTTGCTTGGACTCATACAAGCTGCCTACCATACTGTGGGCCTGAAGATATCTTCCTATTTCTGTCTCATATCACTTTTGAGTGAGTGTGGTTTCATTGTGTTCAAAGTAGGATGGTCTTGAGCATTGCCTTTGTCGTACTTGCAAATCATTCTCATTATATGCCACCATGTAAAGTGGCTGTGCTTATCCACTTTAAACTGATTTGGGGGAAAATATTGTGCTAATTTAACGTGTGAAACAGACATTCAAAAGTAGAATGAGTGGCATTTCCACTTAAAAAGATTTTATTTACCTTTGCATCTCCATGTCAAGAATAAGGCTTAACACACCTGTGTTGATTGGCTTTTAAACGTTGAACTGCGTGAACTTACTTGCTTTGTCTAAACAAAGAATATTCACCCAAATAGACTAGTTTTCGCTAGCCAATGTTTGTCTTCAGGACAGTGCCAAACCAGTAGTGAGAGAGGAAATAGGCTCTCAAATATGCGGTCCTGTGGACACTCGAAAAGGAAAGCATACAGGAATTTTATTATTATGAAAACATTTGACTTGACATTTTAGAGTCTCTGACCATGCAAGTCACAATGCTTGCATATCCAAAGTTAGACTTCACACAGGTAGATTGCAACTGCTGTTAGTGAACATATTTTTAAAAATCTTTTTTATTCTTTATATATCTTTTTCTAATCTAATTGTTATCCTGTATTGCCCATTTCCTTTTTAGCCTGAAGAGTATGTCACCCTGCATCATTTTACATCATAAAATCTCTGAATCAATATGCTTATTTCCAAACAAAGAAACACCGAGCAGCATATTAATGGCAGAGCTTGTGTTTCATTGCGTTACATTACACTGTGGTCCTGTTTGGTGATGTCTGACCCAACTCGCGTTCCGTTGTGTTTGGCTGTATCATAGCAACCAAAGGGGGCGGATATGTCTGGGAGAGGGAGCGTGTGGTTTCCATGGACACCGTTGATAGCAAACTGTCGGTAAAAGTTTTGAAATAGAAAAGAAACTTGAAGTACACGGTAAGTTTGCTCTTAAGTACACGTGTAGACATACGAAACACTGGTAGAAGCATGTAAGGTGTGTTTTATTGATGAGGAAAAGCTGAAAATGGTTGGAGTTGTGGCCAGCGTTAGCTAAAGACGTGTGTATATCAGCTTTTCTAGCTAACTATAGCGTTAGCTAGCAAAACGTTAGTTAGCGCTGGTCAGTGTTTTGTCTAGCTAAATGTCGAAATGAATGTAAATAAAACTTGACAAATAACACAGCAAGTATGTGTGCAAATATTTAAATAATAGAGAGTTACAGAAAATACTGTAAACCCCTAGACATTATTGAGCACCATAAACACATGTCCTCATAGGTTTATTTTTAAAATGTTATTCACGCTTTAAATGAAGAGTAACCAAAATGCCCATCACATTTCCCTTAAGCCCAAGGTGACATTTTCAGATTGCTTGTTTTGTCTGACCAACAGTCCAAAACCCAACGATTTTCAGTTTTAAGAAAAATAGCAAATCCTCACAGCGACTAGTTAATTTTTGGCATTAAATCTTTAAAAATGACAATTAATCCATTATCAAAGGAGTTACTGATACATTTTCTGTCAGTCAGTTAATTGACTAATTGTTTAATCTTGGAAACGTCTTATACATTTCAAATAGCCTTTTCTTAAAACTCCACATGCCAAGCCCAAAGTTGATCAAATGTCAATTAGAGTAAAGTGAAGCATCATGCTGAACACACAGTTTAAGATAGTGCTGTTTTTAATTTTTAGTTTCAGAATATCCCGGCTGCTGCTATGGGGGTATCACTGACCAGGGCAGCCCAGTGGACCACGGCCAGCTCTGGTACTGGCAAACTGGAGGTCACGCCAATGAATGAGTCCTTGTTGAAAGAAATCCTGCGCTTTGTGGAGCAGTTCGGCTCCCAACACCCACAGGAGGCAGAGCATGTGTTCGAAGAGCCGCTCCAGTGGAGTACCACTTTAGTGGCATCTGATTTCAAAACAGACTATGACATCAGGTTGGTCTAATCATGAGGCAGGCAGCTGGCTGGCCAGTGCTTTCAGTATTACGTGTCTGTGCAGGATATGCTGTCACCATGGTGTCCAAATGTATTTTACCTTGGCTATACTCAAAGCAGTAGGCTATAATTAATTTGTTTTTCAGCTTCAGTTAGACTGAGTACATTCCATTTTATTTCATCAGAAGTTCTGGTCTACTTTCAGCGTGTGGTGAGCTTTGTATCTCGTAGCTGGGAAGCAGAAAAGTACAAAAACAAAAATACAGACTCTGATCTTCCTTACGTGTGTTGGAATTTATAATCTAATACAAAATAGGGATAAAGTATTAAAGTCTTTCTTTTCTTTTCTCCGCAGTGACTCAGATGTACAGTCCCATGAGAAAGACGGTGGCGGGCATCCACTGTTGCAGCTCTCCCCTCCTACTGTTTATGTACGCAGCTTCAGCCAGCTCTCTAAACTAGTTCATCTGGCAGATGATAAGAAGCTGGAGGAGGTTCGAAAATGTCTAGAAGGTAGGCATAATGACCGCAGGATGAGATTTGAATCTAATTTGCATCCCAAGTAGTCCAGCCACCAGCATACCTCCATAACCCACAGACTTAATTTGTTTGTCGTTCTAGTTATTCTCTACAACCATACAATTATGCTGCCCTTGGTAATTCTTTACAGATATATATTTACTTTTACTGCCAAAAAGAGATAAGGTGATATGTATTTGTCTGACAGAAGACTACATTATGAATATGGAAAAACCCATTTTTATTGATGGTGGATTTTTTTATAGAGAGGGAATGTTGGCTTTGTTTTCTGAAAAGAAAATGTGTGTGGAAAAAATACAGCACACATGAGGCCTGCTGTATTGTTAGTTCAAAATTAACCCACATCGCATTTTTGGAAACACTGTTATCAGCCTCTGAATCTGAAGATTCGCTAAGGCTAACCTCTTTTATCGTTCAGAAAACAGAGACCCCGTGGTAAAGATTCTTGGTCCTAGCTTTGCCCGCATCCTGGAGAAAGAAGATGCCCATACTGATGTACTAAGTCTGGTCGACAAAGTGAAAGAGGAAGATCAAGGCAAGGACTCAGAGGTCAAGGTCAAGCTGTTCCTCTTGCTCCAAAATATGGATAACCAGCTCCTCAGCAAGTGCCTAAAAGAGATATCCGAGTAGGTGCTTCTTCTGATTATCTGTTCATCTTCCATGGCTATCCTCTTTCACTTAGACCTAACCAGTCTTACTGCGACATGTGATTGTTTTGGAATAGGCAGTGGGTTTAGAAAAGGAACCATAAATGAATGAGATGAATTGGATGTTTGTTTTGTTTTGTTTTTCTACATTTTCATTACAGACAAGTCGGGCTCGACCGCGCCGCAGTGAGGAATGAAGTGGAGCTGCTGAAACGGTTCTGCAGCGAAGGGGAAAAGAGGGTGTTGAAGTCGGTTCGATACACATCAGGTTTGAATTATCTCCACATTGCACTTGGTTGCGAGGAAAGCAATTGCTATTAACACTAATGCTGGATATTCCAAAGCATAAATTTAGCAGCATGTGCACACCAAGTGGTAAAAGCAGCCTATGTCCCCTTTTCTCAGGTTGAATTGAAAATTGAAAAAAATACTCTCCCATCCAGCCTTAAAATATGTTTTTTAGTGGATGATTTATATTGCAAGTGAAACTATGGCTCTACCCTGGGCTCATGTCTCAGACCTGCGCTGCTTTGAGTACTATGTCATCATCTTTAGCAGCCCAGGCATTTGTGAGAACTTCTCTTTTTGCTTAACTGTTTTTCCCCCGTTTCCTTCTTCCTGTGGAGAGAAACTTGTTGTGACTTGATATCAGGATAAACTACATAATGTAAAGTTTGCTGCAAGATTTTTGCAAATGCCAACTTTTTCATTCCTTTTCTTTTCTTTTTAGATTATGAATTTTTAAATGGCTGTCGCGCCCCTCCGTGGAGACAGGTGCATGGTGAGATGTGTTACCTTGTTATTGAGCCTTGTGACACTGAGACCTTGTACATCACCTGCAGCACTGCTGGAGTTTTTCTCAATGGGGTAAGACTAGGAAGATAAAACACTGTGGACTACTGTACATTAGCTCCAACAGTCAATGTAATATTGTTTTCTTTTACTGTGTGAGAAAATGTTCAGGGAGGTTACTTTCTGGCAAATAATTTCTGATAGACCAATTCATCATTGTACAGTCAGTTGTGGCAGCAAATTCACCTCCGTATGTTTGGTACGTAGTGCTCCAGTGATTTTGTACTTTAGTACTGTTCTTCAATCATAAATCTTGAGTGTAAGAGGTAGACCTTACCAAATGTTGTTACTGTATGTATCCTCCTCCCCAACAACTGTTACAGTATCAGTCTTATACCAACATCTCAATTATCCATTAACAGAATTCATCGTCTGTTCATCTTTCTATAGTATCTATTTCCTACATCTCATATATATCCCAGCATGTATTCCAGGAAAAGCAGGGAAACAATGTGGATATGTCACCACTATAGCTGTCCCTCAGGCCATTGATTCAGCTAGATAAATTACTGAAGGAGCCACTCAACTGCAAAGTTAGACAACTAGTGTAATATTCAGTACTTATCGAACAGTACAGTGCTCCTACAGTATATTTGTCTCATGGTAATCTCTCTAAGTTTCAAAACACAATATTAAAGGTACGATCTGTGATCCAAATATAAACAAAATCCAGACCACCAAAATTCCAAACACAGGATTTGACACAGCTGGCATTCTTTATTACTGAGCAAGAGTGTGATTTTCCAGATCATTTAAAAGTGACTTGAGTTCACCAAGAGTAATCACTTTTGATATTTTTAAGTCCCTTGGTTCATTGTTCCAGCTGGAAGGGGCAGCATATTTAAAGATCCCCTCCAGACATTTGAATAATAATTTTTATCTTATATGTTCACTTCACAAAAAAAGTTCAATTATCTTGTTAAAATCTTTGAGATGACATCTACTCCATTTAAAATCCAGAATCTATAAATATAAGTTGAACTGCTGGACAACAGGTGTTTCCTACTTCACTATAAAGTCCATTCTCAGTGTATGTGCGCTGGAGGATTGGCTTCCAAACTATTTGTGATGTCTCAAATCATGCTTGTAGGCCTGCCCCTGAAAATGGGATTTTCAATGAGCGAATAGAAACTTTCCACTTTCAGCAGATGAATGTGAAAACATCCTTCTAGTGTCAAACTCTGCACATACTTCATTCTGTACAGTGAAGCTCAAACTGTAGGAACAAGAAGAAAAACGTATTTTTGAGTGGAGGGGAACTTTAAGCAAAGTACAGTGGTCTACGAGATATCCACACCCAGTAATGAAATGTAGAGCACAGTGGTATGCTGCATCCAGCATCTTTAGACACTGGGCATGTGCAGTCATTAAGAGCAGATAAAAAAGTTGCAGATCCCAGTTTACAATGGGTTTACTATCTCTAGACGACAACAAAATCTAAGTTACTAATGTTTTCTGATGCTGTTAAAAGGCATGAGTTAAACAGGCCTCAATGTTTTCAATTATGTTCATAAATATACCTAAAATTTGTATGGTCAAAAAATCACATATCATGCTTTTAAGTGTCCTGCAAAAAATCCCTACGTGTGCTATTGTATAGAGAGTTTCCAAATACAAGCCAAATGCCAGGAATCTCTCTGAATGTGTTTGCAATCATTTCTAAGAGAGGGTTTCGCATGCTGCAGCACCTTTCACTCTTTCCCTGACTTTGCTGACAAGCCATAGGTTTCCTGCCTCTGTTTCTTCACCTGGAAAGGGTTCGGGCCATGGTAAAAAAAAAAACTACAACCTTAAACCGAATGGGTGACATTGATGCAAATGAAACCTCAAAGAGCAGTAGTGTCTTAAACCTAATTTAGCGGTTTACATGGTTTGACACTTCCTCTTTGAGGCTGCCTGGAGATACTCTATTCCAGCTGACATGTGGGTCACATTATAATTGTGCTTTTTAGAATTAATGAAGCTGTTTTTCACTTTGTTTTCACAGTGCATAAAACAGGAGGAGGAGGAGGAGAACGGTTATGAGCGAACAAGTGATCTGTACAAAGACCTTGTAACACTTCTGAAGAGCAGATCTCCACATTTTGCTGAGAACATAAGCAAGCAGGTACAGTGGAATACAGGCAGATCCAATTATCATCAACACATTAAGACCTCCTTTTTCTAGCCTTGAATTTTAGCTCTCAAAGCAAAAATGCGTGGGTGTTTAAATGCCTCTTTGTCCCATGAACAAGGTCCTTCTCTCTAAACATCTGATTTGAACCCTGATGCTGTGTGACTCATATTCGTAAACAGAGTTAGGATTGTGTAATCAGTGTCTGTGCTGTTCCACGCTAGTGAGCTAGTGTCTGGTTGTCACTGTGTTGAAAAATTTCTGAATTGACCTCCTCCGTGTTCCAACATCAAAACAGCAGAGCCCCATCCCACCCACCATCAGCCCCCTCAACACACACACACACACACACACACACACACACACACACACACACACACACATGCACAGACAGACAAACACACACGCTCATTTCCAGACATTGAAATACGCGTGATTTATTCAGTAGTGCTATTTCCTGCTTTAGTAATTTGACGACATAACAAATCGCCTGATAATAGATTCCAGCTGCACCCAAAAATCTGTTAATCATTTAAAAATATGATCTTTTTTTTCTCACTCACACAAATGTTGGAAAATGTGGCATCATTACAGGCTCATCAAAGCCTTTAAAGACCACTTACCATCACTGCCTGCTTTGTATTGCATGGACATCGGTTCTGTTTCTTAAAAGAGGGAAAGGCAATGAGTATATAATTTTAAAAAAATCATTGTATAGTTTTTTTGTTTGCTATGTCATTCTCAGCAAAATAAACTGTAA
The DNA here is from genome assembly GCA_005408345.1 of Macquaria australasica. Classification (NCBI taxonomy): domain Eukaryota; kingdom Metazoa; phylum Chordata; class Actinopteri; order Centrarchiformes; family Percichthyidae; genus Macquaria; species Macquaria australasica. Next base: position 420,988 of record SEMN01000191.1, on the reverse strand, counting down.
ATACTGTATGATTCAGAACGATATAATTTACCCACAGTGCAAATCTTCAAGCTCTCAAAGAAAGAATCAAAAGTACAAGTGTTTGAGTAATAGAATTTACAGATAGCATACTAGGATTGACATGGAGATTAATTTTTCCCAATGATTTCACAAAACTATTTGACTTCTTAAGGGCCAGATGATTCTACAGAACTATTCTGCAGTGTGAAGTGCCTTTGGGACAAAAGACAACAGAAATATTTTTAGAAAAAATGCTTTTTGAATTGTCGCAAGGGATTTACCAAGCATTTATTTATTTGTACAGTCACTGCTGTTCATTGCTGTATGTTGTCTCTAACAGCCATTAATGCTCAACCCGCTAGCCACACTAGCAGCATGGCTCTATGGATGGTAATGTTGGGTTGGTCGGTCCACCACATTGGTGCAGACTGAAATATCTCAACAGCTAATGGATGGATTGCCATAAAATGTTTTACAAACATTCATGGTCCCCAGAGGATGAATCCTAGCAACTGATTTCCTGACGTTTCCTCTAGCGCCACCAGCAAGGTTTTACTTATCCAGCGAAATATATCAATATCTATGAGGTGGATTGGACAAAATTCCTCATGTTCCCCTCAGGAGGAATTGTAATAACTTTGCTGAACCCCTGACTTTTCATTTAGCACCATCATCAGGTCAAAATTTTAATTTGTTCAATACTTTGGTTCACCCTTGGCTGTATTTTGTGTGAAGTGTTAATTAGCAAATGTTAGCATGCTAACATGCTAAACTAAGATGGTGAACATGGTAAACATTATACCTGGTAAACATCAGCATGTTAGCATTGTCATTGCATTTAGCATAGCTTGCGTGGCTGTGTCTGAAATCACTGCCTATTTACTATATAGAGCACTATATTTACCCTCCACCATTTTATTTGATTGTCTGGATTCTGAGTGTGAAGTGTATGCACCATATAGTGCCCTCAAAAATTCCCACAATGGAAAGAAAAAAGTAGTGTCCATGCATGGCATGTACTACTACTTTTCTCTAACAATCCCACAGTGCAGTGTTGCGTGACTCTGCACCTGTCAGTGAAGACACAAAATGTTGATGATTCAAAAGTGTTCGGAATCTCAATTTACTGCTCAATGTAGAGTAAACTATTGAGTGTCTAGTACATCAGAAGTAGTGAATGAGTGAACAAGGGAGTGATTTTGGACACAGCCTTAGTCTTGGTAAAATGAAAGTAAAGTAAGAATACTACTATATAGCGTTCAAAGTAGTACACAGTAGTAGTTCCATTATATCTCTGAAGTTGTGATTGGTCCATGGAACTTCTTTACAGTAGGTGATAGATCTAAAGGAGAAATAGTTAGCTAGAATGGGGTTAGTGAAGACTTTTTGTAAACCAATGAGTAGTGCCAGGCTGAACCGTGTAAAAAAAAACAAAAAACAAAAAAGACATTCAGGCTTTTATGTTTTATGGGTCCTGTGTGAAGAGTGATGCCTTAAGTCTGAACAATCTAAAAATGATGGACAGCTGCAGTAAAAATAGCTGTGAACCAGTTTGTGGAGGCACAAATCATTGTCAAGGCCTTTTCTTCTGGATTCTTTAACTCCTTTGATATGTGCCTCGCAGTGTCCTGTAAGATTAGTTTCAGTCTCACCGCTGAATATTTTCTCTCTGCCTCTACTTGAGCTAATCACCTTCATATGATGGGGTCAACTTTACAACGCATTGCTTTGAAATTCATTTGATTGATTGCTGACGACAGCAATCAAATGGTGCAATATGCATCCTATGTCTGAGATATTAAGTAATTGCAGTCATTCTTGTGGACATGATCCATTCCAGTTTTAATTTGAGAGAGCAATAGCAGCAGTGTCTGTCAGCAACACAATCTCGCATAGCTCCGGCTCGGTTCCCTGATTGCAACGCGGAGAGCCCAAACTTGGAAGGCGATAGCCAAAGATAACAACATCTAATCTCCAAACATATCTGCTCGTTTCCAATGTGAGGAAGCAGGTCTTTTTTAACAGTTCTATTAGATTAGACAGCCTCAATCAAATGAGCAGAGGCAGCCAAAGGAGACGAGGGCTGCAACACAGAGAGGAAGCAGACTCGCCTTCTCTGTTCAGTGTTGTGGATTCGTTTTGACATCACAGCGTGATTGGAAATTGGACATGCTGTGTATTTGCATGCACAAGATGCTCACTGAAAAGCAAAAACTCCCCGGGTTGTAGATTTGTTTTTGTTATTCACATCCTGAAATTAATATAGACTGCCTCACTGTCATAATCAGTCAGGACTGCTTGAATCTTGCCAATGACAGATGTTTTATGGTCAATGGCTTCAGATTTGCTGCTCTGCTGGTTTTCCATCAGTATGGATCAAGTAATTACATACAAGTCTACCCCAAACACATGCAAATAGTGTTTAGGTTTTAGTAGTTTAGATTTTAGTAGTCAAATGCTTGGAAAAAACACAAATGAAGAAATAAGAAAAGTGCTAATGATTGAATGTCACGGGCTATAAAAAGTTTAGAACTGCAGGTGTCAGTCCTGCTTAACACAGAATTTGTCTCCAGGCCTGTAGTGTTTTCAGATGCAGAAAGGCACCTGTAATAAGACTTTTTACTGTCACATAACAAGGAATTTGGAGTGTTCCCCTCTGTGTATGCACATGGACTTTGTCCATTTCACATATAATAGAATTAAAGAAGGTTGGTTAGCCTAATAAAGTCAGACTGTGCGTCTGTGGTTGGGTGAATTGACTTGTATGTTTCCAATAGCAGGTCACTTTGTGTTTTATGAAAAACAAGTCTTTGGAAAAGTGATTGGGCATGCTTGGCTCCAGCTTGTGCATGAACACAAGCCGAAATACATCTTAATTCTTTTTCCCTGCCCTTAAAAACGTTGAGCCCCTAACAAACAATGACAGTCTGAGCTATTTCAGAGCAGGTGTCTGTGATTAAAAACTCTCCTGCCTGCACACCATTCATATGTGGCTTATTGGCATTCGTATATAGGTTGTAAAGTTTGGTATAAAGACCTTCAAAACTTAAAAAGAAAAAAAAAATCACAACTGAATAACAGTGACACAAAGGCGTTACTTTGTCTGTGCCAAGCTGCAAGGTTTTAGGTGGAGGAATGTACAGAAACAATAAACTTTTTGATATTGTTCAGCCAATTAACAGAGGGGGACCTTTTCTGTGTAAAGCATTGGGAAAGTGTTATTTTATTCCAATGCCTCAATAAAGACTGAATTGTTACGCAGGTCTGCATATTGTTGAGAAATGCCTTTTATGTGAGTTTTACGTTTTTCATGTGTCACTGTTACTGCTCTGTAGTTTTTATGCCTCTTCTCCGAGTGAAATGGCCAACACGTTGTCAGACATTAATATATAATGTGTCTAAAATAATGAAGAGAGAGGCTTCATGTCAGCTGGGTGGAAAATGTGGCGCACAGCTTCACAAGAAGCACAAGTGAACATCAGAATGACTATTGTTTTAATAATCATCATTCAGAGAAGTTTACAACCTCAGTACATAGGGTTTTACAAATTGAATTTATTGTATATCTCACCACTAGCATTTTGGTGCGAATTGAAAGAGGTCTTTTTCCTCACTCTCCAGCCTTTGTCTTTTTCCACTTACCAACAGGATTTTGCAGTTCAAGAACTTCCTTCAACACAAAAGATCCAGCATGTGGAATCGGTTGATGCGGAGGAACAAGGCCAACCCCAGAGGTCTTACGAGCAACAGGAAAAGAATGTGCATGAGAAGGCGAGACAACAGCATACGCCGAACAAGGCAGGCAGCGAGAAGAAATATGAACCATGTCCGAGATGGAAGAATCTTGGTCTTGTGTCTCCATGTGGGTATGTGATAATTCCTCTCGTAAGATGTACCCTGAAATATCTTCAGGCTACCACGTAATGTGCGTGGCGGGGATCCCTCTTGTTGAGGATAAGCTTCAGATGACAGTGATGCCAAGCCTCCATCACATGTGCTCAGTGTGTCTGCCAGCAGTCACACATTATAAAGAGATGGTTATATGGTTTATACATTTTAGGGCAAGTGCAAATATTCCTGATGACACAATGATCTGAGTTAATAAATACGTTCACATTGTGGAAACCCTTTCTGCCCAATTACAGACAGAAATCTTGGGGAAAAGTCTTAGAAAAAATCCCAAAAATGATCTATCACACATGGTCTTTGATTGATAAATAGATCTAGCGAGGGCTGAGCTGTTGCAGCTGTACCTTGTGATAACTATACCCATTTGAGGAGAAACTGGCTCAGGATAAAAGTATCTCAATTGCTAAAAAAAAGAAAAGAAATGCCAGCTGAACCCTTGTCTTGAATTGTTAAATAATGATTATGTTAGAAAAATAACCGTTTTCAAAATAGAAGCAGGCATAATGACTCTTATTTCACATCATTACAGTAAAGCAGAGGAAAAGAAAGCCAGTAAGAGCTCTGGAGAGGAGAAGTCTGGTGAAATGCAGAAGAAAAAGCTGGGACCAGGAGCCAAGAGCAAGATGAAAGCAGAATTCTCTGTGTCCTCTTTACCTGGACGTCTGTCCTCCCAGAGAATGTAAGTGTCCCAAATTAGTTATCCTTTGTCAGAATCTATAAGGCTGTTTCTTTCTCTGCAGGTGGAGTGACCTATGCAGGATTTAAGAACTGATGAGAAGAGCTGAATGCTGTTTTACCACTAGTGGAAAGTAAAGTGTAACCTGTAAATATATTAGCCATCGTACTGAACAAGAACCTATGTTAAAGCTTTTCCCTTCTCCGGCTCTTGGCAGCTACACTTCCTCAGCTGTCTCCATACTTGCAGCTGCCAATGAATACAGACTGCTAGCATCATAAATTGACGCTAGCCACTGTTCACCGATAGCATTCTTTACTGCTCATCAGTTAGTGTTCATGCAATAAAGACCCCAGGGTGCATTCACTCAGTCACAGTCATGACTGCACACCACCCAGGACAGTGTATAGGCTTGGCAGCTTCGGGAAGGTCTTGTTCAGTGTTTATCATGTTGCTTCCTGGGAAACACTCCCTCATATCGGCTGGCTCCTTCTGATAATGCGCTCCCCTGGCAATGCTATTTGTACGTACATGGGAACTGCGTCTCAGCGGCCCCATTTGAATGTGTACCAAATTTCATTGCTCAGCAGTGCCCAATTTTCATGATACAGTTATCCAAGTGGCCTGAGAAGCTTTAAAAAGCCATCTGCGTTTCTGTTTGCATCAATATCCTAGCAAGAGTCTTTGCTCTATATATGATGACCACTCCAGTCCTCCCATGACATTATTCCAATCTTTATTTTCCTGCTGCTTAGATTCTGAGGAAGTTAAAACTTGACACTTGAATTTCAAAATCCTTAATGTGTCTCCTTGTGTGGGATGAGCAGGCTGTTTTACCATTTAAATCACAGGAAAAGAGATTTCATGATATTATATTCCATCCCTTTTGTCTGGCTGTGTATTGTCTAGTTGTTACACTATCCCACACCTTTGTAGATTGTTATCTGAGGTCTAAAGTGCACTGTTATCTTCTCTTTTTTTGTTCAGTAAGACCCCAGCAGGAGCCATGCCAGTGGACGCTTTCAGTGAGAGTTCATCTGAGAGTGAGGAGGAGGAGGAGCAGCCAGAGCGCCGTCCAGAGAGTAACACAGACCTGCCTTCTGAATACTGGCAGATCCAGAAACTGGTCAAGTACCTCAAGGTACGGGAACGTTACCCTTCATAGCACTGTTTCTTTCCTCCAATGGATTTCGACCCAAAATAGTGATTTGTACAGAGAGCTGTACTACTGCAGCTGAAGGCAGGCCACAACTGACAGGAAACAATAAAGTCCATGCTTTTTTCCTGTCATCTACACAATAATTTTGATGCTGTCCTGAGTCAGTATTCAAATTTCAAAAACCTCTTCAGAGTTGCAATGCATGGAAAATAATATTTAGTCATGGTGGTGCAGGAGAACTTAGGATAGCTGGTATCACGAAAGGTAATTTTCCAATCACATAATCCCACCTGTCTGTTTTGCCTCAGTCATATTCAAGGTGCCACTCAGTAAAAAAAGAGGATGTCAGATGAAATAAAGTACGGATTGGTCCCATTTAAAGCGGCGCTTTGTAGGAAGATGCGTATTGAAGTGGTTGGCTCGGCTCGTGGATTCCTGGTTTCTGACACGGGCCTGTTTGGTTGCACATGTGAGCCAAGACACAGGGGAAAGAGCTGTCTGATGGCAGCAGCTGTACGCACTGTTTGCCCACACCGCAGAAGCATAAAAATGAAGCGTGTCTGTGATAGGTCTGACAGGGCATATGGTGAATATTAATGTGTCAAAACATGGAAGGAAAAGAAAAGAGGATAGAAACACAAATGACCCAGACTGGCTGGGAATACCTCCGACCACTTGACTTCAGAGTTTACCTTACCTCACTCTGTGGTCCCTATTATCTATTTATCTGGACAGTATCATTCAGACAGATTATATTAAAACAGACTGTGTTTACTTTATTTTGACAGGAATCTGTTTTGTTGCACGTTGCAAACCTGTCCCCTTAAATGCTACTTTAACTTAAAGAAAATTAAATAAGTTAATGTTATTTCAATGTGTAATAATAGTCTGCATTACATTTTTTGCACAGTATGGGATTTCCAACAGATTTGTGTTCTGTGGCTTGGTGTTAAATAAGGTCGTTCACAGTGCAACCGAGTAAATCTTTTATAGAAAACACTGTTGTAAAGTTCAACTGTAGGTAGATATTTTTAGCTTAGCAAAATAGAATATAATAGAAGGAAATTCCCACTCTAAAAGCAGGCTGTTATTTCTTTCCAGAAAGGAAAAAAAGAAGATGTAAATGATATGAAAGAGGCAAATTCGGATTGAAAAAAAAACCTCACTGGTCTGTGTGTTTTATACTTTTCAGCGGGATTGTGGCATGAGCTCTGGGGTTGTGTGTGTGTTCCTGCTTCAACAAGATGCAGCGCTGCAGTAACCAACATGTCCCAGCTTTCTATCTGTCTGGAAACCACACAGCGCAGTTATTTATGGGGTTTGTCCAGTAGTCATTTTATAATATCATTACCATCAGACGCTGAAACTTACCATGAGCCAAGTTAAATATCTGTTTTATTTTAGGAGGAGATCTTATTCCCCCCCCCCTTTCCCTAGCACTATAGACAGCCGTTTGTACTCTAGGAAGTTTAACACTTTTATAAAGCGACACATGGATGTTCTGTATTTTGTTTTAATGATATTTATGTAGGAATATTTGCCTGGGGTTCCGACGTGTTTGTTTTTATACTTGTATGACTGGAGAGCTGTGCCTGTTAAATGGTTACATGGTCTCTCACAAAATCCAGAATGCAGATTTAATTCTGTCACTGTCTAGCAAGCATGGGTTTATACAGTAAGTGTGTGTTCGTGCGGGTGTATGTATGTACTGTAGGAGATGTCTGTAGACATGGAAAACGAGTTTTAACATAATCCACCTTCCTTATTGCAGTTTGTAATGCCTCAATGCCACAGTATAAGCAAACATTTTATCATACTTTTTATTTAAGCATATATATTTATAGGCTGTATTCTGTAAATATAGAGTTATATTTACAGCATTGTTTTACCAGTAAGGACTGAATAACATGGTAAGTTCAGCAACTAAACCATAAAATATTTTGTCTCTGTTTAAATAAAGACAGAATTCACCAGCTGCAATCAGTTAGGTTGGCCTGTGGGTTTCTAAACATAAAACAATTTTCATATTTTCACAGATATAAATATTGTGTCTGATATACAATCTGTTACTAGTTAACATATAAACATTTCAATATTGTGTGATGTAAACATTTTCATAATTTACTTTTTATAATCCTCATAATTTCTTTTTCTTTTCTTTTTTACTGAGCATATGGCTCTTTTTCACAATGGAAGGATAATTCGCCAGACAGCTTTTAAAAAGTGTCACTATTAGTGCAACCTTTCTCCATAGCTTTAAAATTGTGTTTGTATTGCTATAAATTTAGTTAGTGTAAAAATACCATATATTAACATGCTGAGCTGGATCCTTGACACACATGGTATTGTTTTCAGCCCTCATTAAGGTTGCCCCCCTCTGCTGGGCAGTCACAGTACTACTGCCCTGCTCTTCTCTCATGAGAACCATTCTACTAATTGCTACACTAAAACTAATCCTGTCTCCAGTGTACAAGAGCCAGTATCAGCTCATTTTCTCAACAGAAGTGACTATGTGGCTCATTATGTTCTAAGTAGTTAAGCCTTTTTGATGCTTTTTAAATTAAAACATTTAATGTTTAGTGCCTGTAATACATTTACAACATGTTTAATCTGGAGAATTTACTGACAATAATAATAATAATAATAACAATAATAATTGCATCATTTCATTCCCATGAATTAAACAACTTTTCAATTCAAAGACCCGACTAGACGCTTGCTCAGCGTGCACTGCACTCATTTTATGACAACAAGGCCTATTAAGTGATCAAGTTTTATGTTATAGGAGATCCTATGTCAAATATGAAGCAAGAAACAAACAGTAATCAGTCATCCTGTCCCTGCAGTACCTTTCCCATAATAGAGCAGGAGATTTGGGTTTGTTCTTGTCATTAGTAGCCTTCCCTCTAAGTCTGCTGTAGACTGCAGAGAAGTATGAAACCTCATGCATCCTCTATGGCTCGAAGTATGCCAAGAGCCGCTACTTCTCCCTTACAGTAAGCTCTACTCTGAGCACTACTCAATATGCATAGTCATGCACAAAATATACACAATAAAACAGTGCTAGGAAAAGGGCCTGAGGTCAACAGGGTATCATTGACAGCCCTATTAACCCCATTCCTGCTACCACATGCTTAGTGCTTTGATTTATAGGTCTGGAGTGGCTCAGGCAGGGCAGTCTGGGCTGCAGAATCCAGTAGGCTGCTCCAGAGGAACCAGACTAGAATAAGACCTCCATTCAGTAGTGTGAAGGCATCAGCTATTTAGTAGCTCAGGCTGAGACACCTGCAGTAAAGGAAGAGACAAAATACGTAAAGCATCTTTAAGTGGCTGATATCGAGTTCACCTCATGAATGGAATTTGATCTCTCATACGCGTTAATCTCTTCTAAATCAATTTTTGATTATGTAATTTCATCAGACAAAGGGATAAAGTATTTATACAACAGTCTTTAATCATTACTAGATGAGCTTCCATTAAACTGCTGATTAATGAGTATTATCTACCTAAATAGCATGCTGCAAATTCCAGAGTGGTACTCCTATAAATTCTCTAAATGGGATGCGTTATTGTAGAGGTGACTGTAGTTGCATAAGTATTGCTATTTAGGGATATTTTTGTCATTTGTCATATATACACTACAGATATTCACTAAACCTTAAGATGTTTTACAAAATTTCTGTCACTTCCTTTTACCTTTGTGTTTTGCATTATGTTTTATATGTATTTTTTAATCCACACTCACTGCGTGGCTCTTTGGATGGTAGCATCAGTCTGTTGGTGTGTCTGACTTTGGTCCAGACTTACATATCTCACTAACTATTGGATAGATTGCCATGACATTTTATATAGACATTCATGGTCCCCAGAGCAGGAATCCCGCTGACTTTGGTGATCCCCTGACTTTCCGCAAAATTTGCTACAGATATTCAAGGTCCCTAGAGGATAAATTCTAATGACTTTGGCGATTGTCTGACCTTTCCTCTAGCACCACTAACAGGTCAACATTTTCACTTTTCAGTGAAATAGCTTGACATATACTGGATGGATTGGCACAAACTTTTGTACAGTCATTCATGGTTTCCAGAGGATGAATCCTATTGCCTTTGGTGATCCCCTGACTTTTCATCTAGCTCCATCAACAGGTCAATGTCAAATCGCCCTATACTTTTTTTTAAATCCCTGCAAAACTAATGACATTTCCATCAGCCCCAGCTGTACTTTGTGTTTAGTTCTAATTAGCTAATGTTAGCATGCTAACAGGCTAAACTAAGATGGCGAAGAGACATTCATCACAGCTGTTAGCATTAGCAAATGTCTTGACTGGTGGAAGCTCACTTGGGTTTCTGAAGAAGACCTGTACAGATTTCATTTGTTTTTTAAAGGGCTAAATGGAACATATCATAGGTTATGTTTTCTAATACCCTGTCTTGGCATACAGTAGCTATGCAAAGTTAATATATCTCCACCAAGACATTGCACAAATATTAAACTACTCCTTGAATTTCTTGTTTGGAGGTTGAATAGTAGTTGAATTGGTTCCACTTTGAGCTGCCCCTATCATGCTCAGAGAGTCAAAGATCTTTCACCATAAAAGATTGTCAGATGTTGTCAATGTTTTAAAGAATGTCGACAATGCTTCAACACCAAAGCTAACAAAAATGAAAGCACATGATCTGTTTTCTGTTCTCCCAGCTATCACTCCTAAACATAGCTTTTTTGTTGTTTTTACAAGGTACGAACCTTGCCTGCTGAATCCTTTGAAGAGTGAGAATGGAGGAGACAAAGGAAGCAGTAGATCCACTGCTGTTAATGGGCAAATGGTTCACATTAAGGCTAGAATCATGGTTTGGAGAACACATGTGGCCGTTATCCTGCTGTGTCAGAGCACTGCTTTGTGAGGGAGATATGATCAAACACCACTTGAGACTCTGGTATAGGCCTACACTGATGAGCCGGCCCCTCCAACAGCTGCATGAAACAGATTACTGCCCCAGCCTTCTATATAGTGATATAGGGTATTTTCTACTTATATGGGTAGCTGATAGCAGGACATGTTACATTCTTACGTTTGGTTAAAATAATTAATTTAGGATGGTCCTGAAGTCTCAAATTGTTTGGGAAGGGAAGGGAACTAATAAAGGCTTATGAAGCTTGGAACGGTAGAGGCGGCCTTGAATCCACTAGATGAGAATTCTATCTGTGGCACATTTAAACCACTGCAAAAAAGGAATAATATTTGATTGTTCGGTTGCCAGGAGATTTTGGACTGGACGTTTCAGTGTCACATATCAAAGCCACGTAGCAGGTCTAGTATTACAGTAGTTAACTGTTGCATTTACGTGCAATGAGCTTCTGTTTTATCTGACTACTGATTTTTTCCCCTTCTCGTGATCAAAGCTATTACGTGTCAACAAAGTTTGTTATGCAATTTGCATATGATACAGACTAAATATGGTAACATAAAAAACACCATTGCTGCCTTCCTGGACTGTATTTTAACCATCTCAACCATCGCACCAACCCTAAGACTGGTATTTTAAGTGCCATAATGCTGTCAACATCCATCCACAGCTGGGACATTATGTGGATTTATGCAGTGTGTGGAGAATCTGAAAAAAGACAAGTATTTCAAAACTAAATTTAGGAGAAAACAGTCAAATATAGTAAGGTTCTGCCACTGCCGCACAAGTCAGGATTTGACCACACATGCCCAATTTTAAATCTCTGTATTGTTTATTTCTTTTAGTGAACACTTTGTAGTTAAGTGGCAGTAAAACCTAATCAGTTTTCTGCCTAACCCAAAGAACAGATATCCTCCCTCAAAGCGCCTTGTAGTGTTGTAGTTACTAAGTTGCTAATCACTGGGGTGTAGGTCTAAAATGATATGTGTGTATATAGCAACTGTCAAAACATATTCTGCTTTTGAAATGCTAACTCTTCATTAGTTTCAGGGCTTCAGTGCTAATAGTGTTCTTTTTCATCTTAGGGGCAATGTCTAATGGTTTCTGAGCTCGGTGCTGTTGTCAGATCTCAGTGCTCTGTTAGCAAATAATTTCTTTCCATCAGTGTTTACCACCACAAAGCTAAACACTTACCATGTTGTGGTATAGACAAACAACCCCAGCAGTAGTGGTATTATGGGGGGAAATGACAGAGGGAGAGGGAGGGTGGTTTGTCTCCTCCTCCCTTTTCCAAATGTCTGCTTAATGTTTAATTTTCTCCTCCTTTTTGTCTCCCGTTTTCATTCATTCATGTTTGGCATTATTATTTCAGGGGGGCGACCAGACGGCCACTGTGCTCACTTTGTGCGCAATGATGGACTTTAATTTGATGCAGGAGACGTGCCAATTGGCCATCCGGGATGTAGGTGGCCTTGAAGTCCTCATTAACTTGCTGGATACAGATGAAGTCAAATGCAAAGTGAGTAACTGTGCCAAAGCTGGACCTGGATGGCCTGCAGGCATAAACAGAGCCGGCCGAGTGTGCCAGCCTGTGTTTTAGTTACAGAAACATTAGTGACGGGTAGAGAGCGTGCCTTTAAAGACACAGGGTAGCAATTATTCTCCAGTGTGCCTAATGACATATGGGTTCTTTTTAACCCGATTTTATTACGGCTTTTTGTCCTGTCTATTTTTAGTAGAAATGTGGGTGAATGTTTGGCTACTAGATATTGCTGTATGTACTCTTAGTACAGATGGAGGCTTCATGTTGGCATAGACACAACAGTTTCTTTTCCATAAAACAAACCTATCGTTTTAAAATATCTTACTGAGTGTGAAAATGTATTGTGTGTGTGTGTGTTTTTAGATTGGATCTCTGAAAATCCTGAGAAAGATAAGTCACAACGTGCAAATCCGTCGAGCCATTGTTGACATGGGAGGCCTGCAGAGCATCGTGAAGATTCTGGACTCTCCAGTCAAGGAGCTCAAGGCCTTAGCTGCTAAGACCGTCGCTAATGTGGCCAGGTTCCGCAGAGCAAGGAGAACCGTCAGGCAATATGGCGGTATCAAAAAACTGGTGAGTATAAGCACAGAAATATATAAATTAAGGTAAGTGTAACATAAAAATGGATTAAAAATCTGCAGACCAGAACCTGATCTTTTTGTACTGGTGTTAATGAAAAAATTGTATGTCCTATGGTGGCAAATTTTCCATTAAACCACCAACACCTTGGAACCTTTGGAAAAACAGGACGGTGCCTTATTCCAATGTGAGCCACATATTACCATTATTGTTCTATTTAAAGTGTAAAACACATATCCAGACTTTGCTGAACTACGTTTTGATGATTTGAAATATCAAGCTTATCGTGCCCTTTTCACACTCTATGCAATTGCCAGATAGCGGCCCATCCATTTTTCTTCACCCAGTCTTTGAAAATACCAGAGTGGGTGCTGGGGTAAACAGATAGAATGTCCCCTACATCCTCTGACCTGCATTCATGTTTGTTGACAGAGCAACCTGTGATTAAAGCCTCCATGCCTTGTATATTTTCCTCAGCCCCAAATCGGATGTTCTCATGTGCAAGTCACACACAGAGGCAGATTAATTTCACGCTATGCTACAAGACCACCTTTGAACTATGCTGTGTGTAATAGCTTTGCCTGCTCTGTCTCACTGGCCAGGAACTATGGATTAGAACACTGAATGATGGCCATAAACCGTCACACTGGGCTTTTCAGGCCTAACATCAACATCTATCTTGACAGTTTTCCACTCCTTGCATCTCTGGCTTTTTCATCCTCGCAGACCCAGTGGTAATAGAATTTTAATTACACTCTTAATCACAGCCAACAACTTGCTATTCCCATCTGGAACTATACATTATCACTCCAGCCCTGCAAGCAAACTTTTCAGAGTCTGTGAATTTATGTCAAGTTCATTGGGTTTGTGTAAATGTGTGTAAGTTTCCTGTTTAAACACGTGTGGTCTGCCTGCTTGTTTACACACAATTTCATGTTCATGTTTATCCACATGTAAGTCTGGGTGTCTTGTCTCTCCGATCAGGTAAAGCTGCTGGACTGTGTCCCTAATTTAGCCAACCTGACTGCAAACCAGGAGAAGGATGTGGAGGTGGCTCGCTGTGGGGCTCTGGCACTGTGGAGCTGCAGTAAGAGTACCAAGAACAAGGAGGCCATCCGTAAGGCCGGGGGTATCCCTCTGCTGGGACACCTGCTCAAGTCTCCACATGAGAACATGCTTATTCCTGTGGTGGGCACCTTGCAGGAGTGTGCCTCACAGGTGAGGGGGGGGGGGGGCACATACTGTGTTGTCAAGCCATGGTCTGTGTAATAAAACCTGATTCTATAAGACATTAGACATACAGTACAATATAAATATGCTGTAAATAATGTGGAATGGTTATACTTTTTATTTTATTAAAGAATAAGGCTGGGGATATTCCATTTCTTTTATTGTCAACTAATCCAATGAATGACCCAAACCAACAATGAATTGATCTTACTGTACTAACAAGTATTATGTGTGTATCCAAAGCCTGGCATATCTTATTCCTCAGTTCCATAGAGCTCCATTGTTGTCTAAAAACTATTAAAAACACATCAATGAGTTGCACTGGGTGACACATTCCATTACCACGAACACACACTGTAGTTTATTTTGACTCAATCCTACATACTCCAAATTTGTATTAATCTACGGCTGAAATAAGTTCCTAACAAATGCACTTTTTATTCCTGTTTGAGTTGCTAAAAACTACAGTGCCCAGCTGTTTTAGGTAATTAGTCAGACTTAAAATAAAAGGAAAAAAAAGAAACTGCACTTGAAAAGATTGACCTGTTTGTAAAGATTTGCTTTTTCAAAAGGGTCTTGGGGCTGAGTACCACAAACAGTCACAAAGTCTTGAGAGAAGAACTAGCATGGGATTTGTTGACAATAAGAAAAATTAATCATGTTTGCAGCAGGGTGTACAGAATAAAAAAAAAAAAAATAGATGTAGAAATATGCGTTTAACATAAAAATATACACAATTCTGAAATATTTAAGGGTGGAAAATAAAGATAAAAGTATGATACTTACTGTATGAAATAAATGAGAAAAATATTGGAAAAATAAAAGATAGTACCAGTACATATGTGACATAGTTATGGATTAGTTCATGTTGTTCATGTGGTCTGTTAATTGTTGTGTCACTACAGGAAAGCTACAGGATTGCCATTCAGACTGAGGGCATGGTCAAGGATTTGGTCAAAAACCTAAGTAGTGACAATGATGAGCTACAAATGCATTGTGCCAGTGCAATCTTCAAGGTACCTGTTTTCCATACTTCTGCCTTTGTCATATGCATAGTCTATGAAAAAGTTAACAGAATTGGAAAAAAAAGACAGAGTAAAATAGGTTTTCTTAGACCCAGCCTTTAGAGGAATTAATGTACATCTTGACCCTCTCTTTTGCTTTGCAGTGTGCAGAGGACAAACAAACTCGTGACCTGGTGCGCAAGTACAAAGGTCTGCAGCCGCTGGTTTCACTGCTGCGCAAGGCAGACAACAAGCAGCTCCTGGCCGCTGCCACTGGAGCCATCTGGAAGTGTTCCATCAGTATGGAGAATGTGGCTAAGTATGCCAGACTCAGGGTCTCACTTTATTACCTCTCATTAACACACATGGACTCACACACACACAAGCTTAACATACCAGAGATACAGAAATCTTTTGGGATGTGTTTGTGGGACTATGTGTTTGTAATTAGTGGTAACAGATTAGTATGACTTTGATAAATCACTCATTGTACATAGGAACAGCAATCTAATGAACCTAGGGTAAAAAGGGGTTAATAGCAATTAGGCAGTTCATGACCAGCTGTGTCACTTTTTCCTGCCACATGCTGTTGTCATATCTCCCTTTCCTTTACCATTGTGTCTGGTTGAAGTGATTATTTGCGTAAAATGTAAAGTTTTTGCACGGATTCTATATAGCTCTGATCTTTTATACGAGTGTTTGCCGCTAGAATTCAATCTTTTCCACCGTTAACAAAGGCTCAAGTCAACGTGCTGATTTTACAGACCTCAGTGATGTGTTAGTCAAGGCCTGTTAGTATTGAACCAAACGTAGGCATACTGAAAGAATCAGCCTTGAAATGGGGATTTTCTAATGTCAGAGGACGCAGGCTGACAGAGCCTTTAATCATTTGTCATGTAAGGCAGTGGTTTATTTAAGTGTCATTTAGCCTGGATCCTTCAGCAGTGACATTTCTGGATTGGTTTTTGACTTGTACTTTAGTGTCAGATGATTTTTAAGTCAGTAATTTTCCCTCTAAAATAAATAATGCCCGGAGACCGTGCCCTGGCAGCCCCACACATTTCCACTAGTGCTCCCTTGAAAGAATGATTTAGCTGTATTTATTTTCTTATTCAGTTTGAGGCCGGGGACATAATATATTACCCACATGCTTTAATTTAAAACTTTTGTAACATATTAATCAATTCAAAACCTATTCTCTCCAGTGTAGCCAAGAAACTGATAAGACATTGTCTTTTAATAATTTTTACGATTAATAGTATTTTTGAAGTTTAAGGCTTTTCGCTGAGGTAAGATTATGTGAAAATGCTTTTCTTCTGACTCAGAAATGCTGTATAGTTCAAATTGCAGTAGAATTCTAAAAATAACAAGAAAAAGGAGCAGTAGTGTTCACAAGGATCTTTCTTCACTTCATATATCATAACTGACAGAATGATATCCTGCATTTAAAGTCTAAGTTAAGTCCTCCCAACTGGAACTGGAGTGTCTGCTGCCACATCGAGTTAAGCGGGGATTCCTTTACAGGAGCAGAAGCATGACAATAACATTCTTTTAAAGCAAGATGGACAGATCGCTGTCTATATTACCCACGTCATGACAGAAAATCTTTTGGGGAAATTTAATTTATTTAAATGTCTTCAAATGATTATTATCATTAAATGGTTACAGATAATTGCATGACTGTTTCACGGTACAAAATGAAGCTTTTAAACTGGCATCTTAATCATTTTTAACCAAAAAAAACTGTCTTAAAATAACAACAAAATCAGCACAGATTGGGAACCTTTTTGACAACAGTTTGGCGCAATGATAAAACAAGTTAACTGCACTGGCCATGAGTAATGTGGCAGCTTAATACACTTGCTGCCAGTACAGGCTCTCTGCCATATGTAATGACTTGTCACACTGTTGCTATGTAAAACACTTGTATTACTTCTGATAATAACAATAATAGAAATAATTATAATGATGCCATTAATCACATGTAAAGCACATTTAGTGACACTTCATTTACAAACACTAAAAAACACTTTGGTTGCCCTCACTCTAAATTTAACATGTCACAAACGTATCTTAGTGAGATTATTAATAGAGTTCTCATTTCGTGGTTTCTTTCCTGTGTGTGTTATTTTGTTTTTTGGACGATGTGGGCAGTTGGGTGTGAATGAATGTAAAATTTGGCCACTTCCTCAGGAGGAAACCAGCATGATGCACAGCAAAGGTTTTTAATGCACCCTTGAAAGTGTAAGTGGATCTGTTTTTTCTTTTTCATACTCTCTCAGGCTTATTTGAATCACTTCAAATGTGTAGGTCAGGCAAAAGCTTGGAATGAAGTGGCCGAGCCATTACTGTCAAAAAGGAAAGGCTGCTAATGGTAACAGGGTTTTAGGGGCATGCGCTCATTTCAGAATCAATCACAGGCTGAGTGGTGTACTGAAATGAAAATCATTTTGGAATATATTTTGCTACAGCAATAATCAGAGGCAGGGAGTGGATTGTTTTCTCTTTTCTTTCATTAATGGTCAACTGAACCAGACCTTGTGGCCCATTGCAAACAACATGATTTTTTTCTTTTCTGTGACTGATGATTTGCGTGGTCTGGACAGTATAGAGGTCAGGGGACCACCATTCAAGACAAGTAGCAGCATGTGTTAACCATTTTCCTGATTAATGATGCATCAAAATGAGAGATGATTGATGCCCCGAAATATAATTACATTTATAACTTAAGTGTGTTTGTTTAAAGATCACATAAGCTTACGTTTTTCATAGGACTTCCAATATTACAGAGAGGGCTATACCTGGGCCAAGCTTATATGTACTAGGAAAATGTCTTTGCAAAACTCCTGCTTGGAAACACTGAAACATTATTTTGTGCAGATTTACGCATGCATTGATATGTGGCCCCTTGAGCCTGTATACTGAGGTGTTATGGACACACAAAAATGCTGTAAAAAGCCTTAACAAAAGAGAGAGGGAATAACTTTGCAATGGAAAGTCACGACTGCCAAGTCTCAGACTGTATTTGCCAGCGCAGTAATGTTTGGGGTCAAGATTGTGGGGTTCGCTTCCAATTACTGACTACCCCTCCATCTTACCACTGTTCCAGCCCTATGATGAGCACACCATAATTGCCCCTCCAAATGACACTTCTCCTTACCTCACAAAAGTTCTGTGCTCACCCAAGTTATTCACGGCTCTGATGTTTCCTTTCCAATGAAACAGATCAATCTGTCTGTTAAATTTCAGGTTGAACAAGCGACATTGCTAAGCATCTCTGGGTCCCTGAAATGTCTTACTTTCACTTGGGCCTTTCCTAAAAACCCTAGTTAGTATAAAAGGCAGCATTTAAGCTTTCTGCACTTAGTTGAATGTGTGACTAGTGTAGAAGGATGTGAAAAGCAAAAGACAGGCAATCAATCATAAAAATCTGCTGCACAGAAGCCTTACTGTGGTTCCTGTGTCTTCTGACAGTCTTTAATAACCTTCCCGTTGTGTGGAGCCTAGTGTTTGCAGTAGAAGCCGCTTCAGTCAGCCTTGTGTAATGTTACTCTTGCCATCACGTAATTACTTTAGCTGGGATTGGCTTAACAAAAATAGGCATAACTTACTGTTCATTTATCAAAAGTTACGTCTGTGATTACAAGATAATTCTATTGTAGTCAACTGCAGATGACACTTTAGTGATGGCATAGGAAAACCAATGTTTTTCTTGATGGTGAATTTCACTGAAGTTAACTTTGGCAGCTCCTCTGTTCATTAGCAGTGTTTTCACTTGCAAGAATAGGCTGTGTGTCGGTGGACCCTGACCAAAACCAAATGACCTTGGCCATCTACAATAGCTTACGGACCATGATGCCAGCAACCGTAACTGTGAATAAAAACAGTCGTAGAACTTAACTGTACATCAGAGGTTTGTTGAGGTTTTTTGCAACCGCATTATATCCCTTTTAAATGTTTACCATAGTTTACCACTCTATAGCATTGGCAAACAAGGCAAAATCACAGCAAAAGAGGGAGGGAGAGTTTCCAAGCCGCAGCAAAGCTTTGGTTATGCAAAGTAAGTACAAGGGACAACTATGATCAGTCGTGGGAAAACTGCCTGTACTGCTGGGTTACAGTAAGAGATCTATGCCCATGTGGCTGAGGGCACTGTAGCTGCTACCTGTCACTTTGATAACTAATAGCATTTTAGCCATGCTAGTGGTGTGGCTCTAGTGATGGCAGTATTGTCTGTCAGCTGGTTGTCCACCACTTTGGTCTAGGCTGAAATATCGCAACAACTATTAGAGGTAATGCCATGATGTTTTTTACAGACATTCATGGTCCTCAGAGGATGAATCATAATGACTTTGATGGTCCCCTGACTTTTCATCTAGTGCCACAGCCCCGAAAAAAGATCTCACAAAATGTTGCACAAAATTTGGTCCAGACATTCATGGTTCCCATGTGATGTATCCTAAATAATTTGGTGATCCCCTGACCTTTCATACAGCACTGCCATGAGGCTGACATTTGTGGTTTCAGTGAAAAATCTTGGTTGGATTGGACATGAAATTTGGAACAGACATTCATGATGGATGAATTGTAATAACCCATTACTTTTTCTCTAGCGCCGTTATCAGGTCAAATCTTTATCTATCTCTGTAGGGATTTTTTCCATAATGTTGTCAGGCACTTTTATAACAATCTGAGCCTGTCAGTGGCAAAAACAAGCACTTTTAGTGGACAGACTTTGACTGCCGGCTGAGGCGATCTACTGGATCAATTCCAAAACTTTTTGTACCTATTAGTCATTTAGACCCAGGTTTAAAAATACCAGAATTACTCTTTAACTTTAGCATGTTAGCATTGTCATTGTGCGCATGTTAGCATGCTGATGTTAGCATTTAGCTCAAAGCACTGCTGTGCCTAAGCACAGCCTCTCAGAGCTGCTGGCATGGCTGCAGCAGACTCTTCCTCTTGTTTGTTGTTCATTGATCTTTCTATCAGTTGCTGTAAAAAATATAACAAAACAAACTTGCTCTCCCTCTCTCTTCTCCACCCTTGAAAGGTTTCAGGAGTACAAAGCCCTGGAGACCCTGGTTGGCCTGCTGACTGATCAGCCTGAAGAAGTGCTGGTAAATGTAGTGGGAGCCCTGGGAGAATGTGCCCAGATACCTGCTAACAAGGCCACCATTCGCAAGTGTGGAGGTATCAAGTCACTAGTAAACCTACTCACTGGAACAAACCAGGCATGTTGAATTTTTCGCTTGCTGCAAAAAGGGTCATGTTATCTTTAAAACATGCTCCCATATTGATTCATGTATGTACTTTTTTATTTCTGTCATTTAACCAGGCGCTGCTTGTGAATGTTACCAAGGCAGTGGGTGCCTGTGCCACAGATATGGATAACATGGCGTAAGTCTCTGTCTCTTTCAGGGCATCCAACCAGCTAACATGGTCTTTGACATTTAGAGTACAGTTTACACAAGACGAACAGCCCCATGTGAGGTGTCTCTTAAAATGTGATTAGTGGTTTACTCACTGTCATTACCGAATTAGCTCCAAACACATATCCTTGGCTGTGCATTGATGTCATATGTTTTGACAGGGGAATGACACCAATTCCAGGATCCAAACACAGTAACATTAACCTGTCATGGGCTGATGCTTAGAGAAATCTATGTCCTTCTAATTTGTAATTATGCAGGTACTTTTCTCTTTCATCCCCAGCTTAATGACAGATTTGAAAAGCTTTGTTTATTGTACCTGCTGTGTTAAATATGGTTGTGGTTTAATTCCCAGTACTTTACTATAGCTTTGTGGTCACTTTCAGGACTTGAGCTGGTCAGACGAACATACCTAAAGCCCTACCCTGTCCAAGACTACATGGCTGGGAAAACACAGTGAACCACAGTCCAGAGCAGTCTTTGTTCTGTGTTCATTTAACCTCACCCTCAATACTACAGAACATTGTGGAGCTTCCATCTGTGCCTCATTGCTTTTACAAGGCTGTTATGGACTATGAGACCCGTTCTAATTAGCACTGGACACAAATACAACTTAATGACTGAGTTGACATTGTTAGTTAGCTGTTAATGCTATCATATGAGCCTATTACATTTGTTTGGAGGAAAAACCGAGGGGCTCAATAAAAAGTGAAGTATGTCAAAATAAAGCCACTAACTGTGGTGAACTTCACACAAGAGGAGAAGTGTTTTACCATGGTTCATCATGTTCTCCATGTTTTCTCACGGTATGTATATTTAGGCTAGACTTTGAAGGTTTTCAGCCTTCACACTAACAGCTGTAAACAGAAAGTTCTTATTTCAATGGACACTTTTTGTATGTTTTGTGGCGATGGCTTATTTTGAGACATGTATGTGTACAGTAGTTTGCTAAGCAATTAACATAACTCACATTTGATTGTTTCCTGCTCCAACCCAACACTGCCGAGGCTGTTTTTCAGATTCCCCGTGATTAGAAGGTGTTTGGCTAGCTAACAAATATGACGGTGATGTATGCATGATTCCGCACAGTTAGCTACAGCATTCCTGTCAGTTAACATGACTTCATTTTACCAACAGACACTTTTTCTCAAATACCACCTTCTGCTGATCAGCGCAATCATTCTCTCATCATCATTCTGATGCAGGTCATCCATAACTACTGAAAGCCCAAAACAAACACCGATCACTTTCAAGTTTTCCATGAAATACTCATATGTTTGTTTTCATTCTCAACCAGTAGGCAGTGTGTGGTTAATGACATAGCACTTCCTCCAATGAATCCTGTGTAGCTACAAGAGTGAACACACGTTGTTTAATGCCTCCAGGGTTTGTGGTCTCCTCCTCTAATCCATCACTGTCTGCTGCAACTTCGTTGCTAATCTGTTTCATACCTGCTTTATGAGAAGACGGAGCTGTTTTGGCGGATGATATGACGCTTCACTTTTGTTTTTGGTCCGGATTTAAGAGGCCCCGCAGACTGGAATCTGATGTTATGATCCCTCTAGACTGATTTATGTGTAAACGGAAGACAGATGGCGCAGGGGACGTCCCTGATGAGTGTTCGCTCGTTGCCAGTCACAGAGATACTGTGATTAGGGAGTGTTTAAGTAATTATGACAGCATTCAATGTCGGCCTTGTTGGTGGAAGCACACATGGGGAACACGTTACATGTTATTTATACCAGACAACGGGTGCACTGTGGCGTAATTCTTGGGTTTCCAGACCTGACTGCAGTTCTGACTACAGTCATGTATACGACATGAAATACAGCTCATGCCTAAGTAAACTTCACTCAGACCCTATGAAATATAGAGCGACCTGTCTCTGGCTCTGTTTGATTTGGAAGGAGGTCGTCTTTTTGGCTCTGGTTGAAAAACAAGCCACCAACATAAAGTGTAAGTTTGTCTCAGTTTCTATTTATATATCCATGTATGAAGCACTATGCACAGATGTATGCGAGTTAACCTCTGGCCCTAGCATCGCCGATCTTTCCCATGGAGAGTGATTTGAGTGAGCAGACAGTGGGTGGGTTTCGGGCCTGGAGAGGAACTGAGCAGGACTGAAGAAAGTTGTGATGCAAAGCCAATGCTGAAATCGATCGATGCTTTGATCCCACTTGGCTGTAGTTGTGTTGAGCCTGCTGCTGGCCAGACTGATACAGCCAGAGCTCTGAGACACAAACATGATCAAAAAAGTTACACTCTTAAATCTTTCGAGCAGAAAATGATGCTTAATGAAGGATTTGATTGAAATCACAACACTTTTTTCGGTCTTGCTTATTCTTGTTCATTCCTTACTCTTTTTCCTTCTTCTCCACTCTCCCTTCTCACACTACTTTTCTGTCTCTCTCTCCCTACAGAATCATTGACCAGCTTGATGGAGTCCGCCTGGTGTGGTCCTTATTGAAAAACCCGAGTGCAGATGTTCAGTCCAGTGCTGCATGGGCCCTTTGTCCATGCATTAACAATGCAAAGGTACAGTACAGTGAAGTACATTGTCTTCTGCCTCTGTCCTGTGACTGTGTGAGTTAAGCACACCAAAGGCACATAGATTGCCTCTAAATCAAAGAGGTCTGCAGGGTTCGTGTCGTTTCAGAATAATAAAGGGTTATCCCACTCACAAAACAGAAGCCTGCTTATATCACCATGCTTGTCTCCTAAGCTCTCCCTCCAACCTGCTGCTGCTGGGAGGTTAGCAGGGGCAGAGCCGTGTCAGAGGAGGCTTACATGAACCTCAGGCTAATATGAAGCAGAGAAGCCTCCTTGGCACACTGGGATTGATGAATTGGGAAGCAGGCAGGGAGAAAGACTGAGTAATATCCTGTGGCATGGCTTCTGATTTCCCAGCTGAAAATCTTCCCTCAACATGCTACTAGTTACAGAGGCACACAATCCATGCATAGAGCATAGGGTACCAGACAGTTTCTGTGAACCCACTTCTCTAATGAAAGCATTGCACAAATGGCTTTCAGAAGAATCCCTATGCATAGAATAAAGTTAAAAGTATGGAGGTCCATAAACATGACAAATTTTACACATCAAAGTGTGTTTATAGGTCTTGGGGAGTATTACTGCATATGTGAAAAATAATGTATAACTTTTTTGTATCTCCAGAGGGAGCTGTGTGAAGTCTGATCAGTGTCCTCAAGTGATGTCACTTGAGTCAGCATCAGTTGGGGTTGAAGACTACAAGTGTGAAAATGAAAAAAATCTGGGGGTGTGGAGTTGCTGCTTGAGGCTAGAGGCTACATTAGCTGCTACTGTCTTAACACACCCAAATCTCCGACCAAACTGTTGGCAGTCGAGTTGCATTGTGGGTAATGTAGGTGCCAAGTTTTGACAAGGAAGAAGAAGAATAAAAAAGATATCTCTAGTTCTGCTGCATCGGTTTTGATCCATTGTGAGTCTGACAATGTTATAGGAGTGCAATGCTAAATCAGTGGAGTACTCAGCAGTGTTGTCAGACAACTCTAATTTCAGTTACACATCAGCAGGTCTTTGATCCACTGAGCACTTGTATCAGTTCCAACTACAAACGTCATGTTGTTCTATTAGATTATCGCTGTGATTAAGGTAAACAGCTTGTCAGTGGGACAATCTGGTTAAGTTTAAACAGATATATTGGGCCCAGACAGGTGTCTTGGGGGTGAAGCCCTTTTTTTTTTTTTTGCTGGCTGGAATTCCTCTGGCCCAGAAGTGTAGCAAAAATGATGCATGGCAACCATATGGAGGGAGAGGGGGACTGCGGACCCACTGTTGAGCGCTAACAAAGTTTGACAATGTTTGTCTGAACGTCAGCGTGCCAATTTTGAGGGAAATTCATGAACATGCTTTTTGGGTGATTTTTCTGGGACAGGGGCAATGACAAGAGCTAAATAGTGCTCTCTGCCCATCGAGTTGAGGAACCTGATACAGCTGCTTCGGTGCAGTCGTTATTTAGATAAAAAACCCATGTGGTTTGTGTTAGCAGTTCCATAGTGGATTTATGAGAGAGCCATGGTATAAATGCATCTGCAGGATGCTCCATACAGTACTGCTGCCCCTCCACAGACACAGGGCAGACACTGTGCTCTATGCCCACAACTTAAACTAACTTAGTAGTTTACCAGTACTATCAAGACTTAGTAGTGAATCATTCAATTATCTTTTTTCTCCAATTAAGGAAGTACAACCCTTCCAGTCGCACGTAATGGGGTGTATCATTAATTTGCCTGGACGCAGAGGCACATTTAGATGCTTAATTTATTTTTCCTTTACATAGTAGCCATGTATGTTATAGAAGCCTGATTGCCCGAGGGAAGGAGTGAGGGCACGCTTCTGCCTTTCTGAGCTTGGCTTGCTCCCCTCGGCTTGAGATCACGCACAGCAGATAATGTGTTTTCTATTTCATTTCTTCCTGGGTAAGAGGAGGGGAGAGAGAGGATAGCGAGAAAGGCCTTTCCGTGTGCAGCCTCATAATGTTTGCGGTTTTCGGATCTGGGGGCCCGTCCAGGCCATGAAAGAGATTCTGGCTAGTCTATCGCAGCTGGTGGCTTGAGAGAGCTTCCTCTGTCGCAGGGACTCCCGGCCAGCCGTCATCAGTATTCCTGAGGAAGGGCTTCCTGTGTGTCGAGGGGTCAGCTCCTGGCCCCGGCACCCCCCTCCCTACCCTGCACTGCACACATGGCTCATCCTCTGGCACGGCATCACAGGGCCCATACACCGCACCCTGGCCTGATCTCAGCTGTGAGCTCTCCGTTAGAGAGGAGAACACAACAGCGCATCCAGCAAAAAACTCAATAAATCAGCTACTGCTTTTTGTCAATGCTGAATTTGACGAAATTTATGGAATGAAGAACAACCATACAGAGCTCATAATACATTCTGTGATTACTGTACTCCATGGTACTGTGCCATACATCAGCTCTGGACATGTAGATTGATGTTGCAATGGACTCAAATTAAGCGTACTTTGTGATTTGCATCCATAATTGTATGCTATTGGGGAAATTTCTGTTCTATTTTCAAAGAAATGAACATTACAGACTCGGCCACCTTGATGTATTCTTCCGTGGCTGGCGATACGGTGAGTTGTGATTTTAAACAGCGGCCTGATGTGCCAAGCCATACTGAAGCCAGTGTCTCTGGCAGCTCTTCCGCTGTGGTTCTCTCAGCGCTCCCTACCAGCCTGTTGGTTTGGTAGGCATTGCCCCATAAGTGGCTGAGAGTCCTGCGGTACCAGCTGGTGCCATGAACTCAAACCATGAAGCCTCGAGTCTATGCTGTGTGTCAGCCAATGTCACTTCTAAGCTCTAAATTCTATGTGTCATCTCCATTATGACAAGTTAGGGAGAGCACAGGAGAGGTTGACAAAGATGTCAAACTTATTGCTTGTTTGCCCAGATCCACAATACAGTTCTACTGTAGGAGAAAGCATCTGTTTCACACAGATAAAGATAGTTCTACTGGTTGGTTGGCACTGATGGGGCTTTAATTGTTGCCTGTGCTCATGAAAATGACTTTGTTTGTACTTGTTTAGTGTCCTTTGTTTTGTCTGCCTTGCTCAAATGCCCCTGCCTTCCTCTGCTCTTTCCTCAGTCATTATACTACCTCCCTCTTCATCATGCTCCTTGTTCATTTTGACAGCGCACCAGCTAATGACAAACTCTTTGACTATAGGATGCAGGGGAAATGGTGCGCTCCCTTGTCGGTGGATTGGAACTGATTGTTAATTTGCTGAAGTCAACAAACAACGAGGTGCTGGCAAGCATTTGCTCCGCCATCGCCAAAATAGCCAAAGACAAGGAGAATCTGGCAGTCCTTACTGATCATGGGGTTGTCCCATTGCTGGCCAAGTTGACTAATACAGTAAGTACACCTCACAGCTGGAGACACACAACAAGATTTTACTATCCAACAACACTGTTACTGTCAATATACAAATAGCTGTCTTTACAATGGATTTTAGCTGGCCTTTTCCTACTCAATGCGGCATTAATCCATCTAATGAAAAGAGTCTGTTGCAGAGCTGTAGCAGAGCTTGTCGTCCTCTACATCTACAAGACTGGTCTCTGGGGACCAATAGCATCCTGTTCTCCTCTCCACAGACTGATGACAGGCTCCGTCGCCACCTGGCTGAGGCCATTGGCCACTGCTGCATGTGGGGCAGCAACAGGGCATCCTTCGGTGATGCTGGAGCAGTGGCCCCCCTGGTGCGCTACCTCAAGTCGAAAGACAAGGCAGTCCACCAGAGCACAGCTATGGCCCTGTACCAGCTGTCCAAGGACCCCAACAATTGCATCACCATGCATGGGAAAGGAGTGGTCAAGGTCAGTTGTAGTGCTGTTGAAGCTGGATTTCTGACTCCTTACTTCTATATATATATATATATATATATATATATATAGTAGTTATTTCTCTAGTTTATTTGATGCTTTCAAGACTAAATCTGGCATAATTACATTGAGAAAAAAATGCTTTGGCCTCCCACCACCCTTGTTTTAGCGATGTGTGAAAAACACTGAGTAATAAACTTTGAAAAGCTGTGACTATTTTCAGAGCCTTTGACCAATGGAGCAGAAACAAAGTGGGTTTTATTCGGCGGCGGAAACATGACTCCACTTTCTAGCCGTCATGGGAATTCAGGAAAGCAAACAGCTCAGTGTGTGCGCAGTGCCATTTCTCCGGTAGACCCTAGATGCCATTACAACACAAGTCAAAGGGCTGTAGCTGGGGGTAACTGTTGCTAAGGGCTGTTCCTGGACGTCAGGGTAGAATGCAGCAGCGATATGGTTCAGGCCAAAGAGTGGGGTCAGAGCTGTTCAAGGCTAAAAGAGAACAATTTTTTTTATGGTCAACTCCCCCCCCCCCCGACTATGTAAAGCTACATCCGCCAGCTTTCTTCATCACTGCAGTTGTGTAGTGCTCTTCCAAAAAGAAACAAGCATTGTTTTGTCTAACATTTGAGCCTGTGGGGCTGTTTCCATGCTCAGCTCCAGAGACTGTTTATGTTTGTCTCTGACAGCGATGTGGAGATTTTATGTTAAGATTACGCCGTAATTGATGTCTTGTCACAGATGATCATGTACCCATATTTCAGCATTTTGGGAAAACATAGCTATCTTATTCTCTAATTCAATCATGTTTCACATAGAGAAACTTTCACATGAGAAATCTTTTTGTGGCCACAGTGAGTTGAAATCCTTTCTTCCCCCCCTAAATAACAACTGTGATATAAATTATGAAGTGGTTATGCCATTGCAGCCAGATATTTTTTTCCCATGTTCATTAAATGGTGTACTTTAGCTTGATCTGCTGTTAGAGTGTATGTGGTTCAACACTAGCCATAATTGGTAGCTGGACTGAACATTGGGTGTTCCGAAAGAGTTATGTCCAATTTGCAAAAGTCGTTAAGCTGAATGCTGTTTGTAGTTTGAGCCACGACAAAAACTGGACAAGCCCTCTTTTTTGCACTGAGTGTGTGTGTGTGTGTCTATATTTGAAATTCTAGTGTGAGTTTGTGTATGTGTGCAAATGCAAGACATGCCACCCTTTTTTAATCTGTCTCTGTGTTTGCCCTTATTAATGTACCAGTTAAGAGTTGCAACACTACTCCATAATGTATTTTTGGACTTTTAAAGAGCTTAATTACCAAAGGCCACGTAACTGCAGCAGCATTGCATTTGTTCTTAATCTCAGACGTGGAAACGCAACACAGGCAGCCTCATTGTTCAGTCTGGTGGCCTCGGTCTCAGCCAGTCTGGGAGGGAGGCTGATGCTTACCTGCCTGACCCCGGAGGAAACATTAACAGTGCCGGAGCTTGTCAATCTCCTCGATTCGGTGTGCGCTGTAATTCCCTGCTTCATGATATACAGGCAGCTAGTAGAGAGAATGTGTTAAAACAATATCTCCAATATTTCTGACTAGTTCTTTATTAAGGATTGATACAGTGCCCTGTGTCTAATTTATGGCCCCGTGTAAAAATCCTGGACTGCCTCTCGTATTATTGCAACCGTATTTCTGAGAGCTTTTCTGTGCCGTTGAGAAGCTCTCAAAACATGTTCACCCACATGTAGTATATGATTTCGAATGAGCGAAGGTCTCTCTTACTCCAGAGTTGCTTTAGAAAGTAACTTTCCTCTCTAGCACACTTAATGGTGTATGGCCTAGTCCCTTAAGATTCACAGGGGAAATCAAGCATTGAAAAGAAAGTATTTCACACTGGAAAACACATTAGTGACCCATCTTAGTCTTTTTATTCGACCCCTTCCAAAGTCTTCAAATTTAGTTAAGTTATTTAGTGTAAATACTACGAGTATTAAACATCTTTAAATAAAACAACTTTGATTTGTTTTAGACACAACCTGCTGCCATTCACAGGTTCTTTTAGTCTCTGTTATTTTGTTGCCTACATTTTCTTTCAGCATATTTTCCTTGGACTCTTCCAGGCCTCTCGGATCAGACCTTGTTCAAGAAAAGGGATTCAGTTGCTCGCAGGAAAACACATACCAGGGACAAGAGAATTTCAGCCTGAGAGATGAATTGACCTCGCCGTTTGATTTGACATCCACTCTTGGTATCTCGCAGTTATATAAGGATGTGCTTCACTTTGTGTCATGTACAAAATCAACATGCCCCCCCCCCCGCGCTTTACATTGCTTCCAAAAGGACTGGGGATTGTTTGCTGAAACCATAAATCCTTGTAGACAGCTTCAGCCAGCTATTTGTATTAAAGAGGCTCTTTCATAAGAAAAGCTTTGTGAAGTAAATTGATGAAAATTACAAAATGCGGATGGTAATTATTGGTAATTTTCATCTGAAGGTATTCCAGAGCGTAGCTTTTGCCAGGTCCTGGTATGTATTTTAGGCTTTTACTAATCTAAATGAGAAAAACGTTTGCACTTTTGTTGCCATGAGCACACTTCTGCCCCGGCACGGTTAGTGTTTGTTTTAAGATTTTTTTCCTCTCTTACATGGCCTGACTTCAGGAGTGCAAGTGCGCAGTGAGGCTGTGGGGGGGCACAAATTACACCAAATGTGAGGGAAGGAATAGAAACCAAGCAGAGCATTACAGGTTTACTTCTCCAGTTTCCTGTTGGTTTGAGTGGACCATGACTTCAGGTTGAGGGTGTGGTGAGCAGATGATACAGGCGCCGTGTGCTGCCTGCTCTGTTATGACTACCATGTTTTTGAGATCCATGGAGTGTAATGTTTTAGAGCCTCTCTCCCTCACTGCCTGGACCAGAAATGTCAAGCCATGTTCTTCAGGTTGAACAGGCTCAGGGTTCAGACTGAACATTTGGCTTTAAAGTAATTGATTTGAAAGCGGCCCTCCCTCCTTTTCCTCTTCCTCTTTAGAGACACAGAAAAAGCAGCTTAACAGTCTCTGGCTCACTGGAGGCTGCAGGGAATGTTGTTTACCTTGACTTCCCTCACCAACTTCCCCTCAGCCCAGCTAAACACTGCTGTCTGTTTGTGCTGTTTGCCTCCATGGTGGAGTCTAAAACACGGGGATGCTGGGATGGAGGGGGGGTTGATGGAGCCGTGATGGCTGTCAGACCTGGCACAGGGGAATTTAAACCCGAACTCCTGCAGGCAGACGGGGTCCAACGGAGCGCACTTAACACCATGACACCTCCGTGTACGATAGGATGTGTGTGTACACATGCAACAATATGTCCAGCCCTCCCAGACTGCACGCCTGCTTCTCCCCCTCCTCCCCCCTCAGCCAGCATGTTCCCCAGCTCCCTTGGAGGTCAGGACTCACTGGAGCTCTCTGAAGTGCAAAAACCTCAAAAACTCACGATTCAGTTTTCAAATGCGGGGCAAGTGTTCATGTTACCGCAGTCTGGGAATATCCAACAAGTGGCGTATTATATTCCTAGAGATCCCAGCTGGGAGGGAAAGAGCACGCTAGAAAAAAAGGCTGCAAAGAGAGACACGCTTATCTTAGCCTAGCTGTGCGCTTCAGGAGACCTTATTTGGCGACGTCTGAATAACATGCTATGAGGTTGGTGAAAACGCTGCCTCTGGCACTTCTCAGGCATCCTCTCTTTTCACAAAAGAGACTTGTTTAGTGAGCTGCATGTTTTCTGCAGCCCGTGGATGTAAGTTTGCTTTCAGAGGTGTTTTTTTGGATGCTATTTAAAAATCATATAAAACCTGAGGGCAAATGTTTCGCATATACTCCTCGACACTGGTGCATCGAGAGGAGCTGACATCTTGGACTGCTGCATGCCTTTTTCCCACAAAATGATGTGATTATAATCAGGAGGAAAGGATATTATTTTCTCAGTTTTTAACTGGATTTATACTGTAGGTTCGCAGCCCTTTCATGCTCACACACACAAGCTGGCTCACCTCATCGTTTATCTGTTTTCCTTTCACTGTTTATCTTTGTGCTGAAATTCCTGGGAATGTCTTCCCTCTGCTTCTTTGGCTGTTTGCTAACCACACAAATGTGTGGTGCAGCGTTTTAGGTTTGCATTTAACAAGGAGAGGGGTCAGGGTCGACCTTGGCTCTGCTGTGACATGCATCATGAACACATTGATAACCTGCGAGGAAGACAGTCTCAAGTTTGCCCTAAGCACTAATCAGCTGGATAGAGATTACGCAAAGTCTACACACAAAATATTGTTAAAAAGGATTATTCAGGTTGAGAGTGACATTTCATTTGTGTGAAACCAACAAAAGAAATCACTTCCTATGTTGATATCTGGAGCCAGTGCTGAACAGGATGGGAGAGTTTTGAATGAGATGGAGACAAGGGGAGAACATCTGAGAAAATGCAGGTTAGAGAGAAGCTTTTAGAATCATTCTGCTGCCTTACACTAAATCTAAATCAGTTGCTGGATGTAAGTTCTGAAGAGGCTTAGTTCTTGGGTCATTTCCTTTGAGAGTGACAGCGTAGATATTGTCCTCTGTGTCACTCAAGATCTACAGGGACGTGACATTGCTGCACTGAAACCAGGGAAACAATCCCGATGGTGTTCAAACAACCACTTGTAAGCCTGCTGCTGCACAATCTCTGTTAAAGAAATCTTTTTCGAAATCCTTTTTCAGTCAGTGGAGACGAAGGCCTTGATATATGGGGCTTAAAAGTGCCTCAGACATCTCAGTAGTTACTATATTTATCAAAGCTTCATTATGTTTAGGAGCAGGGAGTCCTTAAGTGCTTAGTTGAGGGATGTAATGTTGCCGTTGGTTCATTATGGATGTAAACAAGACGATCCGCAATAATTGCGTGTGGCTTAGGAAACCTCAGTGGCGCACCATTGTGATTTTACCAAGGAGCACACATTGAACAAATTTAGATGCATCCTTTGCACCAGAGTATTTGTGCTTACATTTACTTTTATTTTGATTCAGCCCCACAGCCACCCACAAACATAATGTAGTGATTTTGCTACAGATAAAACAGGAAAAAGCTCACCCCTCCAAAACACATGCCACTCAGTGGTATTCCATATATCCAGCGTGTTCCTTTTTACTTATTTCTGCATAAAACGCAACTCTTTGAACGCACAAAAATCTTTTAAATGTTTAGTTTTATGTAACCCAAAAAAAAGATTCTGGAGAGCACAAAACCTTATTCTGCAATAAGATCTAACGAGATCCATTACACAAGCCACTAATAGTCGGATATAATCTGACCTTTGGAGCGGCGGAAGGGCTGTCAAGTGGTGTGGTTCATGCTCAGGTTTTTCATGTCGAGCCTGCCCCTGCACGACTTTCATCTGAACAAACTTACAGAAGCATGTGTGCTTGCAGCTGTAACCCCTTTGCTGAGGCATGGTTTGGAAGGGTAACGTGGGACACACACGCACTGAATACACACATGCATACACACCCACACAGAGGAACACATGCCAGTGCAGCCTGAGACTGTCGCCGCACAGCCACTGTACATCTTTGCATCCCACGCCGGTGGTAGTGTGCAGTGACTGCTGCTGACATGGCAACGTGTGCAGCGACTGATTTGGGCACTACATGGTTTACCAAAGGTGTATTAGTACACGGTTGGAAAATAATGATTCTTTGGGAATCAGTTCATGCTGCCAACTGTAACCTCTGCCCTTTGTACTCCCACAGCCCCTCATCCACATCATGGGCTCTGATGATGAGATGCTTCAGGAAGCTGCTGCTGGCTGTGTGCGCAACATCCGACTACTGGCCCTGGCTAATAGGAAGGCCCAGTTATTTTACTGACAATCAATGATCACAGCACCCCTGGAAATCCAATAGGGACTGTACAAAAATGATTGGGGTGGGTAGGGGGGAAGGGAGCGTGGCACAGGCAACCCCTCCTTATTCCCATTATTTTTAGCCCATTAGTAAAACAGGTTGGGTTGTGCTATAACCTAGCATGGAAATGTAACTTTTCTGTTGTTCTGCGTCAATGCTAAAGTGAAGGCCACTGTTGGCTAGTGAAAAAACGGCATGCTCTTTAGAGAGAAAATGTTAAATCCCCACTAACTGTAATGATCCACATCTGCTGTTTCTCAAAACTGCACATGGCAGTGTGCAGTTTTCATCCATGGTGCTCACAAAAGGCTCGTCTATTTTGTAGCTATTAAGTCTTTTTTACAGTAAATTTAGCAACAAAAGGATGAAATAATATATAAAAGTAAGGCAAGAAATAAAAAAAATAAAGTAAAAGACACTCCCTACTCTCCCAAAGCAATCGGAGTACACCTTCATTCGGCAAAAAGAAAAAATACACAACCCTACCCCTTTTCTGATCCCACCCCCACCCCCAGTAATTTTTATACAGTCTCTTACCAGTAAGAATTGGCAGACTGTGACAGCAACGGCAATATTTACCTTAGTATCTGTCTTCTTGTACACTAACTTCAGAGTTTGTTTCAAATGTGTTTGAGAAAGTATGAGAAAAGTGTTACAAATATGTTTGTCTGAGAAAGGTTTCAAATAAAACGTTTTATCTTGATTGATGAGTGTGTATTTATTTGTGCCCCTACTTCCGTTGTAAGGACAACCTTTTATCAATTACCTCATCACGAGTTCATACAAACATTTTAGGAAGCCCTCTTCTCGCTCTCTGACTGTGATGATGAAAATAAATGCTACTTTTTCATGTTTGATCTTACACCAAATACCCCATACATTGTTCAGCATGAAACCGTTGGAAGCTGTGTTCTCTGCAGTAACATTCCTTAAGTAATCATTGCGAGACCACAATATCTAAACAAGACCCACATCTGCTTGGGTTGCTCGGCCTCCTCTTATACAGTCTGTATACATAACTTATACAGATACAAATAAGAAAACACGCAGCCTGCAATGAGACGTTTAGACAAAGAATAACTTGGTTACATGGCACCAGTGTGGAATACAAGGAGTCTGCACAAATGTTCTGTATAAATACCACACAATAATATAAACACGTAAATTCAAGAACTGTTATCATAAGTGGATAAGAAATGTCCATAACAATTAGGAATACAATAGTGTGTCCTGTCTCCGCCACAGATATTATGTACAAGAATGAATTTAAATCATGATTTTCCACATTACTCACAATGCATTTACTGTAATTTCAGATTTTGTAGGGGCATTTATTATAAATAATAAAATATATTTTACAAACAAGCTCATTATTTTTGTCAGTAAAAACAAAAATGTTGTACATATTTTGCCAGTTGGGATCATCTCCGTACCAAAACACTTGCATGGCATTTAGTCAGCACCAACTATAAAACAATCTAATGAACGATTTTGGGGAAAATGCAGCAAATTGCTCTGCTTTTTCCCAAAAGTACTTTTTTTTGTTGTTTTTGTAGCTGAATATCTTTTTTAAAAGGCTATTTCCATACTTATAGTCCAGTCTTTTTCTATACTGTACATATCTACACTGCTGTAGTAATGGTGTGTGAGTGCAGCTCGTTGCAGCTGATCCAGTCTCATCTGATCCTTTTGTCTTCTGTTCCTGTTTATTATAAACAGGCCATGTCAGGCTTGACAGCATTTTGTACAGCAGATTTCAGTAAAAGACTGTTGGCCTCCACCACTGCTGCCCTCTCGCATGTCTGTCAGCTTCCACCTCTCTCTGATCCAACTGTCCTGGTCCCACTTAGCTTAGATGCTCAGCACTCAACCGCAGAGGCTGCCACAAAATCTCATAGGACTTTCATCATTAATATCAGCCACGTGCTAAACTAGAAAATTAGCAAAACATTGAAAATATGTGGTTGAAAATCTTCATCACTCTTTGAAGTTTAAACACTAGCAGCTGGTGGCGGGGGTCACTGGAGGAGCACGGATGGAGAGAGAGTAGATGACTGAACTTATACTCTGAAGAAGCAGCTTCCTCCAAAACAACAAAAACTAGGAGCTGAAGGAAGCCGCTGTCTCCAAACCGTTCAGAGTAAATAAATTCACAATGATTAATGGCTCTTTAATTCTACGCAAGCTTCATGGCCTCTGCGACATGCCCATTGTCAAAACTGATTCTCAAGATATGTTTAAAGAAAAAAAAAAGCATTTAGTCACTTAAACAAACAAAGAGGGAAACATGTTTTCTTTTTTGTGGGACTGCTTTGGCTTTCCTTCTCATGCTGATTTTATTTCGTGCTTTCATATTTCGCTCTCTATTTTCTCTTAGTTTTAGCTCCCTTTTTCCTTTTGGCCCTCCTTTTATAACTCAAAGGAATAGCTCAACAGTTTGGGGAATAGCTTATTTGCATTCTTTCCAAAAGTGAGAGGAGAAAATCGATATCAATCTCACATCTGTGTGTTAAGTACGGAGCTGGAATCGATGTATTTAGGCTAGCTTAGCATGAAGACTGGAGGAAACAGCTAACCTTGCTCTCTCCAAAGTGAAAATATATGCCTAGCAGCACCTCCAAAGCTAACATATTAGCGCATTGTATCTCGGTTGTTTATCCGTGCACAAACAGAAACATAAAAAAGTAGATTTTGTGGTTCTAGGGGGAGTTCGTGTTGGAACTATTTCTTGTCTTGTTTCTCCATCCACCCACTACTTCTGTGCGCCTGGCTGTTTGACAAGAATTCATTCAGAATGTAACTTTGCCCTAAAAACACAACTTGCCTTGATTGCATTTCTTTAAACAAATGATAAAATAAAATAAAGATACAAAATGCTAATTAAACAGCTTTAGGGGCTGGTGGGCATATTTTCTGAGTTTGTACACAGCCAGGGTAGCTGTTTCCCCCTGCTTCCAGTCTTTATGCTAAGCTGGGCTAACCACATCCTGACTTCAGCTCTGTACTTAACACACAAACATGAGATCAGTAGTGATTTTCTCATCTCACTCTTGGAAAGAAAGCAAATAAATGTCTTTCCCCAAATTTTCAACTATGTATTCCTGATGTTGAGATGTGCAGTTCCACTCAGTTTTAGTCATTCAGGGTTACTGTTGGCTTTCTGCAGCAACCTGATTTCGCAAACATGATGTAAACAAGAAACCCAGTGTCTGTAATTCGGGTAAGGGATTAGAGGAAATGTAGCTAACACAATGAGATTTCAGCTGATTTCTTTGCCATGATTTTCTTTGTATACATGAAACTGGCTTTGGGCTTCACAGGACAGCTCAAGATGTTTAGTAATAAAAAGAGAATAGATTCTTCCTCTGCACATTGGCTTCCTGTCATCAATCAATCAATCAATCAATCAAAAGCTGCATTTACATGGACCCTAATAATCCATTAATAATTGGAAAAAAATGCCTCATGTAACCTCCTCAATCAGAAGAGATTGGCCTGATCGGAAGGAATTTTCAATTGGGTTGAGAGGAGTGGTGTAAACCTTTCACAATCCATTCAATAGGAAAATATTAGCGCCTAATAACCATGTAAATGCTTATTCTGATCGTTTCTCTCTGGTTGGAATAAATATATTCCTTCTGTGCATGTTTGCCCCATGTGGGGGGAACATTAGGAGACATGAACGAGTTTCCAGGAGGGACAGAAACATGGCTGCTCTGTGGCTGATACAGCTTTTTTGTTGGAGACCTCTAAAGATTTAAGGATTGTTGAACGCCTCGATGGCTCGCAACAACGAGTTGTTCAAACAAGTGTTTGAAAAGATGAACAAAGCTGAAAAAAACCCAAACTTCTTCTTCTTCTTCTGTTATATTTCCGGCAGATTAGACGCTTCACAGCAGGTAGAACCACTTTGCGCATGTCAAAAAAGTTATATTCTGATTAAATGCTTTGGGGCATGTAAACGCACATCTCATCGGATCACTTTATTTAGCGTCTATGTTAAGTTAGAATCTCTAATCAGAATGTTTTCAATCGGGTTGAAGAAATATTGTCCATGTAACCACAGCTAATCAAACTTTATTTGTATAGCACCTTTCATACCGGTTAGTGCAGTTCAAAGTACAGATGACTGACAAGCAGACCTTGATGAGCCTTGATTTGCAATATTTAAACTCTGGTAAAGAAACAGTGCTTCTCTTTCCATTCTGAACCTGATGTGAAACCTTGCAGAGAACAGGGGAGAGGCTGAGAGGAAGTAGTAAGTTGGTTTCAGGAGCCTGGCCCTCAGGCTCATTGGTCATAAAACCACAGTTGAGTGTATTAGTTGAGCCACAAACCCTCTGAGAAAAGAAACTGCCACTTTCTTTGGCTCGCCGTCCGACACAGGGACATTATTCACGGGAAATTAGAGGTTATGCCTCCACGCCTCGGCAGAGTTAGCAATTACGTCCGACTCTGGCCTTTCTGGTCACCATTCAAGATCCCATGCTTCTCATCGCTTCACGGAAGGGATGGAAATAGTGGAGGGATATCCCTGATGTTGTTGCTTCTGTCTTGAGGGAACCCTGGCATCTGCCACACCCCAGTATCTCAATTGTTATGTGTCACCATTGGCCCGACCTTCACCCTGTCCAGACTCCAGCAGAGGTTTCCCATAGGTCAGGGTGATGGATGCAACCACACTCGAGAACTTTATTACATATTACACTAGACTTATGTGTGGAAATATCCAGTCGGAAAATTTGTCTGTCCACATTTTGGGTGGACAGAGTAATAACTATATATCGCTTATTTTTATAGTCAGGCAGTCCTTCAGACAGTGTGCTGTGTATTGTGATACTAAGTCAATTGTTTTAAAATGGAGCTGCTCTTTTGAAGTTTTTTTTAAAGATCCCACATCTCACCAGGCGTTCTGCAGCAATATTTCATAAAAGAAACTAATGAACAGTAAAAGTTCTTTCCAAATATTAGAAGTGGCTTTCCGTCCCCTTCAGTGTCTAAGGACCATTTTTAATATAAAATCACAAACTGTTGCACAGCAGCGGCAGCAGCAGCGTGGTTTGCTTGCGACGTTGCCATTAATAACATGCTTGTACACAACGGCCTCTCAGAGCTCCATCCAAACAGAGGGCAGCGCTCTCTGGTAGTTGAGGACCGTGGGGTGAACACGGCTTCACTTCTCAATCTGTAAATTAGCTTTTATATCACTACAGCATGCTGCTCACACCACCAGGTCTGTTGGAGGCAGCCTCGCGTGTCATGCTCACCCGCTGTTTACTCAGCGGCCTGCCTCTCTGCATCCACTTCCTTTCCTTCAGTCGCTCACACGATCTCCCAATTCTATACTCCTCAGAAGGTTTTTCCTTGCTGTCCTGTGATCCCCTTGCACTTCTCAGTGGTTTTTCAGGACATTTGTAGAAGGGCTTTCATGGCACTAATAAATCCTGACATTCCCTTCCATAAAGTGTAAATAACAAGCTGGTGTGACAATAAATAAACAGAGAAATGAGTGTGCAAATACCACAGCATCTGGGTCAGATTGCAAATCTGCAAGAGTAATGTCTCTATAAAGGTTTCAGAAAAATGAATAATACCGTCATTGGTCATGACAGCTGTGGCTTTTGGTCACGTGCGTTAATTATTAGCGTACATTTTCTGTGTTTCTGTGTTCAATTCTGAGCATTACATGCTCAAAAAGATTTTTTGCACGCACAAAGATCTGTCATGCAAAGAATCATTTCATTTGAGCAAACATAATACATGTATTTGCGTGTTTGCTGCTATCACCATAAACACATAATAATAATCTCTCAGTCTGTTAGTCTCATTTGAGAGAGCACGAGAGACACGGGTTTGAGAGTTCTCAGTGTCGGGAATTAGAGAGAGAGCAAATGATTAAAACTGACTGAGAGTTTATTATTGTGTGCTTTTGTGAGGAAACACGCAAATACAGTTATTCAGCACAAAATAGATTTTTGTCTGCTCAAATGCAATTATTCTTTGTGTGATAACAATTTCTCAAAATATCCCATCACATGCTCGCAATTGAGACGCAAATATAATTCCATGGGTGACAGCACGAAAAGCCTGCCGTCATACAGAGGGGCAAGAAGTGATGAATGGGGACAACAGCGCACACTTCTGGACCGTCTCACCTTGAAGATATCTGGGGAGTTTCACTCAGTTGTTCGTATTGAATGACGGAAGTAGCTTTGTGAAGAATGTAAAAAGACAGCTTGTGCAAACCCTGACCACTTACCCCCATTCTGCAGTCAAAAACGGGGTTTTAGACACGTCTTTGAAGCCACTACCTGTGACTGTACTGTGTCCTTTTAGGTATTAGACTTCAGGCCTGGTCACAGCAGCATTTAAAATGGCAGCAAAATCTTCATTCTGATGGAAATGGTCAGTTAATTTGCTTGCGGGGGACGAAGTAAAGCTAAAAACTTAGACTTTGGTTAAATTTGACACCAGTAGCGAAGAATCTTGACAGTGCTGACCTCTGAGGAAACAGAAAAGCCAAAGAGACCAAAATGGAGGAAGCTATCATAGCTTATTAGCGGTTTTGCACCATCCAGTTTTATTTAACTTCCTTTGTCAGGGTATAAATTCGACTCAAAAAGGCATGATTTTCTTGGAGAGCTATTGTGACTGACTAGCACAAGCTAGGCTGGCTTGCATATTAGCGGTTAGCTCACCAGCTACAGTATTTACCAACTAGCCCTACGAGTAGTCGCTACGTCACCAAGCTTCTAGAACCACCTATTTTGCAAAGACACATGAGTTTCACTGCTGGGCTTAAGGACTGTGAGCCTTGAACTGCAGTACATTTAACAGTGCATTTTTTGTTTTTTATCAAAACACTGACATTTTTCTGCCATGAATACGAGAGGTAGAGCAGACTGGAGGAGGCTCCGTGCAGGACTTCTGTTAGATTAGTCATCCTGGCTCATCCTGAACTGTTACGGCACTCAACATCTAAGCATTTCTAATGAAACAGTCTTTACTCACTGGATCTGATGTCTGTCTATTGTAGTCAGCCTAAGGTGGAAGGAGGGGGGCCTGGGGTTTAGGATACGCCTGTCAACCACATTAGCAGATCATAGCTTTTTTTCTGTACCTGACCTTGAAATTGAGGAAATTATGAAATCTTAGACACCACCGCTCTGATTTGATGAAACTTGGAAGGTATGACTCTAGCTTTAATAAAATCAACACTGATTGGCCTCATAAGGTAACTGCATCTTTTTTAAGGAACAACGTGTTTGCAGTTATTTTTTCTATGCTGATTTACTGTCTTTCTCACTTTGCAACTTTCTTTGTGATGTGACGTGATGATGTTCGGTGTACTTTTCAGCTTTGTGTTCACAGAAGTTTTCGCATGACCTAAAGCCTTTCTGGACCTTTCCCTTCTTGCAGTTACACCAAACTGGAAATGAGAGGACACTGATAGCCAACAAGCAGTTAAATTTATTTGCAGACAAAGGATAATGTCAAGTAAAGATGCTAAAAAATGCCAAGTTCCTCACACAGCAGACAGTGATGAGTTAGCACACCCTCCCAGCTGCACAGCTGTGAGCCATAAGCCCGGCCAGGTTTCCCTTGCTGGATCATGAACCAACCTGAGAGCTCTGTATGGCACCCCACCAAAAATGATATTATCCCAGAGTTTTTCATAGCTTTTCATCAAGCTATCACAACTCTGGACCTGAGGGGAAGACATGCAACTGAGGGGAATAGCACCAAATCAACAAATCATCAGCAAGGCATTATAGAACATCCTATTTAAATCTGTAACTGATTGCGCGCTTTGAGACATTCTGTCTGCCGACTTGAGTTTCTTCACAGAATAAAGAGTAATATTTGTAAAAGTGGTCAATTAGGCAAATGTTCAAAATGCATTTTTTCTGCTTTGGTGTGGTGTTGTATCCTTCTTATGTGACGTTCTCTTCTATTTGGCCCCTCAACGCCAATGTTTTTTTGTTTTTTTTTGGTCCTGCTTTAATTCTGACATTAATAAATGCCCTTTTCCTGCAGCGCGATGCATAAATAACCCCCTGTTCCAGTCTAGCTCACTGCTGTCTGTCAGTTTGCCCAAGCACTCCCAAATACTTCAGAGCTTTGCAACTGTCTGCTCAGAAAGAAAAATACCTGGAGACTCAACAACCAAAGATAGTACGACCAGAATCATGAACGCGATGACAATCGAATAACTGAAACATTTCGCTGAAGTTTTCACACTGGCATTATAAATGATATGGTCCAATATGCCTCTTTGTTATTCTAACATGAGTGAGTAGTTCTGGCAAGGCTTAGGTGCACAAAGAGCACGCTTTGTCTGACTTAATTCAACTTGGATCGACAATGCAAGAAAATCAGGGGGTCCGATTCGCAATGAAAGCATGTTCTTTGACAGATGTATCCATCACCTCCATGTACACTGGATACTGAACTGGCAACTCCTCCCTGTGAAGTACTATGTGCCTATTTAGTAGCCATTTGTGTTTTCTTGGAAAGCCATATTTAGAGACACAACAGAGGATGGGAGGGTTTAAAGAGTATTGGGTGTTCCAAGTTGCAATTATTCCCCACTGTAATTTTAAGGAGCAATCCCACTGACTTCTAATGGCACTTGGTTTTGACCCTTGATTGCTTTCTGTAGACAAGGACAGACAGCACACGCTTCAACTCGCTAATTAGTGTCCCAAATGTTTAAAACCCCTCTGAAAACCCTAATTGGGTCATTTTAAACAACCTGCAAATTTTCTCCTCAGTCATATTTTCCACCAAAGCTGGCAAACTATTGAACAAATATGTCATGTGGCTTTACAAGTAGTCCGTGTGCTACAGTGTGTAATTCCAACTTGGTTTACATGGCGAAATTAAGTCCAAGTCTGGAGTGAAAACATCATCTTAAATGAGGGGCAGATTATGGGTGCAGAGACTGGGGTTTTAAAAAATAATTTGGATTGTAATGGCGTATGGTGTTGACATTGAGCTAACACTGATTTCAAGTAATGGCCACCTTTCATAGCCAGATCCTTTAATACACATTGAATGATAAAGTACCCAAAGGCAAAAACAGGGTGTTCCCAGCTGGATCCATGGTGTGTGATGAATGTCTGCTTTTCGATTTTACATTCGCTCCCTGAGAGAAGAAACACAAGTCTTCCATTTGAGGCTGTGCAATGTGGATCTTCACCTTGGGCCTTCTGCTGCCTCTTTACTGCAATATTTTATTCATTAAAAAGCAGAAACATTTTATTGCCTCCGTAAGTGGTGTGTTTTGTTTTCTGTAAAGGGATCAGGGTTAAATTGGAAGTTTAAGAAGAAAACAAAT
This sequence comes from Macquaria australasica, assembly GCA_005408345.1. Lineage (NCBI taxonomy): Eukaryota > Metazoa > Chordata > Actinopteri > Centrarchiformes > Percichthyidae > Macquaria > Macquaria australasica. The sequence continues at coordinate 378,928 of SEMN01000191.1, read as the reverse complement.
GTTATGTGCAAGGAAATAAAACTTTCACTACAACCGCCCCTCTGGCATGCCAGACCTAACCCACATACAAATGAACTCCAGTAGATGTGATATAAAACAATACAAGAGTGAGTGACATATGTATATAAAACACGGACAGAGATTAGATGCAAGAACAGGGCTACATGTTACCAAAATTGCACTGACGTATAACATTTAAATTAAATTGTCTTGGATGGAAGCGGTACGGTGACGTTAAACTGAGGTTTCCTTCCCAGCATTGTATTAAAACGAAACTCCAGATGTTGGGATACAGAGCGTAAGATATCTGATATACTGATATAAATCAGTATATGGATATATTGGAAACTGGGCCTTTATTTAAGGGGTACTCCTGAGTTTTAGTATTACACCAACACAAAGATTGGGAAATGACAAATGACACATTAAAAAAAGAATGGTCAAAATTGACGCGGCAGACGTATTTGGACACCAGCATTTCAAACAGTGACATTTGCAGCAAAATCAGTTCATTTCAATTGATTCACAACAACCCATCTTGACGGAACAGAGGGCCGGAGAGTCCAAAATGGACAAAGCTATCGTCGTTTATTAGCTGTGTTTTGCCATCCACTTTTATTTAGCCTTCTTCTGCCAAAGTATATAAACTGCTCCACAAAAGGACAGGAGTCGATGGTACAAATACGTCTCTTCAATAAACTTTGTTAACTCACTGTCCTGTTAGTGACTGAGCTAACAAGCTTGCTGACTGACAGTTAGCAAACTAGAGCGTTGAAAGCTGTTGTGACTGACTAGTGCTGGCAAGTTCCAGGCTTGCTAGCGTGTTAGCTGTTAGCTTGCCAGCTACAGTAGTTTACCAGCTAACGTCACTAAGCCTCTAGAACCACATATTTAATGAAGATGTGTGGGTGAACTCTGATTAGCCACTTTCTGGTGTGACCAGCCCTAAACTTGTAGTCCAAGCTGAGATAACCCTGATGACATCACTACGACATCATCAGGGTTACTTTCTCAGACTTGACAAAGCTCCTCCACAGAGGGCACTGTATTTCACAGGCTGAATTGTAGCTACTCCTTATGACTAGCAGTGGTGTATAAAGTACCTGAACGCCACACTTGAGTAAAAGTACAAGTATCTCATCAGAAAATGACTTTGGTAGAAGTTAAACTCACCTGTTGTAATATTACTTGAGTAAAAGTTTTAAAGTATCTGATATTTACTGTACTTAAGTATCAAAAGTAATTTTCTGATATTAAATGTACTTAAGTATTTAAAGTAAAAATACAAGTAAATGCTGTTAATAAAAAAGCAAGCAGTCAGAATTTTGTGAATTATGACGTTTATTCTTTTAAGTTAAAAATGGAGCGTACATTACACTTGAACCTCACTGTACTTGAAATTCACAAGAATTTAAAGAACAAAATCCTTTGTTTTTCCTTCCCTCCCATTCCTTTATTCGTCCTTTATTCATCCAAAATTGAAACTTAACCACGCTTTGAGAGCACTTGTTTGCACTTGCGCATTATCGTGATTAACCAGCGATATAACTTGCAAGCTAGCTTGCCAAATCTGCTTGCTTGCAGTCTGTGTTCCAACATCATTAGGCTCCAAATTTCTTCCGATTTTATTTTGTAGTAACGATGTAACAAAGATGCTTACGGGAAATGCATCGGAGTAAAAATACACATTTTATTTAGAAAATGTAGTGGAGTAAAAGTGAAAGTTGACAGAAATATAAAAACTCAACTCACTGATACTTCCAAAAAATACTTAAGTAATGTAAGGAAATATTATTACTTCGTTACATTACACCACTGATGATGAGTCAACTGACTTTAGTGGGGGGCCCCTTTAACCAGAAATCAGACTATAACATTTTTGGATTGATATAATGGAGGTTTCACCATTTGTTCATTTGTATACTTATGGATTTAACTTTTCATTTAAAGGGGTAACGTATCCCAGAGTCCCCTATACCATGAAACAGGTATAAGAGAGAGTCAGGTGTCACATGAGAGTCTATTTTCTAACCATTACAAGACTAAATTTCTGCTCCTGTGCCATTTGAGCACATGGATTGTCAATATCTGCACAATGTCTCTGCTGTCTGCAACTTCAGACTAAATACATTGGTATATTGGTATTGGTGCCAGGCTTCAAAAACCATTATTGGTCAAACCCAAGTGACCAGTAGAGCTACAAAGATTAGAGGACAGAGAAAGCAGATGCCAGTGTAATTCATGAACTCCAGCCTGAGAGGAAACAGAGCTGCTTGCCGTCAAGTCACCTACCCTTACGAAGGGGAACATCATGATTAATGTTGTGCTCCTACCTGTTGAATCGTTTTGTACGCCCCCACTGGACAACAGGCAGGAGTCTGAAACAGAGATATAGTGGGCCAGAGCAGAGGCTTTGGAGAAGGTGGATTAAGATTAAAGAGATGCTAGTGACAAGCCTCCATCCCTAGAGAAGGTCGTTCTGACCCACGGGTTTAGGTAACAGTGACAGGGTCATGGGAGGTGACGGAAGTTCACTTCAGGCGAGAAGGGAAACTTACATATTGTGTATAACCTGAGCAAACAAACCCTCCCCAAGCTTAATTAAAGTGATTACATGACTGGGCCATTCATAGCATGTTTGCACAAGCTGTTAGTAAAAGTTAACTTCCCCTGTTAAATGAAAATAAGCACAAATAAACAATAATTACACGGATCCCTAACCCTTCATATGGCTCTTGCTGCTTAGTCACGTCCCTTGAATCACTACCTTGGATAAACCCCAAAGGAACACACAGCTGAGGACCTCAGAACCTATGACTCATGAGCCCATAATGTGACAGCTTTTATAATGGAAGTCAATGAGAGGGTGCATCAGGAGTAATCAGCAGTGGCATGGCTATATACAGTAAGAATCTTCTCTCTTTTTCTGAATGTTACCAAAACCAGCTTGGATTGTGTTTGGTTTAAATCTGATGGAATAATTATCATTGCAGCAAAAGTCTTGATCTGTATTTGATACTGACTTCAGCTTCAGGCAGCGTGAAGATGAAGATGTTCTTCAAAAAGAGGATGTGCAACTTTATTCAGGTAAGAAATAGACAGAAAGTTACTCCTAGGGTGTTCTAAAAACGAATGTGGTACGATAAGAGAAGAAAAAAATTGACACAGGAGTCTGGACCATTTAGGACCAAGGTGTGATCTTGCAGTGAAGGATGATACAGTCTTTACAAGCAACCAAAACAGGTTTAATGCACTGTAAAGTATGTCTGCAGACAGTTGGTGATAATTGGTTTAATTCAGTCTTCATGCACAGTGCTGGGGCTGTAAAAAATGTCACTTCCCCCAAGTGACTTTGTTTCAGTAGTGAAAGATGTTCCTCTGTATGCAAAGTCACAAATTCTGTAATTGTGGTGAGAAGGTTTGGTTCCAATGTCGTTTCACTTGTTTGGCGAACTTCTTAGACAAAAGTTAAGTTCACTGCATGTTAATAGGTTTCTGTAATTTGATTACCTGCAGATTTGTTAGGGCATTTGCAGCAACATCTGCATCGATGAAAGGCAGGTTCTGTATTATTACAAAATCACATAGATTAGGTAATATTCCACCATAGGAATACAAGATGCATTAGACTTAATTGGAACTTTGAGAGACAGGGTGCATTGCTCAGCTTAGCTTAGCACAAAGACCTGGAAGCAGGGAGAAACGGCTAACCTGCCTCTGTCCAGTGGTAGCAGAATTCATCTACCAGTGCCTGTAGAGCTCACTAATTAACACCTTGTACCTTGTTTGTTTAATCCGTATATAACAACAATTTGCCATTTTACGGGGGTTACGTGCCGGGCCCTTTTTTGGTTGGGAGTGGTATTTCCTAAGAGTCTCCACTGGTTGCCTGGCAACTGCTAAGAGCCAAGAAATGGTGCAGCACCTGCTAACCCTGTAAAATGTTGAAACTGAAGTTTTTACGCTTTTTACCTTTTTATACAGTTTAAACAAACAAAATATAACTGTTAAGTAGTGAGCTGTAAGGGTGCTGGTGGGCGGAGCTTGTTATCATTGGCCTGTTTGGTCTGTGTGCTAAGCTAAGCTAACTGGCTGATAAAAGAGTGGTGTCCATCTTCTCATCCGACCCCCCACCAGAAAGCAAATCCATTTGATTCTAACTGATCTATACAACATTAGTTAATGTTTTATTGACCATTAATAACACCATTAGTTACAACTTTAACTTATAAAACCTTTATAAATGATGCCTTATAAGAAAGTGGTAGGACTTGAAACAAGAAAGAACATTATTAAGAAAATGTAACTTGTTTCAAGAGAATCCCTGAGACCAGTGTTAGCACTGGGAGGAAGAGATGTTTTCCCGGTTAGCTGGATACACTGTTTTAAGAAAATTAAGATTTTCAAACTCTCCCATGGATTCAGTGATTTAGACAGCCTACTTTTTGCAGCGTGATGCCTCCCTCCCTCTCTTTCCCTCTGCTGGCCTCGCCCCAGAACCGGCGTAAACCATCGACAGTATGTTCGCAGGCTCGGGCTGTGTACTAGGAAACATGAGCAGGGTGAGATATTCAGAGTCCCGGGCAGCGCGGCGCAGGCCGCCGGATAAAGCAGAGGAGGAGACGGCGGTCCGTGTGGTTTGAGCTCAGGATCTCAGGACGGGAACATGTGAGCAGGGAATGGGCGACTGGAAACAGGATTATTGTTCTACACAGCAGAGAGACGCAGGAGGGGCCCGGGACAGGTAACTGACCGAGATACACTGACACACTGATTACTGTTGTAGGAATGGACCGATAGGCTCAGCTTTCAAATGGTACTCAGGTTATTAAGGTTCGGAACCAGGGATGTAGTGAAGGATAAAGCCACCTAAAGCCAGTTTACTTAACTTTGAATGGACAGGACTGAGTTTACACTGCTCTTTATTCTGACATCAGTCTTCATGACTTAAATTCTTCTAACAGTATAGATATTGTATATATTATACTGTAATATAGATATGAATTCTAAATCCACTGCCAGAATAATGTTTTGGTTTATTTCAGTGGACGTCATGACACGGTAGCCTACCGTACCACATCACGGTGCGTCTTTTCCCCTGACAGATTCAATATTCAGCCTGTGCAGAGAAATTCTAAATTGAAACTGAAGAGAAAAACAAAATGTCACGTTGCTGCAGCCTGCAGTGTTGTTTGTTTTGCATTAAAAAGGGAGAGCCGGACCAAAATAAAGCATTCGGGGTTTATAGCGATATGCGACCGCAGTGCAGAAATATTCCAGATTCTAACTCTAAAACACATTTAGAAAAACTTTTTTTTTTCTTTTTTTTTTTTACAGTCCAGACCACCGAGTCTGTATTGTAGCGTACACTGTTGTAAGTCACCTGTTCTCCCTAGTTGTTTATAGAAAATAAAGTGAAACTGTATTGAATAGAATTGATTGGAATTTTGTCACTTGTTCTAAGAAAAATCAGGTTTGAAGCTGAGTAGGAGAATAAACAGTCTCATGAATAGGGTTTTATTGCAGCGCGGCATTGAGTAAAATAAAATGCATTTACCCATATTAGTCACAATGGACTTGCTGTCTGCACTGATAATCATTATGAGCACCCTTCCTCTTCATTTTTTTCTTTGCTCGTTTCCAAAAACTATCTGTAGCACTGACTGCACACCTAACTGGAAGCGATTCTTTAGGCTTCACAGAAATCATTTGTTATGAATTGGAACTGCAGATACAAATGTTTACAAAGAGCGACCTTATAATGACGCATCACAACAGCGCAGTTACGCACGTTCCGCCTTAGCTCAAAACAGCCCGCAGGCTGTTTTATTCAGTGGATTTGTATGTTGTGCAGGCATACAGTGGAGGGTAACCTAATAACACACGCCGGAGTGAAGGTGTCAAGTTATAATTTATTCTAGAAATGCGTGTTTTCCAGGACAAGTATTAAATGCTTATCTGGAGATGATTTTTGCTGATATAAAAGGATTTTGTTCTTCTGATCATCACCGACCAAAGGCCATATTTTAGTTCATGACCACATCACAGTTTAAGTTTTTGTAAAGACTCCTTTTGTAAAATATCCACTCTTGTTCCACAGGAGAGACACGGGGACACTGTGACACACCGAGGAGATTCTTTTTTTGTTCCTTTTTAATTTTTGCGCATCAGAGAAATCGGGGGAATATCTGGCCAAAGATGAACACCATTGTGTTTAACAAGCTGAGCAGCCAGGTCCTGTTTGAGGAGAAGGCGAAGGAGGTGGAAATGAGCAGCAGAAATTATCTAGAAGTCATCGACGGACAACATCCAGACCTCCTCTCTAGCAACCAGACCATCAGAGACAACCAGGCCATCAGACACAGGCGGAGCGGGTTTGTGGAGCATTCTGCATGTGTTTAACGCTGCCGGTCAGCATGTGTGACATGAATTAACATGTGGATTAAGTGGAGTCTGGGGTTACTGATGAGGAATACCTCTATTTCACGGTTATTTCACACGTTAGCAGCAGAGAGAGTGGACAACAATGATGGTTTTGTTATCAGAGCTATGTGGTTCTCTCTACACCTTGTGCGCAAAATTAAGACAAGATGAGAGAGATCAAGCCTAGGCAGGGTCAAATTCCTATAAAATTACATTGGTGATCTATATATATGCACGAGCCTCCTTGAGTTATAATACATTGCTGTTCATTAAATTTAGAACTGATAAAATTGTTTCTGCAGCTGTGCGTAATTTACACATTTAGGCACACAAATCAAAAAAGGTGCGCGCGGATAAAATATCCACATGGAAATTATTTTATAGGTCTAAAACTATAACTACTTATTCTTTACATCTCAAGACTCAAACACCAATTTGATTATCCAGTCTGACTTTTTTCATGTGGCTTCAATACAACAGGATGTGATAGATCAGGGGGATTCATATTTACCGTTCCCCAATCTGGTCTTCATTTAGGTGTTGATGTTCACAGCTAATCTTAAAATTAATAAGTAGGTCAGCCGTGTTCGGTAGCGTGTCTTATAGAGGTCTCCATCTGTTTCCAATAAATAAATGTGCCCTTCAACTCTCTATGTGGTCTGGTCAATCACATAAGGGCCAAGTGTTTTTTTAAATTTTTTTATAAATGTGTATTTTATTTTGTTATCCTCTTATGTGACTGGGAGCAGGTGTAAGAAGAGATCATCTAATTCAATCATTTGTTATGCACTATTTGCATGTTTATTGGGCTCATTTGAGAGAGAGAGAACAGAGAGATATGAGTGGCCTTAAAAGTCTCCTTCAATAATAAGAAAGAATATTATGAGTTAGTGAACTTATGTGACTGTAAGGTGTCACCTCAAGGGAAGCATCAGTACTAACGAAGAACATTAAATTATTAAACAGAGGTGTGTGTGTGTGTGTGTGTGTTTGAACCAAAGTTCAGAACAAATGTAAAATGTCCTTTCGGATGTTCATACTGATCTAGATTACAAGGAAAATATTTGTAGAACATGAACCTCAGGCAGACTTGAGGTTAGACTAAAATATGTTACATCTGCAGTCAGTGGAGCCCTTTGGTGAGATAAAGGGAGAAGCGGAGCACGGCGCCATACTGACATCTACAGGTTCATAAAACCTGGAGCTAAGGTGAGACTGAGTCTTTCACAGACCAGGACAACCAACAGGCTGCTTGAGGCGGACTTGAATGAAAAATGTTTTAATATTCCTTTAAGAACTCACAGGGTGTCTGTGTTCCTCAGTAATCATATTTTGTGGTGTTTTATCTTAAATATCCCTGCTGTATTCTTATAAGAGCTGTAGCTGTACTCACCACTGAGCTGCTGATTTGGGACTTCAGAATATATATATTTTTAATCTCCACCCCATGATATATTCCTGCTGTGATGTTTTTATAGCATGCTCTGGACATGTATCGTAGCCCTTTTCTGTAAAGGGAAACCAGAAGTATAATTTCAGTGTTTTTGTCAGTCCCTTGTGTGATGGCTTGGCTGCGACTGTGACCCGGCTACATTGTTCTTGATCCACTTCTCCTGGGTGTGAAGTGGTAATCTGGCACAAACGTGTGTCTGAGCAAAGATGTTTTTGTTTGTTTGGTTGCAACGTGTTGGCGGTTTGTGGGACACGCAATGAAAAATAAACTGTGAGTGGCTGTTTCTCTCTCTCTCTCTCTGCCCCTGTCTGATCCAGTCTCTCTCTCTCTTGCTGTGTCTCTATAGTCTCTCTCTCCTTTAGCTTAATTGCAGCGCTTTGGGTGAGAAAATTGTACACTGTATAGAGTGTTCACTTTATGTGTCATGACTAACGAATTCAGACAACATGCCCGGACTCCCACTTGCAGCTGCACAACATTGTCTTGTTGACTTCAGTAAACAACATAATCCTGGTTTCTTTTATGGCTTAAAAACCAGATTTTACTTTTTCATTTGAAAAAGGAGAAATTGAAATCTAGACTGTTTACCACCATTTGATCCTGATATAATGAGCAGGATGTCACTGACACAAATCATCCTTCCTATACCTATAAAGAAAGACTAAATCCTGCATGTTTATTTGTTGGCAGATTTCGAATTAAAGAGTCATCTGTAAAAAGAATAAATGTACTAGATAGAAAAGAACAAACAGTCCAGGTTTAGATAAAAAATAAAAAAAAGCTAACACCCCCAAAAATGTGTCCCATAATTCTCTTATACATGGACTTTCCAGGTTTTATGTGTGCATTTCTATAATATCTTGTAAGAGGTTTTACTGCAGTCAGTTCTATCTACAGTTCTGACATTATTCTACCTGTTCCTCTGCAGGGGTCGTCCCAGCGGCGGTAAAGTGCGACACAAGCGCCAGGCCCTGCAGGACATGGCGCGGCCGCTCAAGCAGTGGCTCTACAAGCACCGAGACAACCCCTACCCCACCAAGACGGAGAAGATCCTGCTGGCCCTCGGCTCGCAAATGACCCTGGTCCAGGTAAGTCCACTCTTCTGCTGGCTTCCATCAAGCTGCTGGTCAGGTGATAAAGAAAAAATGACGCTAAGAAAGTGAGGTATTTCTCAGTATGTGTGTGTGATGAGAGTGTGATCAGTGAGGGAAGGAGTGAAATTGGATTTCTGCACTTGAGTTTCTATCTAATCCGGTCTGAAAAGCTGGATTTTGACTTGTAATTGCAATTAGGAGCTGTTTATTTTATAGTACTTCTTCCAAATGCTACAGTTGGCCATTCTGTTCATTCTTTTTTTTTATTTCACTCAGATGTGAAAAAAAATGACTTCAGTTATAAATAAAATTTGGAGTTATCTAGAGCAGTGGTTCCCAACCTTTTTCACTTAAGACCCCTTAAAAAACTACTACTTGATGATTCTTATCATGTGGCCAAGAAGTGATTTCATTTTTTTGTATTTTCTTATATTGTAGATTTTAGATGCATGAACAGATACAACTATTCAGAATTTCACAAGAAAATTAATCTTATTTTGTGTAGCAGAAATGTATTTTCTTCTTTTTCATTCTTTGGTTTGTCTCTTGAATCCTTATATCTATCTTCAGACCCCTTGATGGTCCCGACCCACAGGTTGGGAACCACTAATCTAGGTGTAGTTGTACTGTAGTTATAAATGTGGGCTTTAAGTTCTATTGCACCCTCTACTGATAACACAAGAGTACAGTGGACATCTTGACTAGCTCATGACAAACTGACCACTGAAAGGAAAACCCAGTGGTGAATATGAGTGTGTTTTGTGTCTGGCACTTGCAGCTGTGTATGTACAGTATCATCTGGCTGACAAGGTCACCGATACGGCCTCAGAAAGTCTGCAGCGGTTTTTTTTTTTTTTTTTGGGCCGCCGGCCATGATGCTTAATCTGGTTCTCATTTTGGGAGCCTGATGGAGCTGTTTGTTTTGGTGAGGGCGAGCAGAGTGCAGAGGAATGCTTTGTGTTGGACACCGGGATGCTGGGCCGCGAACACACACACACACACACACACACACACACACACTCCCTCACACACGCATATATTTAAGCTGACACCCAAATACCAGCAGCAGTGTCAAAGGTCAGTGGATGGTTTCTTGAAATTGGGTGATGACAGGCAGGTCAATCATTTTCATCACATTTTTCCAACATGTAGGAGGTCTTCTGTGGGTAAATATGTGAGTATTTTACTCAAGTCATTTTTATTGTCCTTTGATTTTCTGTTGATTAAACATTTACATGCTTAATATGCTGCTTTTCTTTGTTTTTTATTTTTGTAAATAACATAAAAATGGAATATCTTATTGTTTTGGACTAATGGTGAGACAAAACAAGCAATTTAAAGAACACGTGATGGGTGTTTTTCACTATTTTCTGACATTCGTGGAGGCTGAGAACTACCTAGTTCTTCCACTGTTTAGTCCAAACAAACCACTGCTGCCTCTGCCAGCAATGTAGAACACATCACTTCCTGTGCATTTTTCCCTGTAAACACCCACCTGGCACCAGGTGTTTAAAGCAACTAAATCTGTCATGTTTTAGCAAAACAGCCCCTTTTTTCCATGTAAATGTTGTGCTAGTACACCGGTGCCATCTCTCCATCACCGTTGAAATCCTTTGCCACGTGCCTGCATGCCGTCTCCTCTACGGTACATACAGTGCAGACAGGCCACGGGTGAAAGAGCTGGTTTGGCTGCCCCCTTTTTTAATTTCTCTGGGTGTCATCGGAGCAGGCGTGCCATCCTTTCGCTTTTTATCTCCCCCCAGTTGACAGCCGTCTTTCCCCCAGTCCTCATTAGCGAGCTGTCCCACGTCTCGCCTCGTCTCACCTCTCCTCGCCTCCCCTCTGGCCAAGCCACATGTACTAGATGCCGCCTTCCCCCCGGTGTGCCACAGCGCTGGGCTGGAGACAAAGGGATGTGGGAAGGTCTTAGTTAACGAGAAACACGATACTGAAAGAGGGGATGAGAAAAATAAGTACTCTAGCATAAGGCCCCTGTCCCAACCCCTTCATAAGCCGCTTGAAGTCTATTGAGCATGAAAAGTTATTCTAGTATAACATCTAATGGTCTCCCTTCCCAGTGAAAGGAAGAGCGCTGGCTCAAGTGTCTTTTTTATTGCATCTTGAAGACAGCGTTGGAAAAAATGTATTATCGGAGCGAGGCTGTGCGAGTCCAGAATAAGCACGGGGGGACGTATATCTCGGTCGGAACATTAGTTAATGAAACGTTGCGTTCGCTGGCCATCCGGCATTTGGAGGGTGTTAAATGTTTCTGCATGGCGTTGATACAGAAAAGATGCATGCCGGGGTGTCTCTCCGGAGCGTCTGGGATGTTTCTTAAAGCTCAGTTTCAGAGAGCGGCTCTGCAACCCGACTCTGTTTCTGTCTTTTGCCTCGAGTCTCTCTTGGTTTTTCTGAATGAGACTGATGGCAGGCAGAGAGCAGACGTTTTCATAAAGGATAGTCTTAGCTTTGCTATGGATGTGGAGGTGTTTGGAATCAAAACAATAACATGTGTTTCTATTTGCTGTGTTCTCCCACTTCCTTCTAATTCTCTTCATCTCTCTTTCTCTCAGGTCTCCAACTGGTTTGCTAATGCCAGGAGGCGGCTGAAGAACACGGTGAGGCAGCCAGACCTGAGCTGGGCACTCCGGATCAAGCTCTACAACAAATACGTTCAGGGCAACGCAGAGAGGCTGAGCGTCAGCAGCGACGACAGCTGCTCAGAAGGTACAACTCCTTCCCTCTTCCCTCTTGAAAAAAAAAAATCATGATAACATTTTTGGCCATATCGCCCAGCCCTAAACCCTCCTGGAGGGTTTAATGAAAGACGCTCTTGTGTCGCATTATGTGAATTGTAGGATCCAGCGTTTTCGGAGCTTCACCATACCAGAGACTGAAAGTCTGGACAGTTTAGCCCCTGCTGCAAAGATTTTGACCATTCTTATTTTAATCTTCTCCTGTCTCTTTTGAGTCCCCCAACTTTATGAAAGTGCAATACTGAATTGAGAACCCCTTTAAAACTGTTTTTCCAGCAAAGATAGGGTTACATAGCACTCTCTCTCCCCATGGTATAAATAACAGCATTAACTGAAATGATGAGGGCCTTACAGTGGTGATGATTACCTAATCTTGAGGCCCTGTCTTGTAGATGGGCCCTGTGTCAAACCATTGTTGTTATTCAGTTGATATTGCGATTAGACGGTACGTTTGTCTAACAGGTGGTAGTAAATTAGGAATGCTGGTTGGTATCTGGATCTCTAGGCAAAATATAATAAAGCTACCATTTTATCAGTATATATAGTACACAGTGCGTAGAGATCAGGAGGAGTAGATGTTAAGTGGGGGCTCAGAGTTCATATTTGCTCTGCCTTATGGTGGGTTAATCCAGCAATGCATATAATTCTCAATTACTTGCTATAAAAATACTTAAAACAATGTCAATATCACTATTTATGTAGCACTTTTCCCTCATTTCCAGCACAACAGCAGTGTTAGTAATGTCTGTGACCCTTGACCTCTTCAGTTATGGTTGCTTGTAATGAAGACCTGGGAAGTTTGGGGTTATTCTACAGTTTTCTTCTATTCATACTTACTCTAGATGAAAGCTAAAGATACATTAATATCCTTGAATCTACATCTGAATCAGAATTTTTGATTGGCAGGATTTAACATTAGGTATTCATTTCATGCAAGCATGGTGGAAAACTTTCCATTTGCATAACTGCTCTATCCATCACTCTGATGGATGATCGAGGCTCAAGGTTCATTTAATTGTCATTTTACAACACAGAGTTGCACAATGAAATGTACGCTGTAGCCCCTTCACACTACACACACATTAAACATATATACAAATATTTAAATTTGAATAGAATAAAATTAAGCAATATATACAGTTACTTATACTTGTATGTGTATACATACAGAAAGTATGTACAGTATGTGCACAAAGAAAGACTTAGTTTATAGTTGGAATGAGTGTAGTGCAAAAGGTAGTGGTATATAATATACAAATCAATCAATCAATTTTTATTTAAAGCGCAGAATCACCATGCAGCATGGTCCCAATACACTTTAAAGAGAATACATAGGACAGAACATTGAACAAGCGAATAAAATAACAATAATAATTAAAATAAAAAAATGTTAACAGGATGTTTGAATACCACTTCAAATATATCACATCAAAATTGCTCAGGGTCACACACCCTGGTGTGAACCTGATGCTCTTTGTACAGAGTGACCAGGAAAATCTTCTTACATCATGCATCTTGTGCCCCCGAAATTCAAATCTAGACATGAAATGAGGCCAAAGGCCAGGCAATCTCCTCATGCGCCCGTCCAAAAGCGGGCTGATGCTATGCAGAGCCATGTTCTGGATGTATATAAATGGCGGGTGTGTGACCCAGCCGAGAGACGCCGAGGCCGGCGGGCTGCGACACGCTGTCATTAAGACACCCCGCTGAGCCAACCTCTGTCTCCCAGCCTGCAATTGAAAACGAGTGGCTCTCTGTCAGCCGTGTATTTACAGCAACTGCCTTTTTCTACTCACTGACAGCACTGAAAACATGGTCAGGAAACAAAAAAAAATATAAAACATACATACTCACGCAGTGAGAGAATGAACAGAAAGGAAGAGTGCTGTGGTGTCAGTGATCTCTAATTAAATTTTTGAGGAGGAGCGGCCGAGCATGCGGCTGAAAGAGGAATGCGTGCATGCTGTTTGCATTGTGTCCGCCACAGGCCACTGTACCACCGGAGCCTCGGTATATCTCCCTAACTCTTCTCCCTGTCACATTATGGTTATGAAGCTATCCGCAGCCTGCTCCCACTTCTGACCCATGCGCTAAAAGGCCCTCCATTATGTTTTTAAGCCTATGCTTTTGTTCCAGAGGCTATTTATGGGGCCAGACCTGACCCCACTGACTCGGCGTACATTCTTCCAACAGTCCTGAAATGGTCCAGCTTGTTTTGTAGCTACAGTAGCAAGTCCAAGAGATAAAGTGTTGTTTTCTGCCTGGGATCTGGAAGACACGCTGTCATGTAGGTGTGAAAAATGTATTATTTATGATTTATTTAAAAAGGTGGGAGACCTAGATGTAAAAGGACACTGTCATGGGATTATAATGGCAGGTCAGATTTATTATGTCTTGCGTGGTTTCAGAGGAGATGCTGCAGCGCTCGCTGATTTCTACCTCAGACAGCACAGTGGAAGGAGAGCTACATCCATGTGTTTCTGATATGTGGGAGCTGTAATTTTAATTTGGCCCAGACTGAATCAAAAGTCCAACCTGTCCAAATTTCAAAATTACAGTCTTGGCAGGGATAGTATCTAGGGTGAACTTCTCCCTGATTTTCCTCCTGCCAGAGGATATCTGGTTTTTCAGTACGGTGTTTTATCTTTCCTCCCCGTTTCTTTCATCAGGTAGGGACCTGTGCTTTAATTCAATTTCTCTGGCTGCAGAGCACCCTGGAAATCATTTATTTCTGTAGAAATAGAGGGGCATAGTGCTCATGATGGAGAGGAAATAGACTGCCATCCGTTATGGTTTGGTAATGCGTCTTAAGTCTCGGCTGGGCTTTCTGCTCTTGAGGCGATGCCAACAGGAGGGCAGGAGTGCCAGGTTGAAATCTCCCTGCCCTGGTATTTACATTCAAGATTAGCAGAAGGAGCATTTGCTGAAGAAAATGTGTGTGAATGCTACGTGCATTTTATGCATTACAATATTTAACTCAAACTATACATGTCATGATAATGAACATTCACAGTTGATCAGTGTGCAATAATGAACATTTAAAAATCTGAATGGAGTTTGTACTGTAAGCTGAGATTTAAATACGATGGATCTCTATAGAGACTGCTTTTAACTGTTAAAAACAATGTATTATTATATTAGTTATCAATACGAAAAAGCATCCACCCGTGATTTGACCTATAGATACAAATGTTTTTTGAAAATTTTGTATTTCAGGAATAGCTCATTAAATATGCAAATGTATGCATATTTTATGAAAACACAGGAAACTACATACAATTACGCACATATCGTTATGCGTTTTTGAGTTACATGTGATCAAAAAAGGCACATAAGAATAAAAATAGAAAGAAGTATGCAAGACAATATGAGTGTGAATGAGTAAAAATACTAGGAAACTTTGGAAAATACATTACTGCATTGGATCTAAATTATTTTTTTATGATTTTGCCCCTTGATGCTGTAGATGGGGACAACCCTCAGAGGACACAGAGCGGCCCAGAGGAGCTCAACAAACCCATGTACCAGAGCGTGATCAAGAAGGAGGGCTCCTCCATGGTGGGAATGGCCATGGGGATGGGGATGGGGATGGGGATGGGAATGGGAATGGGAATGGGAGCGGGGCTGCGCTCGGCCGCTGAGGCCGCCTCACTGGCCGAGGACTACGTGTCTCCACCCAAGTACAAGAGCAGCCTGCTGCACCGCTACCTGAACGACTCGCTGCGCCACGTCATGGTGGCCAACGCCGTCATGGACGCTCGCAAGAGGAACCACTCCGGCTCCTTCAGCTCCAATGAGTACGACGACGAGCTGCTCTCGCCATCCTCCTCTGAGGCTGAGGCGAACTTTGTTTATCGGACTGGTAAGGAGCCACATTTCTTACATTCTTTCCCTTCAAGAGTCTCCCTCACACACACGACATCCTTCACTTTTGTTCTTTTTTTGTCCCCTCCATCTGCACATTTTGTTTTAATTCCTGCAGCTGGTCCATTATTTCCAACTGTCTGCCTCTCAGCCCGTCCTCCTGCCTCTCTCTCTATATAACACTGCTGCTGCCTTCTCACACTGTTTTCTTCCACCTCCCTACTTTCTTTTAAGATGGTGCCGAATGTGAATCTTGTCACTACTGAAATGGAGATGCAGTAAAGAGGGCCCCAAGCCTTTAAAAAATGTTAGATTTAAGTGAAGCCCAGTGTGTCCAAAACACAGCAAAACACATTCACATATCCACAGCAGAGGAGACCATGTGCTGTCACACACTCACACAAGCACACTGGCTGTCACTCACCCACTCCAGCCGAGCAGAGAAGGAATTCCCCCCAGCCAGCTCCTCTGACCAGGCTTTAGCAGGCCAGACACAACAAGGCCATGTGGAACATGCTCACTTTCAGACTACTGTTTGGCATGCCTTTGATCCTGCCTTAAGGTCCTGCTGAGAGAGCAGGGGCAAGGCAAACAGGCTGTGTTTGTGTGTCAGAAGAACACCGTGTGTGTGTGACATGTAAAAGCATACATTTCTTTTTTTAGACAAAGTGAATATCACCTTTTAAGAAAAGTAAAAATGGTAAAAAAAAAAAAATGTAATCTTAATCAAAACAAAGTGGAATCTCTTTATTTAGGTCACTTGTCATTTATATTATTGCTGCTGATCTTATGGTCTACAGAGTGAAAAACACATTCCAGAGTGAGATAAAACAAGATAAAGTGTTTCTTTGGTTTTGTGAGAGCTAGTGTTGTATTGTTTCTTTTTGCTTGCACAATATGTTGTTTCTGGGTTTTCACAGCAACTGGAAGGAAATAATCCTTTAAAAAATGTCACCTTGCTTACAGGCTTAATTATTAGCATGTGTTTTTATTTAGAGCGTCTTTGTTACAGCAGTTCATTTCAAGGTAGATTCAACATTGTAAACTTTTCAAAATCAATGACAACCAAAAGAAAAATATGGCACCAATTGTAAAATGATATAGGAAATGTAAAGTAGATATAGACAAGAAATACATGGGATGTAATCACTGTAAAACATACAAGAATTTAGTGGAATCAACTAATTGTTTATCATTAATTTAATGTAAATATGTTTTATTAATTTTACATTAATTCAACTTAACATTTTTGTTTTTATTTTCAGACAATTTATAGACTTATAAACACGAGTTGAAGTCTTGTGACTTGAAATGGTGAGTAGAATGAAAGTGCTGCTGAGTGTTCATTAAGCCTCTTATTATATTAGTAGACTTCCCAGCATGCATTGTTTGAGGGTTAAAACTCTCTAGGGACACTTTTTTGTAATTTGTAGGAAAAAAAATGCATGCGGCTTCATATGTTGTCTTTATTTTACATTTAAATAACTCATGAGCTGACTTGGAGCCAATTATTCAAGTTGAGTTCAGTTAATTCGCATTTTCAAGGCAGCAGGGGCTGATGTTCTCCTAACTGTGTATTTAGTGTCAGGCCTTTGCAAATCACAAAACTCTGCAGAAGACTTTTGCTTCACGCTTCAGCTCTCAAGTCGTCTGAGCTGTGAACAATCGAGGTCAGATCTGCCCTAGTTCTTCTTCAGCTGAGAACACTGGGCCTTTGTTCAGCCAGACTTCATAACCAATAGTAATGTTTTCACTTTCTGTTGAGCATGGACAGGACCCGGAGGGGGCGGATTTGAAAGTGTAGGTGATGGAGTGACGGGGGACAGGGGGCTTCGTGCGGGGAAGAGCAGATTTTATTGTGTTTCATTCAAAGCTGCTCTTATGGACAAATGTGTTTCATATTATCTGAGCATGAAGGAGGGTGGGGGTGTGTGTAGGGGTTTGTATGAAATGCATCACCAGCTGCGACAGTTACAATCCTCCTGATCGAAAAACTTAAAACCCTGTGACCTGAACGTACATCAGGGCTTTTTCAAGCACCTGCTGGGACTCACAGATGGAGAAAGAAAGAAAGCGATGGATAGACCAAGTGAGACTTATAACTCCCTCTCTACCAGACTTTAATAAGTGAAATCCCAAAAAAAGGATTAATTCACCTGGCTGGCCTGCTGTTTTTAATAGAGAGTAACTATTTTATCTCCATGGTTAATATAATTTCTTGGCGCTGACGTCTCCCTCTTGGATTTCTCAGGCTCTGGCACCTTTACAGAAGTGTTACTCTGTTACATGCAAGAGAAGCTTTTGAATCCACACATGGAAAGTTCTCCGAGGCGGTGTTGTTGACTCATGGGATCGAACACCTGCTGGGGCCCTCCCATCCGATCGAAACGAAACAGAGAAAAGTCAAGAAAATGAAATTTTAATTCCTCATCTGATCTCGCCGACGCAGACAGGGCAAATGAAAGAGGGAGGAGGAGAGAAATCATTTTAAGCTCAGGTTTGCATCATTTCCTCTGAAGTTTTTTCTCTCATGGCTGCACTTTCCAGGTATTTTTGTAGTGAACACATTCCTCTTTTACAAACAGTTTTATTGTGTTTTTATAATAAGAGAAAAACGTTTCCCTGAGTAGCAGATTTCATATCAATCTGTATGTTATATGGAGAAAAAAAAAGACGGAATAAATCAGACTTAAACTCTGTGAAGATTCCCCCCACTTTTTTTCTGACAATGACAAAATGTCAATTTTCAGTCAGCAGGGAGGAAAAGAATTTGAACTTGAAAGAAAGAGCACAATCGGTGTCTTTTGGCACATTCTTTTGTCGAATTCCTGCCTGTAAGACAATTTTGATTGGTTCACGCAAATGTGGCGTGCCTGGCAACCATCATCCCATTGGCTAAGAGTCCATTAATGGGCCAGTTGGCTGTTGTGGCCGCAGCCTGAGCCCACAGCCTGAGCCCACAGTGTTATCTGTGACTACAGAGGGCAGTCAGACGTGGCAGGAGATGGAGAGTGTAGATTTACCCCAGTGGAAAACTACACTTCTACTGGCTTGAAAAAGGACTCACACACTTGCACAGACACACTAATGTACCATTCGCAGGCCTCATACAAGCACACGCGCACACACACATCCAGTGCAAACACCCACATGCACACACACCTACAGTCCAAAGCCTGTGGGGAATTTCATTGAACACAAGGAGCAGTAGAATTCCATCACACAGGCCAGGGGTTTCATGCCAAATTACCCTTTAATGGGATATTAAATGGCAGGAATCTGGCTCAATGTTTTTCTTCTAGCTCCGTACCAGATTTCGCCCCGTCTGATATCATATAGATCATTATACGCCAAATGACTCCCAACGTTTCTGCGGACGGAGACTGAGAGATCTCGGTCAGACATTTTACACGAGGCTGACAGTGGTTCATTTTCTCAGGTTCTCTCCTTTATGGACTCTGGTTACAGCTGAGTACAGTAGCCTGATGGTGAATGTAGAATGCTTGCCAAGGCTTCTATTGATGTGGAAAAGTACCAATAGCTGAAAGCAAGTCAGTGGCCACCAGCAAGTTTCCAATCATTTGTTTTTATGTGCTGCCTCTTTCCAAAGTGCATCTATTAAGATAAGTTTAAGATAATGCACATTTTTTCCAGTAAACAAGACTTAGATTCTCCAGCCATGCTTGTGGCTATGTGAGCTAAATGCTATCGTCTGCATGCTAAAATGCTCAGAATGAAAATGCTAACATGCTGATGTTTAGCAGATAATCTTTACCGTCTCAGTTTAAGGTGTTAGCATGCTAACATTTGCTAATTAGCACTAAACATAAAGTACAGCTGAGGCTGATGGGAGTTTTGCAGGAATTTGGTCGTAAACAAAAGTAAAAAAAAACTTGACTTGATGATGGAGCTACATGAAAAATTAAGAGATTAAAATGAATTCTGAAGGGAGCATGAATATCTGCCCCTGTCTAAAAATAGAATTTGGTCAAACTGCCAAAATGGCCAAATATATATATGTTTGTCTGTTACTACTGTTTATTGCATTCTGCATCATTCAATATCTAAGTCAGAGATTCTTGGCCATACAAAGCAGCCAAGCCACCTTTATTTTACAGCATTAAAGTGACTTATTTCTAAGTCAGGTGCTGTTCAACACATAGTTTTCTTAGAAACGCGTTCAAAGAAAACAGCAGTGTTTGACGGCAGCCGCTAAGATCCTACGGGCCTTTCAAATTAGGTCACAGCGAGTGCCAGACAGTTATTGAATCCTGGAGAGTTCAGTGGCACTTAAGGAGCTCTGGAGTTGTCCAGGTGAATGGAAGAAAAGTAAGCGTAATGTGGAAAAAAAAAAAGAATGTTTGGATTTCTTGTCTTGAGGTAGAAAGGTAGAAAGATCTGATGGTTGTTCACGATAAAAAGATTTCTATCATGCCTGTTTTCATATTTTTGACTAACAAGATATACTTAACTGGATTTCCTTTACCATTAATGTCTCTCTTGTTTCCTCTCCAAAGAGAAACCCAACTGTGATGATTTATACAGCAGCCTTGTTGAGGGATGGTGGCTGTTGTGTCTGATTTAAGACTCCGATGTCGCGTTCACTGACTGATGAGCGGCGGTGTAATTTACTGTAGGCCACAGAGCAACAGGAAAGACAATGCTCAACGTGTCTGGTGACAATGAGCCACTCCCGGACAGTGATGGATGAGGACTCCTCATCTCAGGAATCCAGAGATGTGGATAGACTGGCTACGATCTGCTCTTTCCACAGTTTCATAGGAAAGGAGAGAGGGAAGACAGAGAGAGGAGGGGGTTTGGGGATGTTGTTCCAAGACAGCAGCTTTCGCCAAGACTCGCTGGGTTCAGGTTGGGCTTTAGGAATCGGTGTGGAAGGGACGAGGAGAGGAGATGAGAGGAGAGGGAGGCACTTGTTCCATCCAGATCTAGAGTTGAGTTTCTCCAGCAGTGGCCTGTTGGGAAAAGAAAGACAGCATGGTGGCAGTGACTAAGAGACACAGAGACCGTGGTTGGAAGAAATGAGAGTGTGTCTCTGTGTGTGTGTTCTTGTATTTCTTCTCACAAAGATAGGGACCAGAGGGAAATTCGCCAGAGTGAGGACAGCTGATTAGGCCTCACTTTATCAAGGGGCTGTTTTAGGAATAGGACTTGGATTTAAGGATTGGGCTGGAATTACAATTTAACTGAGGTGAGGGTAAAGTTCACATTCATATTTTCCATATTTTGTTCATATTTTTGGACTTACCTCTCGTGGTGTCTGGCCGTCTGAATATCTGTCTCTGAAATTTCTGCCAGTGCCGTAGAGATTATGAGAATTGTATTTGTGCTCCTCAGACCATTTAAAACTTTTCAGCAGCAAGGTGTCCCTGTTACACTGGATTATCCAGAGACCTCACTACCAGCTGTTTTCTCTGGTAGAAGACTGTAGTTGAACCAGGGAACCAGTGGTTTCCCAAACTTCTTAAAACAAACTAACAGAAAAAAAAAAATGTGATGAATATATTAAGTGCAATTATTATGGCTTATTCTCAATTATCAATTGCAGATAAATATTGAACTTAAAATAAACAATGAATTAAAATAATGTATGCTAAATGGTTAAATGTATTTCTTCCATTTTACTCAAAGTAAATTGGCTAGCATTTTGTTTTTCAAGGACAAAAAAATGCACACATAACATCAACTAAGAGAGTATTATTTAGCTCTCTTAGTTTCTTTAAGTATTTCAACTTTGAACTTTTCCTTGCAAATTTAACAGCCTTTTTAATATGATGTTTGTTGCTAATTTCTTCTGTTTTGACACATTTGAAACTGTTGTGAATATCAGTGTTTCATCATTTCTTAAGCAGTGAAACACTCTTCAATATGTACTGTAAAAAAAAAAAAAAGGAAATGAACAATTCTTGGCCTGTCCTTAAGGTACACCAGAGTGATGCTGCAGCCATTTTTGGAACCACTGCTGGAGACAGTGAGGTCTGTGGATTATCCCGAGTAACAGGGAAGTTTGTCTGTAGAAAGACAAGTCACTGTTCATTTTTTCAAATGTCCTTTTTCAATGCTGTGAACACCACAAATGAAATTCCATTAACCTCAGTTGTATAAGGGTGGAGGAGGAAATGTCAGAGGCAGATATTTTAATTATCTGAATGGGGAGATATCATTAGGGAAAAAAAGTGTTGTTGTCGAATGAGGACTTACTGTACACTGCAGATAAGCATGGGTAATGTAAAGGGTAAGGATTAGGTATACACTAAGGTAGACCGCCTTAACAAGTGTAGCAGTGCAAACATATTTGTATATACGTGTTGGTGTGCATGGACTACAGGCTCTCCTCCCTTGAGACAGAGTGCAAACATGACTTCCAAATATAGTTTGCAATGATAATCAATGACAGTGATAATGATTTATATATATATATATATGGTATGTTTACAGATGCTACCACCACCCTGGTTAATGCACACGTATATGTCAAAATAAGGGCCTTATATCACATATCATACTTTTAATTCATTTTTGGGTAACACTTTCTATGATGCCCGTGTCTATAATGCATCATAAACAAACTTATAATGCATTATAATCTGCTTATAGCACTGTATAATTATAGTTATAAGCACTCATACATATTCATAATACTATAACACATTATAAAGCATTACACGTTATAAAGCATTTTGACTTATAAGATCAAGTATCATAATACATCCTAATTTCTGGTCACTCACTGACATTTTTTTGCAATTGCTATGATAATTATAATACACTACGCTCCTTGCAAAAAGAAATGTCAGAAATTAGAAGTATTAAGATACTTGTCTTTATAAGAGTGCTTGTAACTATAATTATACAATGCTATAAGCAGATTATAAGTATGTTTATAATGCATATTGACATTGGCGTGATAGAATGTGACATGTGTTACCCATTTTTGCACTCTGTCTCCACAATGTGGAGTCTCCAGTGATGTATATGAAAGGCTGTGAAGTGTCCTTCAGGGTGTGGCTGGTCCAACGGTGGGAACGACTGGGAGTTGGCAGAGGTGAGGTATAATCCTGGCACTCAGCTGTGGTGCAGCTTCATGCGAATGGAAAGGTGGATAAAAAAGACAGAGAGAGAGCGAGGAAGAAAAAAAAAAACCCTGATGGTGAACTTCTGTCACTGAAGTTGAAGGGATATTGGCTTCGGACTACTAGACAGAGGCTGGGTGTGAAGCAAACAGAGAAGACAGCAGCAGACTGAGGCAGTGTTCATTCTAGCTGTCATCTGGCGGAGAAGTGTTAACAGACAAACATCGGCACAGACACTGTTTATATGCGACTCCCTAACATAGAACTGGAAGAGTGGGGAATAATGAGCCCTCTCAACCTGATCGTTTTTAAATCATCAGCACGCCAAGGCTTTTTGGGACACACACACACACAATCAGGCCATCAGAGTCAGAAAACCCAGCTGCCTGCCTAGTCAGGGAAACCGAGCCGCGCTGCCCTGGTCTGTATAAAACACAAATTGTTTCCATTTTAAAAACCGAGCTGTGTCTAGAACAATAGGCTGCCATTGTGTGTTCCCACGGGATGGAGGAGAGCAGAGAGAGGTTTAATGAGAGAACAGAGGTGTGACCTAGCGAGGACACAGACACACACACACACACACACACACACAGAAATCCCCGAAGAGTGTGAGAGGACAATTCAACCTACCACTGTGAAGAATTACAATATAATGATGCAGTGAGTGCAGCGCAAACATATCATTTGGCCTCCAGCTCCCAAAAAAAAAGGATATTTTTGGGCACATGAAAACACTTAAAAATCCGAATAATGTTTACTCGTGGTTTCGGCTTTTTTTTTTCCTAATGTGTGTTTTGTGCACCGCAAACAACAGTCAGTTCTTCCCCCGAGGATGTTACTGAGAAACCTGTGATGAAATGGAAGAGTCGGCATCTTTCGTCTCTTTTGTACCTGCTGTGTCAGAGCAGTGATAACAGGCTCATCTGTTCATCATCAGAGGTGCTGTTAACTAGTGGTGTGTCCCTGTTGTCATGAAGTCAGCATTTGAAGTATGAGCCCTCTGATCCTCAGATGCTATCACTGTCTCCTTTTCAATCTTTCCTGATGATCATTTTCATGGGATCATCTGTTGTCACGCCAAATCCCTATTCCTGATCTCTGCTCATGATGAGCCTGCTTTTTTAAAATGTTTTATTATTTGTCCATGACACCCTGGCGGTCACACCCACACACACATATATAGAGAAGACACTCACACGCTCGCCATGACAACGTATTTACTTCTAAGTCGAGACGCTCCTCTAATTTTGGCTGATTTAAGGGGGCCCTGATTACACTCTGTTTACTGGCACTCGTAAACACAATGACAACCTGGCAGCGCTTAAACATCTGAAACACTGTTATTATTTCTCCATCTAGCAAGAAGACACAAAGCGTAATCCTCGTTGCTGGATCTTGGTTATCTGCCCCGACCGCAGCCACACAAGTGTGTCATCTGCCGGGCAGACATGGAAAAAAAACAACACAGAAAAAGAAATGCAGCGGATGGGAGAGTCATTTTTGGGCAGCGGCTCAGTATCTGTCTGGCTCTGTCACTGTGTGTATGTTCTATTTAATAGTGAAAGAGGTAATTATTCAATATTTTTTTAAGTGATGAAAGTGTTGTCAGGGCAAACAGAGAAGGCATTAAATTCACGGCGTGTATGATGTCTTTGGCTAACTGAGTGGAATTGACAGTTTGGTTCTTTGGAGCCTCGGACTCAGACTTATTCACCACCCGTAGAGACAGAAAGAGAGAGAGACAGAGAGAGAAATGGCTGGGAGGGGTAATATAAAAGTAGCGTTGCCAGAGCGCGAGGCAGTGGAGTGCCAAGGCATCACTAACTTCATTTACAGACTTCTTCTTGACATTGTAAAAAGCACAGATCATTAAAGAAATATATAAAAGATAGATCTGGAAGCCCAAAAGCGAGAGTGATCGCTCCGTGTCGCACCTCGTGCTCAAGACTGTGGCTTGGGTTGGTGTCAAATCAAAGGTAGCATCAATAAGGCCATGAGTCGCCTGAAGCGTTCGTCATCTGCTTTTTGGTCGGATCCAAAAAGACAAAAAGTCACGTCTTCACATTCAGTAATTTACATCCGGCAAGCTTCATGACACAGGCTTTGCTGGAGGTAAAGTGTGGCTGCAGGAAGATCCATTTTCTGTCCAGTGCAGAGTTATGACTCACCTGTGGTGACAGTAAGTCCTGACTCATCCTCAGACGTCGACTGGCTGCCTGAGAAATCAAAGGAGCCGCATAATGACATGATGATCTGTTCTCATCCTGTACTGTGGTTTTACAGGTCAGCGGTGAGCAGATTGTCGAGTCTGCAACGCCACTCTGGTTCTCATCAGGTGCTTAAATGGAAATCAGCTCAGCTCATTTCCTTACTTTAACAATTGAGTTTGGATTTGTGTGTGTGTTTCCAACTATCGGTCTTCTTCCAGTGGTGGAATAATCTTCTCATTCCGGTTAAAGTAAACGCATTTCACTTTCTGCCCAGTGATGTACGTCTTTTTGATACCACTTTCTAATAAAGGTTTATTAGTTAAAACGAATGGCTTTATTAATTGCTAATACATAATTTACTGATACTTTGTAGATCAGTTATTTAAGCTATTTTTGACAACGTTGAGTTGCCAGGTGGTTAAAAAAGACTCTCTGACAGGTGTTTGCTTGGTCTTTTTAGCTTCTATCTATTTATGAAGCATTTATTAACATTTACAACTGCAGACTTGGTGGATTTTATCAATGACATTGTAACATTTGTAATTGTTGATGACTTACAAAATAATCTTAACTCAAGGCCCACTTACTACCTTTTTCTGTAGCTTTCAACCACATGTCATGGCCTTCATCAGCAGATGGAGTCAGCTCAGTCGTCTTCACATGATCCAAGTACGGTCCGTTGGACTTGAACAGGTGGCAGTAGCTCGTAAGTTCATAGAGCTCCAGAAAAAAGCTAGTAAGTGGACCTTGAGTTAAGATAATGTCAAACTACTATTCCCAAGACCAAGAACAAACTTTCACATTAACATTTTGGAAAATATGCGTATTTGCTTTCTCGCTGAGAGTTGGATGAGATGATCGATACCACGCTCACATCTCTGCATTAACTATGGAGCTGGAGGTGGGAGCCTATGATGGAAGCAGGGGGGAAAAGCTAGCCTGTTTTTTCCCAAGTTTAAAAATACGCCTACCAGTACCTCTAAAGCTCACTGATTCACACGTATCTCAATGTTTAGTCTGTTAACAAGTTGTAGTTCTACAAGGAGTTATGTGCTGAGAGTTAAGCTACCAGCGTAGTCTCCAGGAAGTCACTGCACCTGGTTGCTAATCGCCAAGAAATTGTCCCATATATATATGAATATAACTTCTTGAAAACCAAAACTTTTTCATGAAATTTTTCATGTCTGTTAGTGAACAAATTAAACAAACAAAATACAAAGTGTTAATTAGTGAGCTGTAAAGGTGCTGGTAGGCAGATTTTTTAATTTTGGAGTGAGTCAGGCTAGCTGTTTCCACTTGCTTCCAGTCTTTATGCTAAGCTAAGCTAATCGACTCACGGCTCCAGCTACATAGCTAATGCACAGACATGACACTGGTATCAATCTTCTCATTTAACCATCAGAAAAAAAAGCAAATAACCACATTTCCCAAAAATGTCAAACTATTCCTTTAAAATCCTGTTCCTCCTCTTATCTGTTCTGTTGTTTTAAACACTTTATTCTGTTGTTTTTATGGTCATGGGAACATTGTAAAGCCACCCAAGACTTATTCTTGGCAACATGTGATTTTTGGTGACCTAAGAATTGACACTTTCACCAACTAAAAGCCTGAAACGTAAAAGTCATATAAAATGTGTGTGTGTGTGTGTTTGTTTGTGTGTTTATTTGTCTGCCTAATTCAGCCCAGCCCTTGGTTTGTGCAACAGGGCCTGCCTTGTTTATTGTTGTATGTTGCTAACAACAGCACCAGATGGTAATGATGATAGTCAACCACTCTCCTCCACAGTCGTCTTAACAGGTGTAACCTCATTCCCTCTAATTTGTCAGCCCCCGCTTGTTTTCCCTCATTTTCACCAAGTTTTGTTAAAACTAGTCAGGCTTTTTTTGGGTCTTTTTTTTGCTCTCTTTTTGCTCCCCCTCCATTACCCTGCGGTGATGTTAAGTGAGCTAGTATTTTTGGACTTCCAGCATGACGCCAGAAGCCATCAGACTTCTTAGCTTTCCCCTTTGGCGGTCCGTGAAACCCCACTGTCAGTGAAGCCCAAAGGCAACAGCAAAGTGGACGGAGTGTTCAGTAGCAAAGTAGTAAAGCAAAAAAAAAAAAAACAAGGAAAAAAGAGAGAAAATAATAAAAGGTCCTCCGTGATTTATTGGCGATTTATTGAGTCTTTGGCACTGCTCTTGTTTTAAAAAATCTGAGTTTTAGATGTTTTAGGCACAGAGCTCTGGAAATAGAGTTTTTGTACGCAGTGGTGCTTTTCTAGATTCTGAGGTCCGGGGTTCCCAAGGGCAGGGGCTGGTGCCTAGTCCAAAGAGGGGTCCTGGGGATCAGGGTGGCCCTCTATACCTTCTCCACCAGCTATGACGTCAGAAAACACTGTTTTGTATGTTCTGAACGGAGCATCTGGACAGTGGCTGCCTCACACACACTGGAAACACTTTAAAGCTGTGGATGGAAAGACAAGAGACACTTTCTTCTGCATGTTGTTTGTCTTTGATGTCGCTGTTATCGACCCTTTTGCTGCTGTCACCAACCAATCTATACGCCAAGCACCACAGCAGTAAACACTGAGCTAATATATTTTAGGGGGAACATAAACAACCCATGAAAACAGTGTAATTGGCCTGTAATTGCAGAGCTGTGATTATGAAGAATGGTGCATATTTTTAATCAGGATCAATCTGCTTTGGAGCACTGGCAACAATCAAGAGAGTAGATGGAGACAGAGTGCAGAGAGGATGCCTTCACAGTCTTCGAGTATCTACCTAATATTTACAAAACACATCTGCAAAAAATTCAAATCAAAAGCTAAAAAATAGTGAAAAGAGGAGACGAAGAAGAGATGGATAATATCAAGGGCTTTCAAAAACAGCTTTTGTGTGGAAATGTGGAAGAAGACAAAGCACAGAGTCACTCTTTATTAAAACATAGACGGGAAACACGTTTGTTTTGGCTGGGCTGCATGAGAATGGTCAGTCTCGAGTACCTGGATCAGGGGGTATTATAGCAAATCGCTGCAGCAAGGGGCCAATCAGTGGAGGACAGAGGACGAGGGACCTGAGGAATATCAATAAAGGAAAAGGGACTTGCTGATAAAGCAAGATAAAGGCCGAGGGAAAGATAGGAGAGCAGGGAGTTGTGGCCAGACGAGAATGTGAGGATTTTGTTGGAACGCATTGACGCACTAAAACCTCGTTCTGTGGTTTGTACTTCTGGGTTATCATGTCCTAATCTCCCTCTCACACGTGCGCACACATTCCTATCTTATTCTGTCTAAGAACCATCAACTGAAGAAATTGTGGAGAGTGAAGTCTATCTCTCTCTGTGGAATACACATATTACAGAACGAAAAGGAAAACTACAGGAAATTTCATAATCAGGCTCATATTAGCCCCGGGCCTTGCAAACCCGGTACTGTCAGCATGGGTCACGCTACATGGGAACATTTTTGGAAAACAAGGGAGGAACAGAGTAAGGCGTTGGGAATAATTAGGCGCTCATGGCAGCTTGCAAAAGCCTGAACACTGGATCCAGATCTTTGGAAAGTCTATGGAGGACTTTGGCGAGGTTATAGGTGACAAAGCAGAACGGTAAAATCTTGTGTGTGCTTTCTCCGACGCCGGAGGAGTTTGGCTCTCCGTCTCTGTGGCTGTCTGCGACGATGCTAAACCCCAAAACACAGCAGTGTCCTCGCACAACCTTTTTCCAGTCCCTTCTAACAATCATGGGAATGAAATTCCAGCGAAAATGAAGGGTGCAGATTTTCATTAGCACAAGGGAACGCTCAGGAACGCCTGTCAACTGCTGTGTTGCGGTGCCGGTGGCGCGAGGAAGGGCTCGTTAAAACAGCAGTTCAGGTTTAGACATTTGCTTTACGGGGAAATGTGGCGTGCTGGGTGCAGGAGACTGGTTGTCCCTTGGTGGTGTGTTTGTGGCAGGACATCTGGGAGGGCAAAGGATCTAGCTAAGACGAACTCTTTGGTACCTTTGGGGAGAAATGGAAATTTTGAGAGAATTTACCCTCTTTTGAACGTTCTTAAGCCGGCCAGTCATCTATACCTGGTCAAGATTGAACTTCTTAAAAGCTCACAGGGCCTTAGCTGTTTGTTTAGTTAACTTAAAGAGAGCACCTGGAGGCTGCACAGCTAGGAAATCCAGATGGTCTGCTCTCTTTTAATGCCTCATGAAACGCCAAGCCTGTGTCATCATATTCACTGCTGGGCAAAACGTACCTAAAGCTGGACCCAAGACAGAAGACAGGTTCAGCGCAAACACACACACACACACACACACACACACACACACACACACACACACACACACACACACACACACACACACACACACACCGACGTGCACATGGTCTTTCTCTCCGAGTGAACAGCATGCTGAAGTAAACACGCTGGTTGCCCTGAAGAGAAATTTGGTTTCATTGTTTAATGACTTTGCTATTCCCCACTAATGTTTTACATATGAGATAGAGATTGCTCCCATTTGAAGAGAAGAAAAAGAGAGCAGACATCCATCTTTCTCTCACTGACTCACTTGCTGCCTTTTCATTCCCACTCAAATCTTTCACGCTCAGTCATTTTCAATCTGATTTCCTCAGACAACTCAATTACGTTGGCCGGGGCCCATTTGTTTTTGAACAAAATATTAGAGAATGGAGTTTATGAGTCATAAGAAACATCTTTCAACTCGATCCTATTAGTCACCTTGTTTCTTGACGGCTTCTTGCAAAACGTCCTTTTTGTCCAGCATCTGAGTAAAGAGAGAAAACAGAGCAACACATGTTTGCACAGGACAGGGTGTACACATACAGACCTCACACAAAACCATGCACACACACATACACACACACACACACACACACACACACACACACACACACACACACACACACACACACACACACCTCCTAAGCCTGTATGTTCAGCTAGTTTTCAATAAATCCTCATTGACCTCAGAGAACTCTGCAAAGTTAACCTTTTTTTTCTTCTTGTACTTTCAGAAACCACAGACCATGGATCAAGTAAATGTGACAAGTGAGTGGACTTTCTCTTACCTTGCAGCCCAGATCAAGTCCTCTATTTTCATTCATTACACGCTGAACTTGACCTCTAACTCCCCGCTCTCTGTTTTGTTCTTTCCTGTGCATGTTTGCGTGTTCCTCCGATCATCAGTGGCAGCGGTGGCGCCGGAGCTGCGCAGAAGGAGAAGGTGAAGGGCAAAGACGAGACGTACTGGAGGGAGATCAACGCCGCCATGGCCTTGACCAACTTGGCGCAGGGGAAGGACAGTGTCTCTGGGACCACCAGCTGCATCATCCAGAAGTCCTCCCATATAGCAGAGATCAAGACTGTTAAAGTGCCGCTGATGCAGAAATATTAGCCCTGACGTCATCCTCCCATCTCTCTATGCAAACCAGAAACATTCCTGTTTCAGCAAACTCGCTGGAGTCCAAATAAACTCCCCCTGAAATGAAAAGAGAACTGTTGGTTAAGGAGGGTGGGGTGGGGTGGGGGGGGTTTGAGGCGAGGAAGTGTGGAACAAAAAGAGAACTCTCATTCTTTTTGGTTGTTATTGGTGTCTAAAACAAAGTGCAAAAGAGGCCTTGACCATCATTTTCTGTGCTGGGTTGATGTGCGACAGACAAGTGTTGATGATAGTTTCACTGCAGTATTTCCTAAAACAAGACACTTTTGTAATGTTAACTTATTTTTGATGAGTCTGATTTTTTATTTCTTTCTTTTTTTTATGCTACGAAATTTGTATTTTGCCAAAGTGCCTTTGTTATTTAGACAAATAACTCACCGACTGTGGTCAATGCAAAGTACAGATACTGAGGTGCTTCTTTGGAATTTGCGAAGGAATATTTGACTAAGTTTAGAGTCACAGTCATGATCCGGGATTTGTTTTGTGAATGAAAACTCCCCATAACAGCCTGTGCCTTAAGGACTGAATGAGCTCACCATCCGAGGCACTGATGAACTCAAATAGCACACACACACAGATGCACACTCTCTCAGAAAATACCCAGCAGTAATTCCCCGAAGGCATTGTTCTTATTTTGACTGGAGTCTTCATTTTGACTGTAAACTGAACACAGTTTTGTCTCAGTCAGCCTCTCGTTGCTGGCAGGCCAACAATAACTGTTGGATACGTAGATAAGTTGCCCTAACGTGAGCAGCCAATGTTCTCCACTTTGTCCACATCCCGGCCTTGGATTTCATTAACCAGCAAAGGATTCCTTTCTTATCGTGGCTTTCAGTGGCTGAAACGTGCACAAACGCTCAGCTGGACCCAGATGAAGTCACGTTCCCCCACGCAGTGACACAGATGTCTGTAGATCCGCAAGCATGCTTTAAGGTTCAGTACAATATCTGTTCTAACGGAAGAGTGCCATGACCTAAAAGGGATGTTTTTGCTTTGCATTATCAGTGTTTTTTATGTGGACAGTATTGCCTTTTCACGTGTTTGTGCTCAGAACAAGATAGTCCGGAGTGAACGAATAAGAAAAGCCACCACCAGCTCCCTCAGCCTTTTGATCCTCAGCCCTCTCAGCTGTTTAGCATTACATTCAAATTGCTGTTTACAAGAAGCCAGAGGATAGACTTAAAAGTTTGAATTTCTCCCCTCTCGCTTTTCTTTTTTTGTTCGTCTTGAAAACTACATTCCAGTATTATCTATTTTTTGGCCAAGCAAGTGTTCAAAGTATTTGTTATTGTCAGTCTGTATATGTGTGGTTGTTTTGTTTTTGATGTTTTTGTACTTGGTTTCACTTAACTGTACCGCATTAAGAGCTTCTTTTGTCATCCAATGGAAAGAATCTCCTTTATTGAAAGTGCTTATGTATGGTGCATATGTTTTAAACGTTTGTGACGAACGATGCCAAGTTCACAGACTGGGGGAAATCAAGTTGGACTTATGGGAGAAACTGAAGTTGGCTCTCTATGCTGACTTTTTAATTTTATGTATATCTTCAAGGTACTGTTTATGTGTGTCAAAATGTACACTCCTTCATAAATTGTGCAGTTTTTATTTTTTTTGACAACCCAGACTGTGCCTATGGTCAAGGACTTGGAGAGAGAGTGAAGCTGCGCAAAGTGACTTTTTGACCTTTTTTATGTGTCTTGAATGTGCAAACTGTTAAAAAAAAAAAACTGCACTTACAGTTCTTGGTTTTCAATCAGAAAACACACAGCCTCCTTTGAGAACTTATGGATGGATGTATTTTTACGTAAAGGTGAAGAGAAGTAAAAGAAATTAAGGACTACCCTATATTATTCCTGCTAGCGTGCCTATGGAAGTATAATGAAATCAATCGCACTAGCCAATCCCCAGGCACTATTTGCTTATACAGTGGGGGTTGTGGGCTCCCACATGTGTTTTTTATACACCTGATCCAGGCAGGGTAGCTGCAGGGTAGTGTAGGACCAGCTCCTTGTGTTTCTAATCGCAACTCTGAACCTCTGGACCACTCGCGACCCTCACACCTCACACGATACCCGCTCGCTGGGAAGAGAAAGAGCGAGAGAAGGAGGCTTCAGAGACTACAGAGCAGCCTTTGTTGTTCCTACCTGCAGTCGCTCCCCAACAACGACACTACGAGTACTAACAAAGGGGTTTCTACGGCCAACACTTTGGTACTGTACATGCCTTTCTCCAGCACAAGCCCTGCTTTCACAACCATGCTGACAAATGGAAAGCAACGGTATGTATTAAAGCCTATAAATTATTATTACAGACTTTGTAAAAACAAAGAAAGTGGTGACCATAGTTTGTTTTTTTAATGTTAAGTTATATAAATTGAGATTTTTTTTTGTTTGTTTGTTTTGATAGAGACTGGATTTTCAATCCAATGACCAAATGCATCTCTCCTTGTATTGTCCGAGTTGCTCTCATGTAATATTTCTTTTATAAAAACAGTTGTTTCTTGGTCAAAGCAATGAATAAACCTCTGAATTAAATGAAAAGCATCATGTGTTTTATTCATTTGGTAATGTTCATTTATTTATTAAAGAGGTACTGCACACTTAAACCTGTTTTTTGAGCTGTAAACTAAATGATATGACTGTACTGTGATGAAACACATCAGTGCTGGTGTTAATATTGACATTTCTCACCAAATGTATAAAATTCTGCGTTTCATGTGTTGAAAATGTCTCAACACGCCATCTGCTGTTTTAAATCAGCCCTGAACCTGCGAGGCCAATGCTGACATAGAGTCAGCCATTTGGGACCTGTCTACGTCATGACCCACACTACCCTACAAATGTAGTTACACTTTAATTTATTTTTCAGAAAATGGCCACTTGGAGGCAGCGAAAGAAGCTGTAAACAACATATTATTACCTTATAAATGGCTAACGTGTTAGCAAAACATTGCAGTTTTTATACACACCCTAGATACGGAGCAACATTAGCATTTTTTTTAAAGTCGTTTTGTGTCCACCTGACGAATGTAAGTCCAACAGTCACTTCCTTTAGCTTTGTTTTTGTCTCCATCAACTCCTTAGAAAAACATCCAACGCTCTGTAGCTGCTAAATGCTCCACTATGTTCACTAGCTAGTCGCTAACTGTGTCTGTCAAACTGGAAAGAGGGTTGATGAGAGCAGTGAGACTGAACCTGCTAAAAGTCACCAAAAACCCTTTCACATTACATGTAGTTATTAAATGTATTTATAACATAAAAAATATCTAATAATATGTAATTAGTGCAGCTTTTAAGACAAATAGTCGACATTTACATACATACAGTTCACTTAATCATTATTCTTCTCTAAAAAGCCTCAGATTATAATGGAGGGTTTTCAGTGTGTTTTTCATTTAAAAGGAGAGGGAAAGTACAAATCGCAAAAACACAAATACAAATTCTGGCCTGTTTAGGCAATTTTAGTTTTCTTTTGTTGATGTCACCAGGCTAAACTCTTAATTCTATCCATGGGCCACCACTCGACACTGATCGCAATAATGCAGATGTTTGTTTATGACACACAAGGCGGAGTGGTTTTCAAGAGCTAAACAGACTATTCATGACAAACCATTGGAGGAGCTGAATGTATACAGCGGTGATCTGCGTCAACCACACACCGCACATTAGTGGTTTGGGCCCCAGTGTTTGCTATCTCCTGTGTATTTTTGCTACCTTTAGAAGGATGTTGGGCGTTTCACTTTATTTGTTTGACCCAGGATCAGATCGAAATCTGTCTCTCAGGAGTTCAAGAGGGCAGCAACAGCAAGAGATGAATGGATTTAAATAAAGATTTCATAAAGTTTGGGGTTTTCTATATCCGCTGTCGTGATGTGGATACCTAGGGAAGTCTGTACATATAATTTGAGCACTTGTGGTATTGTGGATCCTGTATGATAGTGTCAATAGACAACCAAGCCTTTGTGCAGTGTCTGAGTCTGAAGGAATCTCAGGGAGGCCAGGGGAAGACTGAATTTATGTCTCATGCTTCCTAGGTGTGTCCTTCTCCTCGGGGCTCAGTCTCACTTCTCTTTCCTGTATGTTAATAGCTCTACCATGCCACCGCTCGTGCTGAACCTGAGCTCTGCCACAGAGCTGATGCCAAGACCCCTCTCACGTGAGAAAAACGAGGACGAGAAAGATACTGATGGAGAAAACAAGATTGCAAGGAGTGATTTGAGAGGCAGGAATAAAGATGTGGACAGCAGCTGGTAGCAGCAAACACCACAAACTGTAAATGCTGCCCGGTGTTGGAAGGCCCTGCGTCCAGTGGTTCCATTGTCAGTCAGGACCAATTAGAACACAGCCTGCGGAGTGGCCAAACACCCAACAAGATGCTCCACTGGTTTTCCTGTGGATCAGCTGCCTCTGGATGTCAGCGTGGCCCTGTGAGATGGCTCACCCTGACACTTCCTGAAATGATCTTATCAGGTTAGTTGACCTCTCATCCCTCGCTGCACTGAGCTGGCCAAACCCCACCCTCGCTGAGCCACATTTTCCATTGAAAAACTAAGTGATATTCCATGCTGCCTATAGCTTCATCCATGCCTCCTCTCTGTGCTGCTGACAGATTTGAAAGGAGTCGTGGAACTGCACGGTTATCTCGGTGCAGGAGACGGACAAGTGGAGATTCTCGCTTGGCGCGGCCCACGACTTGACAGACTCCAGACTTCACCTTGGCCATTTAGTCTGCCAGGAACTGTACTTCACCGAGAGCGGGCAAAACCGCACGGAATGAAATCCAAGACAGCAGACGTTCTGAAAATCATTTCCCATTTGATGAGGAAATATGACTCCCGTGGCATGCTGAAGTAATTAGTTACCTTGCTGTGAGGGATGCTCCATGGAGCCCCTGTTCATTAGAGCCAGGACTTTATCTTTTGCTAACTCCTGCCCTTGGACACAAATATGAGAAAAATAGCTGGGCCTAATTGTTAGATTCCTGAAAGAATTGACTGATTAAAAACTTGGTCGGGCCTTGCAATCATTTTGGGACCGGGGCTGTTTTGGATCAGCTGTAACTTCATGGATGTTTGAGGTGGTGATGCATGCGGCCCACCGCTCAGATCATGGACACTGTGTGAACCAGAGCTAATCACAAGGGAGACAAAGGGTCAGAGATGTGTTATTACTTTGCAGACAAATTATACCTTGAAATTAGCATATTTTCCCAAAGGGCACGTCTGTAGAGTGCAGTTTGAGTTTGCATGATACTGGGAACTTCCACTGGATGATACTAGGAAACATTAGCTAACACTGAAGAGGAATTACACTGCACAGTGCTTACACAGATTACTGACTAAATGAATTATTTTAATGAAGGAGGTATGCACTGGGAACAATGTGTTATTTCAGTATTAGTTCTGATTTCTGGATTTCCTGCAAACATTTAATATTCTTTGAAATACATATGTTCAGAATGAAGAAAAACATTTGAGCCACGCTATTCTCACCCAAGTAAGAATTAGATCCCTACTCCTCTCTACTAGATTGCAAATTTCACATTATGTTCCTTGATGTATAATTTCCTCAAATCATTCATTTTAAAGTGAGCAATACATTCTGCGTTGGCCTTCTTGATTTCATTATTGCATTAAAGCCACATTTTTTAGCTCTTCTTCTGTATCCAGCTCTGCTGCGAGGCGGTTTCTGAGTCTCCTCTGTGTTGAGCTAACCTAAGGCAGTTGAAAAATATTTCCTGTCTTCATTTCTCATAATAAACATCCTTAGAAACCACCAGAAACAAGAAGGAGAGGGCTATGCTTACACGGAACCGCAAGTAATCGCTGAGTTTGGCCAAATGAGGACATGCCAGGTGTTATTCCAGGTGATCGTCTCTATTTTGTATTGTGAGAAGGTCGCTGTCTGAAACGGGCGGAAAAATGTGACACATGCCAGTTTTAAACAAAAAGGGTCAATCGCACTTGTAAGAGCAGGCTGTGGAGGTATGCACATTGTTCTGACCTGAGAGCACTGGGAAATGGATAAATGTAGATGGTTTAGAAACACTCCGTTCAGTTGCCAGAGTAAACTGCTCTCACAGAAAGGGAGGCACACTTTTCATGAAATGGAACAGGAATGGGTCTTTGGGGGGGTGAGGGAATGCAGGAAATCTCTGCTTCGATACCTGGTGTCAACTTTTTCATTCACATGATTCATGATTCATCGGCCACAGTTGCTCATACATGCGCCATGCCGTGTTGTCGGCGAGACAGCGCTTACACAAACTCCAACCACGCAAAACATTTCTTCCTCTTCGCTGTAAACCGACACAATCCCAGTCAGAGTCTCGCTGCAAAGCTCTGCAACACGACCGGTCTCATGTTCACTGCTGTTGTTCAGAGGTTAGTCTGATCCCTTTCCATTTGCCTCCAACATCCAAACAGGCCCACCATGCACAGCCACACATGCAGCTGTTTGTTTATTGGAGGATAATGCCTGTGAATTTCCTTACTGGATCCCATGTCTTAGTCCATCCAAGAGTCACTCGCACACACGGTAACAGCAACAGGGCCGGACGAACAGCCTAAATCCTGGTAATTGGCCGTTCTCTGAGCTCCTGAGACAGAGTGACTAAACAGCTGCTACAAACAATGAGACCCATTCCAGAGGTGCGGTGGGTCCAAGCCAGTGCACGGTTGCCAACATGGGATCAAGACGAAGCAGAAGAACTTGTGGAGAGCAAAATGATATGCAAGCTGAGGGGTGAGAGCGAGTACATTCACTTCTGTTGGTGCAAACAAAGGACATATCTGTTTTCATATACACATGAAATCCCCCGATGATAGTTAGCATCTAGTTCTTCACCTTGGGAGCAGTACTAAAAAAAGTCCACTTACTAGCCTTTTTTGAGGGTTTCGGCCACATCTCATGGTCTTCATCAGTTTGCTCGGCTGTCATTGCATGACCTAAGTATAGAACTATGTTTATGTGACAAGTAACAGGCGAGATGGTTGAAAGACAAAACAAAAACGGTTGAAAGCACTGGAAAATGCAGAGTAAGTGGACCTTGAGTTAAGAATATTTAGTCAAAATGATGTTGATTTGGGGTCTTGGAGGCCGAGTGGTTAAGACACAAAATACA
Organism: Macquaria australasica; assembly: GCA_005408345.1. Lineage (NCBI taxonomy): Eukaryota > Metazoa > Chordata > Actinopteri > Centrarchiformes > Percichthyidae > Macquaria > Macquaria australasica. The sequence continues at coordinate 341,479 of SEMN01000191.1, read as the reverse complement.
CCACTCAGTCTTAATATGAATTAAATCCCCTTGTTTACATTTTAACATGTAATCAATTATCTGTTCATTTCTTTATTTGTAATTATTCTTATATAAACATCCAATGGCATAGGAACAGTGTAGTCATTAGCAAGAGTAACTTGGTAGATTTCTAGCAATAAACTTCACAGAATGTAACAAAATGTTTTGTTCATTTTTCTTTTTTTACTTGTGAAATACTGGATTTGGAATCTCATGCAGGCCTCTAAAAATCCTACAAAAATAACCAATCCTACCAATGTCCACACTGAAGCTATAACCTGTGATGAGGAGTCACAAGAAGACATTGCTTTAAGTCAAAAGGTTTGGGAATCACTGGTCAAGGCCTTAGTGTAGCAGAAGTCATATTGGGAAATGGAGGATGTACTAATTTAGAAGACAACAGACAAAGGGCATGGTCCCGATGTTTCAAATATTTCAGTACAAAAAGGTATTATTTTTGCGTTGGAGGAAACCTCTCATTGCAGTCTTATTTCAGCTCCTGTGAATGAACTTTGGGTGTTGCCAGTCGCTGAGGCAGCATAATACAAAAATAACGCTCATGGCAGCACCATATGCCATGATTGCATGATTGCTGTTTTCGCATTCTGTGGTGTCACCAGCAGAGCCACTTTGCCTTCCAAAGTTCATCCTCCAAAGCTGATAGGACTGCCCGTTCCGTGTGGGGTTTGCCCTCAACCAGGCACTGAAATGTTGGGTTTAGCCTGATGGATTGGGCTGTTAAGGAAAGTGGAATCTTGCAAGGATTGTAATTTGCACAGACAGTGCCTCATTGAGGGCCAGTTAAAAAGAAATTCTTAGATTTTTACTTCAATGTCCCCATGAGGCATTTATATGTGGTGTATAAACAGGCAATAATTGCTTTATAACATTACTTACATTCTTGAGCAAGTTCATTCTAGACCTTGGGATCAGTATGTGTGAAAAAAATAGTCTCAACTCAAGGTCCACTTACTAGCCTTTTTGCAGCATTCAACTGCATCTCACGTATCATGATTATGCACATACTTGTACACACATATAGGTGCACTCTTAATTGTTTATTCATACACTACAAGTGGTGTAAACAATTAATACATGCTTTAATACAGCCTATTGAATGTTAACAATAAGGTACAAATAGTTCATGGGTGGTTTATCTTTCTACTATCATCTAATTCAATAGCAATAAAAAAAAACTTGCTTCTTTCTTGCTTGACTTAAACCTGCATTAATTGTTTTGGCCTATTGGGGGCAGCGCAACAAACTGTAAACACAACAATGACAATTGTTATCTCTAACGTGTTAGCAAATGGCTGCCTATTTACACACCCAGCAGACACGGAGCAACATTAGCATTCATTTGGAGTCATGTTTCTCGCCACAAGACAAATGTAAGTCCAATGTTTACTCTTCTGTTCACTCTGTTTTCGTCTCCAAAGACTCTAAAATTAAAATAATCTTTAGCTTCTAAATGCTCTATTGTATGCTCACCAGCTATTGGCTAACTTTGCCCTCTGCTGGGCAGGTGCGTAGGTAGCATACAGTGGGTTTATCAGAGAACAGTAAATCTCTGTGGGCTCATCAAATGACCCCTTTCACATTACATGTAGTGATTTTTTTTGTTGTTGAAAAATTAATAAGTGCAGCTTTAACTGACATTTTAATCTTTTGGTCATGTTATCCTGCCTGTTTGATATTATTTGTGCTTAATTATCATAATTTTGAAGCAATATGTAACCTTTGTTAAAAACTTCTGTTTAAATAAAACGTCCTTACTTATTAACTGGCAAAGTTAACCACCTATAAATGCTTATGTTGGGAGTTAAAGTGGGCAGTTTCATTTTTGGGGGCTTGCTGATCAATCTGCATTTACATAGTATTTTGGACTCAGTGTCCACACATCAGGACGCTGTTGGAAGTCTTATGAGGGCAGAGAGTATTTCCACCAGCCGTCGTGAGTTGTAGCAGCAGCAGCAGCAGCAGCAGACTGCAGAGTAAAACAGAAGCCACAACCACTCATAACATAATGACAGCCGGGGGATCACAAATAAGACATAGAGGAGAGTCGGGCCTGGTGTCTCTGTGTAATATTTCATCACAGAAAAGCTAAATAAATTCCTCACTACAGTCAAGTGAAACCACGTCAATGCAGCAGATGTAAGAAATGGCAGCTGCCGGAGGAATGTGGTTTGGCAGCGAGCGAGGCCTGGAGAGAGACTGGAAGGTCCTCACACGTTAACACTTTGTGTTTGGGAACACAAAGATACATTGTTGACCGAGCGGGATTCAATCGCATGTCTGCCTGTGTCGCTTGTGTGTGTATATGTGTGTGAAACGGACAGGGTGGTGGGTCCAATCACCTTCATCGTCAAATGGAAAAATCCCACACAGAGCAGGCCTCCATGTGTCCAGACCTAGGGAAACTCCCAGGACATATTTTAAAAGGATGGCATTACGGAACAGTCAGAGTGGTATTTAGAAGGTATTAAACACAGATGCACACACACATTTTACCATTTTATAAGAGCATATTGTGATATTTAAACATACAGGGAGGTGCAGGGAGAGAGACAGGGTGAGCGGCTGCAGACCTGGCAGGCAGCATGGCATCAGTGTGGCAGCCAGTTTTGAAGGCCAGCAAATAAATAGGCCTCACATTGCTCAAGCACACAGCCGGAGCCAAGACTGTAATGTTACCATAAATCTGGAATCGAATGGGCACACTCGGCCAACAGGAGCCCATTCCTCCAGATGTTAGTTATGGAACTCCTATTTTTATTTTTTTTTTCTCCTCCCCCCACATCAGATAAATATATACACATGTTAGGCGTAAAATCGTTGAGTGGAGCTGTCTGGATTCACGATCTCGTCACAGGTGATTCGCAGTTTGATGAAGTCAGGTTACGACTTTACTCACTGCAACCATTCTGCTTTAGTGGACTTACATTTATCAGACTTCTAATCCAGGAAGTGTGGGTATAAGGCTGTTGGGTAAAGAGTCAGGAGGGTTGGTTTGACTATCTGCTGTCTCAGTCTTTCTGCACTTACTGCACAGTCCGTTAAAGTTGGAAGGAGAATATTCATCTATATATATGCAGCCTCCATATAACCACTGTTTCTTTATTAACTGGCTGTAATTTGAAAAAATACCATATTTCATGCACTTTACTTTTAAATTCCTTTGGAGTGAACTATTAGTCACATTTTTATCTGTAATCAGAATAGAGTTGTGTTTTCACGTTGTCTAAACCATAATGGAAAGCAAATGAATCATCAACTGAGTCAGATGTTAGTGCTTAATGCTGGTGCTGTGTTTACTGTCGAACCCCTTTAGGGACATTTCTGATTTGGTGATAAATCCTACAAGGTGGAGTTACAGAAAGTATAGGACAAAAAGGGACATTAACATTACATATCATTCTCTAAAAAGATGTATTCAAGTGATGGCAAGGCAGCTTTATTTGTGTAGTGTATATCAAATACAGAGGGAATTCAAATTGCTTCACATAAGGCAAAGAAATTCATTAGTTCAACATTTAAAACACAATATCCATTAAAATAGAGTCAAATGAGATTTAACAATAAGATAAAATGAAATAACATACAAATAGACTAGAAAAATAATAGACCAGAAATACTCTTAATGTGCAATTACAGTGTAATTAAGTTGAAAGTAAGTTGCCCCCAAACTCAATAAGGATAAATAAAAGTGATATTTACAATTCATTGTATAACAAGCTTAAATTATACATTTCAATACATTGTAAATAATAACAGGTGAGAATACCTTTTGGCACTCTGTCAACATCACAGTGATCTGTCACCATTCGTGCACAGTACCTAAATACATTTACTCAAGTACTGTACTTAAGTTCAATTTTGGAGTACTTGTACTTTATTTGGGTATTTACATTTTATGGTATTGTATACTTTTACTCAACTACATTTGACAGGGAAATAATGTACCTTTTTTCTCCACTACGTTTATCTGACAGCTGCAGTTACTAGTTACTTTATAAATAAAGATTTTACAGACACACACACACACACACACACACACACACACACACACACACACACACACACACACACACACACACAGAATATATATGATAAGCTCATATTGTATGTTAATGCATGAGTAATAGTAGTGCAATGATATACAGTATAATAATATACAATTCTGAAAGAGATCAGTTTCCATATTGAGTACTTTTACTTGTGATCATTTTTGGCACATTTTGCTGATAATACTTTTACTTAAGTAAATGTTGAATGGCAGACTTTTAATAGAGTATTTTTACACTGTGGTATTTCTACTTTTAATTTAAGTATGTTTCTTATACAGGCTATTTTTATTAGCAGTAGACTGCAGGTTTCAAAAAGTCAAATTTAAGACTTTCTAAGACTGTTTAAAGGGGGAAATGTTTTCCTATTTTTATGACAAGTTGGTATGACTGTCTGTGAAGCACATTGCTGACATTTGTTCACTAAAAGTTGTTGGGTTTCACCAAAACATATGGTGTTTCCACTTACTTAAACAGGCTGTTTGGAATTCATGAACATAATATAATTCATGATAAACTACACTGGCAGCATTGCTGGACCCAACCCCTCCCTTAACATACCATATTTAAAGATCATAATAGGTGTGTAAAAGCCTGATTCAGACCCTGAATTTGAAAAGTTAGATACTGAATATCATTGTTTTGGTTGTAACTGAAATTTAATTTAAGACCTAAAATCCAAAATATAGCGAGATAACAATGCATGAAATGACGGTAAAGATCGGCTGCAAAGGAACATTATTGCATGATAGATTTTTCATAGGTAGTACAGTGGAAGGAGAACCAGATGGAAGGAATGAATGACACTGTCATAACAGGGAACTTGAGGCTGTTGAGATTTCTGAACTTCAGCTGCTTTTCATTGATTATTTGTAGGGAAATTTCTAGAGTGGACCTCTACATGGTTTCGTTTTTATGGAGAGACAGCAGCCTCATCTTCAGCCGTGGTTCGTCTGCCTCGGAGGAGACCTCAGCGATGTGTACAGTAGCACTTTATAGCCCACTGCGTGACTTTAGCACCATTTGGCAAGGACCGCACGAGACCTCCTGAGGCCTTTGGAAAATATGGTCCTTTCACAGCCTACAGAGCACACACTGTGCAACACTCTGAATTCTTCCTCTAAGTTCAATCATCACGCTTTATACCATTTTTGGGTGCAGATGGCTGTGGGACCACCTCATGAGGACATATATGGTCACATACAGTATCCTTTTCATTCAGAGTCGCCTGGCTGTGACCAGTGTGGGCTTCATTTCAGGGCTTTTGGAAGGACGGAGAGGAGGCCATTCTGTGAATCAGTATTGCTAACAAGGGGCATGCAGAGATGGCAAGTTAGTTTGAATCCACACTACAGCAGAAAGTATCCAAAGTCTGATTTCTCTTCCACTTGTGACACAGACTTAACTGTTGAATAAGTACAAAAAACTGCATGGAGTTGCATTTTGTTCCAGTGGTAGCGGATCACATCCTGAAGCATCCAACCAACACTGCATGCAACTTAGAAATCACCAGTGTTGCCATGACAGAAAGTAAATATTACACCATTCACCTGAGACAACTATCGTAATTCTTGCACCCGCAGCAGCTTGGCTGAGCCAGAGTTAGTATGGAGGCCAGTGAGATATAACAACTGAAAGAAAGCCTAATGGCCCATTTGGTCTGTATTTAGTGAGACAAATCAGTCCAAACGTATGTACTGAAAGAAAAATGTGTCTGAAACAAGAGGGAGTACATCAGGCACAGGAACAATAATAAATGTGCTCTGTTATTACCACTCTGTAAGTGTGTCTTTCTGACTCAGTTCACACTGGTATCAGATGCATCCTTTGGTAGAAATATCTGATTTAAAGGAATAGTACAGACATTTTGGGAAATAAGCTAATAAGCTTTTTTACTAAGCGTTAGATGAAAAGATTGATACCAATCTCATCTCTGCCCTTTAAATATACGGCTACAGCCAGCAGCTGGTTAGCTTAGCATAAAGACTGAAACAAAGCCTGGCAAATACCCCTGTGTAAAATCACAGGTTGTTGTTTTTACACTTCAGTTTTTGTATGGATTAAAAAAAAAAAAAAAAAAAGATATAACATGTTAATTACTTAGCTTTAGCGGTGTTGCTAGGCACATTTTGTTACCTTTAGACAGAGTGAGGCTGGCTGTTTCCCCCTTTTTCCACTCTTTACGCTAAGCTAAGCTAACCGGCTTCATATTTATTCTATGGAAATAAGAGAGGTAGCAATGTTTTCATCTAACTCTTGGCAAAAAGGCGTATAAGCGTCTCTCTCCATTTCAGAGCACAGCAGGACCTCCAGGACCAGAAAGGGAAAGAAACAGAAAAGTTAAGCAGAAGAACATCCTCTATAGTTTTCACCTCTAAATCTGGTCTGTTCTTGAGACAAGAGCTAGTCCTTGATCTCCACACAGTGGAGGTGGTAATGGATGGCAGCTCATGACCTCACTGAAATATATATGTGCTACTGTCTGCTGCTTGATTGGGTGAATGTAAATATTTGAGCGCAGCACTTCTGCCTGCTGGGAAGCCGAGCCAGGCATCCAGAATCATAAGTGAATTTGGGATCCGCTCCGGGCCCTGCAAGCGAGAAGCCAAGGTTTGAACTGTGGGGAAGTAGAATCATGCTACACCCACACAACGCTGTTACGCTATCTCTTCTACAGCCCCAGGAGGGCATAAGACAGTGGTTGGGTGGAGTTGGGTGGGTGGGGTAGAGTTGGTCTTTTATTACAGGCCCACTCTGGGCACATTGTTTGTGAAAGCTGATGTAAAGCAAGACAGGGGAGAAGAGAGCTCCGCAGTTGGTGCCGCTCGGCGTTAAGACAAGCTGGAGCTCAGCAGGGTAATAACATGAGCCATATTGCAACTGGAGGTGGTGAGGTGTAGACAAAATAGCCGCCCCAGTACTGTAGCTACCAGTACATCCCGCTGCTTTCACACACAGACACAATCACAAAGACATCGCATGCAGGAATGTCCACATGCATGCACATCTGGTTAGCAAGTGTGAGGCATCTGAGGGTGTCAGTTCTGAAACAAACAATCAAAAACAGTTCTGCCCTACAAAGCCAAAACATGGTAACTACATATTTAGTCAAAAGTGAGTTATGATGAGAACTTTGACTTTTTGCCATTTGTTTATCTATATAAAAATTAAATATAGTAAAAGAAAAAAAAAGAAAAAATCTATTTGTAAAATGTGCAAACCAGTTACTGCACTGCTTGGTAATCTCTGAGGCCTAGAAGTCACCAGACAGCCTAAAACAAGATACCTTGACCAAGAACTCTTTATCCGACATGGCAGTAATTCAGTTTGGTATCCCACATGAATGAGGTGGTAGCTAACCCCATCATGATGGAGGAAAAAAGTAACACCTGCTAAGCTAGTTCTGCTAAAAGCCTAGCCTAGCTTAGCAGAGTTGCAGTAACTATCAACATAACTTCTGACTCTGGTGGATTTCATGCGGTTAAGTGCACTTAAGCTATGTTTAAACTACACAGTTAAATGTATTAAATTATGGATTAATTTATTAAACTCGTTAATTAGTTCAAATGGACAAGAGAGATGCAAAAAATACATTGTGTTTGTAGATACTGCTTAAGTCTTTGTAGGGCTGGGCATTAAACTGCAGAATTATATAAAGCATACAAAACATTTTATCATAAGTGAAATGGATGTGGAATATTAAACTTTGTAAAATCTCTTTGTTTTTTCTCAATATTTCCATTTTGATCTATATTATCTGTTCATCTGTTAAGCCAGATTTAGTTTCTTTGTGATTTTGCCATATTTCACCTCTTCAACACATGATAGCAAAGCTGAACTGCCCTGTACTTTTGGCCATGCTGACAAGGGCACCCCGACAAATCTCCACTTAAAGACCTGCTTCCTCATTTCTTGATCTACAAGTAGCTTTGAGTAACCAGAGATCAAACAATGTCCTCTTGCAGGCCATTAGACAGACAGTACCTGTGCTTGAACCCCACTAAATGACTCTTGCAAGCTATGTGATTACAAAACACTTGTCACGCCTCTGTTATTCCACATAATCTGATTGAAAGGAAATCCTGCGACAAAGTGGATAGTGGATACACACAGTCTGAATTAAATGAAACCCACGGACATGCGAAGGATCTTGTGTTTGTGTGACCTGGGTACGATTTCCTTGGAGAGCGCTTTATTTGACTTTAGCTTGCTGGTGGGAGGGTGGGGGAGGTAGAGGTTAGCTTTGTGTTTTCAAATTCAATTGTCCACTACACAGTCAAGGAGCCTGAGCTTCCTGTGGTTTGCAGTAATAAACCTAAACTCGGGTTACATCCAAGGCACAAAGGACTGCAAATGGTCAGGAAAAAAAAACATAAAAATGTGGACCTGTAATAAGGTTAAGGCCTCAAACTACAAGACCCTGCAAGACCTTAAGAAAGTGCCAAAAAGTTGAACCACTGAACTCTGTCCCTAAACTCTGCTAGGCTGAGGTCTGACCTGGTGGAAAAACAGCTTCTATGAAGAAAGAGTGGATCTTCCAGGGCCCTCTAGACCTCCTTGTCTCTTCAAAGTCAGTGAAATTGGGGTCTTTAGGCTTGGTGGTTTACAACAAATTCTCTGGTCCAACCCCAAAATCGACATCAGCTTGGCAAAGAAAAATAAGCAGTGCAATTACAACACAGGGGCCAGATTATTTATACAAAATAATGAATTTTTTTCTATACATGCCAATCATCTCACCCAAAAGGGAATTTATTAATGTGGATTTTTTTTCACTGGAAGCAAAGCACTGCAGTAGAAGCTTGCATCTAGTCCATGAAAATGTTTGAGGCATGTGGAAAGCTTACACCCAAACCATGTTGACACAAAGTGATTAGTTTATTATAGAAGCCGCTGGCCTGAGTACATGGCTATTTGCTTCCATGTTGTAGCGGTAGCCTGAGTGAGATCCGGCTGGGCGTCCTGACACACTGAATCACGACAGGGCGGCGGAATCTGAGAAGGAGAGGCGGCGTGTGGCCAGAGATATGCCACATGGGACGAGCACCGTGAACAAGGGGAATTATGGGTGGTGGGATGATGAATGAAGTTACTCATCCTTCCATTTTGTTTCTACAGGGCAGCAGTGTCCCTTCTGCTGGTCTGTCTTTGGCCCTTATGTTTATTGCCACAGTAACCTGAGGCCAGGATGAAAGTAACCCCCACAGCCACAGGAGTTTTCTCTTCGAGGGTGAGGAGTCCCTGTCTCCTGCTTCCTTTAGAGCCTGTGCACAGGGCGCTGGGTGTTTTTGATAATAACAAGAGTAGGTTACAATACAATCATTTAGGTTTAAATTAGATTGACAGAGTATCAAATATGAGGAAACTCAATTACAGCTCTATTACTAGCTGAATTGACTTACATGGATCCAAGGCCAGAGGTTCACACCAAACAAGGACAGAGGTTTCCTGCTTACCCGGGGCCTGTTCTTATTAAGTTATGGGGGCCTGGTGTGAGGATGTAGGTAAGCCTCTGTGTTGACAGAATCCATAATAATTCCTGATAGGACTTCTTCCCAAAAATGTTTTATTCTGTACATTTAACGCTATGGCCATTCAGGTAGTCTCCTTAGCTGAAATGTTATTTAGTATAAATATACCAGGCCCACACAAGAAGGTTCAAGCATTGTCACAGTGAGTCAAGAGAAGGGGGCTGACTGACTTCTCTGTAGCCCGAAGGACACAGAGGCCTTCAGCAGGTCACACAGCTCAAAACAGATCAGAGTCCTGAAATGGTACGCTCCTGTTGCCTGATGAAATGTCAAAGGGTCTAAATGTAAACGGGTGCAAAGATGTAAACGCAAGCTTCCACATAATCAAAGTGTTTCCACCTGCAGTGACAGAGCCATCAGTTCTGGGCATGCCGGTCATTACCTCACAGTGTTCTGGTGCTCAGAGGGTAACCTAAGAGAGGCCAGAGCTTGGCTTTGGCTGACTTTAGAGGAAGTAAAGAGCAGGAGCAAAGGGGCATTTTCCTCTACCTCACATCAGAACGTAAACAGTGAAACAGTCTGCAGACATACAGGTGCTTAAGAGTGTTTCTGCCCAGAACAAGTAAGGCTGCCTGAAGAGAAAGGAAAGAGAGGTTTGATCATGTTTGTAAAGGTTCAATCCCAAGACCTGATGGCCCTGCACTCTTGTCCAAGAACTCTGTTAAAGTGAACTCAGAGAAGGCCTGCTGCACCTCTCAGTGTCACCCAGCCCTATCACGTTCTCATTATCACAGGGCTGACCTTATGGCGAACATATTAGTTCTTCACTGCAATATACAATTCAGGTGGTTGTGGCAGAGGATGATCTTTCCAATCATCCTCTCACTCTCTTCTTTGCTCTTATAAGTCAGCATGGCAAAACAATTACCTGATAGCAAACCGGCAATGAGCATGACAAAGTGAGTGACGTCTGGGAACCCAACACTTTATGAAACGATGCCCGACGTCTCGTAACATTTTTACACATGACAGCATGACTGCTCTCCAGAGGGGCTCGTCTGAGCGCTAATCCATACGGCCCGCCGATGCGGCAGGCAGAGCAGGAGCAGGGAGACAATACTGTGTTAATGAGAGCCAGATCTGCTCTGTTAGCTTAGTGCCTGGCTGCATGCTCAGACACAGACAGCAAGACAGAAAGCAGTTCGTCAAGCTGCCCCTGCAGAACTGCTCGCAGGCTTCTGAGGCAACAAGGTAGGGCAGGCATGACAAGAGGCTTCTTGGAGTTTGGCATGTTACTTAGTCTGGATGTGCTTTAGGGTCAACTGTGTTTAGTCCACCCTTCCATCTCCATGACAGCCTAACTTCCTTGCAATTTTGTTGTTGCTATGCTGCCAGGGGTAGTCTGTGGCCTATATAAATCAACTAATAAACTGGTATGTTACTATGGATTAAGCTACCTGGCAGTATATGAAGTAGTTGAAGTTAGCTCCATCTTTACCAGCTGAAACATCAAAGTGAAGAACATATGAATGCATCAATAATTATAATCCATCCATCCATCCATTTTCTATACCGCTTATCCTCTTAGAGGGTCGCAGGGGGCTGGAGCCAATCCCAGCTGACATTGGGCAAGAGGCGGGGTACACCCAGGACTGGTCGCCAGTCAATCACAGGGCTTAATTATAATCCAATAATATAATATATATATTATTGTAAAATGGGCCATTCTGCATGAGTACTTCTACTTTTAGTACTTAAAACATATTTTGATGCTAATACTTTTGTACTTTTACTTAAGTAAGAGTTTGAATGCAGGACTTTTACTTGTAACAGAGTATTTTTACACTGTAGTATTGCTGCTTTTACTTAAGTAAAAGATCTGAATACTTTCAATTCAATTCAATTCAGTTTTATTTATATAGCGCCATATCATAACAAAGTTATCTCAGGGCACTTTTTCGAGTAGAGCAGGTCTAGACCGACTCTTTTTATTTACAGAGACCCAACAGTTCCCACCATGAGCAGCACTATGCGACTGTGGCAAGGAAAAACTCCCTTTTAACAGGTAGAAACCCCGAGCAGAACCAGGCTCTGGGTGGGCAGTCATCTGCCTCGACCAGTTGGGTTGAAGTTCCACATAGGGATGTAAAGCAATAGCTGTGGTAATGGTATTGATGATAACACCAACAGAAATAATACTAAGAGCAACATTATAATAGTAATACTAATAATAAGAGCAATAACAGCAATAGCAGCAGCGGGTGCAGAGCAGGAGCACGGGGGCAGCAGGCGGCAGCAACCACAGACCCAGACCCCCACAGCTCCAGAGGCAGAAATACCTGCAGAAAGCAACAGAAGGAGAGAGAGAGAGAGAGAGGGGAGAGAAAGCACACAACTACGGGAAGAAGTTGAATTAATAACAAGCATTGATGGGATATGAGGGCGTACAGATGGAGAGGAAGAGGAGGAGAGAGGAGCTCAGTGCATCATGGGAAGTCTCCCGGCAGTCTAGGCCTATAGCAGCATAACTAAGGGGGGGCTCAGGGGTCACCTGAGTCAGCCCTACTATAAGCTTTATCACAGAGGAAAGTCTTAAGCCTACTCTTAAATGTGAGGAGGGTGTACTTCTTCCTCTACTGACTATATCAGTGAAAAATTCATTCCTAAAATGAACTTTTGACCCATTGCCACTGGTTGCATATACATGTGGGTGACCAGGTCAACCAAATAATGATAAATTGTGTACAGACATTTGTGATGACCAAAGGATGAAGTCTACTGACTTAGGTGATCCTCTGACCTTTGTCTAGCACTGCCATGAGATTTCCATTTGTGGTTTTGAGTGAGATGTCTCGACAACTATTGGAATGATTGCCATGAAATTTGGTACAGACATTCATGTTCCCCACAGGATGAATTGCAATAACTTAGGTGATCCCTGATTTTCATGTAGCGCCATCATCAGGTCAAAATTTAGATTTGTCCAGTACTTTGGTTTATGACCAAATAACTGCAAAACTATTGACATTTCCATCAGGGTTTAGTGCTAATTAGCACGTTAGCATGTTAATATGCTTAACTTAGATGGTGAACACGATTAACATTATACCTACTAAAACATCAGCATGTTAACATCACCATTGTGAATGTTAGTATACTGATGTTAGCGCCGCTGTGCAGCCTCACAAAGCCGGCAGCCTGGCAGTAGACTCTTGTTAAGTTTTAGAGGCCTGAAGAGGTGAAAGTTACCAGTAATTTACAAGGAGAAAAAACAAACATTAGACGAAGGTAATTTTATGGAACATGTACATGCTTTTAATGCTTCCGTGAACTGGTATTCTTCTTGTGCCTCCTTTAGATCCATCTTGCAATACCTGTGGGGATAGGACCCCCAGGTTGGGAACCATTGCTCTATATGTAACTCTTCTGAAACTATGTCTAATTGAACTTGAGTGCAACAACATGTTGAAGGGAGGCACACAATTAACATAGAGAACGTTCAATTATTTTGCCATAGTTATATATAGCTCTAATATATATTATATATATATTAGAGCTAAAAAGATTAGGTGATAAATGGATCGACAAAAAAAATCTTAACAATTTTGAAAACTGATTAATCATTTATTCAGCAAAAATGGTAACCATTTGCAGGTTTCATCTTTTAAAATGTGATGATTTCCTTTTTTTCTGTTTATATGATACTAAATTAATATCTTTGGAATTGGGACTGTCAATTGGACAAATTCAGCAATTTGAAGATGTCACCTTGGGCTGTGGAAACTTGTGATAGGCATTTTTCACTATTTTTGAGATCTTTGTCAAAAAAAAAAAAAAAATCAATAAACTGATAATGAAAATAATTAAGTTGCAGCCCCCAGTAACAGGGTCAATTCTGCATTAAATGACATTTCCAGTGTACCAAATAAGAAGCATAGCTGTTTTCAAAGGACACTTCTCATGATGTGGCAATAAAAAGAATGTGAATCGACCAGCTCTATAAATTATTCTCAGAAAATATAGAATCTGTCAGCTCAGCCCCTTGAGTAGCTGATGTTTTTCCAGTGTAGGCATGAGGAAACAGCAGCGCTACAGCTCAGCACATGGTTGGACCACATGAAGGCATTACTACGCTGTGTGCCTCCGTTGTTGTTTGACTGAGACATATTTCCAGACAGCTGCCTGGACTGCCAGCCCCGACCCTTTCATAATCGCCCAGGAATTATGCACATCCCTAAAGCACTGGTAGAGTAAGTTATGGCTGGGGTGGCGTTTCCTGAGAAGTCTGCCAAAAAGATGATTTAGATAGATCACACGTCTGGGGCCTGAGGGTTCCTCGGACACTGTTTAAATACAAGTCTTTATTCTGAGGACAGAGGAATGTGAAGGGCACTGAGTGAAAAACACATCACCTAACAGTGACATTTCCAACATGGCAACGATGACAGCAGTTATTGGTCATCTCTACTGAAGACTTAGAGCAAGACATTAGAGCAATTACTAAAAAAAAGACTTATTCATCATTATGCTACAATGTGGCTCTTCTGAGATACAGATGTGAAGGCTCCACAACAAAGCTTGGAGTTGCATTAACATCAGCACTTGTATTCACTTAAAAAAGAACTTTATTTAGTTTAATACATAGGGCGGTTTGTAGTGAAATATGTATACATTCAGCTTTACAATTCATACAGGAATTATCCCACCAAATCCCTAAAATACACACAATTTACAAGGTATACATGTTTCAACATGTTTCTGAACACAAAAAAAGACAGCTATACCAGTCCTTTTTGTTTAATTATACCATTAAATTCAAATGGTAAACCTGTATGCAATGTTTTATTTTCAGGTAAATATAAGTTAAAGTGTTTTTATAGTAAATAGCCGCTGAAGGCCATTCACAGGACAAACAAACACAACAGAATGGCACGCAGTTTCCCATGCAATTAAAAACTGATTTAAAAAGAATTCAATTTGTGATAAGACATGCTTGAATCCGTGTCATTTTCACCATCCCTTACAAGATCAAACTCTCTAAACATTTCCCAGAACACACACCAGCACTCGAATACTACAAACACGGTCAGAGGTCGGGGGTACAGTACATTTAAAACTGCTTCTCAGATACAAACACAGATATAGGAGTACTGTGAAATCCATTAGCAATGTGGAGCATGCTGCTTTTTCTTTTGATTTTCCAAATTCAGTGGAAACACCCTCATGACTCACTGCCCTGTCTAATATTGAACACTTTTCCTTTGTCTCTGTCCAGTCAAAGGGATGTATATGAAGGACCATAGCAGTGGTAGTGATATTACTGATATTATCTGTCTGAGTAAGGGAGTGCCAGTAAGTCGCACTCCATTAAAGCAACTCGTTACAACAAAGGCGTGCAATTTTAAGAGGTGCCCTCTTCTTCAGCACCCAGTGGAAAGCTTGCTGGTGCCAATCTCTTTGATTTATGCACTCTTCAAAACACACCAATGGTTTGAAGTCCAAGTCAATAAAAGTAGTAAAACGTCATTCCAGACACTTGGTAACTCTATTATATTCTGAAGAAATGAGGCAGTTGTGTGGACAACAGAAACGCATGATCCAAGCGTTTGACTTGAAAGTAGTGAGATGGAATACAAGATGGCTTGGCTTGATAAGCTTCTCCATAAGCAGCATAATGTTCATAGAGTCCGAGGGGCAGGATCAGAATCAAGCACAGAACGGAGCAGAGGAAAGTCAAACACTGGAGAAAATTCGGCCCTGCATTGAATCAGATGTGCTTGCTAAGGCAAGGTGCTCCGAGGACAGTAAGCATGCTGGAGACAAGAAAGAACGCTTGGTCAAAACTATTCCCATCCTCATTATCATACTTCTGAGATTTAGCCATATGCCTAACAAACTTTGGTTTACACTTTTGGACTCACTTCACTGCACTGCCATAACTAAATCATATGCATGAAGTGAGAATGGTTCAGATTTTGACCAAGGTCCAGAAACTGCAACAAAACTGTAACTCAAAACAAAACAGAGGAGAGAAAAAACTCACTCAAATTCCATTAAGAGGAAGGCTGAGCTGCATTTGCATTTTAGCGCAGCGTTGTTATTAGAAAGTGTGCAAAAAGTAGTGTGTGTGTGAACACAGGTAGAGGGTGTGGACAGTCAACCCTTACAGCTCAGCGGAGGGGAGACAAACAGACCTCCACTGCATTCATGTCTGAGGAGGGAGCTCAGCTCAGGGAGGGGGTTGTTCTTTCAAGTGTGTTTGTGTCTATGCTTGTGTTTGAGTGTGTATTCACGTGTGTATGTTTGAACATGTGTGTGAGTGTGAATGTGTTTGTGTCTAGAGCAGGGAGCAGTAGCCACTGCAGGTTCCACCTCCTGCGTCCTCGTCGGTGAGCTGGACTCCCCGGCCGTGGCTCTCACTCTGCCATAAGCCAGGACTCTGGATGATTTTCTCCACCAGCTCCTCAAATGCACACTGAACGCCGTCCCTGGTCTTAGCACTCGCCTCTGGGAGAACAGAGTGTAGGGGGGAAAAATAACAGAATAAAGAAAAGGAGTAAAGGGACAGGGACAGAGGAGAGGAGAAAAAGGCAAAAAGACGTGAGAAAAACAAGAGAAAAATGAAGATGAGAGGTGGAGTAAAAGAGAAGGAGGATGGAAATGGGTGAGCACAGATGATGAGATACAGATACAACAGTTAATGTCTGCATCCTGATGTCTGCTGGGCTGGATGGGTGAGAGGTGGAAAATGTCTCAACAATAACTGTCAACCCCAGACACTAATACTGAACCTTAGGAGGTTATTAGGGGATACAGTCAACACCCGCTACACAACATGATGCTATCCAGAAACATCAGAATAGTAATAATAACCACAGGATAATAAAGAAATACATCTTATTTAAAACAAGCCAAATCAGAATGAATACATTAGGAAATGCCTTGGAAAACTTGGAAAGGTCAGGGAAAAATCTTTCCATTTCAACAAATATTTTCGTTTAACATGAAGTGCAAGTCATTTAAGCTCTTACTGACAAATCTGAAAAATAAAAGTACAGGGAGCGCATGGAAGATGATATATGAAGCCTGTTTTATAAATAGAACTATGCAAGCATTCCTCAGCAAGTATGATAGTTATTTCAAAAGCTGTTTCCCCTGTATGTGTAATAGTCGGCTGTAACTCATGCCCAGCAGGTCTTTGTAGAGTGGGGAATCCTCCTGACTTACCTATAAAAAGCATGGAATGTTTTCTCGCAAACTTCAGCCCTTCTGCCCTGTCTAGCTCGTGGTTTTCCTAAAACAAAAGAGAGGTAATGGTTTGTTTGAGGTCTGCCGGGCAGAGCTGTCAGCTACTGCGGTCGTCACGGGGCAGAGAGGAAAAGTGATTTTCACAGACAAAGAACAGGACACAATAAATTCATAATGCTCTACTTAGTGGGCATTTCAATCCCCACTGACTGATTCTGGTATCCTGGTAAGGCCCAGCTGCCAAAAATATGAAAGTGGGTCTGCCACGGTCATTTAGTACTGTAATTTGTCAACTCGCTGAGCTGACTTTTTTTTCCTTTCAGAAATACTTAGTTTTGGCAATTTATTTTCCTGTAACATACAGTTACTGTATTAATCCTGCTTTTTGCATCTGTAGGTACAGTAAACCAATTTTGTCAAAAAAGTGGATATTAAGTCCATTCAAATTTCTTTGGTAATAACAGCTCAAGCCAAGGGAAAAAGTACCATGTGTGATGAGCTGAATTAAAACACCGTACTGTGCTGCTCCTCTGTAGTCAAACATACCTTGTCAACCTGAGTGGGAACACATTTTATACATAATACAAAATACAAAACACACTCACCCTGTCGATTTTATTCCCTACAAGCATTTTCACGAGGTCGTTCCTTGTGCAGTATGTCTCGAGCTCGTTGAGCCAGTTGTCAAGCTTGGCAAAGGTTTCCCGTCGTGTGACGTCATACACTGCGCCAAACCAAATGAACAAGACATGCTCAGAATGAAGGCGAACGCATTTCCTTGACACGCTGACCATACTTTAGGTCCAAAGTAAGACTGGGAGAAAGTCACCGTTTCTGGATTTTTCCATCTCTGAATCTATGATACAACAATAGGACAATGTTGCAGCATGGGAATAATTATATCAGCGTAATCATGGTACTGCCTTGCATTAATAATATTTGTATGCACACATACAGGACCTAAAAGAAAGATTGTATGATATGAACTTGAGTCTAACAAACCATGAATTTAAAAACATATTTAATTTCTTTTTGTAATGAAAAGCACAGACCTAATAAAACTTTACTACCAATAATCCTCAGTTATTTCAACTTCTGACAAAGAGACATTCCAATCAAATTAAGATAAAATAAGTATGTAAAATAATATGGTATCAACTAAAAACACATGGTTGATAAAACTAAAGGGCTTCTGATAGCATCACATGGGGAGTGCTCATAATCCCAGCACTATAGCAAGGCACCTTGTGTTTCTATATATCATTAGAGTAGTCAAAAGCAAAGGCTGCAGAGGAAGTCTGTTTAAGAGGTTTAACTTAGTTCCTGTGTGTGTGTTCATATACATACTGTACATGCATGTCCATATGAGGAGTCTGACTTAAGGTATAAACTAACTTCCAGTGAGAGAGGCAAGAGTGTGTGCGTGTCACAGGATGAAAAGCCATCACTTTTTTTTTTTTTTTTTTTACAACCAGGGGTCTGACTCTGAAGTGAAGAGCACACACACACACACACACACACACACACACACACACACACACACACACACACACACACACACACACACACACACACACACACACACACACACACACACACACACACACACACACACACAGGTGCTTGAGCAATGATGGCGTCAGCAGCTTGGCTTACCCAGGATGACTCCCTGGGCACCACGGTAGTAACTAGGCGTCAGGGTTCGGAAGCGCTCCTGTCCTGCGGTGTCCTACAAAACACAACCGGGTCAGCGCTACTGGACACACAAACAGAAGGAAAACCAGGTAGGGCAGACAGACACAAACAACAACACTGACTCTTCTGTGTCCCTCAAGGAGCATGATGTAGGCTGAAATGGTGTTACATAAGCGCCATCTTCTGGCCACTTGAGAAAACAGACAGACTGGAGTCATGGAGGAGTTTGAAGAGAGTGAACAGAGTTTGTCTCTTACCCATATTGCCAGCTTTGCTTTGTTGCCATCCACAGTGATGGTCTTCACTTTGAAGTCAACACCTAGACAATAAAAAGCCAGTCAATCACTCATGCTGTCATGATTACCTCATCCTACTTCAATCCCAATATGGGAACTCATCCAGGTTTGAACAAGAATATTATATCACAATGACAGACTATAATTATCAATGATGAATTGTTAAAACACACACACACCACACAATGTCTCTGAACTTCCGCTAACCCCAGCTTTTCAGACTGGCATTATGCCCATCCCATGTCCTGGATTTAAATTATGGTATGACTGTGTATTCACATCCACCACAAAGGGACGGTGGGGTTTAATGTCCTAAACTGAAACCAATACAGGTCTGTATTAAACAAATAAAAAATAAAATTCCACCACCTGTGAAATGGCTCAGAGAGCCATGATTCACCCCTAAAAATCCTGCCAGGTCCCAAAGGAACAGACATTTACATGAAAATAACAATGTTGTCCCCCTTCCCCTCAACAAGTAAATCTCCTCTATTGCCTTTGTGCAGTGTCTCAGTGTGCAGAGCGTGCAGTGTCTGGATGACATATCTGCCAGAGTTTTAGCATCCACTGACAGATTTACCAGGGAAATGTACACTTGTGATGGGCTTGTTTTTACATCTGGGACTGGGGATGGGGAGTTCAGCTTGAAGCCAAAACAGAGGAGGAGAAAGGGGACATGAAGACAGGCAGAGGATATATGACATACAGTATGCGTACCGCACACACGTACACACAAATATACAGTCTGTTCACACAGTCAATCACAACAACTAGCTAGCTCTTCCTCGAGTCCAGCGGGGTTGCTCAGATACTGTTGCCAGATGTATGTGGAGAGGAGTTTACACTAAACTCCTCTCTGGGAAAGGCCTGTCTGAACGTACAAATTCAGACAGGCCTTTCCCAGAGAACACACAGTAAAGCAGCTGGTTGTAATATCACAACACAACAAGATGCCACTACCGATGGGAGTCGAGGCTGGGCTGATCTCTGCAGGCCAACCTGCTCATGGTGGACCTTCAAAATAGCCCAACATTGTATAATATATACAATGAAAGCATCCCAACACACCCTACTGCATTCAAAACAAGAAGACTTGCTGTTAGCAGGCAACATGGTGAGTCAACTGTATTGTCTCTCTTACAACTTTTGTAATGACTGGACCCAGACCACTTCAACTATTCAAACTCAATTTTTCCAAAGGCTTTTGTAGAAGAAGTAAGCATGCAAAATCTAATTACTGTTGTAAGCTTAGTAGTGGTGACATTCTGGCATTTACGCTTCACAAATCATCAAAGTGGTGTTCATTTGTGAAGATTATCTTGCTGAACAAAACCTGCAAGTATCATAAACTTTTGTTTGCCACAGAGCTTATTTTCTGCAATAATCCAAAATCCCATTGGCTTTTTGTCCAGGGAACCAGAGCGATGCTAACTTCCGGGTTGGCCTACAAAAACACGTCATCCCTGCAGCACTCTATTGCAAATAATTTAAAACAGAAATTAAAAGTCAAAGATTTCTTTTGGACTGGAATCAAAGTCAAGCTGAGGTGACCGTACAGAAATGTGGCCTGTAAGGAGGTCTGCTTGCAGAAGGTATGAGCACTTGGCGAGCTGGAAGTAAAAGATACCACACACCCTCAAAGCCACAAAGTTATTTGATTTTTTTTAAACTTAATGAAGAGTTTGAAAAAAAAAATCCTGCAGCAGGCCAGGCTATCCATCTTATCTGGTGAAATGGTGAACTTAGTGGTACATTATTTTTTACAAATGGAGGTTTTTCAAAATTCTGGTGGATCTGCAAATGATATCAGCTTCTTTTAATGGTATAAATCATTTGGTACACCAAGGACACACCTATATTTTATATTTTTCAGGTGGCCTTGAGGCAACCTTAATGGGTTTATGTTCATTAAAGCATTCAAATATTCAAGATTTATAACCTTATTGATGAGTTTGGATGTAGAATTGTTTTTCTACCAATGTGGTTTTGTGAAGAGCTTGTAGCTCACAGTGCTGTCTTTGTTAAAACAAGATTCCAGGAGAGGTTTAAACAGTTAAAACACTTTTTCAAGGTCAAGGCATGAATCACTACTGCTTTTTACTTGGCCAGCTGGGGATCTTTGCCAAACAGATGTCTTTATTGGAGTTAAGCCTCTTTCATTGAACTGAATTGAATATATTTCATTTAGTTCCCTCGAATTCAGACAGAAATCACTTTTAATGCGGTATCGCTTGATCTGAATTAAGGTGTTTTCATCCTTACCACCTAAATAAATGATCTTTGAAGCCTAAATGCTATCACCAGAAGTAAAAACTTCAAAATTCACCAGTGGGATATTTACTGACGTATTTTACATCACAGAACAAAACGTGAAAATCTTTTGAGCTTGTGTTAACCACAGACCTTATTTCAGGCATCTAACCAAAAACCCATTCAAGAAACCCATTGACTTCCAGGTGAGGGAATCGGAAGTGCAAACATGCTAACAAATCTCCGGGTTTTAGGACTCATTCCTGCAGCACTCTATAAATACTGGGTGTGCAACTGACACAAGAAAAGAGCGTGGTGATGGAGCCAATTCTGGTCCCACTATCTAATGCAATCCAGTACAAAAGCTCTGCCATATTCTACGTTTATGAAGCTTATAATGGCCAGTTTTTGTTATTATAAGCTTTCAGAGAGGTGTTAATTCAACTATATGTTTATTACTGTGGTCGTAATTAGTGGTGTTGTTGTACTGGACTGCATTATATTGAAATGTTCTTCTAATATCACCAAATGCCTCATCTACATTGTCGAAACCAGCTAAATGTTCAGCCATGACTTTAGAAATAAATTCCTGCTGGCCGTTCCTCTATGTAAACTCTTCTCTCACACTGACTCACATCTCCACAGTTGTCTTCTGCAACAACTCAACCTCTCGCCAGATGTCAGAGCGAGACCTTTCCTTGAGCGAGACTTCTGTTTCGGGTTACACAAAAAGGATCTTACTCTTTAACAAAAAGGTCCATCTCTGTAGGGATCCTTTCCGTAATGTTGTCAGACACTTAGAATAACAATCTGAGTGAGTCTGCCAGTGGCAAAAACAAGCACTTTTAGTGGACATACTTTTTATGAGTTACCCTTTAACTCCTTTGGGTCTGAGTCTGTGTTTACTATCATTAACGTTTGTGGCTCGTTTTGACTCTCCTGATGATGGCCTTACGGTTGCCACCACCTTCTGATGCACAAAACGTTATTTTTATTTTATGCTTTCACTAACTGAGCTCCGATGTGTTAACTCACCTATTGTTGCTGATTGTTCTGGGTCAAATGTGTCATCTGTGAATCTCAAGAGGAGGCTGTGGAGAGGAAGAAGGAAATAATTTGATTAAGACTGATGAGCAGAAAGGCTTGTTTCAGTAATTCCATTCCACGATGATTGAGTAAGCTTTTGGTCCAGGATCAGGTTTCCATTTGCTTTGTTCACATAACCTGTCCTGCGGCACCAGACTTATCGAATTCTGTATCTCTCTGTATTGATCACTTTGTCCTTCACTTGCATTACATGTACAAGCTCCAGATGATATCACCGCTTGGATTGCACTCAGGAGGACAGGGTTCACTTCTTAACTATGACTAATCAAGAGCATAGGCCTTAAGCACAACGTGGATGGGGATAAGCTCACTCCTTTGCTTTGACCCAAGGATAATTCTCTTATTTTTCCTCAGGGGGGATGCTGGAGCAATGGGTGTTTATTGTTTGAGGTCCATACAGCTGATGAGCTATGCTCGGAGTCCGCCAAGTTAGCTTTCTGTGTAGGTAATTTGTTCAGGTAAAATGAAACGTGTGTATTCCTTGCCAGGCAGACATCTCCCTGATTTAAGGGCTTCTACAGATTGCAGGGAAACAAATTAAATATCTGTATACTACTTAAAAAATTGGTGCAGTCAGTGTAACTACTTGACAATAGCACAACTGGCTCACGATAATTCAAATTATGACATTTGAAACTAATCACAGTCTGAATTAGTTTATTGTATCAAGCAAAAGCCTATTTAATAATAATACAAAATTGCTTTCTGGAAACGACGCCCTTGGCCTCCATGATGCACTAGCAGGCAGCGTACAGTACAGCTGGCTACAAAACTCGTCCGTTTTCTGGAAATATAAGCAAACCTTGGTCTATGTAATGGTATTGGCATAAACTCAGTCCCTCCATCCTCTGTGCTCAGCCAATACAGTGCTGCCATCACAGCAAGCAAAGCACTACTGGATTAAATGTAAAAAAAGGAAAAAGAAAAGACATTTCTACCGTAAAACTAAAACAGCTCCAGACCCAGGATTAAAATTACAGTTGTGTGTTATAATCAAGAAATTAATCTAAATAAGATAACGCTATGAAAAGTACAGTAACAATTGCTACCAACACTGGAAACATTAGTACCGACTTTCTCGGATGCAACGACAAAAACATTTTGAGATTATTTACAACCTCCTGGGCTAACACTTAGCTGACCCAAAATATATTCTCAAATCCCTATTACATTCGATCCCTTGTTGAGCACGCTGAAGATCCCTTTTGTGGTTCATGTTATGGTTTGTTATTTTGAGAACCTGAGGCTTGGTCATCGGTCTACACTAAAAGATGATTCTTTGGCCAGGCAGTTCACTTGTCAAAAGGCTTTGCTCATTACCTATGTACCGTGCTAAGGCACGCTGTACTCGATACTGTACTTTGCAATGTGATGGTTGATGGCTCAGGCTGTCTATCAGGATTCTTTCATGCAGTCTGGACCACAAGTCATGGAGATCTGCAAACCTGGCCAATCTCTCTGTTGCCAGACTAATGTTGGTATAAATATTATACTCTGCTTTGAATATTAGACTGATTTGTGGTTGCCAACGATGCGGACCTCTGATTACCATATGATGGCATAAATCAACGGTGTGGTAAAAGCTATTCAGCCGTTTAGTCCTTCTAGAGAGAGGCCAAGCTTACTCAAGCATGACCTCGTAAACTGAGCGATTCCATGTAGATCTTAGCTGTTCGCTTCACAGTGGTGTGTGAGCCACTTGATCTTGAAGAAGTTAGCGCTACAAACACGGTAAATAAAGGTTAGAAACAGGGATCTCTTCTTGCATTGCCGCCAGTTATCTACAACAAAAACAGTGAGTGTTACTACTCATCGCGTCTCCACTTAAGGCTGAGACAACAGCCACGCAGACGGGGCAGAAAAGAGGTCTCGATTGCAACATCTTCAAACAGCGAAGGCAGACGTGAACACAGATGATGTCACATACAGCCACTGCCAGCTAGCTGAAGTTAGCTTATAACAGCCACACGGTGGGACCTGTTTTTTCATTAAAGAAGAGGCGTCTGCGTGATTTTAAAACGCTGTATTATCTTTGGACCTCGCATTACTCGGTTGGCTGCTAAGCTAATGCTAGCTAGCCAAACGTTAGCAGTGAGCCACGACATCACTTTCGTACGAGATAACTTCAGCTTACCTGGACTTCCCAACGCCACTTTCTCCTATTATCAATATTTTCAGCGTCGTTAATATATCTTCTTCCATTTTCCTTTCACGGCGAGGTGTGTTACTCTCGATAAACAGCTGCAACACCCTGCAAAGAGCGACGCTCCTGTTCACACTCCGCAACAAAGATAGTTTGACCGACTCACTCCAACCACATCCGGTGTGACTTCTTGGCTCTTCCGCTTGGTATTAACGCGCGAGTATCTGGTGAGTTTATCTTCATGATTACACAACAAAGCAGACACATGGAAGTCGTGCGTATTTTAATCAACTTCGATTTGGGTGATTTACTTTGTAGTGGGACAAAATTGGAATCCACCATGTTTCTACCAGTGTTACATAACATCGGTTAAATAGGTCTATTGATTCTCATTGGTTCTTTTAATGTGCATTTTATTATTGTATTCACACATTCCAATGCATGTTTGTTATTACTGTTATATAATTACTGCGCATAAAGTTCATGCCTTTCAATTACTGCTACAACTGAAATATGACTATTATTATGTCATGGTAAGGTCATCCTGTTTATCATTATTGAAACAAAATATATTAAATACTTATTTAAGAGGACCAGTGCTTGGCCTGCAGGCTCTCCCAGTATAATAAAACATTGTATGTTTGTTTGTTTTTCTCTATAAAGTCAACTCAAATATATTTGGGCTGATGTGTGTTCAAATGGTCTCCATCTTTCTCGCTAGTTTGACAAAACATTTATTTATACAGGATTATGTCTTCAATTCAAAACAGCTTAATAGTCAGTCCTCCTCTGAATGAGCCCTATCAATACACCTTTTAGTAGGGAAAACACTTCTCCACCCATGAGCCAAACCATGGCAGGATGTGTAATGGGTTTCATGCTCCATATGTTAAAGTAAAAAGAAGCAGTATACTGAGAACAGTCTTATACTGTAGCGAACTATACTTGAATGGTGTCATTGTTAATTTGATCTAACTGTTCCTCAGTTTCAGTAGAAATGATCTTTAAAACGTTGAAGCATGCCTCTAACCTTCAGCTTTACTTTGACATTAATCCTATTTCTGGCCCGCTATTTAAAAAAAATGGAGAAAATCATAAATGCTTTAATTTTTCTCAGAACACAAGTGGTTAACCTCTAGTCCTAGTTAGCCACACAGAAAGATACAGACAGTTTTTGTACTTTATTTTAATAAATAACTCATAAACAGCATTGGGAGAGAACATGGAGTTGAAATAAAAGGCACTTTGAAAACAATACTGTAAAGGCTTGTGTGTGGTACTTCAGAGGCATTTGGGTGTGAAAGCATTTCAGAGGTGATTCATATGACGTCTGAACAAATACTCTTGTTTCAGTCTTACAATCTAAAAATATGTAACTAACAAAATTGACTCACACAAATTAGTTCAGCAGTTCACTGAACAAACAACAGAAAGCATATTTTTGGCGTACTTGACAAGAACACGGGAAAGGACCTGAGAATGACTAATAAAAGTTACTGCAGTTAACAAATACAACAATATTTCATTAGTTAATTGCAACTTGTATTATAACTATATAAATCCTTTGATTGTTCAACATTGCCACAATTTTTTGTAATTTTAACAAGTGGTATACAGTCCCTTTGTGATAGTATATCAACAATTTAAATACTGACAGTTGATATTAATCTTTTGAATTTACTTCTGTAGAATAGACAACAGTACTCAATAAGAGTGCAATAAAATCTTAAACATCGGATGTTTCCAAGTTGCAGTTCAAAACTACATTTACAACCACTGCATAATCTATCCAACATAACTGTCCAATCTAAGTTGAATGCTAAATATTATTCAGTACTTCCTATTGCAGATGTTTTCTATATATACACACACATTGACATAATGTGCTGCCATGGCTGACAATTTACATAATAAGCTCAGGTCCTGTCTGGAACACACAGAAACACACAGGAAGTCAGTGCACGGAGAGAGACGAGAAGAAGAGGGAGGGAAAGACAGAAGCTGAGGAAGTCTTGTACATATATTGTATATCCATAGTGTCCACATTGTGTTGTTAAAAAAAGCTAAATCCTCCGCCCCTACCAGTCCTGTGGCAGGAAAAAAAAGCACCTTCATGTCATCATTTCTGCAAATATGCAACTTAAAAGTATATACACATACTGTATACTGTACATCTAAAAATACAACAAATGCATATAAATCATAGGTGTTAGTAAAAATACAGATGCAGTGGCCGCGTGGTACATTATAATGGTAAAAGGACAAGAAAAAAATGACATAGATTCCGCCACAAGTTCCCCCTCAGACCCCAGACCCACAGTAAATACTGCAGTTGTCAGATACTTGATAGCAGTGTTCATTGAAAACTGTGGCACCATCATTTTCCTTCATATTTAGGATTGACCACAGTCGTGACAGCACTTTTGTAGATGGGATTTTCACCCTGGAAAGCAAAAATTGAAGTTACAATCATGTTGTTATTACTCAGCCAAGCAATATGAAACATTTTTTTGTTAGATTTTCTGACACATTCACCAAATCACAGAAAAAAAACCTGATAATAGAACATGATAATAGAACATCATCATTTACTGTACATGTAATTTATTTAGATCACACTTAGCACACTGCCATGCTTTTGTGACAACATACCAAATATCAGGAGGAACAAATTAATCCTATTGTAACACATAGCATACTTACCAGACAAGGTTTTGGTATTTGTGCCCCGAAGACACTTAATATCCTCAAACACTGAACAGGTTTTGTGATTTTTCAGCTGTAATGTTTGTCACAGCACACTCATGCACTCATTTTTTTTTTAACTATGAAGGTAATATTACTCTTCTTAAGGTTCCACTTGTCTATAAGTTTACTTGATAGTTTTAAAAGAAAGGTGAAATAAAGAAAAAGCAGCAACTGAGTGAAATCAAGACACACATAAACAGCCCATGCAGGAAAATGAAGTGGAAAGAGAGAAAAAAAAATACAAACTTAAAGGACAGCAGCTTTACATCCATAGTTTGGGTTCTGGAACTGATTGATAGGACTCTTGTATATGGGGTTTTCTTGCTACAGGTAGAGAATGAGGACAGAATAGAGTTCAGCAGGAAAAAAAATAGAACAACAACACAGGAAAAAAAGAATAAAAAAGGCAGCATAAAAAAGTATGAAAAAAGCATGAATAAAGTCCAGAGGGAGTGATGAAAGGGAGACAATGCGAGAAATAGAAGGTAGGAGATAAGGATAAAATCTGGATAAAAACAACGCGTTGTTTAGCCTTGTTCAAAATGTGGAACTTGTGCATTTTATACATTTTATAATTAAAGACCTTTTTTTTTTTTTTTAATTGGAGGTCTTCATTGTGACAATGAGTCGCTGGCTACAGACAGGAGTACACCCACTCCATCTCTACGCATCACTTGCAGTTGTTTTGTGTCTTTTTCTGCTGTATTTTGCTGGTGATTCCCCTCTTTCTCCCCCTATTTCTTGTCATCTCTCTACTGTGATCTTTCTATAAAAGCATACATAATAATAATAATAATAATTATAATAATAATAATAAGAAGAAGTAGAAGAAGAAGAAGGCTGCTATAGGTTGAAAGCTTTGGTCAGGATCTGTTGTTATTCATGCTGGAGATGAAGACAGGCTGTTTGAATGTTTCCAAAGCTTCCTGCCGCAACAGATCCACACTGACACACCTCCCAATCAGATATAAACATATACTTAAGCAAAACAAAGGTTATATTTCCTTATATTGTGCTGTCAAACATATTTAAGTAGCTATATTCGATGCTTTACTGCACTCTGCAGCTGTATTATGTAGGGAGAATGAACAAAAATAATAAGTAAATATTAGATAGGACTTGGTAACAGATATTCAATAATAAAGGATTAGGAGCCAAAAAATGGGATCCGGACATCCCTACATTTGAATGAGCCCTGTGACTTTCAAACAACACATGCTAAAAACAGTCACTTCAAACAGAGGCTGTGGCTTTGGGTTCCAATGAGCCTTTGGTCCCACACTTAGTAATCCATTCATGGAGGCTCTACGCTGTTGCCAACATTTGAAACTATTTTTCATTATGTATTCTCTGTCCTACATCTGTGAAGAACTGAGGATATGTAGACCGTCGCCTTTTTCTAAAAGAGATAAGGAAACATGGCTATATTTAAATTAAACTTAAAGGGCCAACTCTCCCAGATTGTGTGACACCTAGATGGAATTGAGATCTATTTTAATATACTAAAACCAAGTATTCTGTTGAGGCTATGGATCAGGATGATGTGGTTGCAACTGTAAGAGAGCATAGGAAGGAGCTCATGCATTATCTTTGAAATTCCATGTGGTTGCTTTGCCTTGTTATCTTGTCAGGAAACCCAGGTTAGTCATAGCTCCAGTCTCTCATTTCTCAAAATTTAAAGGGATCTGGAGCCATAGGTTGCCCTGCCCATGGTAATAAGAAAGACCCCGACATACAGAGCGGGCGCAGTGCTAATCTGGAACATCTGCATCATCAAACCCACATACATTGTGGCTATGACACAATTCCACCACTAGGTGGAGGCACATCACTGCACATGAAGTTGTGCTGAAATCCAGTCTTCGGTCATATTGATGTTGGCGGATGATGCTCCAGAAGGGAGAAAGCAGGGAGGGGAGGAGCTGTGGCCACTCCCCGGGAAAAAGCCCAGCAATGCTCAGAGTGCCTAACATTCCCAAAAAAGTCCACACAGTCCCTGACATATTTCCCTTTTATTTTGAGCGCCACTCAAAAGCAACACATTCAATGTGTTTCTGCAGCTGGGAGACTGAAGAGAATGTGAGCGAGACACTTTGTGATGATATCAACAAGTCTGTAAA
Source organism: Macquaria australasica (assembly GCA_005408345.1). NCBI lineage: Eukaryota > Metazoa > Chordata > Actinopteri > Centrarchiformes > Percichthyidae > Macquaria > Macquaria australasica. The sequence continues at coordinate 312,313 of SEMN01000191.1, read as the reverse complement.
TCTCATCTGCTGCTAAGAACAACAAATATTCTTCACAAGTCAATTCCCTGACAGCCACTGGGCTTTGCAGAGCAGCCAAACAACATCTGTTTTCCACATTTAAAGTACTCGACCAAACTTCTGCCAAAATAATTCTAAAATATTTATCCTGATCATCTTTCACAAAGCTGGTCAAAGTTCCAAACACTCACCGTGTCCCATTTGGCGTTCATCTTCTCCTTCTCAAACTTGGCGAACTCTCTTCTGTCGTGGATGATCATCAGCAGCTTCCAGATGAGCAGCAGGGCTAAGCCAATCAGGACGATGCCGGCGACCACGCCCGCCACGATGGGGATGATGTCAGGACCGGCGGGGCAGTCTGAAACACAGCAGGGTGCAGCAGTGTGTTTAGGCAGCTTGAAATAAAAGTGCAAAAATAACAAGATCATGGGAAAAACATACCATCACACGGCTGTACGTGAATAAACAAATTACCTATTTTTGCAACCCAACCACCACCAGCCTCTGTAATTAGCTTCCTCTGTAACAGAAACCTTCCACACCCTGGTTCATGTAAGCCCAGCTTTCTGCTTACCCAGCGTGTCCACCACATGGACCTCCTTCTCCGTGTTGTTGTTGACAGCGTAGGTGTAGTAGAACCAGCAGTCGTTGGCGTCCCTCTCCTTGCAGTGCATCACGGGGTAAGAGGCGTCGTTGGGCTGGGGCAGCTTGTCCCTGTCCTTCACTTTAATCAAGTTGAAGTAGCTGCAGTCCCTCTCACATGTGTCCTTCTTCTCACCGGTGCCAAACGCCCGGCACTGGACGCACTCTCTGAAGGGAACGAGGTGTTGTTAGTAATGAGCTGTGAGATTTGCTCTGCTATTAAAGGATCACATAAATGACAAAAAATACATACTGAGGAAAACTTAAAAAGATGATTCTCAGGCAAGTACTGGAGTTAATAGGGACGTCTTTTTTCTATGATTTCTATGCAGATTTATGGACGTTTATTTGCGGTGGACATCGGAGATAATGATATCCTCGCAAAGTGTAAGTCACAGTGAATCTAGGAAACACCATCCAGGGAAATACAACGAGGGAATTTTGTGCTTAAAAGACTGTAACTTTGTCAGTCCTGTCATAGGTTTAAATATGCATGTGGGAAATGGACATTGTTGGGTATATATATACACACACACACACTTTTTTTTTTTAATGATTTTTAATTTATTTTCCTTTGCTTTGCATTGTAGTTTTATATGTAAGGATGTATTGTTTTCAATGTAGCCTATGTGATAGTGATAGTCATTTGTGACTTGTAGTGTTAATCTTTGTCTTCCTGTCTTCATATTTCCACAATGGAAATAAGTTATCCTTTAACTTTATTGTATTATCCTCGACATTTTCAATGAATATGTATTTGTCGCAGTGTATGACCTGGTATGTATATATTTTTTTCAATATGTCAAATAAATTAAATCAAATTTGGAAGATTGAGCTAATTCAGACTGCTGAAGCCTCAATTAGTTTTGACTGAATTGGACCCGCCCCCATTTCTTATAGTGAAAATGCTCAACAAAGATTTCACTTCATGGTCAGTATGTAGAGGAGGAATGATTACACTTGTTCAATGTACATGTCGCATGCAAGTATTTTTATCAAGATAGACTTTTAAAAAAATCCGAACCTATCCTTTAGTTTTGACAATACACCAAAAGTACACATCAAAATATGTAATATCTGACAAGTGAAAAGTATTTGCACATTGACACGTCTTCATTTCAGACTTACTTGTGTTCAGTACAGACTCCTGGACAGGTAGGGCAAGTCTCACAGGTAGGACCCTGGAACTTGGGGTCAGTGCACTTGCAAGTGCCACATTCACATGTTCCTCTACCGTTACAGATCTGCTTGTTGCTGGCCATGCACGTGCTGTTGTCCAGAGAACAGTCACAGGCGCTTCCGGTCCACATGGGCTCACAGACACACACTCTGCACTCACAGCGTCCATGCCCTAAGAAAAAAAAAGAAAAAAAGTAAGAAAGCTTTATTGAGCCTTTTCTCTTTCTAAACATTATCCTAGGTGCACTGAGTAACGCCTGTGTGCTGAGATCTAAAATTCAGAGAGACAAGATCTTTCTAAGAGCCTTTTATTCTCTATAGAGCTGTCATACCCACCTCCACACAGTTTGTTTCCAGAGCGGTCACAGTTGAAGTTGTCACACTCGCAGTACTGGCCGCTGTACCTCTCCTCAGGGTTGTCTCTCTTCTTGCACTCGCATGTGCCACACACACAGTCTCCATTGTTGCTGCAGATGTCAGTGCCGTTGTCTTTGCGGCAGGTGCGGTCCATGTCCTCTGTGGCCACATCGTTGCTGCTGCATTCACACTGTCTGCCCACACGTCCTTCATTACACCTGAGTGGAGGGAAATGTTTGTGATTCCAAAGCGTTTCTTAACACCAAAACAGAAGTTGAAGGTTTTGGATATTTTTCTGTATAAGATATGATTATGGAAATGTTCACAGACTTACTTGCAGGCCCCACACTCATAGGTCCCATTACCAAAGTGGCAGAGTTGACTGTTCTTGATACCATCCTTGTGGCATTCGCACTCGCAGATGAAGTTGAGGGTAATCTCCACCTCCTCTGTGAATCCCAGGGGCTTTATCTTAATGGTCTCAGGCTTGCCTTGTTTCGGACAGCCTTTAGATGTCACACTGATGCTGAACATGACCTATGGAGTGAAGGTATTTATATATATATATATATATATATAAAACATTTTGTTCATGTTTCTACACTGAGAATTGCTATGGATCAATATGTTTTGTGTGTTTAGTTAGTAAAATTTGATGAAAAAACATGTCAGTTTTTTGTTTTTTTGTTTGTTTATGACACAGTTTCAATACTTTTATCAATTATTATGGTTTATTGACTTACATAGCCTTTTAGCTCAGACTGTAGGGACATGAAGCATTTGAAGATACTCCAAGAAATTATATCACAATAAGCAAAAATACCAATGTAGGCCAATATATATATATATATATATATATATATATATATACTATATATATATATGTGTGTGTGTTTTGTGTGTGTGTTATGGAATTCCATGTGTTACGTTAGCTAGCTAAAGTTCGATGTTTGGAAATGTACTGAACTTCTGTCGCTTCAAATTGACCTTTAAAAGGTTATTTTACTGATCTCCAGCAAGTTGCTTTATTTCTAAATGCTGAGAATGTCCATATACAAGTAATCATGACATTGTGGCAATGTCTTGTAAACAAACGTGTTTAGAGTTAAAGCCGAAGTCTAAGAGAACTGCAGAGAAAGACAAATCTATAAAACCACAGGATCTGCAGGTGTTACAAATTTCAACCTTTTTAAAACTTGTAATGTTATTTCTATGATAAAATAAAGAAATAAAACAGGAAAAACAAGCTATATATGATTTAAATTAAAGTTCAGAAACTGTAAATTGCCAGTATAAAGTGTATCTGTATTGATAAAGAGATTTTTTAAATTACGACATACTATGATCCCTGTTGTGTATTACTGAGAAACCAATCATCAGGCTTAATCATCTACTGGTGAAATACAACAAAAAAAGAGCAATTTTCTAATCCTCACCTCATCCCCGATGGAGATGTTGGAGCACTTCCGTCCATTTTCGCCCTCACTAACCACTCCGTTCTTACAGCGGGATGTGTAAGCTATGGTCACTCCCTCTGGAAGCTTGCTGTTCTCCAGTATAACCTCAGACGAAAGAGACTGCCAAAAACCCAAAAGATAACAGCATGAATGTTACTATTTCAAGGACTGGAATGTCATCTGGTAGCTTTGTTTGGACAGCGTGCGATACACAAAGGCTTAGCAGAGTGTTAAATGAAAATATGTGTTTGGAAAAAGCTTTGACTGTCCCAACTCGGTCAGAATGTTGAATGCTTTAATGTGGTTCATGTGAGTAAATGACAGCTTAATCAAGTTTTTTAAAAGAGCGCTTAAAGTCAGCAATCTCAACAGTGTACTTACATTGTAAGCATCTATAATAAGGTTGATTACGTTGCTGGAGTTGGCAGACAGAGTGCCCACTGCAGACTTTGGTATCAGATTTTTCAGCTCCTGAGGAGAGAGGAAAAGTTTAGAATAAAGCGTTATCAAAGTCCTGTTAATCTTGTGATCCCTGGAATCTCTATTAGCAACCACACAGGATCAAGAATACTTTTCTATGAACTTTTGAGACTGTAACCACAGAATTTAACCATTTAATTCCAGATTTAGATGGATACAACATTGACTTCAACCTTGAAATTATGAAATTGTTATGGCTTTGAAGCATACTGAAGCTACTGTGGCTACGTAATGAACTTTGATCAAACTCAGATGGAACTGGGTCGAACTGACCTGAAAAGCAACAGCAAGGCAGAAGGAAATAATCAGAGCTTCAAGGGGATGCTGCCATAACTCGCAGCAGATGTATCAACCCAGGTGGATAGTTATACACACGGGGCATCTTCCAAACACGCACATGCACACAGAAGAAATGAGGAAGAGTACGCTCCAAAAGAAAGGGATGAAAACGAAGTCAAAAGCTGTGTCTCAATTCAGGAGCCGCATCCTTTGAAGGCTGCATTTGAAGACCGAATGCGTTACAGTGGCGCAACAAGGCTGCCCCATTTCGAAAGCTCCTTCAAATGCGGCCTTCTTTTCCTGAATTTGAAGGATCCAATGGCTGTATCCTTCACGGCTCAACCGATCCCAAGATTCATTGCACTCAAGAGAATATGACGTCCCCAAATGTACCGTCAACAGCGGCCAAGCAGATTACACTTCCAAATGTAAGCACTGGGTTTCAACTCACTCGAACAGCTAACGACACAAATGTTAAAAAACCAAGTGGCCTTAAAAACCTCAAACCTCAACCGCAGCTGTCAAGGTTGCTAGGTGACAGGAACGGCACTTCATGACACTGGTGATGCAAATAGGAAATCCTCAGTAGACCAGACCGTCTCATTTAACAAGGCTCGGTTCGGCCTTCGTGGTCTATGAAGGCCAAACTTTCGAAGCCACTGAATTGAGACACAGCTAAAGTGTGTCAGCTAGAGAAAAGAAGACTGAAAGAGATCTCACTTGGTAAACAGGCTGGAACTCCTCTGTGACTGCAAAGATGGTCTGGATGTTGTTGTCGCTCAGCTTCTGAACCAGGTGAGCAATGGAGGGGTAGTCCTTTAAAACAGGATGGAGGGGAAAAGTCAAATTTACAGTGTAACACACAGTCAACACGAGCAGCAGTGCGTGCCCAAATGTCAGCTAAATGAGACATTTTTCCTTGCCACTGTCGCATAGTGCTTGCTCATGGTGGGAACTGTTGGGTCTCTGTAAATATAAAGAGTCGGTCTAGACTTGCTCTATTCGAAAAAGTGCCCTGAGATAACTTTGTTATGATATGGCGCTATATAAATAAAACTGAATTGAATTCCAGGTTCTTTACACCTGTGGAAACCTTTCTAACCAGGCCAAACAATATTTAGCTACTTACATAGTAGTGGCTCATGGTATACACATTGTTCTCCAAGTGACATTTTCCATCGTTGGGCAGAACAATGCCACCCAGTTTGCCATCGCCAGCAAAGTGGAAGCCAGCATCGGTGGAGAACACCAGCAGACGAGTCACATTCCTCCAACCAATCTGCTCCTGGGAAATGAGAAAATAAACACTCAGTCTGTAAGTAAAAATTATCTGCTAACAGCGACATATCTGCTCTATAAAAGCTAAGGGAGAATTTGAGCAGCTCAGAATGTGACACATTAACTTTTTATTACCACTGCATCCAAAAATCTCCTTGTAACCCAAGCTAACCACCAAGGACTCATAAAATACCTTTTCACACATCCCCACATGAACGCATTTATTGGCGCTGTATCCCTCCAAGCAAGTGCTGTAATTGTGGGAAAATTACCTTGAATTGAGAACCTGAGCATGATTATTTCCCACAGGATCACTGAAAAGCAGCAGCTTTTTCTTTTTTTGCTTACCCCACACACAGCCACTTGCATGATGGCATCAAAGCCCCCCTCAGGAGAGTCCAGGTTTCCAGAGATGTGCTGCTGGCCCACCAGGGTGTTGAACTTCTTGCCATCGCTGGTCAGCTTCAGGACGTTCTTGTAGCTGAACGGGCTGGTGCAGTTCTGGTCGCCTGTGCATGGGTTCAGCAGCTTGGCCGGGGTTGTGCTGATGTACGGCATGACTGTCTTTTCCACAAAGGAACCAAAGCCTTCGAAAGACAGTTGGATTCAGAATTTAATTTTAAACAACTTAAGCAAGAAGTTCACAAGTGATTTTGGTAAAGGCTTAACACGATGCTTGGTTTGAGACTGGGGGCTCCAGTTCAATGGTAAGTTGACACCAAATGAATTCAGAGGAGGTAAAGTGTTTAGTTCTTTGGTTTGTTTGAGCAGGTCAGAAAAAGGTCACTTAAACTTGGGTGGCACTAAATACCAACAACAAGACACCTGAAAATACAAGTCAGTCAGTGTACTTCAGGGGTTTGTCTGATACTGTGCACCGCCCCCCCCCAAAAAAAAAAGAAAAAAAAGAAAAAAGAAAACCGAGACAACTGTGCACCACCACAACGCACTGCCCGCCCCTCCAGCCGCATTTTAAAATGAAATGAGTTTTTTGTCTGTATGTACACAGGTTTTCAACACATATATCTGTATATGAACCATGTTGATGGGAAACACTGAGCCTTATTAATGTTACTTGTGTACTTGTATTATTATTTGCATTAATGTTAATGTCTTCCTTCTATTTGGGGGATAATCATTCTTTAAGTTTTGGAGCAACAGTTCCCACAGTTTGGGGGCTTTGGGGGATGTAAACAGGAAGTATGATGTTGCCATGGAGTCAGTTGTGCTGACTGTGGGCTACAACTTGAGCCCTGTTTTTCTTTGCCTATATTTGTTTACATTTTGGCAAATTGGCACCATTTAAAGTATGATGAATTAGCTATTAGCAGTTCCTGATTGCAATGTACCTATGGATGTACACACAACTATCACTGGATTACTTGATACATGGTGATGGACATCGGAGATATCCACGGAAAGTGTAAGTCACACTGTTTCTAAAAATGTGTGTATCATGTCTGTGTGTTCAGGTGTTACTGAGTTATGACTCTGAAAAGGAGTACAAATTTTGACGCAAATTGCGGCAATCAGGTTATTGAGTACCTCAACTCTATGAGCTGTCACAGGCAATGCCATGTTGGTGAGCAGGGCAAACTACAATAACTAACTTCCTGTTGTCTTTAGAACACTTGCATGCACCTGCCCCTTTCACCTCACACAGTATTGTTGCCTCATGGGTCACTCCCCTGCACCCCCCTGAGTTAGCGCGCCTCACAGTTTGAAAACCTCTGATCTACTTCAGGAAGAACTGGTGACTGGAAATGATCCCAGAATGGTTTTGAGGGCATATATTTTTTGCTATCTTTTTGTTTTTGTCTACTAAATGTATAATCTTGCAGAAAAACTGTGATTTGTAGGCTGTATGAACCTAGATGAACCAAATGCAAAAATGCATCAATGAAAACGTTTCATTTCTTTGCCCCCAAAAGAAACAAACTGTCAAATGTGATAACACTCCATGATGAAAATCCTCACCTATCCTGAAGTCGGAGGTAATCTTCTCCATCTCCAGCATCAGACTGGTTCCCAGGTTCTTGACGTTCTCCAGATCGTCCTTCATGGAGTAGGACAGGTCCATCAAGTAGTACAGGTCGATGGGATAATCTTCAGCTCGTTTGAACTTCAAGTTGAAAGACTGGGGCTCACCTACATGAAGTTACCATAATGAAAAAACACTCTAATCTAATAAAAAATAAGGTACGAATAGCTTTAGAAAAAGCTTAATTAAAGTGGATTCTCACCAGATCGGAGGGTGAGGCTCAGTTTCTGGGGCTGGATCTGAGTGATGTCCTCTGGCTTCAGTTTCTCTGCCCCCTTCCTGCGATGTGTCACTGCTTTGTTCTTGAGGGTCTTCTGTTCGCCATGTGGGTTTTCGATCATTGCATTATCGCAGCCCCTTTTTATCAGAGACTGCAGCTCGTCACAACGGGTCGACACGGTCTCACCCTGTTTCAGGAAGTTCTAAGAGCAGCAGCACAGGGAGAATTAAAGGGGCAATCTATCAATTTTACATGTGACAATCAGTTCATTTGTCATAAGGTGCATTACTCAGTCTGTGAAAGCTGAAGGATAATATCTTTTGTGGTGAAAGCCCCTCCAGAGCTTTCATTAGGGTTACTTTCTCAGACTTACAGACTTACGAGACTACACATTTAAAACAGAAAGCCTTTTCTTGATTAATGGATTGATCTACAAAGCATCAGAACCCCCCCCCCCCCCAACTTCCAGGAGCCCAGGGTGATGTCTTTAAACTGTCCAAAACCCAAAGATATTCAATTTAAAAAAAATACAAACCAAAGAAAAGCAGAAAATCTTCACATATCAAATGTTTGAAAAATGACAAACAATTAACAGATTATCAAATTGTTGCTGATTAATTTTCTGTTGGTCAATTAATCCATTAATCAACTAGTCGTTTCAGCTCTAGTGAGGGTTTTCTGCTTATCAGCTCTTTTGTTGTAAATTAAATTTCTTTTGGTTTTGGACTGTTAGTCGGACACAACTAGGAATTCAAAGAACCCTCCTTGGGTTCTGGGAAATTGCGATGGCTGTTTTTCATTATTTCCTGACATTTCATAGGCTAAACATCGATTACTTTAAAAACAGATCAAAACCAATCCTTAGCTGCAGCCCTACATTAGGCATGATCCAAAACTACATGCTTACAATTGCTATATGACTAATGGCATCATAATGGCATCAAACTGCATTTCTAAGCAGTGATTATAGCGGACAGCTTCGATTCACATACTGGGTCTTTACACCAGCCACATTTGGCTCCGGCCTGGATGCAGTCCCCGCAGTATTTGGCGTTGGCGTTGATGCACTCGTTCCCCTCTGGATGGAAAACAAAGAGGAGAGAAGAGGAGGCAGAGTCAGAGGGAGCAGGGGTGCAGCACAGCCCCTGCAAAGTAAGCAGCCTGCTAAGCCCCCCGTGTTTACGCATCAGTTCATCTGGAACACTGTGTGGCTCTAACTTGAGACAGAGATGGAATATTCAGTCTTTTCCATTATCCTCTACGCTCTGCGACGCAAAGGTGGATCTCTGGCCAATGACATCATTAAGATAAAGTAGCCGGCCTCTCTCTCTGGCGAGGTAGTCATCATTATGGATTGTACGTTTACTATGCAAGCTGACATCAACGAAATGACATCATGTGACAGAATAATGATATTACAGTAGTACAGTATACAATCTTATTTGACAAAATGAGATCTGACTGAGAAATCTTACCTTTCTGAGCATTACTGTAGCAAAAGACTCCTAACAATGATGATATCAAGAGCAGCTTCAGGTCCATCTGAAAACACAAACAGGAAAAACATCTTTTAAATGTGTTGTGGTCTCACCAGAGAGCTACTGTTTTGAAAAGCAAGATGTGATTTGTGACTATCTCTTTGTTAGGGCTGTTGGGGTCCAGAGGAGCGAGAGAGAGAGTCTCTATGAGAGATGACAGATTGAATCTGTAAATGGCTTGGTTATAATTGGAGGTAATAAATTATCCTGTGGCAGGGGCTTGGCCATTCTCAGTCGGTCAGAGGGTAACAGGCAGCTAATTCAATTCAAACCACTTTCACATGTAAACATGTATACACATATTTACACACACACACACACACACACACACACACACACACACACACACACACACACTGACTTGCCCCTGGCTTGGACTGCAGCCTCCTTTTTCCCACAATCCCTTTTACTGTCAATAGCATCAGTTCCCTAGAGTCAAACCCTCTCTTGTCGTGTATTGATCCCTTGTCTGTGTGCAGGCCCTTTGGTCAGCCATACTGATGTATCTGGTCCTACTCTTAACTGCAATGCTCATGACTTACTAAGGATAAGGGAACTGAGGGACCTTTCTCTGCACTTAACAGCTGATTTGTGAACAGTCTATAGCCACACTAGCCGCTCTGAGACTGCACTTAAACATAGCGGTACTGTGAGCAAAGGTACAGTATGTAAAATGGTACAGTACATTGGCGATTTGGGGATGAATAAAAACAGTCCAGTAAGGCGGAAATTTGCTCAGCTTTCTGTCTGAACACACCTTGACAGTCTACAGCCATGCAAGCAATCTGGACCAAAGTGGCAGACTAACCAACCAACCTACTTGGTTTAGCGTTTCATTAAAACTAGTGAACAGAAAAAGTCAGGGGATCACCAAAGTCAGTAGGCTCCATCCTCTGGGAACCATGAATGTCTGTTACAATCGATTCAATAGACGTTTTGCTAGACAAATAAAACATTTGCTGCTAGGCTAGCATGGCAAAAAAAAATGCCTGAGAAGACTTCCTTGAGTTTGAAGCTTTATTGACAATAAATAATCATGAGAACAGAGCTGAGGTTATATTTACAGTCTGTACGGTAAGTTAAGGAAAAGGTATTTTCAGTGACCCCGCACTCATTATAATGTCCCCATTACTGCTGCTGCTGTCTTAAAAGATTTAGTTAGCACTGACACTTTTGGGATTCTCACCACCTCTTATTGGCAGTTCTAATAAGCGACAGCTGGGAAGGCTCCTACAGGGAGACACCGAATCAATGGTCTGATGTCGGTGCAGTGGCCAGCAAGGGATCAGCATGTGTCAAATCTAATTAACATGTGGAATGTAAATATCCCGCTTGACTGTAAATCACAAACTCATGGGAGTCATTTCTAAGAGAATCTCCACAGTAGCTCTTGTATTCCACACTGTCTAGCTCTAATGTGAACCTCATGCTTTAATGTCCAGACAGTGATAGAGTGACAAAACTTTTCTTTTTCTTTTTAGTTATTTAGACCAGTGGATGTTGCTGGCTATTCATAGAGGCTACATTAAAAGACTGCATTCCCTTACACTGTGGTAAAGGAAGCTCTGGCATTCAGTGTGTGTGGTGTTGAGTGATGCATTCCTGTGCCCGTGTGTCCGTTTATATAGACACAGAGGGGCAGACGGCCTGTCTACAGCCCCCCAGATTAGATCAGCTGGTTGACTCTCCACTGCTGTACATGGGTAGTGTGTGTGAGTGTTGTGCTTCCACGTGAGATGAATGCCACATTTAACCTGGCTGTGCCACTGTTACACCATCACCACACCATACCATACCAAAGCTTTCAAGACAAAGGGATCACAAAATGTTTGCGTGACAACCTCAAATAAAAGCTCCACACAGTATTTGATTTATGTTAAAAAAAGGTTTAGATATTGTGAGGGTTTGTGATGTTTGGCCTGTGCATGCACAAGGAACATCTGATTTCAGTGAAAACCAAGCTTAAAATGAAGGAATTTGGGTTCACATTCCTCTTATAACAAAACCACACACTCAGATATTTTCTTTTCACTCTTGCTGGGGTTTCGACTGCAGCTCCAAGGAATCATTTAAATCCAAACTACGTCTACAAAAACACCAGCGAGGTGTCAAGTTAGAAAAATAACCATGTTGTCTTTATCGCATGAAGCTTAGCAGCTGCACAGAGGAATGCTAAAATATAGCAAAGGACAGAGAGCAGGCCAAGAAAGGGTTAGGAGCAGGATGTTATGCTGCCTTCAAGTGCACCTCCATAGCTCAGAGTTCAGAAGTCGTAAATATAACTTTTCAAGGTGGTGTTGGTTAACAAATTTATTTTTGTCTGTACCATTTTACAAGTGAAAAGGCTTCTGAAATTATAAATAAAAATAAATATGAAAAAACACAAATCATAAATGAAAATTATATTTATCTTTTAGCCAAGAAGTATACAGTTTGACCCCTCCAAAAAACCTCATCACTGATGAAGACCGTAAGATGTGGTTAAAAGCTTTGAAAATAAAGGGGAAAAAACGTTTTTTGGTCAAACTACTATTTCCAAGGTCAAGAATTCAACATATTATTTGCTTCAATTTGCCATTATATACCTTCAACACATAATCTAAACCAATGTTAATGTTTTTAACTAGTCTAACATCAGGATCCACATCTGTCCCTAGTCATTACAGGTTAGGTTCACAACCTAGACCATATCAAAATGTTGTTTCCCACATTTATGTTTGTTTACAACCACTGCAGCTTACACAGCACAGCGTTCAATGGGACAATCGTATAGGCATTTAAAAGACTTGATCAATCTTGCTTTCAAAACTTGGAGGCCCACAGTAAAGTCAGACATGTTGATATGCTGTAATGTGTCTTCATATGTCTAAAGCAGGCTTTTGTGCAAATGAGGTCTCTTTATTGTATCTGTACAGGAAGCAGCTGTGCAGATATATCCAACAGAAGTAAAGCAAATAAAACTTCATAGAAAGCCTGGTTTGCAAACTGTTTTTACCAGTAGATAAGCAGAGACATGGTAAGTTTTTGTAAGCTTTCCGGCTCTTTAAAATGGTATTTATTCTGGATTTTCTCCACTGGACTATGTTTAAGCTCAGTGAGAAGCTGAAGCTGAGGTTTTTTTTTAGCCATGCTAGCGGCATGGCGGCATGGCGGCATGGCTCTAGGGATGGCAATGTCGGTCTCTTGGTCAGATGCTCGGTCCATCTACCAGTTTGGTCCAGACTGAAATATCTCAACAACTACTGGATTGATTGCTATGAAATTTTGACAGACCCCAGGGGATGAATCCTACTAGTTTTGGTGATTCCCTGATTTTTTCCCCTAGATCAAAATCCTAATTTGTCCAATACTTTGGTTTATAACCAAATACCTGCAAATTAGCCTCAGCTGTACTTTGTGTTTAGCGCTAATTAGCAAATGTTAGCACACTAACATGACAACCTGAGATGATGAGGGTGGTAAATGGTAAACATTACACCTGCTTAACACCAGCATTTTAGCATTGTCATGGTGAGCATGTTAGCATGTATACATTAGCATTTAATTCAAAGCAACGGTTAGTCTTGTTTAATAGTAAAGCTCTGGACGTATCCTTCATGACCTAAATCTAATTTGAGTTTTGAACCATTATATGAACTAAATTGTGTAAATAGTGCATATAAAGTGAAACAAATAAGTGCAACAAGGGCTTAAAACCCAATGCAATAAAAGGCCATTAAAACAACAGTGCTTATAATAATTTCTGTTTACACCTCATATAAGTTCTGACTTTCCCAGTTGTGTTAACTATGTTTTGAGTTTTTCATACGTGCTTAGTTTGGAAGAACAATATTTGCAACACTCCCTGACAACAGCCCTAAATTGCACTCCTCGGTGGGAAAGCTGAGTTCCAGGAGCCATGATGCTCAGAAACCATACCCACATACCATTCTGGAGCAAGATAATGCCAAGAAAACATTATCTTATATCATTGAGTAACATCACTATAAATATTACGGTCAGTTTGATTTATGAAGTTTGAAAAGTGCATGTTCTAATAAGTGCACTTTCATAAACAGCTTGAATATTTTGGTTGTGACACAGATATGAATCAAAATTACAAAAATTACTAATGTGCGGAAGGGAGGGATGAGGACAATTAAGAGAAGTTTACATAACAACCCCAACGCTCAAATGCATTTGTCCATGGGGAGGCATAAAAATAAATATACAATCCAGACAGTTTCCTGACAACACCAAGACAGAGCAGCACTGGTTATTCTCTTATAGTAAAGTAGCTTATGTAGCTCCCACGCTCTTCCTGCCTCTCTCAGTCAGACACCAGCATGCAAAGGCTATATGCACATTTTATTCCTCAACGCCTGTCCACTTGTCACACACACCTGAGCTGTGACTAATGGCGTCCCAGTGTTTTATGGGCTTTCCAAAGCTCTATCAGTTGGCAGGAGAAGGTGATGCAGGGCAGACACTGTGGTGCGTGACTAAAATGGGGCCGAGCTTCTCAGGCATTCCTGAGGGACTGAGCGCTGCCTGACCAGGATAGTATCCTGCAACACTGTTACTGCACTTTGGGAAAATGTGAGCTGCGAGACCCATGATGAGGGGATGCTGTATTTGTAACACCCTGATTTCCACAACCCTCTTTCCCCAGTCTGTTGTTATTAATTCAATATTTAACTAATGCTGAGACAATTATCTGATCAATTGATTAGTCAATCAAGTCAGAAATGTGGATATTTCATTAGTGTTTAAGTCATTTATCAAGCAAAAATGCCAAACATTAGCTAGTTATAGATTCAAACATATGAGAATTAGCAATTTCAATTTTTCTATTTTATATCATTGCACATTTAACATCATTGGAGCTGTGGACTGTTGGTAAGAAATGAGAAAAATAGACTTTTACTTTAGCAGATTACTCAAAAAAGGAATCAACTGATTAATCAATAGTAAAAATAATCGTGAGTTCGTGGTCTACGCTGTACAACATCTCACAATTTTAATAATTTCTTTTCCTGAAAAACGCAGGACTTCAACATTATTGAAACATATTTTTTAAGATTGTATGTGCAGTTGAGCAAAAATTATAAAAGACCTGCACCACCTGCAAAACTGTCATTATTACACATATTCAAAAAACACAGGTTATCCCACACAGTTAGGGACTGTCATTGCTAGATGCTTCAACTAAGTAGAGCACGGATGACCACTTTAATAATCAGTTTTTCAGAAAAGTCTGCACACTAATTCATCTGCTCCAGGCGTTTATGTATTTCATGACATGAGCCTACTATCTGCGAACAGCTGGCTAGCTAGCTACCCACAGGTAGGGAAAAACTGAATATGATAGAATCCGCAGTTTTCCATCAACTCCCATGCCTTCACCTCTGGTAACCAGAGATGATTCCTGGTCAACAAACACAAATCAAGAACTGAGATCAGTGTGCAGAGTCTTTTCAGTTTGTAGATTGTAGATGCAACAGCAAAAGCATGAGTAGTCAGCAGACATGACAGGTCCATAAACTGTGGCAGGTGCACATATATTGTAACTATTCATTCCACAGTTTACAGGACTATCGTGACTCAAGACAGTATCATCTACGACAATATTATCTATGTTACTTTTTGACTAAATGTAAATGTATCCTTTTTGTGCAGATTGTTAAAAGTCCATTTTCACTACGCAGACATTTTACACATCATGCAAAAACTAATAGTCAAATTAATAACACTCATTAGATATATCATCCAGCCCATAGACTGTTCATAAAGATGGACAACATGACAGCTCCCCAAAAATTTTGTTTAAGTGTTCTGTTTTTTGACAAGTTTGGTTTTAATTAGTTATTTGATACGGGATATTTTGGCTTCATTTTTGTACAGCGGGAGGAAGTGTAAACCCGTCGTCCATCTTTATACAGTCTACGATCCAGCCCTACATTATAATTAACTTATACAACTCCTTATTGTGCTTGGGCTCCCCAGGTGTCCACTCAAGGAACCCCTGGAGGTTCATGAACCCGTGTGAAAACCTCTGGTGTAGAAAACCCAGCTTAATTGAAACCTTAGACACGAATGAGTGGATTTACTTTCCTTTAAATTGAGCTGCATTTGCAAGTGCTTAGAAGTACTTACTTCAGCAAGCACTGCCATGAATAGTGACCAGCAGGGTAAGAGAGGCAACGAGAGAAACAGTAAAGCAAGCACTGCGGCAGTAAACTGTTGGCGGCTCAGAGTCACAGCGCTCTTTGTAGGAGAAGGCCTGGACTTCCCTCACTCAGAATGGCTGTTCTTCTCCGGCCGTGAAAAGAAGGAATGGAAAAGAAGGAAAAACAGGAAAGGGCGGTGCACAACTCGGAGGGGAAAGGGGTTGCCTCAAGTCCAAAGGAAAGGAACTTACATAGTTTCCTCGCCTCTGCTGAGTTAGCTCTATAGTCTCTCCTAATCATCCCTCCTCCATTTGTACAGTATTTGTCTGGTTGTTCAGGCCTTTTACATGCCAATAGAGTATTTATGAGCTAATCTGGTAAAGGCAACAAAGTAAAAATGACTGACAAAAGTATCTTAGACTTTATAGACTTTGAGGATCTTGAGTTTAGTTAACATTTCATTAAAACATTCCAAGATGCATTCAGTCACTCCACTGCTGTCTGTAGCATATCTTTGGCATCCTATACTCCCATCCTCCCTCTTTCTCTCCCTTGTTTCCTTCCTCTTTCCTTCTCTCTGCCTCCCTCCTCCATCATACCACCCACACAATTGCTTAGTTCACTCCCTCCACTGTGAGCCAAGCCAAAACCAGTGGCCCCTTGACTTCCCGTACCCTTCACACAGCGCTGAGCGGGGAACATGACCGAACTCTGAGACGTACAAGCCGCCCAACAGAACTGAAGGAGAATACCAAACAGTGTCTGTCTGTGTCTGGGTCCACCCCCACCCACCACCATCCGGAGGACCCTCTCATAGCAGACAAAAGCAATGAATCAGGCTGCCCTCTGAGACCATGACAGAAGGTCTGATCCTTAAAGTGTTCCCACTTCCCCGTCCCCTCTTTGCCAAAAGAGCCTCTGTGTGATAAATAATACTAATGAGGCAGATGTTGATGTCTTTAATCTCTTTGTGCTTCTTTGCTTCTTCTAGGACATTGATATAGACAATCCAATGTGATCTTTCCACAAAAGACAAAAGAGAATAACACTCAAGACAGGGATGAAGGTACAAATGATTAAAAAAAACATCATCATAGTTTCCACATTACATTCAGCATTCCAGTTGTCAAACTATCCCTCAATAGATGAAGCTCTGTCAGATAGAAAGAAAAGTCAAAATAACTGTATTAAGCAGCTAGCGTTGGAGTGGAACTTGTGAGCAAGGCAAAGCAATGCCAGGGAGTTTTCATCACGTCTGATTCAGCCTGCCATCCTTTATTTTTAGCCACCTCAAAGAAATATATACAGCTAGGTGTTAATGACAGCTTCTACTTCTGTCACGTTTCGAGAAAACGTTAAATGATTCAGGGCACGAGAATGATAACTATTCTCACAGTTGTAAAAATAGCTAACAAGATAATGTCAGCGATAGGACCTTAAGCATACTCTACAGAATTTCTACCACAAGTAAGACGTGCAAAGTAATATCCTGAAGGTAGCTTTAAAGTCACATACTGAATGAGGCGTTGCATTGAGCGAGAATATGCGGGCCTACCATTTGCTCAACAGCAGTCAATGATTCCAGAAGTGACAATTACAGGATAACAGCACATTGGATTTTGTGATGTTACACAGCAATATCTAAGTTTAGATAAGTCTAACATTAGCCACCATGAGACTTTCTTGTGTTTGCCATGCGTTTCTGCAGTCGAGGTTTCCGCCTCAACTGCAGACTCAGAGACAAGTGTTTGAAATGATTCATGTAAAAACAACATTTATTTGGAAAGCTGTAGGAGGCTCGCGCAGTTTGCCCCGATAGACGTTGTTTTTGCGCGTGTCTTTGTTTCCCTACATCTCCACAACAGAGGTGGTGAGTGTTAGGAAAGTTAGCACAAGCCATAAAGCCACAATAGCCACATTTATGGAAAATACGCCAGGTTGAAATAAACTGGAATTTTCCCTTTAAGGCTGCAAAGGCAAATCCCTTGAGTGCCAAAAGTTACATAGTCTTGCTGTAATACTTAAAATGGTGAAACGTCATTGTATGAAAAGGTTTTAGAGCTGCAACGAGTAGTCTATTAATCGATAGAAAAAAAATGAACTGCCAACTATTTTGAAAATCGTTTCAGTCATTTTTCAAACAAAAGTGTCAAACATTTGCTGTTTCCAGCTTCTTAAATGTGAGGATTTGCTGCTTTTCTTTGTCATTTATGACAGTAAATGAAGAGTCTTTGGATTGGACAAAAGAAGCTATTTGAAGACGTCACACACATTTTCTAGACTAAACAGTTAATCGATTCATTGTGAAAGTAATTAGCAGATTAATTAATAATGAAAATAATCGTTAGTTGGAGGCTGAATTTTTAGCTGATCAAAGTGGTAGCTAAGTGACATAGTAGTACATGTATGTTTTATAGTCAGGACATACAGTATGAAAAGTGTTAATCAGATATTTCAAAGCAGTGTCCATGGTTCAGCCAGGGACCCATAAGTATCCACTCTCTAATAGTTTAACATAATAATAGGGGTAGCAGCTACAGCCTAAATGCTAGCTTTATGAGTATCTCAACAGACAGGTCTTAAAATCCTGCTCTGCTTTTCACACAAAACACTTAGCCACATATGTTGGCTTGAAGCCTGCAAACATTGCCTTTGTGTATGAAGAAGGCTAAAGATACACTTCCTTTGGGGGTACTGCCTTGGAAGGACTTTTTTTTTTCCAGTCAGAAAATCAATAACACTTAGTCTAAGCAGTTCTGGTTTCTTTTTAGCACCTAAAATACATTCATATCGAATAGGATTCACATCTCACCGCAACATGTCCCCCCACAGCAGTACAGTAGAAACAATTGAGGCAAAACCATTGGAAGAAAGCCAGGTTCATATCACTATTCATGGCTCCATCTGTGTTGAAAATAGCTGTGCAGTGCTAACAAGTTATTTCTGACTCGTCCTTCCCACCTGGCCTCTGCAATCACTCCAAAAGGTGGAAACAAAAATAAATCTGCCTCAGCCTCATAGAGACATGGAAAACCTACAACTAACATTTCTGCGCAATGTGTCATTCTTGGACAGGTTGTGCTCCAAATAATGAAAATGCTCCAATGCTGTTATACTGTGGCATTTTTTAAGAAAAGGACAGAAACTTGACAGAAGACAAGCTCTGCTCCAGGGAGCCATCTGTTTAACCGTTTATGATGATCCTCTGAAAGCAGATCTAGAGAAGGGTAGAGCATCCAATTCTGCACCACCAACCACCAGGCTAAAATGTAGGCTAGTTTTAGGGGATCTTGTAGGGTTGTGACAGTGTGAGCCCAGGACTCAGCCTGTGGAGCTGGTATCTGCTGTACAGTAAGCCTCCCCAAACTCCCTGTGTTTGCTGAGTTGGCCCTTCCTTTGCTGAAACACAGGAAGCTCGACTGGATCACACAGGAAGCCTGTAACGTGGTGCCTGGAAACCAGCCACACCTCCCTCTTGAAGCCATGAAGATGACATATTTGGCATTCAACTGAGAAAGGAAGAGAAGACAGAGAGGAGGGGACCAGACTGCTTTGTTACAGAGAGTTTAAAATGCGGTGAGCTGCCAAAACGGCAGCATATTGTCTTTGTGAATCGAGCGTGTCTGATTCCTAAACCTAAACCAGGCCATCACTGTAATCTAAGCTCTGGGAAAAGCTAAACAAGCCTGGAAACGGATTCAGACAATGCTAGCAACACAGCCAAAGGACCTCACTGGAAATGAACAAACGGCTGTCACAGATATTAATTCTCTGGGACGATCTATAAAAATCTGCTCAGCATCTGCATTGCTGAGACAGTGAGAGAAATAATTTAGATACATGACAGCAGTCTGCAGTCTCAGACAAATATTTACAGCAGTGAGGTGATTATTCAACAGGCTGTGGGGATGGAGACGTGGATAAAGACCATTTCTCCAGAGTCAACAAACAAAACGTCTGCTAGAGAAGAGCTGCTGCTACTGGGAGACAAACTGTATCTGCTGAAAAGAAGTCAAATCTACAAGTCTAGTTTGGCATTTAAATTCCAAGTTAAACGAGATTGACTGTATGATCAGACAGAACGCGGAGCAAGTTTTAGAAGTGGCGCAATTGTATACAAAGTCAAAGGACAACTGACGCAAAGACGTGTCCGTGTGCATCTGTTGCTAGCTAGCTTATGGCCAACATCTGTACAGTTGGTACAGTACTTCAGCAGTTTGGGGTTGAATGAAAACAGTCCATCCAGCAAGGCGTAAATTCGCTCAGCTTTCTGTCTGAACACACCTTGACAGTCTACAGCCATGCAAGCAGCTCTGTATGGCTGTACTTAGGTGGTGATTTGAGCTAAATGTTATACTAATGTCAGCATGCTAACATGCTCACAAGGACAATGCTAACATGGTGATGTTTACCTTGTTCACAATTTCAATTTAGCTTGTTAGCATGCTAACATTTGCTAATTTGAACTACATACAAAGTGCAGCTCAGGCTGATGGGACTGTCATGTCAATGTCATGTCATGCTAGTTTTGCAGGTATTTGGTCATAAGTATTTCAACCTGATGATGGCACTAGGTGAAACGCTAAGGGATCACCAAGTTATTACAATTCATCCTGAGGGGGAAATGAATGTCTGTACCAAATTTCATGGCAATCCATCCAACAGGCATTTCACTAAAAAACCACAAATGTGAGCTTCATGGTGGCGCTAGAGGAACAGTCAAGCAAAAACAGCCAATTTTATGTACAGAGAGCAAACTACAGTATACAAGCTGTCCCACAGAAGCCACAGGTCACACAGACTATGTGGAAAAAAAAGTTGTGTTAAGTCCTAGGCTGTTCTGTTTAGACTGCTTTTTGCTGCAGCGACAGATATGTCAAAGTTTGGTCTTAATCCGATTGTTAGCCCAGCAGTAGGCCAGCTGTGAACACCTCCACTGCCTTTCTGCTGAGGCCCCAATGCTCAAAAACTGGCACATTAATGACACTCAGATGTCTTTCATTAGGCCCCAGACTTGACACTTGAACTAGAGGGCCTCCATTTCTGCTACCAGAGGGAGAGTGAAAACTGCTGAGCTAAAACAGGAAACACTCCACAGTTACATGCATTTCCTCTTGGGACAGTAGAAAAAATATCTGTCATGTTTAATTCTAAAGGCAAGGGGCCACTGCCTGAAGGTAATGTTGTAAAACCATGTTCGAGCTCTGCTGTACCACTTAATCAGAACAGCAGACTGAGTAAAAGGCTTGTACTTTAGAGAACCTTCCCTGCTATACGACTTTCAAGCTCGACGTCCCTGAACTGTACAGCTGGTGTTGAATATCAATGAGTAAATTAGACTAGATATCAAGTTGTTCCTGACATGCTGCTAGTGATCTGCCTCATATAGTCTGCCTTAATTTAAGATACTTACACTCGTTTCTAGAGTTCATCAAACACTGCTGCATATCAGTTCCTTTATATTTTAAAGCAGCAGGTGATGTGAAGCCTAGTCATTCAGGGAAGGAACTAACTTGAGCTACTCTCCTTGTGTATGTAGGGGTGGTCTTTGGTAACTTTGCTGGAAACAGTTGGTTCTTTTAAGTATTATATGTCTATTTATATGTTTGTATTGTTGGTTTATCTATGGCAGGGGTGTCAAACTCAAATACACAGTGGGCCAAAATTAAAAAATCGGTACAAGTCGAGGGCCGGACTGGTTCAATGTTTATGGCAATACTTATTTAAATGAACTTATTGCACATATTGAACCTGGAACTAACAAAGCTTAAGTTATTGCCTATAAAAACAACATTAAACATTAAATAAATGAAAAATCGTTTGCATTCATTTCTTATGGCTCTATCTGCAGCTTTTCCAGAGTAATTTCTAATGAAAACATTTTTCCACAGGCCAACAACAGCCAAAAAATAAATTCCTCCAAAGAAAAACCAAACATGCCCTGTGGTAGCAAGAAAAAAGTGCAAAAAGGAAACATACATTAAAGCTCAGTTTGCTGCTCTGTGATGCACACTAGTCTAAGCCAGATACTTGGCATCTCATCTTGGATGCAAGTTCATCAATGTTTGGGGTCAGGCTCTGAGCTGAGGAAATCCTCAGGATTGAGTGAAGGTGTTCATCAGTAAGACGACTCCTGTGTGATGTTTTGTTTATCTTCATCAAAGAGAACAATTGTTCACACAGGTATGTGCTGCCAAACATAGAGAGCATATGAGCAGCTTGGGTACGCAGCTGGGGCATTGTGTCGGGGATGAAACGTGGAAACTGTGCAGCGCCCACAGAGTCATACTTTGCCTTGAGTGTGTCACTACATTGGAGTTCAATCAGCTCCATTTGGAGGTTGGTTGGTGCGCTTTCCACGTCAGCTGCAAATGGATTGCTGAGCAGTTCAAACCTGCTTTTTTGGGCTTCAAAGTCGGCAAATCGCCGTGTGAAGTCGGCACCAAGTATGCTGAGTTTTTCAGCAAACTGTGCACTTGGGAACACGGCGGTAGAGACCTGCTCTTTCATAGTTTGGCAGCAGGGAAAATGACTCAAGTTTTCTTGCAGCATCTGCGTCTCCCACAAGCGCAGCTTGGTTTTAAAAGCCCTCACTGCAGCGTACATGTCTGTGATCACATGGCCTCGCCCCTGAAGCTGCAGGTTGAGCGCACTGAGATGGCTCGTGATGTCACACAGAAACGCCACTTCACACAGCAACTTTTTATCCCGGAGCTCTGTTGCGTCTTTCCCTTTGCTTTCCATGAACTGACAGATCTCCTCACGCAACTCGAAACATCTTTTCAGCACTTTTCCTTGGCTTAGCCATCGCACCTCTGTGTGATATGGCAAGTCACCATATTCTGAACCCAACTCCTCCAGAAAAGACTTGAACTGGCGGTGATTTAAACCTTTGGCTCTTATGAAGTTAACTGCTCGTGTTATGGTGCTCATTACATGTTCCATTTTCAAGGCTTTGCCACACAATGATTCCTGGTGTATGATGCAGTGATAAGCTGTCAGCTCACCTGCGCCGTTTTCCTCCCGCATCTTCTCCCGGATCCTGCCCACCAATCCACTCTTTTGACCGCACATCGCGGGCGCTCCATCTGTCGTCAGTCCCACAAGTTTATCCCAAGGCAGCTCCATTTCATTTACACATCTGGATACCTCTTCAAAGAGATCTTTTCCCGTAGTTGTGCCATGCATTGATCTTAATCCCAAAAGTTCCTCTGTTACGCACAGACTTGAGTCCACTCCACGGATGAAAATTGACAGCTGGGTAGTATCAGAAGTGTCGCTGCTCTCATCCACAGCAAGGGAGTATGCGATGAAATCTTTTCCCTTTCCCACCAGCTGTTGTTGTAGATTGGTGGCAAGCTCACGTACACGATCAGCAACGGTGTTTCTGCTCAGGCTCACATTTGAAAATGCTTGTCTTTTATCTGGGCACACGACGTCGCAAACTTTCATCATGCAGTTTTTGACAAATTCTCCCTCGGTAAAGGGCCGGGCTGATTTAGCGACCTCTGCTGCCACAATAAAACTAGCCTTTACAGCAGCCTCACTTTGTGATTTGGCTTTTGTGAACATAGCCTGCTGTGACACCAGACTTCTTTTCAACTCTTCTACCTTCTGGAGCCTCTGTTTCATGTCCAGATGCTTGTACCTGTCGTGGTGTTTCGTTTCATAGTGTCGTCTTACGTTTTATTCTTTCATTACAGCCACACCGTCTCCGCACACAAGACAAACAGGTTTGCCCTTTATATCCGCGAACATATACTCTGCCTCCCACCTGCCTTGAAAACCCCTGTTTTCAAAGTCCACCTTTCGTTTAGCCATTTTTTGGAGAGAGGGATAGCTGAAAGTTGACCACAGGTGACTAGCTCCATAAAGCTGCTGATGAGCGAGTGGGGCAAGGGCTCGCGCTTGCGGGCCCTCGATTGACGTGCCAACGCACTGGTAGTGCACTGTGGGATTTGTAGTATTAGTTGTGCGTGCAATATACCGGCGGGCCAGCTCTAATAGTAATTAGATATTTTCCTCGGGGCCAAAGACAATTCCACCGCGGGCCGGATTTGGCCCGCGGGCCTTAACTTTGACATATGTGATCTATGGCGTTTCTATGCTTTTAGAACAGTCAAATTTACTTGCTAACAATTTGTGGTGGGAGTTATGTCACCTCAATTGAATTAAAGGTATAACATGTAACATTTCCACATTAAAATGTCTAAAAACGACTAGACGGACAACAGCGCTTGGCTACCCCACGATTGAATTTGCGACATAACGTTAGCTACAGCAGCTGTATGGGCAGTCGACTCATCTAATGGTAAGTTAGCAAGTTAAGGTTTTGTTAGATAACGTTACTTGCAGCTATGTCATTAGAATGAAATGACATTATGTGACTAAACCTAACGTGAACAAAACTTTAATACATTTCCTAGTCCGTGAACATGATTTCTGAGTCACATCAGATAGATTTTCATCGGCAGTGGTGGTTGTTTAACAATGAAGACAACAACTCCCACGATCCAAAGCTACTGGTTGAGTCATAACAATCAACCCCTATTATCTAGCTATATCAAATATGCACATCTGGAAATATAGGAATTCTAATGTGTGTCTTTAAAGAAGAGCCTGTCTATGAAGCCACAGTACTATAATGTGTTTGTCTCTGAACTGGCAGACTGCTGGTGACTCACTTAACACCCCTGAGACCACAGCGTCCAGACCACATTCACAAAGACAGAGAACAGTGTTTGCATTGTATTGGTTATACGTGTTCATGCATATAGGGCATGAACACGTATAACCCCCCCCCCCTGCCCCCACCACCACCATTACTGCTGTAAGGGGATTTGAGTTTCAGTATCAATACCAAAATTATCTTTCCATGCCTTATTTTGAGGAATATTAACACTAGAGCTGAAACGATGAATTTTGTTAGACGATCAACAGAAAAATAATCGACAACTGTTTTAGTAATTGATTCATTTTTAAGAAAAATGCCATGTCTCAGCTTCTCCTTTGTGAGGATTTGCTGGTTTTCTTTTTCTCATGTGATAGTAAACCAAATATATTTGGGTTTTGGACTGTCGGTCAGACATAACAAGACATTTGATAATAAAAAATCATCTTTGGTTACAGCCCTAACCGGCCTCTGTCTGGGACTTCTCAGTCTGCTAAATCTAAGACTTCTAGACGGTATAAGTTGTAGGCTATATTAAAAGTTAAAAATAAAGTTGTACACTGCTCATAAAAACCTGCCAAAGATATTGTCCGCTCCTGCTGTAAATGGCTGCCATCACAATGTCAGGCACTGTTACGATTACAAGTAACGATTACAATAAAAATGTCTTAATACTACTGTAACAATATGTGAGTTTCAGTACTGATACCACAATAATACGTCTTTAAAATCTTATTTTGAAGACTAAAAACATGTTTTTCTACAAACTTAAACTTTTATTTAACAAAAGATGCCAAATTTCTCAAATATTACATGTTCTAAACACAAGAAGCAGTGCAAGAGCTTTGTCTAAATAAAGTCTAAAAAAAGGCAGAATTCTGATTTAAAAACAGATAGCCTAATGTCTGATCAAAGAAAAACTAAACAACACTACAAATCTCAAGGCATCCTTGTGGCCTAGGGGTTTAGGACATTGTCCATGTAATTGCAACATCCCAAGTTTGAGTCCAGCTGGTGGGGACCTTTGTTGCATGTCGTCCCCCATCCCTCTGCACTCGTTTCCTGTCACCTCTCTCTACTGTCTCCAATCTAATACAGGCAAAATGCCCCAAAATACATTAAAAAAACAGTATTCGATACTCAGTGTCTAATAACCAGTACCAACAAAGTATTGCGGTCTGATACCCAGCCCCAGTTTTCCATTTGAGTATAATGACTGTTTCTTTGATTACAGTTATGTTATTGTAAGTGTTGGTGAAAGACAAGCCAGTGTTCATGTCAGGGAATAAAGCCACATTCTAAACACAAACTCTTTATACCCTCCAACTGAGTCGTTCTGTGAATGAAAGGCACATAAACTTTTCTTTTCCGACTCACAGGCCCTCGCAGTTAAACCTTCCCGCTGTCACAATAATAAACACAGTGTATGACAGAACTCGCAGCCCGCAAAAGTCTGCTACTATTTACTACCAACATAACATGTTTAGCCTCATTTTCTCAGCAGACCTTGGCAAGCAGAGGTCAGCTTCGACCTCGCCATTCTCCACCAGTGTTTCGTGGGCTGTTTTTAGGAGCAAGAGGCCCTCCCGAAAAAAAAGAAATGTATTTTGAGCCCAATATGGAGAGGAAGTGGATAGAGAAGAGCAAAGGCAAATGATTTGGTCAAAAGCAGCTCTGGAGGTCACAAACCAAAACCAAGAGTAAGGCCCACCCCGCAATCTAACGGCAGAAATAGACAAATCCTGCCAAAAATGATTTTCAGAAGAATGCAACAGAACAAAAGCAGGACATTATCGTGTTGCACAGGAAATACCTGGGTCTAAAATGTGCTGCTTTAATCTAACTGGGCTTTAAATTACCATATGGTTTTGAGAAACCTTCAGAATGTAGGAAAGACTGCAGAGGTTTGTGTTTGTTGGTCATGCATGTGATCCACCGCCTAACAAATCACAGATAGAGTGCTCTTCTGGGATCATCAGTTGGAGACTCGCTTTCAAACCTCCAGGATAAGCGAGTGTGTGTGTGTGTGTGTGTGTGTGTGTGTGTGTCTGCGCGCAGGAGGTAAATAGCTGTAACAGGCGATAATTTGCACCGCTTTACGCCTCTGAGACTGAGATCTCCCCCTCCGGCGCAAAGCATGTGTCGCGGAGGGCAATCGCCCACATTCATCACTTCTGTCCCATAGGAACACAGCAACATACACACACACACACACACACACACACACACACACACACACACACACACACACACAGAGAGAGAGAGAGAAAATCACAAAGTGCATATTCATCACTTCCGTCTCAGGGGGACGCACATAAGGTGTACGTCACTCACCGACAAAGAAACAAACACACACGAGAAACGTCACATGTCCAGAAGAAAGGCCTGGGTGGGGCCTTCTGTGTGCAGTAAGTGGCCTCGTAAATCAGGTGGGAGCCCGGCCCCTGCAGCAGCAGCTGTTCCCCGGGGGCCTGAGGTCACATCCATTCAGCTGGTGGCTACTGGCTCCAGCTACCATCTTTCAACTCCCCCACTGTCCTACATTTACCCTCCTCCTGAATTAGCCTTCCTCCCCCTCCCTCCTCACTGTCTTTTCTCCACCACCCCCTTCGCCTTCCATATCTCCTTCCGACATCCCCTCTTATCCTCCCTCCCTGCCATTTCACTGATTAAATTGATGCCTAGGCCCTCCAGCTACACTGTGGAGTCAGCGAGGTCGGCTGTATTTATAAGGCCTTCATCCACCTGCTCTTCTTCAGATGAAATGGGGGAACTCTGCTTGATCCAATCAATAGATGCTATGCAGCCTGTCAGTCATGCACTGTATGGGCAATAACACGCAACAAGCTCCTTATATCTCCTTACGTTCTGTCAGAAAGCTACTGTATATATTCTGGTGTCTTTGTTGTGCATCCCGTCTTCACACTTAAGTTCTAACTCACCATATTCACACCTGTTTCCTGTTTGCTACAGCAGGCTTCAGGATTTACTGTCTCTTTGGGAACTCACTGACTCATGCAGTTTTAAACCTCTATCCTCTCTCTCTCTCTCTCTCCCTCTGGGCTGTCAGCATCTCATGTGAAGTGATCCCTGAGTAATTTAGATCATGTGAGGCTGCTTGTTGAGGCCCTTTCATATGACGGTCCACATCAAATGAGCAGAGGTGTAAGACAGCCTGTTGCATCTGATCCAGAAAAAGATGGATGGGTGAAGAGCATATTGCAGTTCACTTCACAATATCAAAGCAGATTAGTTTATTAATTATACTGCAATACAGAGAGCATACAAGACACCCTCAAACCATACACACACACACACACACACACACACTCACAACCACCACCATCATCACCACTTTTTAAATAATTAATAAGCCACAACTACATCCGGCCACCTAAAAATGACTTTTTTAAATTTAAACCAACACCTTTTAACACTTGAATGCTTTATAATTAGTGTTAATAGTGATATCTTAACATGTAAAGCATAAAGTGAAGTCATTTTTGAGTGCCACAGACAGCTATCAATCCATATAGGAACATTAAAATGTTACTAAAAGTGACAATAATGTACCATTATTACCAACAATGTACCATTATAGTACCATAACCTAAAAAAACCGAAATATCTTAACAATAATGAAGTGAATCTTTTCCAGGCTGGGTTAACAACAATATAACATGAGAAGGTTTAATAGCTTCCTTACCTTTGCGCTGTGGAGTTATTTCCTAGGCAGCATACGGAGGAAGTAAGCTAGCTTTTCTTTCCCAGCTCCGGTGATGATGCGCTAACCAGCAGCAACTCTCTGCCCTGCTGGCACCGGGAGCCACTTTCTCCTCCGAAAAAGTCACGGCAGATTTCCCCTGCTACTCATTCCCCTCAACTACCCTGCACAGAAAAAAGGTATGCAGTTTCTATTAAAACCAAATGCAGGAACAGTTCGATAGCTGGAAAAGGAAACAAAATCCCAGCGGCGCCTGTATGGACCTCTTTTTCCTCGGTCTCAATCAGGGGAAAGCGGAGAGGATAACCCGCAGAGCTCCGCTCCTCCTGCCCAGACCACACTGGAGTGAACAAACACCTTTAACACGGAGCTGTTCCGGTTATAACCTTCAAAATAAAACACAATCTTGGCGTTAGACACAAGTTCACAGTTATGAACATAAAGATTACGTATTTACGTGTAGCCCAACTACTGTATATTTAAATACAGTCGTATTGCCTTAGGCTACTGGCAAGTCGAGGGGACACAGCACCTCAAATGCATTTATATGTAGCAAACACCAAAAAAAGCTGTTACATTTAAACACGTTAGACATCAGAAATCAGAAACAGGTTAATTCCCAAGTAGGTTTACACATACAAGGAATGTGCTTTAGTATACTGGTGCATAACAATAAACACAGTAAGAAGAAAATATAAAGAAAGGTAAAACAAGTACTGTAAGTCCAGAAGCATAAATACAAAATAGAAAACTGACAATAGGATATGAAAAAACAATAACAGTAGTGGCACAATTATTCCTTCATGTACTGATAATTCATGCAGACAGACTCGCTGTATATTCAATGTGTCGCTACTGCCAAATGTTTAGAAATGTATCACAATTTCAACTTTTATTTTGAAGGCAACTACTTCTTCTTTTTCCGTTTAATTTTTGCTTGCTTTTGGTGATTTAGTGCAGCTCCAGGCTGAGCCTCCCGCTTACGTCATTGCTTGAGGACACCCCCACTCATGCTGACATGTCTATTCAACTTACAATCAATCTGTAACTATCAAAATTGATACCTTTCATCATCATCATCATCATCATCATCATCATCATCAATGTACTGCACTTTCATATGAACAGAAACAAGGTTAATGCAAGAACATGGCTGTCTTTCTCCAATTGAATTCATGCATATTTCTAACTTAACAATTAAACAAACCATTTAAGGAAAAGTTATATTATTTAAGCACCTCTGACTTTGTTTTCTTCCCTCATGATGGTTTGATGTGTCATTAATAATTACCACACAAACATTACCAGTATTCTGTGTAAAATACCTCAGTGCCGACTGTATTTATTTAAACCACCAACTTAATTGTTAATTATAGATGTAAAGTTGTTATTAGTCCTGATATGAATTGGATAGAAGATTGCAGCTGCCATGCAAATAAAGTGACATTGTTCATTATTGATACAGATGAATAATTTTCAAACAATTTAAGGTTTCATGACTATAGTTTCTTGTCTTACAATTAATTGTAATTGTATGTAATTTCTTCTCCTAATCATTTACACTTTTCCTCCTGAGGTGTATTAAAATAGTGTTGGTTGTCCATAAATATAGTACAATTAAGAAAGAAAGAAGGTATCTGACGAGTCTAGTAAACCCCTAATTATCACAACACATAAATAAAGATTTATAATAACAGTTAGAGTTTTGGCATTAGATGCCACATAAAACATGCAGAGCCACAAGCTGCGCAGTTTTTGGATCAGTTTTTTGTGAAAATAATCAACCCACCCAGTTATTTATTTGCCTTAAACCTAATGGAAAGTTGTTTGTGCCTCAGCACTGAAGATGTAGTTGGAAAATGGGAGAGAAAACAAACTATTCCTGTTTAGTCTCCAGGGAGTGTTTTCAAGGGAATGCAGCTCTTGATCTCCCTCCCTGCTGCCCCTTGAGATGGGTGAAAAGTTCAATCTGCTTTAACTGGACGGAAACGCTATATTTACTCCATTCTCTTTCCCAAATAGTTTATGTCTTTGGCACTAGTTGTACAACCTGAAATCTGTTGGTTACTAAACAGTTACAAATTAATTGTACTATATTATGAGTCATGCAAGGGCTGCAAGTACATGAATCATTTCACAGACAGAGCAAAAATGTTGCATTGACTTCGTAACAGGAAGTGGGGGCGATGAGACAAATGCTGTGTAGAAGTCCAGCAGGCAGCCAAATATTTGACATATGCTGTCACAAGAGATATGGAGCACAGCAGAGGCTCAGACAGATTGTATGTGACCCAGATGTTGTAGACTTCAAGGTAATTAACTCCATCTGATTAGACGTCTCTCTTCTGGCTTCACCATCTGATCTCCTCCAACTAAAAATACTCAGGTTGGGACGTCATGTCACTTGCAAGAATCAAGAAGCAAAAGAAAAATATATGTATACATCATATAGCAACAAACAGAGTTGAAGCCCACTTGAACGTGTTACAGATTTAAGCCTATTGAAGGTCAAACTGTTTTATTTTTACTGCTGATGTGGTGAGGTACAGTACATACACTATACTGCACACGTTAGTACTTCCATGACTTCTGGAGCCTCCCTGTGTTTTCATTTGGTCACTGCATGTTAACAGGGACAAATGCCTAAAATAAAAATGCAATAATGGTTTACATTGTATTGATTTTTTCCTTTCATGGCATCCAAAATTCCTGCTGTTAACATCACATTTGGAACAAACTGTCACAACATAATTTTTAGAGCACACAATTTCATAGTAGGAAAAGCACAGGTGTAAACATTAACGACGGCTCTGTTCTATTCAGATGTCCCAGTGTGACAGTGAGCCAGCAATATCAGGACCCTGAAACTGAAATGGAATTCAGCCATTATTCATTTTACTATTTACACCTGTGCTTTTCCTACTGTGACATTCTGTGAAAAGGCCTACGCAGCTGTTTACTGTGTTTGTTTGAATGGCTATACTGTGCCTTGTATGTGGGGATTATGACACTGAGTTAGTTATGTAGAAGCACCAAACTGTAGTCATATTTCTGCTACATATCCATGAGACATTTGTACTTACTAATATTACTCCACTGAGCCATCCAGTGGTAAAATGGAAAACTGCAGATAGAGTTTACACTTCAGTCGGGCTGCTGTTTGATGGTTGTGTTTAGTGATGGAAGAAGCACCCACATCCAATACAACAATGTAAAAATACTCCATAACAAGTAAAAGCAAAGCAAAAGTAAAAGTACTTATTTTGCAGTAAAATGTCCCCTGTGACTGATTTACTAACATTATTAGATTGATTAGATTGACTGATGTATGCTATTTAGCATTTATAAGCAGACACACTGTAAGGTATTTGACCAAATACAGCTATAAAGATATTTCTGAGTGTTAATTAATGTAATTAATGTGCAGTATTTGTCAGCAATTATCACTTCTCCTATGAAGACACACTGATCCAAAACAGCATTCAAAACAGAAAGACGGACATGACAGTTTCTTTCCTCAAACCATCAGGCTTGTGAACATTTAATATGAATTAATTTTAATTAATTTTAATCTGAAGAGTAACTACTAACTATAGCTGTAAGATAAATGTAGTTGAAGTAGTTGTAGTTTGTAGAGGGAAATATTTTTGTGGAGTAAAAGTATAAAGCGTCATCAAATGTAAATAAGTAAAGTACAAGTACATACTTTAAAATTGTGCTTAGGTACGGTACTTGAGTGAATGTTCTTACTTTCCACCACTGATTGTGTTTTTACAGGAGAAAGGCACACACATCATATCTTTAAACTCTTCAGATCCCTTTCTAATTGCTAACACTATAAAGGGTTTATAA
Source organism: Macquaria australasica (assembly GCA_005408345.1). NCBI lineage: Eukaryota > Metazoa > Chordata > Actinopteri > Centrarchiformes > Percichthyidae > Macquaria > Macquaria australasica. Next base: position 280,446 of record SEMN01000191.1, on the reverse strand, counting down.
GTTGTAAATAATGACATTATCAATTGTTGATAAATAGTTTATTAATGCTCTATAGATCAGTCATAAGAAACTGAAAAGAACAACCGTTGGGTTGCCAGGTTGTGAATAATCCATTTGGCAGCCAATGGACTGTTTGACCTCTGAGCTTCTGGAAAAGAGCTGCATGGCATCTGGACCAGAATCCATTTACTAACAACTTTTTCACAACTGAAGACCTGGCAGATTAATAGAATTTGATAAAGTAATGACCCTTTATTAATGATGGATCAACATTTATAACTTAGGTGGCTTAGACATTTATGACTGCGTTATTCCTAAACAGAAAGGATAAACACAAGAGGGTTTTTTCACAAACCTGCAACCCCAAAGTTGTTCTTATTAAAGGCTTATAACTAATCGTTAGCATCAGTATATTAATTATTAACCACTCATACACGGTTAGTAACAACTTTACAGTATAAAGCCTTTATAAGGGCTTATTTATTAGAAAGTACTACTGCTAAATCAAAATATTTCATATGAGTATCCAGTCATACATCACAGACATTAACTGAGCTGTGTATTAAAACTGTTTCTTTGTATGAATGTATCATTTTATGTTTTTATATGTTATGTAAATTCTTTGATTGCTCTCTAGATCACTTTAAGCTCCAATTCTCCATCACTGTAAGTGTGCAACACAAATAAATGACAGATGATGCTTTGTCTCTTGCTCGCTCGACTGATTAATTAATTCATGTTAAGTATTACTATGCAAGATTATTGGTTCAAGTAGTTTTAGAGGAGATAAAAAAGGAGCTAGTGGTGTTGCTGGGTTACAAATCTCTTGAAGTTAATTGTGTGTGAAGGATATGCAGCCAAACGATGTTACGAGTCTAATTTGCTTGTTTGTGATAATGGGGACTAAGCATTGCTGGTATTTATCTAAGATGTGCTAATGTTTAAAGACATTAATCATGTCATGTCTCACATTCTGAACTGGAATATAAATTAAACTATAAAACTAATTCCCTTTCATATTCTCCTGTATTCAAACCCATCTCCCGCCAGTGCCCTGCCAAAATAGCACACCAGTGCTTTGGGATGTGGCCTCACCTCCTTAGACGAAAAACAAATCAGGGAAAATGAAGCCTAATTTCACCTAATGACAGACCAACAAGAAAAACCAGCTGAGCGACTGAGTGTAGCTCACATCAGCTTCTCATTAGTGGTCAGTACCCGCCCTTCGCTTTATGCCACGATTTTCACCGCTGTTTACTACTCCAATAGGTGGAGAGTCCTCACATTGGAGACTTCACTGGAGTTGTTTCCATCTGCTCTGAGATCTGGGCATGAACATTCAGCAGTTATTACTTGGTGTCAGAGTAAATCGGTTCATCAGTTGCCTCAGTTCTCTGCTTTTTAATCTACCAAAACAACTGCATTGTAATTGATAAACCAATGATCAACTTCCTTCATATAAGATGCCTTTTATTTGTATCTTTGGAAAGCGATGGCTGTGAGACAAAGACTAGACAAAACGTTCTTGTTTACATCCCTGTCTTGCTGTAATAGTGCTTTCACTTAAGCTTACTTTGATGCAAAAAACACATGTTGCTTCAAAGAGGCTGCTGGGTAACCCTTTACAGCATGACTGTGATGTAGATCTGACTGGAATAGGATAAAAGTTGGAGTTTTGTATTCTGGATCACAACACAGATGTTCTCTTTTTTCTTTTTAAGGCCTTGCTGTTTATTCATTTTTTCCCCTACAACAGCAAATTACAGAAGCAGTATTGAAAATAAAAGTCTTCTTTTCTTGTTCTTGTAAAAAAAAAAAAAAAGAAATTTTCACAAAATTTGAATGACAGTACAAAACGAAGCGTTAATATGCCATGTTAATGGTGGGGGAGGGACATTACTGTTGGAAAATCTATTTTGCCTTTTTCAATAATGAAAACATCTCAATATTTTTACATTTCAGAATTATATCACATAATCTGAAACTATATATATATAAAAAAGAGGAAAGAAATTAACACGTGTTTTTTGTGTTTTTGACTTTCTTCTGTTTTTTTTTTTTTTTGCAAATGAACGCTATAAACACATAAACCTCTTAAATATATTTATCAGTGCAACATTGTTTCTTTAGAGTCCACGCTACAGTATCCTTTTTCTCTAGTTTAGCAGACGTCAGTGGAGCTACAGTCCTCTATGGCTGAAAGCGTAGACGGGAACAGCGTAGAGGTTGAGAGGAGTGGGAGGTCAAATCTAAAATGAACAAGCTGAGAATGTGTTCACCACGGCACGACATACAAAGCACACGGATGGAAAAGACACCACCCTTCTTAGGATCAAGTTTTTGATTCTTTGATTGTGGTGCGGAAAAACCACTGAGTTCCGGTCCCATGGGTCTTTGTGTCCTGATACTGTCAGTCTCACATGGAGTTCACACGGAGTCCCTTCCCCTTGTAGTGTCTAGCGGTGGGATTGTCCCATCCATCCATCCATCTGCAAACAAGTCTCAATAGAGATTTGAAGAGTTCACATTGAGGTGACATTTGCACTTCTTTTAAGCTTAAAAAGAGATAGAAAAACAGACCATCACACATTGCTCTTCTCTACAAGCGTCCTATCACCCCCCTCTTGATTTTCTCTCCGGTTGCTCTGACAGGGCAAAGCAAGCAGTCAGTTCTTTTGTGAGTGACGACCATTGGTGAACTGTGGTCTAGTATTTTGTAGTATAGTATTTTGTGTGTTGGTGGGATCCCCCAGTGAACAAGAAAGGGGCAACCATCCTTTGGTAAAGCCACGGAGGGGAGGCCAGATGACCTGATTCAGGTGACGCCACTCGATCCCCCACTGTACCAGTGTCCTGTCCTAATGACATCAGCTCTGACATCACAACGTTATGGCTGCTACACGTGAAACACGTAAAACTCTTTGCGGCCCGAAGGGGGCCTTAAGCTACAATACAGCATGTGAACAATACAAACGGGATTCATCATAAGACAAATGTGTCCGGTTAAAGTAATGATAGCACCATTCTTCAGTTAGTGTGTTTACCCCTCTTTTAATAGGCTCCTATCATGAGGGAATCAGTAACAAAGTGCATTCAAGCTGCATTGTCCAGATAGCACTTCTTCAGTGAACAATCCACAGTGACGTTTGGAGGTGACAAGCTACTCTATGTCTTAACTAAAGCAACAGCAATGATGATTGTTGTTTTTTTGGTATGCTGGCAGACATTTTATATATTTTACCACCTCCTCTGCCATCGACATGAGCGCGTTTGAAGCTATGTGAACATATTCTGGTGACCAGTCAAACTCACAGCAGAGATGTGATGAAGAAATGAGAGATTAGTTGAGAAAGAGTGCCAAGAGTTCATCATGTCAGCTGTTTTTTTTGTTTGTTTGTTACCTTTTGACTCATTCGTCCTTCGGTGGTTTTCGTGAAGTGGGTATTTCGATGACAGATGACTTGAATACACATTGAACTCGCTGTAATATCAGCGTCACAAAAATCTTACTCGGCAAAGTAATCTAAAATAATAAACCATAACACTGCACCTTCAACAAAACAGTCAGAAGATTGTATTTACACACACACACAAACCCATGAAAAAAGGGATACTGCAGCTTTTTTCCTTTTTACTTTCTTTAAAAAGGGCAATAAAATATATTAAAACATATTTACAGTGTGTGGTTTTTGGACAGAAAACAACAACAAAAAAAAAAAAAAACAAAGCGCTGTGATAGATTGTTATCTTGTTTTGCAGGTATTTATAAGATAATGTGCCCCTGTTTCCTGTCATCATAACTTAAGCCATGTACAGTAAAAACACCCAGATCCAGAACCGAAATGTACTAAAGGCACTGTCAGAACCATACATTGCCATGAATGGGACCCTCACTTTAGAGTGACAGAGGTCAAAGGGGAAAAAGTACATGTTTCAGGGTCATGGGTTATGGGCACACCCTGTATGCCACACCATGGGGCAAATCTACAGTTTTGCCGGATATGGTTCATTTACGATTTTACGTCTCTTTCAAAACTTGAAAATAAACAACAGCCTTCGTGAACTGATAATAAAAAACCATTTCTTTCACGGAAAACGATAAATAGTTTAAACATTATTAATAAATTGGTCTCAACACCAGCATCCGATTGTAAAAATGAATGAAAATCAAAATAGAAAATTAAAATTTCATCTAAATCATCTGTACATATTTTTTTCTGTATTTTATTTGTACACAGTGTCCCCTACTGGTAGGTTCTTTTTACTGCAGCTCCTGAGAAAAGCGTGGATCAGTCCAAACCTCCCATTGGTTCCTGAACCTGTCCCTCATCCAGCGTGTTGAGGGTGTTGGCAGTCCTTTGAGCCTGCCTACTCGCGGATATACGAGAGGATATGCCTACAGCCAGAGCTCTGCACGTCATACAGTCACACAAATGCGCTCAATCCCATCTCACGCCTCTGAGTATGAGCTCTGTACATTGAGTTTGTCCTTCTTTAGCTTGACACCGTCCACTAGTTCAAAGTTATAGTTCTCCAGGGCTGATAAGTTCCTGTCCGACATGCCTCCATGCGAGCAGGCGCAGTACAAGACCACGCCGCAGATGGCACCCAGGAAGACCCCCAGGGCAGACATGGCAATGATGGTGATGAGGATGGGGTCGAGAGTCTTCAGCATGTTGCCTGCTCCGCTGATCTGGTTGGTCTCCACAAAGTCTGGGTATTCAGTGATCTCTTCAACTGGAGGGGAGAGAAAGAAGCAGAAGAGGAGAATGAGATGCGAGGCATAATATAAACTATGAAGGGTCTGGATGACAGCAAATGAGTCCCAAAAAGGGAAAACGCTAAATAAACCCTCCATGTGAAATAACTTACGGATTTCATTGAGGCGATCCTCTGGTAGCATTGGCTCAGTGGGTATGTCAGGATCTGTTCAAACAGAAATTCTAATTATATCCAGTACCAAAGAAAACAAGCTGCGGTCAAAACTGTGTAGTCATATTTCAGATTAAAACCTGAATGCAGGCTTTATAACGATGAACACTGAAAGCCTCACCTTTACACTCCATCATGCTGAGTCCATTGAGAACCTTAATGTCATCCACAGCAATGTCTCCCCAGCTCTTTCCACCCACCACACCTTCGATCACCACCTTGAATAGAGCACAGAGTGACTTTTTGGCTACCTTTTCTTGAATGCCACAATGGAAAGAGCACAGCTATAGTGGTAAATGCCCAAACAAGTCACAGACTGAAAGGTGGACCGCTTTACCTGATAGGGTTTGTTGGTGCGTGGCACAAGGACACGACCTTCCCTCCAGCGGTTGCCTTGGTGACCGCTGACCGTCCACAGCAGGATGTCAGCCGGTCCGTCAACTGTCTGTTTGCGCTGTTTGATATGCAGTGTGCCAATGTGCGACCCGAACATGTGGTACCAAAAAGACACACACAGGTCTGAGTCTGGGGAGCTGACCACAGGGCTGACCAGCCGAGCCACCTCGGTCTCTTGGGGACCTGTCACTAAGGTGTAGATGAAATTCCCTGATCCACCTGTTGGATAAAAGAACTTGTATCAAAAAACTCTGAAGCTTAAAGGAAATGTGACGTTCAGCATGTACTGTGTCAGGAGGTTGCACATTTTTTTGTGTGGCCCAGTTGAGCGGTACCCTACAGTTTCCTCACCTGTGTGGTCCATGTTAGGTCCAGTGTTGAGGGTGGGGGTGCCGCTGGACTGGATCTGCCACCTAGAGCCAGTGTCCTCTGATGTCCAGCTGCAGAAGGACGGGTCACTGGCCCAGCCGAAGTCACAGGCAAACCACAGAAAAGCTGCAAATGTGTTGAAGAAAAGTCAAGATCAGAGGAGAGGATATCACATTTCATCATCCTCCTTATTACAAAAGGAGAAATTGCCAAGAGCTCTGGGCTTTACCCGAACAATGACCTGGGGGCCTGTCATGATATGACTGCAGGCTACACTTTGGGGCTTCATCCACTCATCCTGATCAGCTACAAGCACTAGAGGGCAACAAAGAACTGCGGGACGAAAGCTTTGAGTCCCACAGCTGGGGGAGTTATAAACAGCTAACTCAGGAGGGAGAAACAGACTGGGATAGAAGGCAAGTTATGGCTCTAACATGAAAAAGAGCAAACAGACAGCCCAGACCTCATGTAGACCTTATTTCTTGGCAGCGGTTAATGATCTCTTTTAATGAACGTAACAGGGTATATAAAGAGAGAGGTATAGAGGGACACTAAAAGCAGACACAGCACAAAGACAGGGACAGGGGAAGAGGAAGATGGGGTCTGGACATGGTGTCCAGTTGAGAAAGCAACATTCATAGCAACCCACAGAGAGCTCAGGATTTTAATGAGAGCAGGGACTTGAGGTTTGAAGACAGCTATGGTAACAGTGCCGGGGCCCCGTTCCAATAATACAATCCCCCATGGACACACGCAGTGCCGAAGAAGCCTCAGCAGAGGAAAGAAAAATGTGTGGGAGTTCAGGCTTTAGTGTTTTTCAAATTGGATAAAGAAAGACTTCCAAGGAACACAGGGAGCGAGGTGTTTGGGATGTTAGCGATGACCTTAAACTCCAGCATGAGATGCCTTTAGAGATACAATGAGGCGGCTCTCCAAATGACAGAATATATGAGGCAATATTCCCTTTAATAATGAGAATAATACTAGCTTCTGCAGGCAACAACTCTATTTACCCATTAAACCCAAAGGATGGAATTCCCATGTGGAACCACATTTCAGACGCCAAGCTGCTTTTTTCGTCGAGACATCCCATTCCCAATTAAAATGGCTTTGGCTTTTTTTCCATTCTTGGGAGGCTTTGACTGAGGCTACAAGCTCTGGATAAGATGAACAGCCACATGACTCACTTGGCCATTTGATGAAAAGAAAAAGAGACTTTTTTCTTTCTGAATGCCAACGGAAACTACATCCTCTGAGATTAGAGTGCACGGCACGCATATACCCAAACAGACACCGACATACACAGATACACAGAACTGATAATCATGCATGGTTTGAGACTCTTGAAATGAAAAGTCAGACAAATAACTGTTTACCCACAGACATTTAGTGATGTCCATACATGCAAATATGCATACACACACCTGCACCCATCTATTATCATAGCTGGTCCCCCAGCAGACTGCAGACAGACCATAGCGCCAGCTGATAGAGTGAAGGGGGCTGGGTGGAGCCTATGGCCCATTAGGCAAGGTCAGACTGGGGCACAGCCTCTCAGCTGGCTGCTGCTGCATCAACCTGCTACAGGAGACAGCACTATGTGTGTGTGTGTCTGCGTATGTGACACCAAAGCACACCTCATTTCCTGTGGTCATTTGCATTGTGCTTCCCTGTTTTCTGTAGTTGTGTGTGTGTGTTTTTAGTGTGTGTCAGTGTCGGCCCAGTGATTAGTGATTATGCTGAGAAGGCAGCAACAGAGCACCAGTGCTAATCATCAGCTAGACCTGCATCACACAACCTCCCTCACCCTGTCAGCAGGGGCCTCTCAGGGCCATATCATCAGCTTTAATAGCAGACACACATCAGAGGAGAGAGGCCGCCTTGAGCTGGCAATCATTAGCTAAGGTACGCTTCTTGATAAATCTATGGAAATTAATTCAAAAAAACCTTGAGTTGTTAAATATTTACTCTATATTTCAACATTCTGGAGTATAATCTTTAAGACACCGCGTTCAGCACTTAGTAAGATGCAGAATTGTTGATGGGAAAGAAAAATATATGTTTTTTGCTTACCTGGGATGGTATCCACTTCAGTAGTAGTGGTCTCTGGGATCATGGTACCTCCTGTCACAACACAACACATTAGCATGGTTAGCCTAGGCTGGCAATAGTTAAGTTTCTTTTGAAGTAACTATTCTCATGCACTAAATGTATCCATGCTAGCTACATTTAGCTAATCAGCACATGCCTTGTCTTATTCTTCATTCTTATAAGTGCCCTGTCTCAGTATATCTACCATGAAGCACTTATGTAATGCTTTGAAAACAGGTGACTGAGACGGTGCCATGCTCATCATTGGAGACTGCTGGTTAATGGGGAGTGCAGGCAGCAGCGCAGGCTTTGAGAGTTACTGGGTTAGTGGGAAACGAGGCCAAGAGGAGTGAGTGGAAAAGAAGTTGCAGGAGGACAAGGCAGGCGAGAGATGAAAGGATAGAAAGAGGCAGAGCTGGCTGTCAGTAGGTTTAGAAGCAGGTGTGAGTGGATGTGCTCAGTTGGCGATCTCGGGTGCAAGTGCGACAATCCTCTCCTGCGAGTTTGCAGAGGTGGAGGTAAGACGGGATAAACTGAAGAGGGAGGTGTGAGCTACAGGTGCAGCTAAGTAGAGCTGTATACATGCCAGCACACACATGGCTGCATGCATGCGCGCTTGCAAGTGTGCACAGTAGATAGCTATAGTATCAAATCTGAGAGAGCGGTGAAGCTGGCAAAGTGGAGCAGATCGAGTGTGAGCCATAGCAGAAGGAAGGGCAAGAGGGGGAGAGGGGGTTTGCTTGCAGTCTCATGAGGGCGATGTTAGCACCTGTCACGTCGTAGTCATCACCTGTGCCGCTGTGGCAGCTCGCCTGGTCGTCGTCACACTCGTCCGACGGAGTAGTGCTCAAGGCTACTATGGTAGGTGGGAATGTAGGAGCTGTAAAGGTTGAGAAGAAGAGAGAGAAGCAGACAATAGATTAGATTTCAAGTTAAACATAGAAAATGTGCCGATGTAGGGGCTGGAGGGGATCACATTTCAAAATTGTATGAAATGTTTTCCCTTATTGTTCAGAGAAGGTAAGCTAATGTGGATTTAGCTATTGCAGAACTTGTTTGGTTTAATTACTGTTTGATCATGTTCTCACCTTAAAATGAAACAGAGGGAAAATGCTGCAGGGTTTGAAATCATATTACATTCATTTTGCAGACACGTTTGTCCAAAGCAACTTACAATAAGTGCATTCAAACATGATAGGGACAAGAGCTAGATGTCATCAGTAACTCTCACGCAAACAAAGACTGAAAGTGTGTTCAGAGTGCTGAAGAAATTACTAAGGGTTTTTTAAAGAAATGAAACGTAAGGAGTGCTAGCATGGGGTGAAAAGGTGGCTTTTCAACCCGCCTTATAGTTAGAGTAGAAAACTAAAAAAAGAAACAGAAATATGTGTATTAAGCTCAGCATGTACAGTCCACAGTTACACTCTGGGCTTCAATCTAGGCCTGCGCTATTAGCATATCCTCCTTTTATCATGCTGTGGAGGTGTGGGTGTATAAATAGAGTTGAAGCTAAAGCATGGTGCTTAGGGCTTGGGCGGCTGAAACTCAACGATGCAGAAACAGGGCTTGGGATTGGCCATAGGCAGGGCCCCTTGCTGCCATAGTGCCCTATTATTATGGCTCCACTACACTTGGATGTGGGCATGGCCCTAGATCCACTCCACGCTCCGCTGCCGCACAGCCGTCCTGCGGTGTGTGTGTGCATTTGTGTGTGTTTACACTGTGTTCCCCAGTGTAGAGGGAGGAAAAAGGAAGACAGACAGAGACAGATAGGGGCAAACTACCTGAAAAATGTATATGGACAGTATCTGTGTGTAAGATTGTGAGTGTGTGTGCATGGCATGTGTGTGAGCCAGTGTTCTTGGTCTCTCCCTCTGCTAGATGAAATATGAGGCAGATCAGCCCCTGTCAGATTCAGGGTGGGGGAGGTCAGGGATGGGGTCAGCGCTGCGTCAGGGGAGCCTCTCACAGAAATGAGGATTTAGCCCTCCTGCTATGGCTTGTTACACACACACACACACGCTTGTACACACTAGTACAAGCACCTGTGTATGTGCGTGATTGTGTATACATGCTTGTAACCACGTTTGGCAGGGTTATTGCGGTTTCTCTGTGTGTATACGTCTGTGTTAGTCTGTGTGTGTTTGGCATTAACACTGAAAACAAGCATTATCATCTGACTAAAGCTCCCGGTGGGAGTCCGTGAGGCTTAAAATGGAATGGGGCTCCCTGAAATCCAATATGTAAATCCACTTAGAGCTAACGCACTACACACTCTTGTATCGCTGAACTGTTTCTGTGCTACATCAGCTTTGAGAGAGACAGATAGGGGTAATTTTAAAGATAGCAACGTGTGTGCGGACCTTTGAAAGACGAAAGACATGGAGGGTTTGGGAAGAGTATGATGGGGGCCAGGCTGCAATAATCCTACTGGGCCAGGTGGGCTATCATTTGATCCCCCCCTAGAAGTGGCTATCTATGGGGGCAGCTTTGATGTAACAGGGAGACAAGACAACTGTCCCTTGTAAGGATAAAGAGCAGGAGCTGGACAGCTGTGTACTCAACACAGGGAGCCCTCATGCACATCTTTAAATAACCCGACTGTGGCAAAGACATGAAGTGCAAGCTGCGTACAGCCATGTCATTACCTTGGATGATAGATGGCTCACCTGTATGTGCGTCAAGACATGTCAGATGTGAACACATGTAAACGCAGACTGTGAATGAGTCAAGGTGAGCCCAGTAAGGTTGTCATTGTGGGTAGAAAATTCATATTCCGACAAAAAATGTAAAGATGTAATCACTAAGGGTAGTAATGTCAACACCAGGAGTGAACATTTCATTACCATGGTTAAAAGCATTACCACAGCTGGAATTGTCATCAGCATGGGAAAAAAGGTTTCTGGGTAGTAACCTTGCCACCAGTGGTAGAAACGTCATTACTGCTGGTAGAGGAATCAGCACTGCAGGTAGAAATGTCACCACCATAGGTAGAAATACCATTGCTACTTGCCTTTGTATATTTTGCACCAAAGCTCAAGTAATAATTTAGATACAACACAGACAATGCAACAGATTTTAAAAGAAGTTCTAACTGGGGTTCCAGTTTACCTTCAATCTCGCAGCCAAGGAGCTCAAGTCGCAAGCCCATGCCAGCAGGAGTGGCCCTCTCTGGGTAAATTCTGATGAAACGGGTCAGCAGGGGCTCCACCGTCCTCAGCTCAGGAGTGTCGTAGTTGCTATTTCCTTCAAATATCTGGAAGGGCAAAGGAGAGAAGGTGGAAGGAAGAGGGACAGAGACAGAGAGGAAAGAGTGAGTGAAACAAGACAAAGCGCAATATTGCTGATAATGCCACTGCTGGGCGTTTGACTGCTACAGCTCTCCAAGCACAGATACCCCGAGGCAGTTTTCTTCCTGCCTTCTGAAAACCAGAAGCGGGGTGGAGGGGTGGCATGTGCTGGATAGGTGGATGATGATGGGAAAGAACAGAAGATGACCAGATCTCTCTCATCTTGCTGACTTCTAAAGCTCAGCTTAGAGAAGTGATGCAGGGGGGCCAGTGGCAAAGACAGCATGACACACGCCTCTGTCAAAGGAAACTTTCGGCCCCTTCAGCTCTGCCTCAGATCGTCCGCAAGCAAAGGGATAAATGAGGGGAAAGAGGAGGATGTGGGGTGCAAGAGCAGCAAGCAAAGTAGGAGATAGAGGATTGATGGAAGTGGATTAATGGGTGTGATCACATGAAGGAGCCTGGTGCAACTTAGATGCTGGGAACCTGTCATGTGAGGGGAGAGAGGCAGCTAACTAGGATGGGGGGGATATGGATCCTCCTTACTCCCTTCATAAATCAACCATCAGCCAATCTGGATCAGATTTATGCCCTGTCAGGGACGCTTGTAATTGGGGATGGGCTGTTGCAGCGCTTCTTGGAGGTGTGTGTGGATGTGTATGTGCTCGTATATATATATATCTATATATATATATATATATATACAGCATATATATATATATAGTGTTGGCGTGTGTCTTCTGTGCGTGCAGTGACACTGGCAGATAAATCTTGGGTCACTTCTCTATGTTGGGCGTTCTTTCTTCTCTCGTCCTCGTCATTCCTCCCCTGTTTTACCCTGACTCCCTTCACCCCTCCTTCCTCTCCGGAGAGGTTTCACTATCCATTGAAAGGGCTGAACGGTGTGTGTCGCGCAGAATACAAAGAAGGAAGAGAGAACTGGGAAAGGACTCTGAGAGACTTGAGATGCTTATCCTAATGTGATTTAAAGCACTGCTGAAACTGACTCGCAACGACTGCTGAATAACTCACATCCTGCCAGGCGCAACGTTCTGGTGAAAATGTACTAAATGCGTCATAATCTGAATCGATGTCCTGATGTATCTGAGAAACATTTTTAGAAGCATGTATTCAAATCATCCACAATGCTGAAGGTAAAACCTGTCTTTTGGTTTATCAAACCATCAACTCCAACCCATTTCCTTGAAAGAACTTTGCCTAAACATAAAGGAAGCATTACGTGTTCTTTGGTTAGGGTAATGCTTCTAATTTGTTAGCAGAACTGAACAAATATCCCAGTGTTTTTAGACATCCTTACGAATTCTTCAAGGGCATAGCAAATGATCAACGGAAGACGTGAAGAAAAACTCTCACCTTTGCCTTGTTCCCGTTTGTGTCCAACACCATCCTCCAGTCGGAGCCATTGTTGCTGTAGCCAAAGCGGAACTTCTTCATGAAGACTTTGTTCTCACGGTGCTTCCCTCCCTGGATGATCAACCCCTTCACCAGCTTCTCCTCACCAAGATCCACCTGCAGCCATTCGCTGGTAAAGGGCTGGGGCTGGGGCAGCAGGGTCCACCCCGTCCTGCTGGTTAGCAGGCGGGCATTCTCTGGTACCCAGCTCCTGTCCGTATGGGAGGATGCAGTGATCTGGTTGTCAGTGATCAAACCTGATACCATGCCCAGCATGCCCGAGCATGGGTACTCTGAAAGACAAAAGGGAAAAGAAATGGTGCTTAGCTTTTTGATACAAACTAATGAAAACCTGCAGAGATGATGGGTACATAGGCAACAAAAGACTTGCTCTATATCTAAAGGCTTGATGTTCAACATCATATACCATTCCACAAGTCTAGTTTGGTGAGTTTGAGGTTCATATAGGGGCAACAGGGATGGTGAAAGTCAAAGTGAGGAGGACAATTCCCCAAACTCTTTGTGATCTTACTATGATCTCTCCTTCTATTCTCTTTTTCTTTTTCTCTCACTCTGCAGATCTCATGCATACTAATTCCTCTGCCTGAAGAGGTTGTCTCCAGGCAGCCAATTAAAACCCTCCTCTCAGTTGGTGCTTCCATGTCCTGCATTCTGGGAGCACCTTTTCTTTTCATCTCCCTTATCCACCCCCTCCTCCCTCTATAGACTCATATACTCACACACAAAAACACATTCTCTTTGTGTTTTATCTGTTACTGCACTCATCTACCTTCTGCTCCACAGCTGTCAACATCTGTGAGACTGTGTCTTTTAACACCTCATCGTTCCTGTCCACATTTTCAAACTTTCTTCTCCTCCTCCTTTTATTCTTACTTCTCTGATCTTGTCCCATAATAACTCTCTGTAGGTTTTAGAGTCTTTGGATCCCTTTCCTGTTCATTTCCAAGAGGACACAGCTGTTTTCTCATTTTTTTCTTATCCTTTTTTCTTGATGTCATCTCTCCCTATCAAGAGCTGAACAGGATAACAATCTGTTGATACAGCTTGTAAGCTTTTGCATGTTTAAAATTGAATTTCTTAGCTTTCCAGATCCAACACCTCAACCTGATAAACATTTCTAATTAGCAAAGTACCAGTTTTTGAGCACCAGTGCCAGTTTTTGTGTTTAAACCACCACCCTTTTGCAGGTGTTCCACATAAAAAAAGACACTGGTGCTGTATCTTTCTGCCTCCCTTCACACACTTCTGCAGATTGCGAAGCCGAGTAGAATACACTGGAGCTCACAAAAGTTTCTCCCTGTTGTAATTTCCACTAGATGTGTGACTTAGCAGCTTGTATTAGGGGTAAATATTCCTGTCTGTCTCTTCCAAAGCTTCCTCCAACACTTAATCCCAAGACACTGAGTCAGGGACCTGTGGTAAGCAATAACATATTTACTATCTGGCTCCCAAGGAGGGATAAATCTGTGCATTATTACATCTTTTGTGTCTGTATGAGACAGAGTGTGCACTGTACCGCTGCAGGACTCAATAGGGAAGCTGCATCTGGGAAAAGTGAGCAAAGACTTGGAGAACAAGGCCTCATTCAGACTTGTCTTTCTCTCTCTGGTTATCTAAAGCAGCTCCTATGCAGACCCCTGAGACTAATCTCTGGACCTGCATTCTAGAAAATCGGAGCTTGAGGAAACAAACGCTGGCGGTGCGGAAGCCTCTCGACTGTTTCCAGGGTTTGTCTACCTTTCTTTCTTTCATCTTTGGCCAAGATCTGTTTGAGAGTGATCACAGGAGCTAGCCTCTGGCAGAGCAAAGCTAAGGCACTACGCGATGACCGCCTTTGAAGTGGGAGGATATGACAGAAAGGTATATGTGTGTGATTGAAAGTGTATATGTGTGTGTGTCTGATCTGAGTTTAGACACTTGGGTGAACTCCCTGGGTCATCTGGAGCTCTTAATTGACTTCAGCTGTGATTGCAGAAGCTTCAGAGATGGCATGCACGCAATGACACACCCAGAGGAACAAACACGTGTGTGTGTGTGTGTGTGTTTGGACTGTGAGTGAGTAGATGGTGATACATGGCTATGTGGGCCACATTTAGGGTTTGGGTGGAACATCAGTGGTTCATCAGAGATATTTATACACCAGGGCTTATTTACAAACAACAGGGCGGTGGATCTTTTTATTAATGAGTAGCTGTTTGTATCAGCAGGGGCACGCGACCAGGATGATTTAGGGAAGAACATCTTGCAGCATTCTGGGTTACAACTCCACCTCTAATCTGAGGCCTGAATTATGATCTTGGCATTTAGATTGGACCTTTGAATGGTTTTATATAGCTCCCCTAGTTTTTGTCACATTTTGGTGCACTGTTTAGGATGCTACTGTGGCAGCACTTTTCAGGAAAAGTGGAGATACATTAAAAAGCTCCCCACATTTCTTTCAACAAAAGTTTTTTCAGTAAAGTTCTGGTATCAGGGATTCATAGCTCAAGCTAGAACGGAGTGAGTCACCGAGTTTATGCAGCCCTCAAGAGCCTCACGGTTTCTCTCCCTCCGACTGCACTGCTAGCATGCAGTGGAGCTGGCAGTGTCTTCAGAGCACCCACGGGTGCTGACGTCCTTACGGAGGCCCTGTGGTGACTTCAGTCCTGTGATGTGTTTACGCTCTGTGCAGCGGTCTGGTCGTGGGCCCGAAACACACGCCCCGGCTGTAACCCTGCTGTACCCACAGTGCCTTGTCTCTGCTATTACATGATCAGCCACACATGTGTAATGCATAACTGCATAACTCCATACACCCACACACACAGCACTTGCACACTTCACATATGAGCACATTTTGCCAGCTACAACCAATACCAGGGTTCATACAGCTTTTTAAGAGTAAAATTCAAGCACTTTTCAAGCACTTTTAAGGTACCTAAACCAAACATTTCCAGACTCTCGAAGCCTTTATCGTCACATCTAAATTGTTCCTATAAATGCAATTGCGAAAAATAAAGTTTACAGAATTCCTTTACACCCACAGCAATCAATGCATATTGTCATGTTATTTATTTTACCAGCTGTTTATATTAACTTTGATTGTATGTTTTGATCATGATTATGTAATGTTTCCTAATTTCCAGAGTAAGGGCTCTACAGAGGATTTATCCAGCTATGAATGACAAGTGAACACAAGAAAAGAACTTTCCTTTTAGATTATGTTGAAAATCAAGCATTTTTCAAGAAGTATATTCAAATTCAAGCATTTTCTTAACCTTGAAAACATAACGGTTAAAATTAAGCATTTTCCAAACTTTCAAGACTTTGTACGAACCCTGTAACACTAACCCTAACTGTAATTCAGGTCTTAATCCTGAACTAACAACACTGACAAAAACTGGCAGATTTTTTTTCTGTCCTTGTAAGATATACTCCCTGTCCGAGTACAGAAGAACAAAACACACAGGCAAGCACTAATTAACATTCAATACACATGCTCATAAACCCATAGAGATGCAGACAGATGTGCAAAAACCATATGAAAGTGAGCCACACACATACACACACACACACCACTCATTAAAATAACATCGACAAAAAGGCAAGGATGTGAAGAGCTTTGCCAAAATCAGAGCTCTGTAAGCAAAAGACAGACTGTGGCTAAAGAGGAGGCTGACACCACATCAGCAGGAGGGGTGGGACCATATAGATCCCACCCAGCTCCAGCTCTCTCTGCCTGCCAGCTGTTGGCTCCATTTATATTGAATGAGGTACATCTAAACATGGGGTTACATAAATAGGTAATCCTCCTTCATGTGCCTCTCCTCTATTATGCAGCAGCTTGCTTCAGCCTCGGAGCAGGACTCCCACAGAAATAGAGCTTCATCTCACACCTGGCAGAAGTTAGGTGTTTGTGCAACTGGGGCCAGGATGGGAAGTATGTTGCAACAACAAGAGAGCTAAACCAACATTCACATGTGCAGAAAACATAAATAGAGTCAGTGCCATCATCTGATTATTGCATTTGAAATTGTTCAGTATTTAATTAGAATATAAGCAGTATAATATAAAGTTGTGTGTTTTCAGTAGCAGCTGTGGGCAAAGATAGAGCTGAGGTGTGTGTGTGTGTATATATGCATGCCGATCAGCAAGGATCTCAGCAGTACCAACCTGATATCTTACATCCATACACCTCGAAGCGCAGTGCGATGCCTGTTTCCCAGGTAACGGGACGGATCCGGACGAAGCGTGTCAGCGTGGGTTTGGGCAGCATCGTCTTGGCAACGTCTGTTGGGTTGGTGTTGCCTTGGAAAACCTGCGATAAGAGGCAGAAGAAAAGTAAATTATTGACAGAACGTGCTGAGTTGAGCTGCAGCATGGACATTTCTCTGAGACCTTGGCCACATTGAATCAAGAAACACAGAGCCAAGGCAGGGAAAGAATTTTACATTCAATGAGATTAAGATGCAGCAAACCTGAAAATGAAAAAATGAAACAGCAGGAGCTGAGTGATTGGTCACATTGTCAAGGTAGTGACACAGCATTGGAACTCTATTATATTGTAATAATAATAAAATAATATTTAAAAGGACAATCTTTACACTTTGGTGCTATGCTGTGTAACGTTTATACATGAGATAAATGTCACATACATGTAAGACTGATCAAACTGATTTCCCCATCACATCGCCCTAGCACTTCCTCTTGCGTCACATGTAGCAGCACAAACAGGCCTGTGACTGTGAAACCTGAGGCAGTATGTGTAACACTGACAAGACCAGATTGGCCCAAGATGCCCTTCTTCTGTCCTCTAGTTCCAGATTTGGTGGAGGTTTTACTGCAGCATCTTGTTTAAAGGTCAGAGATGTCACTGTTCTCCCCTGGGGTTGGTTGACAGTTTACTAGCACCATACGAGGAAGCCGGCCACCCAGCAAAACAACTCCCCATAGTCCATCACAGTTCATTCTGTGTAATTGAATCACACCGGTCACCATACGACCTCCTGACCTCCCTGACAGAGTAGCTATGGGGCAGAGAGGGATCCAGCTGAGAGGAGCAGGATGGACAGACAGATAGAAAGACAGCAGTTCAGCTAATCTAGGATGAACTAAAACACCACCAGGGCTGACCCATTAGACCCCTCTGCAACCCAGTCCCTGAGCAATACCTGTCAACTACGTCACTAAGGGACCCTGCAACAAAGTCATCCACTCTCTTAAATGTCACACAGAGTCTCCTCTCCACTCGCTAACTGTAAAGTGGCTTTTTCCAGGAGCTGCACTAAGACGGAAAACTGCAGGCTCAGCATGTAGCAAATGGTGCCCCGCCGCACAAAAGCACTTTGGAGTCCGGAGAAACACAGGCTGGGCTTACCACGGCACCTTTAAGCCCCCCACTTTACTTTACTTTTACTTTAAGGGACTGTGTACTTTGGAGAGACCATAAAATAATCAGGCCCCAGGGGCACGGCAGCACAAACATGTTTGTTTGGATGCTCCGCTGCTGTTGAGAACTTTTTTGTTCCACTTGTGGCCTCGCACTCTTTCTCTCAAAAACGCCTTGTGGTATTTACATGTCAAACAACACGAGAACTGTCACACACACACAGATACCTCTCTGACCCTCCGGACGCCCATAGTGGAGGGTGTGTTGTCCTCCAGATGGAAAAAAAACCTGGTCTGTTTGACAGGCTGATCAGCAATCACTGGTACAGCCTGTCACACTCTGGTTAAGCACGCCATCCCTCCCTTCCTTCCCCTTCTTTTCCCTTTTCTCCTGGACCCACCTCTACCAGCTGCTCAAACATGACAGCTCCTGTTTCCTTCTATCTCTATCCCATTTAACTCTTGTTTGTCAAGTCTTTTGTCATCCCTGTTTCTTTTACGACAAGTTGACGGGTGACATAAAACAGAGGCTACATTCCTTACATAATCCTCCTTATAGCTACTGCAGTGATGTATTAGCACCGCAGTCTGTACTGGAAATACCATCCACTTAAATGGACGGTGGGTATATTACCACACAGAGAAAAGTGTGTAATTGCACGTTGGGAGACAGAGACTCAGGAACTATAGCTGGGTATTCTCCCTTTAGTTGAGCTCAAAGGCAACTCGGAACAGACCACAATTCATGTCAGCTGGCTGCTTCACCGAGACGGGACATTCCAAGTGCAGAACATGTGCAGGGGTGGCGGTCAGACAGACGCAAAAATAAACTATTTTCATTATCTAGCCTGTTCTGATAGTCTTATGTAGAGCTAGAAACTGCAAAAATATCTAGAAAAGTCATCAGATATTATTAATTGTCCAGATAATTCCACTTTTTCACTGCAAAGTATGTTAGCCTCATAACTTAGAGGCTAGAGATGACGTCATTAGACTACTGCTGGCTAATAAAGCTATAATCACACAAAAGTTGGGGAATGGGGTATCCTACTTTTTGTTTGGAGCCTTCCTTCAAAGTGATCCAGTCCTCTCCATTAGAGCTGACGTCCACTTTGTAGGACTTGACGAAGTAAATCCTCCGGGTCTCCTGGGAAATGGCGCCCTGGGTGCCAATGGCTGAGATGAACCGCAAGAACCCAAGGTCCACCTGTGGAGGGGTAAAGACAGAAGAGACAACTGAGAAAAAGAAGCTGTAAGAATGACAAGTCCCCCCCCCCCTTTCAGTTTTTAGAAGAATGCTGATTAACTGGAACAGATACAGCTGAAATGTAGTGCTCTATGTCTGTTTAAATGCATGAATAATTTTTGTAGAAAAGGTTTTCAATGCACGGCCAGGTATTAATAATGCACTGACAAACCGGAGAGTTAAAAATATAACCTCACTATTAGAATCACCTCTGGCCGTAGTCTCATCAGCTGCTACCTGGAATTTAATAAACAGCAATGAAATGATATTCACATTAATGAAAGAGACACAGGATGACAACTTAATTTCCTGAGATGGGAGACAAGAGCTTATTGGATAAAAGTGAATGTTGAATAGAGCGGGGTCTGCAATCACATTATCAAAACTGGCCAGGAGGAAAGAGAGATACAGATTGAATATCAAATATTGTGCCTTTAAAATATGCAGGGCTTTATAAAGTAATCATGAACTGCAGTACATTACTGGCAGGCTATTATATTTTCACATTGAGACAGCCAGAGGCGGTGGGGTCAGAAAGGCATGTGAGTGAGAGTCTGGGTGCATGTCTGTTCTGTAGTCACATGTAGAGTGTATGTTTCTGTGTGTGTTTGCTGCATTCAGAGCTGATGCTAGGCAGAGAAAGAAGTCACTGGTTTGCATCAGACCTGGTAAAGCAGAACTGTGCCTCTCTGCCAGCCACCATGCCTGTTCACAACCATGACCATCACTGCCAGGAAAGGTTAAACAGACACAGACTTCTTTTTCTGTGGTAAGAATAGCCTTCTAACTGGCTTTTGATTATGTTATTGCTGTTGTCTGCTGCCTAACTTCACTGGGACCACAAGGGCCTGACTAGGAGGCTGGGCGTGAGGTCAGCTATTGCAATTTCTGAGACACACACGGATTTTTTCAGCCACCATTGATAACAAATTGACTCCCTTTCACCTCTGTGGAGGCTACTTAACCCCACCATACCATCCCTTCATCCATAACAGAGGAAAAGAGTGGGTGTGGTGTGATACTGAAAGGCTTTAAAAGGAATGCTAACTCCTCAGTGTATGAAGCAGCATGCTTAATTTTAACACCGTCTCTGACAGGCTGAGCTGACGTTAATGAGGAGTAATGGTGTTGCGTGCAGAACACCACTAGAACACGGGACTGATGCGGGAAGCCGGGGCGTTGGTGGAACAGGTTTCCAGATCACTGTAAGAGACGAGGCCTTTGATGTTTGACGTGAGACGGGCTCGGGCTCTGATAGATGGCGACCAGAGTCTCGAGTAGATTACTGAATTGACGCAGAGGAGCTCATCCTCATGTGCATGTGCAAGGGTGTGCAAGAAAGAGCGACTACAGTGAAATCCTTTGACGTGAGAGCGAGCAGACAGACAGAGAAACGCACACATGTTTAAGAAAATCAAAGCCAGGGTGATCTGCCTCCAAAAATCTCCGTAGATCTCAAGCATGTTAAAACCATACAGTCAAAGCCAGCTCGCTTTGTCTGCCAACCTTATGTGAAGTACTGTGCCACACTTAATGACTCGGAGCAAAGAGCAGGAAAGGAACATCTGCATGCCACAGAACGCTGGTCATTCCTGCTCCTCAAATTCACTTCCAGAAGTAAAAAGACATAAACAGATGGGAGCAATAAACGAGGTTCCACCATGCTATTCTCTCACTCTCTCTTGGCTACTCAAAGGATTTGGATGGATGGAAGCTAACAAAAAAGACAGTCACATACTGAGACAGAATACTTTTGTTCCTGTCTACAGGCTCAAGGGGCTTATACAGTAAGACCCAGATTTCTTTTGGGTCCACAAATAGAGACAAAATCAAATCCCTTCAGCTTCAGACGGTTCCCATTTAATAACGAAGGAGCTGAATTCCTCTCTGTTGGGTAAACACCCGTGTGCCAGCACTGGTTGAGGAAAGCATAACGGATGGCAGCGAGGCCTGTGCCGCCGTATATTAGCCCAGACAGCTCTTTAACATCTGTGTTCAAATGGCCAGGCTGTCTCATTTCCAATCTGGACCAATGGCAAAGTGGCTTACTGAAATGGCTTACATAAAAAAAAAAGAAAAGAAAAAAAAAAGGTCTAATAGGAAGACTTGGCCTTGGGATGTTTTCTATGAAAGGATCTCATTAGGTGTAATGGAGAAGAAGAGCCTCTGGGAATGAAATGAGTGGCTAATTGGGAACACTCATGGGTGCTCAGACTCAAACAATCTCAGAACCTGAGCGTGCTGAAATATGGGTGGTTTGAAGAGGGTTGGACTTTAATCAATATTCTAGGCCAACTGAAAAGGTTTTTTTGTAAATTAATGTTTTTATTTAAAGGGTAGTCATTTGAGGGGTTCTCTACCATTTGATGGGTGTGGTGAATTGCCCAGTTTTAAAGTGCTGAAAACTCTAACATACTATCATCACTTGTGGTTCAAAAGTTTTAAAGTCACACAAACCATAGAGATGCTGGGGATAACAGAATTATTGTAATTTTTGAACGTTTTTGGCACAAAAGTTCAAATTTAAAGGGAAACTCTGGTATTTTTAAACCTGGGCACTATTTATTTTGATTTTTTTTGCAAAATTAGGGTTGACTAAATGATTAATAGTCACCAAAAGTATTGGAATTGGTCCAGTAGATCGCCTCCGCCGGCATCCGTGAATGGGCTGCAATGGCTGCAACGTAATCCTTTGGGGCAGTTGCGCCCGTGAAAAGTCTGTCCACTAAAAATGCTTGTTTCTGCTACTGACAGGCTCAGATTGTTATTCGAAGTGTCTGACATCATTGTGGAAAGGATCCCTACAGAGACAGACCTTTTGTTAAAGAGTAAGATCCTTTTGTCTTCCTGCAACAACTCAACATCTCGCAAGATTTCAGAGCGAGACTTTTCCTTGAGTGAGACTTTCTGTTTCTGGTTAAACAAAAAGGATCTTACTCTTTAACAAAACAAGCACTTTTAGTGGACATACTTTTTACAGGAGCAATTGCCCCAAAGGATTATGTCAGCCTTTGCAGCCTGTTCGCTGATGCCGGCGGAGGCGATCTATGGGACCAATTCCAAAACTTCATCAGACCCCAAAATTTGTAAAAATGAGGCCCAAGTTTAAAGATATCGTAGTTTCCCTTTAATGATACTGAAAATATACGGCTTGAGTCCAAAAGTGGCATCAGGGTAAGCTGTGACGGGATGTGACAAGGGGAAAAAATGATGAAAGAGTGCAGGAGGAATGGAGAGAGGAAAGACGAAGAGAAGAGTGGAGAGGAGGAGGTTGGGGAGGGGAAGCAGTGATGCCTTGGAAGATGTGAAGGACAGAAGCATGGGGTCTCCGTCAAAGAAGTGCACAGACTAGATCAATTTCACAGACACAGGCTGATAACAGGGCCCGGGTAATGAGCAAAGCATGATTTATTAATGGATTCTTGTTGGAGGCAGAGGCTGCGCTAACAGACTGGGGGTTACACGGGTCAGGGAGAGAAGACGGGCTGCCAGGACGCTTGGATGTAAAGCACAGTCCATTCCACACCACAGAGACCGCAGTGAAAACAAACAGGCCCAGATAATGATTACTAGTGGGACTCCTTTTAGCCCAGAGCCACGGACAGCACTAGCTGACCTATATACATAAACCAATAACCAACATTTAGAAATCGCGAGCAGTGCACTGTGGATCTTGGGGAAATATATCACTATCAGATGATAAACTATTTGTCATCGAGCCCTGAAAGGCTGAATCATTCTTAATGGGTGATGTAATCACTGTGCGGAAAGGTGTGAATTATGACTTCTAATCTAGCCTCTTTAGGGATGTGCTGCATTTTGCGACTTTGCTGATCTAACAGAGTGAAGCTGGTGTCTGTTCCACATTTACCATATTGTTATTTCTCCTATGAGAGTGCGTGTTTGGACTGAATCCCACCTATAGACAAATGACACCATACATTCTGGGCATGCTGGTGAACAGTAACTCATATCTGCAGGGACACACACACACACACACACACACACACACTATGAGCCATAAACATGCCAGGCTGGCAGGGTAAGAAATCACCCAGACTTCTCAGAATCTTTCCATAAAGCAACGACAGGCTGATATGTGGGCAGGACTTCAATGTGTCCTTGTCTCCCAGGAGTTTTTCTTGCTCCAGTGTTGTCCAAAATATGTTTGACTCTGTGTATGTGTGTATGTTTTGGGTGGTCTCTACCTTCCTGTTGTGAAGCAAACCGATGACTCAAAGCCCCACTGCCTAACAACAGCCAGTGTGCACAGCTCCAGTTGTTTCACAGACTAATGAAACCAGAAAGGCAGAAAAAGAATTAGTTGTGCTCGGGCTTGTAACATCAGCCAGTTGAAGCCTGGTGTGCATGCAATTAGATCAACATACTGAAATCCACAACAGGCATTTGAATGAGGCGTATATATGTGTGTAAGTACAGGAATAAATGATGGGGAATGACAGACAGAGCGTGTATTTACATATTTATGTGTGTTTGTACAAGTTTGAAGAGATAATTTTCCTCAACAGCAGCGGCAACTGTGGGCGTGATCATGCGGTCTATGCGATACTCAGTGTATTGTCTCTGTGCTGTATGACTCAGATGTGCAGCAAGGCCACATGATATGTATTTGAGGCTAAAGCCTAGTCATTGTGTGGGTGCAGTGAGGAGACGTGTGGTTTGTAAGGCCGGGAAGGGGGGGCGGGGGGCGTTCAAGAAACAGCAAAGGCTCAAAAGCTTTATCTCTCGCTGCTTGATTGGCTTATAATTGAGTTGCCAAGAAGTTGTATGCAGCAATCCGTACTCTGGGAAAAGTTTACCGAATACTCTCTTTTAAATCCATTTCTCCACTTCCACAACAGAGAGGGGGGGAAATAGCTTCCCATCTGTGTGTGTGTGTGTGGGCTGCTGACTGAATAACCGAGGCCTCTGGGGAATGAGTTTATTCGTTTTCCCTCACCAAAAAACAACAAGAGAAATGCCGAGGGTGAGAAAGGAGGGAACGCTCCAAAGTCAAAGAGCAGCTGGTAGACATAGACAGAGGCCCCCGTCCAGGAAACAACCTCTGGAAATGTTTTATGGATCTCAAAGGATGGTATAGTCAGAAGAAAGATAGCCTGGAATAATTCCCGGCCATCAAGTAGATGCAGAGCCTGTAGTCACCTGTTTGTTTGTTTTTTGCATACTAAATCTGATTATAATGTCCTTTATATGGTAATGAGAGAAAGATGACATTTTTGTGAACTGACATACACACAGCTACTTCACTATGCAGCTAAAGAGGCATGTTTCTAGCCCCAGATGTAGAATTTTAAAACCAGCTTTCAGCAATCTGTTCACTAATTTCACCTACAGTACTGTGGTAGTGGAAGCTTTTTGGAATAGCTCCATTACCTGAAAGTGTAATTAATTCTCCTTTCATGAAAATTGTATTACTCAAATGCTGCAGGACCTATGAGCTCCACTCACGACCTTCCATTTATCACAATATTCACCTGACAGAATTACAGTTTATTTTTAGCCCTCCCGACACCTCTTTGGTGGCATTAAATTATGCAGGTCTTCCCATGCACTGATCATCTGTTTTCCTGACAAAGAGGGATGTATAGGTCGGACGACAGCTATAATAAAATAAAAGGTTGGTTGTTGTGCGAGAAGTGTGCTCGGGCTCGGATATGTACTTTTAGACGATTAAAGGTTTCAGTCCCAGCTGTTAGAGGAAGCATTTTAACAGTCAGGTTTTAAGGCTTCCTTCCTTCTGAATCATCTTTAAGACTTGAACTCCAGGGTCATTCTCATCCTTGCAACAAACACATGACTAACGCTCTGAGTAATGATTATGAAACTAAGCAACGGTGACCAGGAAGGAAAAGAGGGCGACCTGAAGGTATGTCATGTCTGGAATCTGCTTGATGATCCTATCCCAGGATATACAGCTGTGGATGACCGTTTAGTGATGACGACTGACTGCAGGGCTCTCAGGCATTTTCCTTGTCTATAGTGCAGACAGTGAAAATGACACTGATTACGGCTAAGCTGAATTTTTTCTTATGCAGCACTGTTTCATTTCATTACATCATGCCATCCCTCATGTTTCGATTTCTAGTCCCACTTTTGGGCTACTCCACTCGAGTGTGGGTCTCTATCCTCTCATTGATTTTCCAATTGAGAGCAAGGCCTGGGAGCAGCGAGGTACAGACAGCATCCATTGTTTCCATTTGTATGACACGATGATGATCTCACTGGCAGACGCAACGCCAGCCTCCTCTCCTCCGCTCTCGCTAGACTTCATCAACTGAGAAGCTGCTGTTAATTACCAGTCCATATTCTAATTACTCATCACTCTGCATGGCGGTAAGCCCTGGAACGTGGACAGAAGTGAAGAAAGAGAAGGGGGCATTTCTGCAACTCATTGACCTGGGGTAATTGAAAGCACATTTGAATGAGAGGGAAAACAGGATATGGCATAGCGTCTGACGTTAGCCTCTGCACTCGGGGCTGCGGAAAAAAGATAAACGCTACGGTGGCCAGAGCTGTGTTTTCATTGAGGAAGTGTGCAATTAGTGGTCGTTTGGTTGGTCAGGCGGTGGAACTCAACCTGTTATCTTTGCTAAGTGGCCCAAGTTTCACGGTGCTGTCTGCCGTGCCGGATCGCACAAGGAAATGCAGTGTTTTAAACTCCCATGTAAACCTGTGACAAGTTTGTCTGTAAATGGTTGATGTTACCTTGAGATTAATGTCACATGCAGGAGATAAAGGAGCAAACACACAAACACTGATATGCTTCTCATGTTTAGTGCTTTCATCTATCAGACAAGCAAGATTTAAGCACTTCTCGTATGACAAGAGTAAAGGGACTCACTATCTCCTCTTATGATTAAACAATTTACCCTATCAGAGACACATAAAGGCTGATACATACATAAATACCGATGAAGTAATCAGGGATAATGCATCCTGGCAAGAAGATTGAAGATAATGGAAGGAGCCATTGCAGTTAAATTATAGATATGGAGAGCAAAATCAACTCAAGCTCATAAGCATAAAAAAAACCCTAACCTAGTGTATGGGATAACATGTACTGTATACTGCTATTATGAGATGCTCAGTAAAGAGGCTTTCAGGTATCGACAGTTGGGTTCTGTCCAAGACGGTGTAAATTATTCATGTTGTGCATATGTGCAATCAATGCCAGCTGCCTGACAGAGATCCAGTCCTGCTTTTATTGCATCATTCAGATCCTTTCTCTGACATATTTGACAAAGTCATTCCACACTATGTCAGCTTCTTAGCAAGTTCCCCTGTCACGGCCCCCCCGGGGAACCATTGGTTTTCAGGCCATGGCGCACCAATCTGAAAACATACATCTTCCCCTCAGAGACGAATGTGTTGTGCAGATGCAGGTATTTCCTCGCCACGTTAATGTGTCATTCAGGTTTTCCTTGTGGATCTAGTCTGAGTTCATAAAGCAAGGATCAGGATATAATCTGGGCAGTCTGCGGGTGTACGCTCATTTATTTTTTACTGCAACATGCTGCAGAGACCCCCCCGCCGTTCATCCTCTTAAGTTTCAAAGACAGCCATGGCTCACAAAGGCAGATAATACGCAGGAGTCTCCCTCTACCTTGATGTAGATGTGTAAACCTGAATTTTTAAGAGGAATGAGGAGAAGAAGAGAAGAAGAGAGGAGTGAAAAGATCTGAAAGGAACAAGGAAAATGAAATGAAGCCCTATTTTAAAGGATTATTGCCCCTTTTCTTTAGTCCCTCCTCAAGCCGCAAACCCCCTCAAAGGACGTCTGTCTTTCTCTGTGTACACCAAAGGGCTGATTAATGGCCTGGCTAACCCAGCACTCAATGCTGAACCACACCACACCAATCTAATTACCCAGAGAAAAGAACACAGACTGTAGCATCTTGCCCTCCTTGTCTCCATGTATCAGAATGAGGCGGCATTAAAATGGACGACAAATCTGGATTATGTTCGGCAAAAAAAGAAGGGAAGCAGAGCGAAGGAAAATGCCCAGGAATCAAAAGGCTGCCTGTCATGAATAATAAAACTGTCTGCTTCAAACTGCAGTCAGGGAATGATAATGAAATAAATAATGAATTGATTACTATGCATCTGACGGCGCACTGAGATGATTTGAACGTGCCGTGAGGGGGTCTGAGTTTGTTGCAGCGCCATGGACAGGCTTAATGAAAGAGGAATAAAGAATTCTACTCTTTTAATGCCACTTGTGATAATTGGGCTTCTGCTCAGAGTGCTCGGCACAAGTGCATCGCACTCCTTAGAAAACATAAATTATGTGGCAACCACAGACTTGGCTCTTTCGCCGCGTTTGAAATTAGAAATTAGAAGAGCTCCATTCAGTGTTTTCATCTGATTAGTATTGGGAAATCAGGATGCCCATTAGAGCACATCCCTTTAAAATCCAGATTTTACTGCCAAATCAAATCCTCAATATGATCAATACTATAGCAGGGATAGTCTTGAGTGGCAACAAATCACTGTGATCACTTGTAATTTCCGCTGACAAAAGGCAAGCCTTCAATAGAGCAGCCTTCAAGTCTGTGCTGTTTCTCTTAACACACATATTTGACTATGAACAATGGACTTTCCTTTCAGAGAGACAAATGCTCTAATGCAACAGACTGTCCAACTGCTAGAGGAAGTGGTAAGGGAGGCCATGTTCCTCCTGATCCACTCAGATGCATGCTGTGTCCCTCTGCAGGACAATATGGACACCGCCAGACCCTCCTACTCACCCACAAAGCCAAGAACGCACACATGGACACACACACACACAAACAAACACACACACATGGGAGAATGCATGCAAACCTGCACACATACATGCTCAAACACTGATTAAATTAGTCTGAAGGAGCAACAGGGGCCCTCAGGACAATATTTTCATTGCAATAATAAAAGAAAAGCTTGCTTATGGCCCTCCCCAAGCAAATATTTGGCTTTGGGTCAGCTCTATTATTCATCCCCTGAGTAATATGCTGGGGCCAAACTTTTCAGCAATGAAGCAAAGACTGTAGAAAAACAGTAGAAAAAGAAAAACAGTCTGGGCATTTACAAGGCCTGGAGGCTTTCAGTTAATAAATCAAACATGCTCCAAATGCATCTAGGTGGTGCCGCTGCGGTTGTGTCACTGGGGGGTTTGTGCCGTCAGTGGACTCGGGATATGTGACTTATCCCCACGTGGGGATGGAAGAACTAAATCCTTAATCTTTCCACATAAAGTTCCCCTGGTGGGTGATGATCGCTTTGTGCAGATAAGCCGACAGACAGCAAAAATATGACAGAGCCTGTTTGTGTGTTTGAGAGTGTGTGTGAGGCTAGGCAGGATGCCTGGACTAAATCCCAGCTTCCCCTGAGGCGGCCACTGTTATCAAGGAAAGGGAAAGTTATCAGGTGGGACAGGAAGACAGAGGGAGAGAAAAGAACACAGACAGATAGGTAGACAGTGACAGAGAGAGTGGACAAAGGCAATTTTTGTGAGGCGTGGACTCAACCACCTGGAGGTCCATCAGGACGACTGACATTCATCATCGAAATTGTTGGGTCTCGTCAAAGCGTTAAGGGGAAACTGCACCTCCAGAGACTGAAGGACAAACACGGAACACTCCTACTGTGTTCAAGCAGGCAGTAGTCACTTCTAATACTGCATACACCCTCAGACTGTGACTCACCTCCAAAAACATACTGCAGGCAGTTGGCGACTTGTCCTATGCTACCATGTTTACTTTTCAGATATTCCCTACCTTTCCTCAGTAACTGAAACTACCTTTAGAGCAATTATCTGTGATATTTGAATCTAATAACCCTCCTAAAAATCAATAACTTCCTCTCTATGACATGAGAAGTAATGTGGTACCTGTATCCATTCTTTGTTTGAGTCCTCTGCTGGCGTCCATGCATTTTCATAGTAGTTGAGCCTGGATCGCTCCGGGGACCAGCTGGGGTTGTACTGAGATGAGGCCATGACTTGGTCCGATGTTATCTCTCCTGATTCCATTCCCAAAGGGTCGCTACAGTCAAAGTCTGAGGGGGAGGGGAGGGAAAAGACAGATAGAAGGTAGAAGAAAAGAATGAGAAAGAAGAGTAAAAGATGTTTAGTTGAAATTCTGAGCACTGAAAGCATCAGAATGTACCCAGCATGTGCTTTCAGTGTCCCCCAGAATCAGAGCTCATCCCTGGGGAGGAGGACACCACACGGCAGGCACTCAGCGCTGCAGGCCGGAAAAGAACGGCACATCAGCGACGCCTCAGTAAATCTTTTCTGTTTCTCTCTCTTTAGTTTTTAATGGAGGCAGGATGGAAGTGTTCCGCATTAAGATGTAAAAATGTCTTCATAAAACATTCAGCGTGGCCTAAGTTTACACCACTATAAGTGACTTTCACTCCAGTTATTTCTTCCACTGACTGGATCTGTTTCACTCACCTCCCTGTGGGCAGTTTATTTTTTTTTTCACACTGTGACTATTTTCCCCAACTTGGTCTCTTGGGGGAGTTTAGGTGCGTTTAGTATCTGTATTATGGGACCATATATCACACTCAATGGCCCAACCACCCATGCTAGTAGGTGGCTTCCCTTGTTTGTGTTGACATGGGGCAGCCGTTTTGAGGCATCCCGGTCTCTGTGGCTAAACACTCAGTTGGGTCAGCTTAGGGTCAGCCTCTCCAACCCTGGAGGTCAGACATGCTGACACCACTGCGGACGGAGCTTCGGCAACGGAACGAACGACATGACCTTTTGATCTGGGCAGGACTCTTATAATGTCACCACAACAACACAAAGGTATGTGAAGGCACACTTTCACACATTCATGTGGACCATTATTCTTTTTCATCTGATGGCGAAGTTAATGCTTCGCTCACAAGTCCTATTCTCTAAACGCAAGGCTACCACTTCCATTAACATAGTCTTTTGCTCAAAAATGCAGTCATTGGCTTGTGTGTACATGGACACACACACACACACACACACACACACACACACACACACACACACACACACACACACACACACACACACACACACACACTCAGAGGGCACAGGATGAGGAGCAGTGTGGAACTGCTATGTGGCTGCTGCCTATGAGCTAACACAGATGGTTTCCCCATCTGCCACACTGCTAACACACCTCAGTCACTGGGTCAGCGTGTGTGTTTGTGCTTTACAGTGTCAATGCACGGTTGCATATGTATGTGATCACGTGCACGAGTGTGCCGGAGTCTCAGCGTGAGGCTGAGAAAACTGTCTCGCACCTTTCCACTCTCATCGTCGGCTCTCTTTGAGGAGACTGCCCGTTCTTGTCAACCTTTTGTATGTTACTGGATCACGATCAACAAAAAACACAAAGAGGTGCGTGTGTTTGGTGGCTGCTGAGGGCGGTATCTGATCATGTGGGTTACCAACCAAAGCGAGGTTGATAGCCGAGAAGATAGTGAGGGTGGGTGGATGGGTGAGGAGAGTGATTGGAGAGAATGAGAGAGAGAGAAACGGGGTAAGATCCAAAGACAAGGCTGCTTTTCATCACCTTATCACCTCTCATCATCAGCTTTCAGCTCCAGTCTGCCCTTCCCCTTGTCATGCAGAAGCGAGAAAATCCACCGTGTATTATGCATAAGGGGATTATGAATGATTCAGGTCTGGAAGAGCGCAGGCAAAGTTTGGAGATTCTTTTTCTATCTTGGATACGTCTCGGTCGGTGATGTAAGACTAAGCAACTCATGTAAATGAAGGTATGTGCTGATCACGGGTCAGATATTTCACCATGCCTCTTAACAGTGAATGTGAAAAGTTGATTTGCGTGATCTGATTTCAGATGTGTGATTAAAGCGACTCAAGTAACTCGGAGGAAACTGAGGAGAAATGACATCAGCAGTCATCGCTGTGTTCATTACTGTGAGGCAGGGTCGTTTCAGTTGTTGTGTGTGTGTGAGTGTGTGTGTACTCAGCGCCTGTCTTCCCTTTGGGCAAAGACAAAATCCTTTTTGGAGATGATTACTAGATTTGTTGAATGTCATCCATCTCTATTGCTATTCAAAGACTGACTGTGTGTGTTTGGGGTGGTCTAGCCTCTGGACAGATTTATGACTCCTACTAGCGCTCGTCTTTCTTAATGAAATGTTTAGTCAGACCGTTTTGCAAAATGGGGTTGCGGGGTCGAGCCCTGTGACGACGATGGTGCATGTAAAAGCCCTAGTGGTGTGTGTCCAGGATGGTTACTGACAGGCTTTTGGAGCCTGTCTGGGGCCGGCAGTGTGTAAAGGTCTTGTAAACCATAGGAGGCAGAGTTGTACCCTGTAACACATTCCCTAAATGAAAAAGCAGGAGGTGCTTATTTAAAAACTCTTAAACTCTGTTAAACGTGTGGGACTTCGTCATAATAGGACCATGTGTGGCTTCAGTTACATCTGCTTCTCACTGTTAGTAATATTCCTCTGGGGGTTACTTTATTACCCTCTAATTCTTATGCAACTACCCAGTTTCAATTCAGGCTCATCCAGTTCACTTCTTCTTCCACTGATCAAACCTCTCTGGGATGTAATTTCATTTTGATTTCTACCTTAATATACAGATTTTTTTTGCCTATGATCTTTGTATACCTCTGCTTCTGCCTCCTTGACAATCCTTGATTTTTTTTAGTGTTTTTATGCAAGCTCACCCTCTGGAACGGTCCTTTCGATGACGGTGAAGTTGGCAGAAAACCCTTCCTTGGCGATGGCGCTGTCTGTATTGATTGTCAGTGCCAGGATTCCCGTGTAGGAGATGATCCTGCCTGGGGTGTTCTGCCCGCAGTACCTCCCAATGTATGGGCCGACTGGAGGCAAAAAGCAACAGGAGAAAGAAAGGAGAGAAAACATTGTTACTCGGGTAAGACTTAGGTTAACTCAATATTTGTTGGTTTGCCCAGGCCATGTCACACATGGGTTTAACTACCAACTCCCCCCCATGGAGGTGTGAAAACTAGTGTGTCAGTGAGGTATGGCACCGGCTGCATTTTTTTACCCGACCCCATAAAAATGCCTGAGAAAAGACTCCCAACATACCATGCCTGCTTGGCTGTCAGACACAAAAAAGAGCAAAGCGGCAGAGGGACCTGTGGTGTGGGCAGGTCATGGTCTCTGTCTATTTGCTGGCTGTAAATTCCTCAGACCCCCTGTCTTCTCAGTTTTTTTAGACTTTAGGTGGACACGGCCGAGTGAGTTTTGTGGAGGAGACCAAACAAGTAAAGACTGTGTGGAGACAATAGGGGACATGTTCCACTGAGCAGAGTGAGTGGAATTGGGAAGCAGGAGAGACGGAAAATGTGGAGGTGGAGGGAGGAGGAACGTTAGGGGGAGACAGAGAGGCAGGGAAAAATTGGAAAAGTGATGGGGTAACGAGGGAAGGAGCAGGAGAGCAAGAAAGCACAATGACCTTGCCATACGTCTCTGATGTGTGCTATGATCCATGCACATTTGTGAGTGTGTGTTCCTGTTCGGGATCTGCAGCCTATCTGTGATTAGCAATGCTGTGATCAGTGATGAGTGACAGCCCTGCCTCCCCGTGGCCTCCTGTCATCCAAAACATGCCACTTCCAGCCCAGCTTCAATATGAATGGCAAAGGCCAGACCACAGGGACTTACAGGGCAGGGGTGTGATGGCTCAGATTAATCTTCATAACCCAGGTGCCTGGTGGCTGTGCGTGAGAATCTATGTGTGCTTTTAAACCCGCTAAGGCCTGAGATGAACAAAAAAAAACCATCTCCTGGATTATCTGCATGACTCCCCAGCGCTATGAAATTTTAAAGAACCTCGCTATGAAGTCTGCGTCCTGCCTGCCTCTCCATTCCTCAGGGAAGAGGGACGAGGGAGTGGAGGTTCTTCCTCTACATCGCCTGTCCAGCGAAGTGTGCTGTGAGAGGTGGAGGGACCGGGAGGTGTGATTCCCCCGGGCTTTCACAGAGGCCTGCATTTGCCTGGACATCTCCCACCTCCGCACACCCCGACGGCTAGCATGCCGCCAGCCTTCTGTGCTAATGCACTATCGATCCAGCAGGCACCACAGGAACTGCCTGGCAAAAGCCGACACACTATTTTCCTCCCATGGCTTATTTTTATACAAGGCTGTCTGTCACATACAACAACATTTGAAGGCTGTGATGCCACATCCGCCTGAAGTGGTTGTGTCCAGTTTCTGCCCTGAATAGGCTCACTGTTGGACAAAAGAGCTTCATTTGAGTCATACTTTCAGCTGAAAACTGAGAAATCTCTGAATTTCAATAAGTTGGAAGTAGCACAGGAAACGTTTCTTTTTCAGACCCCTGTGGTTCAAAAATACGTATTAAAAGGTGATAATAATGTGACATATTCTCAGCTCTCCAAGAGTTTGCGGGTCTCCTTAATCAACACAAAGCCTGAAAATGAAACATGTCCCACCTCTAGGGGAGAACATATAAATGAGCTATGGAAATAATTTGTGGAATCAAAGGTCAAATCTACAGAGATGTGAGCTCAGAGAATACTGAACTTTAAGTAAACTCACTTGAAAAGGCACCATGATTTACACTTCAACCTTATCACTTGGAAGGCCAGGGCAGAGAATACTGATATGCACCAAGTTGAATGCTGCTGGATAAAATTCTTTCAATTTTCAGCCACTGATGGGTGAGAAAAGCTTTCATCTTGTCTGCACCCTGTGTTGGAATAGCTGGAAGAAAAACTGAAAACTTCAAGAGGTGATTTCACTCACTGAGTTCAAAGCTTCATCTCGGGCCGTGGAAGCATTACTTTGAACACTGCTCACCTTCTCTCTCACCTGCTGATTTTTTCAGATGGATTTGAGAATGCTATTTTCAGGCAGCATATTTTGATGTGTGTCCGAATCTACGCGAGTGTCGCAGCCTTTGCTCACACAGAAAAAGGAAGGGCGGGATGCTCTCGTCATCAGCAAGTGTTTGCATTGAGCGATGAAGATCGAATTGAGCTATGAAGAAGCATTACGCTCGATAATGCACATTATCCCATCTTTCCTATACTATTGTTGAAACAATCACTCACCTGTATCCAAGAGGGCGGACAAATCTACGCTGTTGTCATTTCAACGATTACTTTTTTACAGCTGTGATATTTTATAGTAGTTAAAGAAATGTAAAAGCACACAATAGTAATACTAACAAAGAGAAAACTAGTTTATGGTTATAATAGAATCAAAAAGACTGGACCTAATATATATATATAATATAATATATCATTTTGCTAACACTTGACGGGAGTGAAAAGACTCTACAAGCAGGTAACAACAAATATGTCTCCTGTTGAGAAAAGGTGTAAAACCTCTTGTTTTACTTTTGCGCAAAAACCATTAAAATGTTGTCTGTGATATGCTAAAATGTAACAGCAGTGCAAGTAGAAAAGAGTCACAAAAACCAGCAAGCTAACTCAGTAATGTCAGTTACACAGCAATATCCATCTAAAGTTTGCTAACATTTGCTAACATTAGCCACCATAGTAAGGCTGTAGGAGCAAAATCCATAAGTGTATAGAATTACAAAAGAGTGCATGTTGTTGCTTATGAATTCAACTTTTCACGAGGAACAGAAACATTGTTTCACTTCTTCTTTCAAAAGTTACACAGACTCTTTAAATTACAGGTAAAACAGATCATGCACAGCGCGGTCTTAGCCTGCGCTGCTTGTTGCTTGCTCACCTCCAGGGAAGCCATCCCAGATCTCCAGTCTGTCATAGCGGCAGAAAACACCAGCAGGGGGCGTCGGGTCTGGCTCCAGCTCGAAGCTCTCGAACTCCAAAATGATCTCGGACATCTTGGGGGCGAAGATCATGAAAGTGCAGTCCAGGTTGTTGGGGTATTTCTCTGGGAAACCGGGCGACTTTATGACACCGCCGTTGGAGGTGAAGTTCCTGGAGCATTCGGGACCTGCAGGAAGGTCACAGGGAGGAAACGAGATGGGAAGTGAGAAGATGAGACGAAACTGGGACAAAGGAAGAGATGGGGATGATTCCTTTGAATGACTCTTGGTTAAGTGATCTGTTTCGAGTGGCTTTGTGTGGTAGGTATTGAGAAGCTCTGCCTCCCAGCTGGTCTATTGAGTGGAGGACAGTTTATGGCCCAAAGATAAGAGACCTTGATAGTTCTTCTATTCACTAGAGGCTACATCTGGGTCTCTCAACTCTCCTATATGTGGTTCTGTGCCTTTTTTCATTCCCTTATGGTCACAAACATCATACTCCTTCATCACTGTGTGTGTGTGTGTGTTAAATCTGTTACTTCTGGAACATCTGGACTATGAGTGTAAACAGTAGTGAAAGGTCTCAATCAGCAGAATGGGGAGCGATGAATAAACAGCTTGATTCACTCTGCAAAAGCCAGACTCTCTCTCTCTCTCTCTCTCACACACACACACACACACACACACACATACATACCCTCATCAGCACACGTCTGTGAAACATATGAGAGGTGCTCAGGCAAAATTACAGCGTCAGTGATGGAAGACGAGGGCAATGACTGCGCATACATCAACACACACACACACACACACACACACACACACACTTAAACACACAATTTTACACAAGGGAAAGTCAAAATATTTATTCACAGCTCCCCGGAGAGCTGCCTTTCAGCTGATGAGGAGCATTAACACATTTCCCATGTTGGCCACTTCTCGGAGCATCATGAGCACAAGATTATGATTTAAGAATGAGTGACGTGATAAAAAAAATAAAAAAAATTATGCTAACAGCTGTAGGAACATTTTTAAGAGAGTGACAGAAAGAGACATTAAGACATGTTCCCTATGTATGCTCAAGCGCTGGCCCAGATTGTCGCCAAGCCTGGCTCCACACAAACAACACACATACAACATCAGAAAAAAAAGAGGACTACTGTCATCCAGGGCAATTATTTGGAGCCATTAGTGGCAGAAATGTGCCCAAGATAATGTCATTTTCATGCTAGTCTGACAGCCGGCGTGATGGGCGCAGTTGGGGCCGGTCGAAACCAAAATTGCAGGGAGTTATCGTTAGATAGAGCGTCTGTGCTACAGTCACTGTAGCTTAAATGAATGTGGCAAACTGCTTTTTTCCACTGTTACTCAAGCATCTTGCTGGGCCCCTAATTCAAGACCATCAGGCGCACTTCAGCCTGTCCACCAGTGGAGTGAGTGAAGGGAGGGGGAGCCATGTTGAGTTTCCAAGTTGAAAGCCACGGCGAGCTGTGTTTTGACTCTAAAGAGAGCTGACATTTAGTGCGGCAGCTAAAGTGTGGCTTTCGAGAACAGTGGGCACCATTAATTTCACAGCTTCCCCTCGTATTTACCTGGAAAATGGAGAGATTTTGTCGAGACAGAGAGAGAGCGTTCCCCGGGATGAGATGGTTGATGGATGCTGGATGCTCTGCACTTTACCTCGCCATATTTGGGCAAAATGTCAGACAGTTTTGGGAGGAAAAAAGTATAGATGCAAGCCACTTCTTTGAAAAAGGCGCCCATGGTCTCTGAGTGCTCTAGACAGCTGCAGTACCCACAGTGCAATTCAGGTCAGTGTGTTGAATTTCCTGTGGATACTGGCTCAGGACTCCACTCTCCATCCATTTCATCAGCCTCAACCACGACCCTTATCTCAGCTCAGCAGTTGACCAGAACAGATTTGGTCTTTGGAAATGGGTCACTCTGAAAACCTGTCAAACTCCAGGCACTAGACTAGTACTGAAAAGAGTAGTGCCTGGACTAATGCAAATTTTCCATAATATTTTTGTCAGTATTTTATTTAATAAATGCATTTGTGAAATGTGGGGTAGGGCTTAAAAATATGTTATAGCACTTATTCCAAGTTTACTGTTTCTGTGTTCTTTCTGAATGATCATGACTAAGGCTGAGCCAAGGACAAACTCCCCTATTGTCAGCTTTTGTGTGCCTGGCTGCGTTTATAACCCCTCAAGAAAAGGACAAAGCGAAGACATCACAACAAAATAGAGTGGCTAGGGAAGACAGAGCGCTCTGGTTGGTCCCACTGGCGAGATAATCACCCAACAAGATCTCTTTTATCTAGTGCCTCCACATGGGAGGGCTTCCGTCCTCAGTTCCCCCTCGTTACACCCAGGATGCTTTGTGCTGATGTCTGCGCGAGAGGCATTCAGGGATAGCAACCACGCTTTTCTGTGGCAGCGTCCGTATGTAGAGCGTGTGTGAATGCGTCTGTGTTGACAAGGAGCTTCAGGAGACCAATATTTCCCGTTGTCAGCCAAATGCTAACTCCCTGCTCCTTACCCCTCCACTCTCTGTCTCTCCCTTGTTCTATCGCTGCAGTTGTTGGTGTCTTTCCTGGCGGATTCATCCCCTCGGATGGGAAAAGGGGTTGAAATATGAAACAGAAAGGGTTTTGTAAGTATGAAACGTTTGACTCAGGAAACAGGATTGTTCCATTTCATCTGAGATAAATCAGATAGTTGGGGTCACAGCGCAGCCCAACCACTGCTTTTAAACAAACAGCTGAATTTACGACAGGAAGTTAGGAGGGAGAAAAAGAAGTAACCTTGAGTACACGCATTGAACATTTACCGTCAACCTCCAACCAGGCGCTCAAACATTTACTGCCTGCAGTAATGGATTCCTTTAACGCTCATTTATACTGAGCCCTTCTCCTCTGGATGGGGGGAGTAAACAAATGTCACTCTGACTTGCTCGCTGAGTGATTAGAGTTTGTTTAACAGGACAAGTCGTCACAGGCAAAATGATATTTAATGGAGATCTGATTTCAACCTTGGAAGTGTTAGAGATCTATAATAAATATTAAATAAATATATTTCAACATTAAGGGAGCTGGGCGCCTTTCAACTATTAGTCTCCCTGATGACTTGTCCTCTACGTCTCTATTAAGCTGTTGCTCCAAGTGTTTCACACAGACCAGAGACTTGGTGTTAATCATTAGAACAACATCGTGCCAAAGAACAGGCGTTAAATGTGTCAGCCTCTTACTATTTTCATTTTTAAATCTATCTCCCTCTCCCTTTTCACATATCCACTTCTCTCTCTCTCTTTTTTCCCATCTATTCATCTCTCTCTCTCGCCTCAGTTAGGGTTTTTAGTGGCCGGAGCCATAGGGGCTGAAGGTGTTGTTCTTGGACTGCTAAGTAAATCACCGCTGTTTATGTTCCACGCTGCTCTCTGGCTGATCATTAGCCCAGTTCACAGCCCTCTACCCCCATCACTGCCCCCACCCCCCATCATACCTCCCCTTCCCCTCACTCTGTCCTCATGCCACACTAACAGAGGGGTTAATCG
Source organism: Macquaria australasica (assembly GCA_005408345.1). NCBI lineage: Eukaryota > Metazoa > Chordata > Actinopteri > Centrarchiformes > Percichthyidae > Macquaria > Macquaria australasica. Next base: position 242,013 of record SEMN01000191.1, on the reverse strand, counting down.
TTGGTGGAGAATTAACTCTTGGAGTGTCAGTCATTGAAACAGATGGAGAGCCCCCACACACACACACCCTGCACTATTGACATGGTATTTAGCGCATTGACTGTGCCTGTGACGTCGTTTCAATGAGGGATGACACAGTGCTGATGGGATGGGTGGTGTGTGTGTGTGTGTGTGTGTTGTGGGGGGGGGGGCATAGTCTCTCTCTGAAGAGATTTGTTGTCTTAGGTTTCCATGTGGGCCGTGTGTGTGTGTGATGACAGTACGTCTCCATGCCAGATGTGACCTATGCCATCAGGGCGTGCCGTCCATGAAAGCAGAATTAGGCCCCTTTTAGGCCCCAACCAACATACACACTCACACACACACACTCACCTTGAAAGTGTTTTCACAGGTGTGTGCTCAGAGTAAAAGCGCCCGCATCACAGTGACATGATAAACATGGCTTTTGCATGAAAAGATGGGGTTTTATAGTGTAAAGACAAACGTGATAGGCCTCCATCCAATAGACTTAGTCATTCTGCTGAGTAATTGTGGGGAGACGGAGATGAGCTTGTGTGTGAGTGGGAGGGAAGGGGGCACCAGTGGCGCTATCTCTCTCGTCCACATCAATGGGCCCTCGGCCAGCATTGATGTGGCTCTGAGCAAACTGCAGAGCTGTTAAAAGAAAACATATGTTGTGCATGTGTGCATGTGTATACTTAAGAGGATGGATCTTTCCAGAAACTGGAGGATTTTAAGTGAGATACTGTCAGATGAACACAGCTTTAAGCCTTCTGGGTAGGCCCACCTAATCTCAGTTTACTCGACTCTTTGGGGTGAACATGACTGATTTTTGTTCATACTGGTGGTCGTTTATCAAGTCAAGGCCATAGTTTGCCCAACATTTTTATTCACCATTTTATTACTGCCTGGAAGTCGAAGGCATCCGTAGAGACATACACAAACACAACCATCTTGCTAATCTGCTCCCTTCAGCTCAAATATTCCTCACTCCCAGATTTATCCCTCTTCTCTATCTCTCACCCCCCCCCCCCACCATCTCGCTCTTCCCGTCTCTTGCCAGCCTTCAGCCAGTGGAGCGAGGCTGCCAATTTGCAGGCTATAAAATAAATAGCCCATGCTAATTAAGATGGGTGGATGGGATGAAGGAATGGAGAGGGGTAGAGACTGATGTGGAAGCGGCCACAGAGAGCCGCAAAACAACCTGTTCTCTTCCAATTAGACACTTCGCAGGCTACCGGTGATGAAAGCCAGGGCTTCAAATGCCAGCATGTTCAAGTGTGTGAGAAAGTGTATTTACATAGTTTATAGCTTAAGTGGGTAAACCTGCACGTGTAAACATACTTGTACAAGTCGGCATATGATCCCTGAGGGGAATATGTGTTTACACATGTTTGCTTTGTGGGTATGTTTATTTTCCATGTGACCTTTGCTTGAATTTAACCCCAGATGAAAGGCAGTACCAATCCCTGAGGTCGACTCCCAGTGATCTCCAGGCCTATACTCACAGTGATAAACAGCTTGCATTCTTTGCATTTCCCTTCATTGGCATGCAAAAGCGCGAGCCTCCCATTCCTCCATCCGTTATCAGAGCATCTGTGTATCATCATTAACGTTACACATGTTAGCCAACACAATGTTTTCCCAGCTAATACCCTGCTTGTTGATAAGCTGTGCTAATCAGCTAGCTTTGAATCTCTCTTCTCTGCTCGGTTCTATCTCTCGCTCTAACAAACAGGGCTGTTAATTGATCTCAGAGCCCTGTTCTTGGCGGCAGCCAGCACCGCAGTAGTCAAAACACGGAGTAAATTCACAGCATAATGAAGGTCTGGATCCACTGAAGTACACCCATGGTGATCTCGTCCGCAGGGGGGTGGCGCTAGGTGCAAAACACTCAGACGAAAAAGTTGAATCTACTTGGGTTTAATCTACAGCAACACCCCAGCAGCGACTTTCCCCTCAGCTCTGATTCCTCTTTGGATTCAATAAGCAAAAAAAGCAGATTCTCATCTAGCTCCAAATCTCTATCTTCCATCCACACTAACATCCGTATTTTTGCTAGATCCACATTTCTTCATATCTCATATCAGCAGTTTCTTCCCCCCTCGCCACTGGGACCCTAACACGCCTCATTTGTAATCAGTCCTGGCTAATAGATGAGACTGGGAAATACCAAGCTAATCATGGGAAGAATGTAATAGATTTAACTGGCCTATCAAGGGGAATGAGGCAGTGTGCGCGGATGAGTTTGCGTATGTCGGGGTGGAGTGTCGCTTTGATCTCTTAAATGGACCCGCACTCCACCAGCTGCCCTGCTGTGATGGTGACACGCACAACCCCAGACACACAAACACAAGCACAAACACACACTAGCCCACATTAAAAAGGAAGGAGGGACCTTGCAGGGCCATTCATCATGTCTCCGAGGTCAGGGAGAGGGCCGTCCCATGGACTGCTGTTAAGGTTAATTAATGAAAGTGGAGTCTGTAGCACCTGTCTGCCTACTAGTCACTCTCCAGATATGTGCTGTCCTCCTCCTCCTCCTTCCAGTCCAAACAAAGGAAGGCAGCCAACCAACAGGAAATTCTCCCTCTTGTTATGCTGTGTTCTGATAAGATAGACATCCCCTAAGGATATTTCTGGTTTATCTGATTCCTGAATAAAATTACCCAGAGGTCTTATTTTTAGGTTTAACTTTAAGAAAGGAAGCTCAAACTGATTGGATACCACTGCAGCGCTCAGAAACAGAAGGAGGGGAAACCCAGTTCAGTGGTTTGAATTCACTTTCTCCACAACCAGCTAGTCAGTGGTTATAATGGCAGGTTCGTACCATAGACTGTATATTAAGATGGATGACGTCTCCACTTCCTCCCACTGTATAAAAAAATGAAGCCAAAATATCCCGGATATGTGTGCTGCCATCTTCTGCTGGTGACGTCATTTGGAGCCACATACTACGAGGTCCCACCCATACACCTGCCCGAACCAATCGCGAGCACACTCACAGTTACACCCCCTTTTTATAGCATCAAATAACGAATCAAATAATCAATTATCAGAAAAATGAACACATGAAAAAAATGCATTTGACGTGTACTTGTATTTTTCGGTGTGGCCCATGTCCTATCCATTAACATGGAGGGGGAGGGGTTTATGACCTATATTGCAGCCAGCCACCAGAGAGCGATCGAGATGTTTTGGCTTCTCTTTTGGGGAGCTGTCATGTCGGCCATCTTCATATACAGTCTATGGTTCATACCCTTGCTGTGGATTGCCATCTGTCAATAAACCAACATTTGAAACAACATGTTTTGTTGAATCAGTGCTTAGCAAATTAGGCCCTTGCTTATTGTACAATAATTCACACCAGATAAAAACTGCTACAATTATGGAACATATGGGAGTATGATTCATTGGTTTTGAATGGAGCATATTGCCTGCCATATTGTGATTGCATAATTTGATGCTCTGGTGCCTTGACTAAATCACAAACAAACCATGAAATTAGATGGAGAGGCTCTTTCTTGTCCCATTATCAGAATTATTCCTGCAGCTTTCATACTGTATCGTACTGCCTGTGTGTGATAGTTCCAGCTAAAGACAAATTAGATTGAAATTATTTGTCATGTGGAGCTTATTAACAGAGTTTTCCAAACCATAACCCAAGAAGTCAATAGCTACTTTAAGAGAGATCGGTAAATCATTTTAATATCAATAAATCATTACCATTTTGCTTTTGGAATATTAGTGCAATTAACAAAGAAGACCATCACAAGGCTAGTAGAAGGCTTTTGGGGTGTCAACTACGTCAGTCAATTGCAGGAAATTGGCTGGATTGCTTTACAGCACAAAACAGGAGGAGGACATTGTTCATGAAGTGCAAATTACTAAGGCGTTTTCTGGAATGGCAGATGGTAGACGGAGTAAAAGATCTATGGAAAAATAACTTAAAATATTTAACAGTGAACATTCATTCTTCATCTTGGGAATAGTAGCTGAAAGGAAAATCTGCTCAAGGTCTATTTAGTGGCTGTTATGGAGCTTTTGACCACATCACACGATCTTCAGAGTTTGCCCTGTTGTCATGGAATTGTATCTATAATTCCATGACAACTCGGCAAATTCCATCATCTACTGTGGGAGATTGCGTGATACAATTGAAAGCTCAAGAACAGCTGCTAAATGGACATTGCAGTGAGGTTTCCCAGCCACTACTATTCTCAATAATCTTAGCTCTTGTCTATTTGAAACAAGAAGCAAACAGGTTAAAGAGAAATGTTGTCCTAAACCTGAGAAATACAGTGTTACCTGAGTAACTCAGTATATTACCCAGGTGATATCTCAAATAGTTGGGTATAAGTGAAGCTACAGCTGTGCTAGGCCACCCACCTGTCTTGAAGATCTCATATCGGATGGAGAAACCTGCTCCATGGGTCTCGTAGTCAGACACAAACTTGATGAAGAGCTGGTTTCCGGAGGAGACGACTGGAGAGGGAGCGATCTTCCCACAGTACTTCCCAACTAGCTGACCGCTCTCGTCCACGCCGTCTCGCACCTCCACGTAGTCATACCTGAACAAAACAGGAGAAAGAGAAGGAGCGTGAGTCACGCAGTGTTTTAGAAAACCCTTCAGATTTGGTTTCCATTTTGTTTTGTTCATGCTCTGTAAGTTTGATTAGTTGGAAATAACTATAATACTGTTATTGCACTCATATTGTGCATGTATGAAGACACACACACACACACATACACCCATACTCAGAGGACCACATAAACACAGAGCAACACAGCATATTGTGCAGGTAATGTAGTGGAAATAAAACACTGTGTACTAATGAGGTCTCAGGTTAAAACTCAGAGAACAGGTGGGCAGGCTATGCTTTCATTATATCGACCTGACACACACACACACACACACACACACACACACACACACACACACACACACACACACACACACACACACACAAACACACACTGCAGAGGTTTTGCTCCCAGCAGCACTGAGGTCAGGTTTACATAACAGCTTTGACTACTGAACTTCAGCTGAACAGTTGTCTATCTTCTGTTTAACCACAGGACAACACTGGCCGTGTGTGTGTATCCCTGTTGTATAACAGAAAAGGGGAATTGAAAGTGATAATAACTTAGCTTTTGGCTTAGGCTGGTGTATCAAAAGAGCAGGTGTTAAAGCTGTTCAACACACACACACACACGCACACACACACACAAACATCACATTCAAATGGAATTTCAGACCCACGGCTATTGAAGGGAGCAGCCGCCTAATTGAGTCAGCGCAGAGTTTAGGTGTAGAAGAGGAAAACAGCTTTGAAATAGAACTGGGAACAGGAGCCATGACGCACACACACACACACACACACACACACGGAATCCGGCATGTGAAACTTAAGCTGGTAGTGGAGAAATTAGAGTGACTGGCCAACGAGGGTGGTCTAAACAGCCTCTGGTTATCTGTGTGTGTTTTCAGGCTCTTGTTAAGAGTGTACATTAAATGCATTTGAGTTGTGGTTTTTACTCTAGTGCCTTTGTCTGTGTGTGTGTGTGTGTATGTGTGAGTAAGTTTGCATGGTGATTCAGATGACTTTTCCGCGCTGTATTTTGACTGCGAGCGATGAGGCGAGCATCGCTCCAAAAGCAGGATTTCGGTTCAGGTTTCCACAGTTCCTAATTGCCCGTAACGCCAGTTCCCGCCAAGTTTTCAGCTCGGCGGGCCACTTAGCAAAGATATTCCCGCCCAAACCCTGATGTCCTGCTGCAATGGTCCTCCATCTTCATCACAAACCAGATGAAAAAAATGCATTTCACACACAGTAAATACAGAAATTAGTTCTGATGTATGTACGTATAATGTACAGCAGTTGCACACATGCTCCTTCTGTCCTCCTCCTCCCTCCCTCAGAAAATATGTGCCTTCTAGGCAAAGGGGCCTATTTTCATAGTTTTGCTTGATTCCCAAATTACTGTCAAAACATCACATCTCCCCAGCGATTCTGAATTCACTTAATGCACGGGATTTCACACAAAAAGGCGATTTATACTTTGAATGATGGCTCGGGGCGGGCTAAATCCCTAAGGTGGGGCCTGACTTGTATCCACATGCATCGTTTGCCACCTTTTTCTACAAAAACAAAAAAAACGGTTTCCTTCAGCTTGCCTCAAATTTAAAAAACGTTATTTGTAAAACATAAATCGAGTTAACAGAGGTGATTTGGGGGAGGTGGGGAGGGCTGCCTACTGGGTTTTCATTATGCAAAAATATTACAGCATGTAGTAGGAGTCAGCTAGTGAGAGGGAAGAACAGACTGTGACTAAATGTGGAGCTGGACAGAAGTGGCACTCCTTGAAACGGGGTCCCCTGAGGAGCTGCGGTGGATGGATGACTTCACTTGTCCTTCTGCTCGGATGGCGTGATCTGAGGTGATATGGAGCTGTCAACATGCATCAAGAGCCTCCTCTTCTTCTCTCTTTTAAATGTCTCGGGTTAAAGGTTTGGTACCTGCCAGGAAAGCTGCTGTCTGTGTATGAAACCAGTAGGCCCTGTTAGGAAGCCCTCAGCTCTTTTCAGGATCCATCCCATACAGGCATTATAGTTGCATTACAAGTCTGAGTCAGTGATCTCCTTCAAGTCCCTTCTTAAAACATAATTTTACCGGAGAGCCATTCCTGATTTTACTTGAGTTTTAATTTTCTTAAACTGTTTTTTATTATCTTTAAAAGTTTTTTTCCCCTATTCTTGCCCTTTACTGTGCTAAATATAAAGATTATTATTATTTTAAGTCTCATCAAAAACTGGTTGGAAAGATCATCGTTACCTCCACTTGGGTTCTTCAGATTTAGGAGCTTTAGGAGCTTAGTCCTGTATTTTCTGCCGCTTCCTGCGTTAAATCTCCTGCTCGAGCTGTTTGGCCTCTCTTCATTTCTCTGTGTTGTGTTTTCAGACCAGGTCCTCTTCCTCTCTCCTCGCCAGGCCACCAGCTGCGGCAACATCCCAGCTTGACTTACAGAAGTACCACTTTGTTTCAGCTACTTTATCAGCTGCAGCATAGTAAAAAAAATACTAGTTTCACATGGTGTTTACAGTGTTACCCCCTCCCTCCCTCCCCCCTCTCTGCGGCTAACTGCCCAAGGAGTCACTCATTACATAGTTTAAAGGGCTCTCCTGAAGCTGGGATCAGGATTTTTTCTGTTGTAATGATGTCATCGTCTAGTTTAGTCACCAGAGCAAATATTTACAAAACTCATTCTTTTGCAATAAAATAAAGTTAAAAGTTAAAGTCATTGTCTTCTCAATCTTATTTTTGTTACTGAAAGGATGGCATACATACTGGTATAGGCATTTTCCTAATTTCGACTGAACTTGAAGTCAGATGTTTCTACCTGTAGTAAAGTGAACTGTGTTCATCAACATTGAGAGGAATTTTGTCAAGAAGATGCAGCAGTTAGACTTCTTCCCCAATTGTTTATATTTGTGCAATCAGTTTCTCTGCTTAGAGGCTCTTTCCTCTCCTCACCTCTCCTGATTCCCCTCCTCTCCTCTCCATCTTTTGATTCCCAGCTCACAACAGAGAGCATCAATCTTTCTGTGGCCCCTGCTCTGTTCTATCAGCAGACTTATAATTCACCTCAGAGCCTCTGTCTCTGCAGCTATCTTACACACCAACCCCCACCCCCACCACCCCCTCCCACCCCACACTGCAACTGCCAAAAGCTGAGCATTGCCAGACGCCTAAAAAATTGATGCTGAGATGCATCACTGAGATGAAGAAGGAGAGATGAGCGGGCTGCAGCACAGCTGAAGGAGCTGAGCAAGTGTTTGGGTGTGTGTGTTTGTGTGGTTTTGTTGTTTGAGTGTACATATGCACGATATATGTGAAAACCCTTCCTCACAAACTCCTTATTCCCCATCCAAACAAGAGGAACACTCTTATTTTTTTGTTACTATTTCGACTCCTCACACCTCCAGAAAAGCTGTTTATTGCATCTTTACCCTGGCCCTCGTGAAGGCAGCACAGTGGGAGGGAGGATGCAGATGGAAGAGAGAATACGCCCTGGGGGTCCTCGCTGTGCTCTATGTGCGAAGAAGGAAAGAAGAGACCTCCTTCTCCAAAATGTCTCTATTTGTGCCTAAATGATGTGGTGCGTCAGCCAGAACTCCAGTGGTTTTGCTCCGCTAACACAGATCCATCCAGGCCCTTATCATCTGGAAGACATTATGGGAAACGCTTGGCGGGGCAGTTTGACGCCTCCGAAAAGGCACTCCTGTTGCCAGCTGTGTTAAATGTAGCTCTAATCAACTGATCTAAACACCTGTGGGGACTTGCTTCTAGGGTTGAGAGTCCTTAGGGAAGCTAAGGGACGGTTAACAACCTCTATCTAGGATCATAAAAGAATGGCCTACTTTTAAGTCCCGGATGGTCCCACAGTTTTGGGGTTTGCCTCTCATCTTTGTCCTCCTGACCTGCCAAGTTAAACTTAGATTCCTCTTCTCAGGGGCCGGTGTGGGGATTGTTTTATGTTCTATCACGTCTGCTGCTGCTGTTGTTGTTATTCTTATTCCTCATGACAATACAATCCAGTTGAGCCATGCACCTATTTATCTGTCTAGTCTACTTTGGGTCTGGGTGGGCCTGCCAGCACGCCACAACACACACACACACACACACACACACACACACACACACACACACACACACACACACACACACACACACACACACACAGTGAGCTGCCTACCACAGTGCTAATAGCGAAAACGGTTTGCCAATCCAGTGGGGAAATTAAAGGGAAAAAAGAGAGGGGTAGGGGGGTGAGGGGATTGAGGGGGTTGAGGGGGTGGTGGGTGTGTGTGAATGTAATTCTCAACGACCTTCGCTTCACCGACTCAAATGTATTAGCCTGCCTTCTTTCTTCAGGCACAGAGAGAAAGCAATCCGCTAGTGTCAAACAAGAACATTAGCCCTCCTTGCAAAGCCAAAGAGAAGGCGACAAACCACCGGCCTAACAATATAACAGTTATATTGCCTGAAGCCTTCCCATGGAAATAATCTGTCCTCCCTCTATAAATGTCCGCTTGATATGGTTCTACAAAAGCAATACAATCTGAGGCAATGGAATAACGCTATGACAGACTGTATAAGCCTCATACAATTGGTTAGATTTCTTAATCAGACCATTTATAAGCTCCAGCATGCTGTGGAAACCCCCAGAACAAGAGCTCTTTCTTTGCTATTATTCCCTTTGCTTCAGCTGCAAATGCCCGTCGCTTCTTTTTTCTGGCGCTCTTTCTGCGACTGTCATAGTACAACTTGCTATCGCACGAAAAACATGTCACCTACAACATGTCAAAACATCCCTGGGTAACACAAGTGGAAAGCCCCAAACAACGGACTTGGGACAGCTCTGCGAGGCCCAGGGGACTTAGTAGGAAAAAGGACTTTGTTGTCAGCTGTCAGAAACTCCGGCCTGCAGACTTCACATGTTAACGAGCCTTGGCTAACGGTGACTCGGGGCTCTGGAAAACATCATTAACGTTTGTACAAGGGGGCACGAGACAAGCTGATCTCCGACTTACTTTCTCCAAGCCTGGAGGGGACATACCTCGCTGAAATAAAATGGTCTCTCTTTCTCTACTTTCCCTTCTGTACTGCTTCCCTCTTGCATGTGACACTCATTAACCCGCACTAGAATAACAGGTTCCCTCTTTCCTTGGGCCCAGTCCAGCTGTAATGACCCCAACGTCAGGTTGCCTGGACAGACAAGGAAATGCGAAAAAACCTGGGCAGTAAACCGGGTCTACATCTTAATGTTGTCAGGAGAAAATGTTAACCCTAATTGACTTGCTAACGTTAAGGTTTTTATTGAAGGTCAAGATCTCATCGTTAAAACAAAAGCTTGACCATGAAGCAGGAGAGTTTTTGAAGCTATCACCCACCCACCACTGATGTGTCTCCACTTCTGAATCCGCAGAAAAATATTGCAGGAGTTGAAGGCCTCCGAACATGGCAACCCACCCAGTGGGATAAACCACCAACCAATCAGAGCTGATGGGTTCAGAAGTGGTTCCTTGTCGGCGAGGGGGAAGAAGGGCATGATTGCTTTGCTCACCACTACGCTGCCAAGATATAAAAAAAGATGGATGAAAAGATGGATATTCCCCACCCACATGGCTCAGCTGCACCCGTCCAACGGGCCTCATTGGGTGTCACCCCCACACGGTTTGACTCCGTCATATTTGTAGATGCCATAGCTGTTTCTGATTTTGCGGCGGCCTCGGCGACACGTTTGTAAAGCATGTTCGCTTTCCTGAACAGCAATTATCATTAGCATTGATGGATTTAGCGTGCCTCCATCCATTAGCTTTCCTAATTACACTGTCGAGAGATCTGCTGTCGCCAATCAAATTAATGAATTTGGCTATTTAGACTCAATTATTGCAGCCCCCCCCCCCCCTTTTGCAACATGCACAATAATCCTTTATTCGGAAATATGAGCACAGACAGACAGAGGGACAATTCTGCCCCGGGGTGGGGGTGGGGGGGGGGTCCTTTCTGCTCAGCACAGAGCAGGCTCACACTGCTGACCTGGGAGAGGGAGGGTGGAGAGGGGTGGTCGACTAAAAACAAGCAGTGGTAAATAAAACTGACCACAAAAGCTCCCACTGTTAGCAGGCCGTCTAAATCCCCCGTGCTCACCTCACATTTAAGGCCTAATGCACTTTGAACCCTGGCGGTACTCAAGCATTTTCAGCTGACTTGCTTTCTATTCCCATGGGTGACTGGGACATGCCCACAGGGCCAAAGCGGAGCTGTGCACATTTTCAGTCATCCTGTTATGCACACTTTGACCTCCTTCTCTCGTTTAAATCGCGAAGCATGACAAATAGGTCACAATAACCTGATTATAGAGATGTGAATATACATCAGCAGTTTAAACAAAGACGCAGTCAATTTGCTCCCTGTTACTTAGTCTTGAAGATAAAATAATCAAAGGTCTTTATTATCAATCAAACATTTTATTATATTTATATTTTTTATCATATTTATATATTTACTTATATTTCTTAAAGGGGCTGTATGGCTTTAGACTGAATTTGTGGTTCTAATGCATCCAAAAGTTAAGATGTTCACATGTACATGCATTTTAACTGTTTTCTTGCTGAGCTCAGAAAATGCTTTAGCTGATAGAAAGTGAAGAGATAAAACGTGGATAAAACACAACTAGCTATTGATTATACCTAAAATGAACTAATAAAACAATGATTGTTGCACTGCGAAGATATTTCAAAAATCAGATTTTCACCTAGATTTTTGCATTATTAAATAATCTTATCACATTACAGTAAACTGTATTTTTTTGTATTCCAAAAAAAGTGTTCAATTCTATTATAAAATATTCCAAATAAAACCTTTTTTGAAATAAAAATAGAAAATGATTAGTGTCAATACAGCATTTAACAATGCAGTATACAACTACAAGCTACCATTTTAATAATAATAATAATAATAATAATAATAATAATAATGTGAGCGAGTTTTCAATCAGTGAAAATACATCAATCTGTAGTGCATTGTTGATGTGTAAAGTTCAAGACAATAATATATAAAGCTGTATATAATAGCTGCAGTGAGCAGGGTTGAAAATATCTATCTAGCCACATTTTTTTTTTTCTATTGCACATCTTGTTATCATAAATACAGCGAGGATGAGTACAATTAATTAGAAAACTGCCCATGGCAAAATGGAAATACACATTTAGCACTTTTTCCCTGCTAAGTGAGCTTCGGAAATGAAACTGCTTAGCATACAGCTAAGCTCTATATGCATCTTAGTGTGCAGATATGAATATTCACACGTGAATGTATGCTTTTGCAAATGAATCGACCAGCCCCTTGGGTACATTTCTAAGAAACACTTCATAGAAGTAAAGCCACGGTGTAGTAATGGCATTTTTTTATTACGCAATATGTCAGTTATACACCCTAACCTGAAAAGGTTTAACATGTTAACAAAGCAAAGCCAGAAACTCTGTGATGCGATTTACAAAAGGCCAAAAAAACAAGAGCAGGAAACTGGTATAAAAAAATACAAGGAAAGAAAGAAAGCAAGCCGATAAAATAGATAGGATGAAAAGGCCCATGTGTTTTCTCAGAGAGGGATGAGAGAAAGAGAGGGAGGTAAAGAGAAGCACTCCAGCAAATTTCTGTGGCCATTACAGGAGGGAATGGCTCCCATTTGTCCCACCTTGACATTTGAGAGGATCTCTGATTACACAGGCAAGAGGGGCAGGCAGAGGTGAGCGAAGAGAAAGTCCTCCACAGGGGTCTGCGGCACGGCTCAGATGATACGCCGTCGTTACAACAATGAGAAGTCAAGGGTAAAAATAACAGGGCACTGAGACAAAGGGGGCAATGTGGCACAGCAAGGCCAACGTGTATACTGTCTTTTTAAAACACACTGTCCCCGCCCTGCTCTTGTCGCCTCCTCAACCCCCGGGGGGCACCTACGGGACTCAGTGGCATGGATACATGCACACCCTGCAGGGAAGGAGGGAGTACAGGGCTGCTTCATCTCAACCTAATGTATAATGAAGACTCAAAGTCCCAAAGCCCTCAGCTCAGTTCACAATGTATGAATTTTCCTTGTTGATATAGCTCAGTTGTGTCTGTAGCTATCAACAGGCATACATTTCCATTAAAAAATAACAGAAACAACATGGACTTTTTTCCCGCAAAGAGTTAACTTTCAGAAGAGACCAGGATCATGACACTTAACAAAAGGGTCCAAGAAAAGACTACGGACTACTACTGGACATTCTGTTCATGACTACATGTGTAGGATGTACTGTGCATGATTGGGCTCTGGCATGCTGGAACCATGTAACACGAAGAAACATGGAGACAATTGTCAACAGCCTTGAGCTAGTGACCTACTGAACTTAACATGGAACTAAAATTAGCCAAGTGAACGCTACATAACTTCGCATTTTATGGGCTGATGAGAGAAAACAGCAACAATATGCACTTCCCCCCAAAATCGAGCGGCATATACAGAGGTAATCATCTATCTGCTTCTGATGCTGTGAGAAGCTAGCGGTGCTCCCCGCCGGGTAATGAGCTGTGTGTGCGAGGAGCATGCCGCATTCAAAGGAGGAGCAGGGGAGCGGAGTAGAGGAGGAAGGGAAGGGAGGAGGGGAGTTGAGGCTGAGGTCAACTAGAGGTAAAGCTTTTGGGTGCTGTTCAAAGCTCTCACCTCCACAATGGGCAGGAAGAGAGAAAGAGTGTGGCGTGGGTGGGACGGTGGCGCTGGTGGGTTGAAAGGAAACAGACTGGTGAGGGAGATAGAGAGTTTGAAGGCGTGTAAGTTGAGCGGTTGATAGAGGGAGAAAAATAGTGCAAATAGCTGATAGAGGTAGTTGGCAAACAGGTGCCAACATGAATCCAGCAAAAAGGTTCAGTGGCGTGGAGCATGCTCTCTCTCTTTTCTTGTTTCACATGGCTCTGCAACAGCTAGGAAGCTCGAGGGCAATGGTAGTAATAACTGCACTGGGAATTATTCAATTAAACGCCCCATCCGTCCCCCCTAGCGTTCACCCGCCTCCTTCTTTTCTCTGTCCTCCCTGCAGTCTGGGGGGGGGTCAAAGAGCAGTCTGGGCTGGGTGCTCCATGACCCAGTCATCTGGCTGGACATGCAGCCACATGGCTGGGAGCAGGGGGAGACTGTGAACAGGCCCGGGGAGAGTGCTGTGGAGGACTGGGATTGTCCTGTTGAGTGTATACAATACCCGCAAACAGCCGGCAGCAACCACACCTGACCTTAAACCACACAATAACCATGGGACAAGACAAGCTATTTCTCGTTCTTAACAGGAAGAGGAAAAAGGATGGTGATAAAAATAAACAAGGGAAGAGTTTTTACAATAGGCACATATTTGCTAGCATGGCCAGTTGATCAGTTGTTGCCAGATTTGGGAAGTTTCCTTTGAATGTGGATCAGCCCTTGGACGCAATATCTAACGTTTAAAACCACATCCTTTATTTCATTCTGATGGCTGCATTGTTCTCACTGCGTGCAAAGAACTCAGATTTTCCAATGATGCAGCACTTCGGAAGCCAAATAGGCCGTGCTGTGAGGGCCACATGCCAAGCGGTGCATCTCTTCCGTGGTGCCGGGCAGAGAAGCAGAATGCCTGGCATTACAGGGCCGATCTAAGTGCTGATGGCCAGCCAGCCCTTGCCAGCATTTGGAGGGCAAGGTGACTCTTCCATTTACTGACCTTACAATCAAACTTTCTTGCCAACTTGGAGGCCGTCTGTCCAGTTGTATCATTTCCCTCCGCTTTCTGGTGAAGTCCTCTGGGAGATTGTGTAAGTATGCATGGAAGAGAGGGGCCTTGCTGTCACTTATCCCTGTGTAGGCAGGGGTCATCCTGGAATGGCTGGACAGGTGCCAGAGGTACTAATAACACTTCCAGCACTACCCTACTGTGATAATGCCACAGAAGGTTGCTGTGAGGCTGAATTTACAGTCCTTTTTTACAATTGCTGCCGCCTAACAAAAGAAATAAAGCCGTGAGAAAAAAAAAATGCAGTGGTGGCTGCAATGCAAGACCACAACTAATGCTGCCAATTTAGTGAGGAAGATCAAGCAAAGAGCAAACAAAGCGAGGGATTGTGAGTGGCTCTAACTCAATCAGAGAGCAGTGGGGTACCGCCCCATCAATCACTGTCTGCTTGCCGCCCTGGCCGAATCACGCCGAGTTGAGTGGTGGAGAAACAGCAGCGAGCCGACAGCCCGCTGTGCGCAAACACAGTGACCGAAAATGACCCCGGGGATCTGGGGCTGGGACGGGAGGGCCCTTGGCTTTACTTCCTACCTACCTACCCTCTTACCCACTGCAAACAAACTTTGCTTCACCCAGAGCCCCTCTGGGGACTTGCTTGATTGTTTGAATAAAGAACCCTGTGGTTGCTGAGCCCCCCCACCTCCCGCCTGCCACCTCTTGTGGATCTGTAAGCGCCGGGGCGTTAGGGCAACAAACAGGCCGCGTAGGACCACGGTCACATCAATCAAAATCATGAGCCCCATTCAAGGTTAGACTGCTGAACGAAACATATCTGACAAGCCTGGACATGCTGTATTAAAGTGTCCAGGACTCCTTCATCAATTCAGCTAAACAGCCTCTTCTCTTTCCTTTCTCCTCTGGGATGGGTGGATAAGGAAGACATTGGGAGGTAGTGTTTCAGACTACTGCTCTGCCACCCACATATCATGACCTCCAATTATTCCTCATTCATTCACCCTCCCTATCACTTCTTGTTGTTTTCCATACACCCTCATAAACTGGGAAATCAGCATTTGATGGAAAAGGAAAAAAAAAGGCGAGAGACGAAAACCTGTTGCTAATTATATTATATGAGGCAGAGAGAGGGGGAGACGGTACTTATTGCCAACTGTCCTTTGGAAACAGAAAAGGCATAATTGAATCATAGCCTCCGTGTTTAATGCTCTTTCATCGGCACTGGAAGGAAAACGAGTATGAATTTTCTTACAGTCAATAGATGTGCGTCCAGATAGAGAGCTGAGATTACCAAATGTTGTCTTCTAATCATGAGTCTCTCCATACGGCTCCTTTTCTAGCAATCTGCTTTGGATAAAAAGCAAAAGAGCATACGGCTGACATCTCTAAGCTGTGTGGGCCGCGGCTCCATTCCACAAGAAACTTCCATATAGGGAAGTGTGTATTGGTTTGGGGCTGGAAAGAAGAAGAAGAAGAAGAAGACGAAGAAAAAACCTGTGTGCCAGAAACAGCTTAGTGACACTCAATCCCTGGCAAACATGAGTCGCTAACTCCCACATCGAGATGAAAAACAAAACAGACAGACACGTGAGACCGTATGATGCTTTTGTGCTGCCGTAGATATGCGACTGAGGCTTGAAATCCGGCAGGTTATTTATGAGAGCTCGTCTCTTTCTCTCTTCCTCTCCCTCCCTCGCTCCTCCTTTTTCCTACTCCTACCGCTGTGAAAGTGGACCTCCCTCCCGCTGCGAGGTAGAGTGGCTCGCCTCCCGGTTGTGGTCAGGTTGTGCATGAATCAAAGTGGTGACAGAGCAGTGGGGAGGATGGCAGATGCCACGGCCAGAAAGCTTTTCAATCAGGCTGCCCTTCCAAGCCGCGGCCAAGGTGAAACACTTCACCGGCGGATGGGGGGAGAAAAAAAAAGACCCTCAACCCCACGGTCACTCGCGCACACACACACACATGCATGCAAGCACACATGTGCACAGACCTACTTTAATCCAGCTCATTAGCTAGGGAGTAACCCTTTATGTTTAAAAGAGATGAGGAAAAAGAAAGAGAGTAATGAGAGTGAAGGTCAACAGCTTTCTGGTGCAACATCTTTGTCTGCTGTCCTGTCTTTCCTGTCCTCTGGTTAATTATCAAGGTGAACACTTGCTTTGAATGTCTCACCTGCCTCATTAACGGTGATGTTTTGCAGGTAGTAATTGGTAAGATGCATTGTAAATAGACATTTAAGATGCAGAGTGCTTGTCTCTGGAAGTTTTGCCATGCTGACAAGATAAGGTTTAGTATAATTGCTGTGAAGTGCAAACAATATCTATACAAAGTGGATTGCTCTTTGATATGCTGCTGACAAGCTAGTTTTTCATGGTACACTGTTTCAATGTAATTTCAGGTGTAATTTGATTGCCATTGTTATGAACTGTGGGAGTCTATTGCTGTGGAAAATACCAGGTGCATAATTTCAGCTGCTTTTGTTAGAGCTGGTAGTTAAAAGAAGCGGTGTCGCCCTGCGCACTCTTTATTTTGCTGTGCCTATTTCGTGGAGCCACTTTGAACTCCACCAGCATGGATGCTTCTCTGACATACACTTTGAAAAGAAGCACACATGGACAACAGAAATAAATGGCCGCTAACAAGCCGTAAGTATCTCCGACAATCCTTGTCACTCCAAAGCCCCGTCCCCCCTCAGCCCCGGAGGTCACAGCACTTCCCTTCTTTAAAAGCCTCTAACTGCCGCAGGCCTGTTAAGAAAAGGTTCCTGTTGCGTTCCTGCCTTATTTATTTTCCTCCATGACAACGGCTGATAAACAGTCACACAGCCCACTTCTCTTTATTTGCCCATGGTTGCCTTGCAGAGGAGTGTGAGAGAGGAGCTGAGTTACTGCTCCTCTCTCCCCAGCTGTGGAGCTCCACTGCTCTTTATCGTGGAGCTGCTGCATGCTATTCAGGTGGAAGGGTAACAGGGGAATTAGGGAAAGGGGCCAAGTGGATCTTTTCCCTAAAGCCCCTTCTGTCCTCCACTCTCACTTCCCAGAAACAGGTGGCACTCTTTGTTGGGCCGCTATGACCATATGAGCGGAGTTAGAGGGATTCCACATGACAAAGAAAGAGCCAGCTATAGATCCGAGGTAGGGTAATACCCGCTACCCTTTCCCAAGCTCCTGTTAGTCATCTCTGGAGCCCAGGCCTGGTCAGGAATGCCAGGAGGGGCAGGATGTCTATTGTAGAGGGTACACAGCAGAGAATGTTTGCCTTCCCAGCAGGCCAAGCAGCTCCACAGGGGCAGCTCAGTGGGAGATCGGAGTGGAAGGGGCAGTGGGACAGAGAAAGGAGAGGACTACAATTAAAAAGAGGAAAAGAGTGCTTTTCCAAGCTTTGAGTTACAGGCACATGAAGGCAGGGGGGCTCTTGGAGACTTTTGAAGCGTGGCGAGGCGGGAGGCTTTCGCTGACTCTCCCCTCGATCTCCCCCACAAAGGGCTGTTTAAGAAGGCATTCCTCAAATATCTCTGCTGCCTAGTACCACCCTGCCATACATCTCGTCTGATACCCCCCCCCCCCCCCCCACTGCACAGACTGTCACACTGGAATTTCAGTGAGGTCCAGAAAAATACCATGCACACAGAGAGGAAAGCAAAGAAATGAGGGAGGGCTGAGAAAGAGGAGACAGTCACTTTCTCCTCTGTTCTGCTCCTCCAAAACAAACAGCCTTGACTGGCTGGCTGGCTGCAAGGGATTTTAGTGTGCTGAAGAAGTAACTGTTTTTTGGTCTGGTCAGCAAATCCGATGCATCAATGATTCATAATGTTGTCAGGAGTACATCATATCTATGGAAAGTTGGTTCTCCTCTTCGAGTCAGCAGGAGAGTGGATGGAGAGAACAGCCTGCAGCTCAGGATGAAAGATCCTCTAGGTCTTGTTTAAGTAAGTTCAAAACAGGAAACTCTAACTTTATCAGATTTCTAAACAGAAAATCTTACTTGAGCAGTAAGAACTATCGTCTTTGTGTTTGTTTGTTTTTTAGCCCTTCAATCTGCCTTACGTGGAACTTCTCACTTCAGATTCAAATCCACTGAAACCTCCATTTTTTTCCTTCAGATGGCAGAGCTGCCACAGTCAGACGAGCCTGACAGCCCTTACCAGATCGCAGAGAAACAGAGAATGCATGCGTGGGGAGGGAGCGGAGGGAAAGCATATCTATTTACTTCAGTTTTTCACTTCATTCCACTGATTTTGAGAGCGGATTGACTTCAGATATTTGCCTTGATGCGGGCTGCAGTCTTCGCCTCAAACTTCATTAGCTGTGAGAACGGCGAGGGCGCCCCCTGAAACTCCACTCTGTGAAAGTCTACAACGGTGCGTGAAAGGTAAACACGTTCTGCATTCAGAATCGCAGGGCTCACTTAGTCCCCTTATCTCTGTGATGAAGTGTTTTCCTCCTCCAGCTCTCAGGATACAGGCCTCTGCACTTCCCCAAACAAACCTGTCAAGGGTAGCACACACGTGCAACAACACCGCCGCGGCCAGACTCCACTCAGTAAAGTCTGTTTTTCTTTTTACGAGCCCCACTTTGAGTGCTTCTTGTTTGGTTTGCTGATAACAGCCATGTTGGGGAACATGTGGCGTATGTGTGTTCCATTTACCCACTAATTAGATTGCAAGGCAGTGCACTGAAGCATGCATTGTAGCCCCCACCCCCCTCTGTCTCCACCCACTCTGCCAGTCCATCAGATAAGGAAGCCATTCTGGCTCTCATCAGTTTCCATTATGTAAGGGCTGATTTGGTGAGTGGAGCTGCGACAGGGAGTCTGATGGGTCCAACACAAATCACACCCAACTACTGTCTACAGATACATAAGTAACTACCCCCCCCCCTCCCATAATTGAGTTACCTATGACATGCCTTGTCAGCGATTAGCACAATAACCCACCCTCATATTATAGTGTGCCATAATTTGAAATTAAAAAGGAAAAAAGGAAAATGGATTTCACTTCATGGCTTGTTTTTGCTGGATAAAGCCAAAGTGTAGGTGCACAAGGTGGAATACATTGTGAAGTGGATCTAAAGTCCCATGAAAACCTGCTCTATTAAAAACATTAAAAATGAAACAGTACACCAAGATAAAAATAGGAAAAAGCTGTAGGTCAGGTCGACTCCGTTTTCCGGTGCAATCTCTGCATGGCCCACATGAATCAGAGACTTACTTAAGTTTCACAGCCGACTGCCGGAGTCTTTTTTTTCAGCGTATCCTCTACACAAGCGGTTTCCAACCTTCTGACCACACTATTGGTATTACATAGGCTGCGTCTGCTCCAAATGTAACGAATAAGAAAAAAAAAACAAGACATAACAGCGAGGAGAGGGAGAGAAACCGAGAGGGAGAGACACTCAAAGATGCAAACACATCAACTACACAACCTTCATCTGCTAACAAATTTATGAACAGCCAATTAACTGGCAATCCACAATCTGCTAATTCAGTGGCTGTTAAAATGAAAGCGCAGAGTTAATTTCTAAATGATACATCAATGGATCACTAAACTCAAAGCCTGCCCTCTTTTCAACCTGGAAAAAAGCTGCCTTCCTTGAGCCTGCTGGGACTCAAATCTTTTTACTGCGTGTGTTTAGACACAGGAAATTCATTCCTGGCTAATTTGATTAGCACGAGCATTGTTACTGCTAACCCCCCTCTTCCTGTCCCGTCCTCACTCTCTCTTCCTAACTGAGGATCTTGGACAGTTTAATAGTCCCTCTGGTGCTGAAATCGGACCCAAAAGAAGTGTCAAGGAGCATCCAGCCTTTAAAAGACAGCAGCGTTCAGCCTGCCATAAATCTCTGACAGCAGTAAAGAAAGGTTAAAGTGGGTTTGAAATCCAGGATTAAAAAAACCAAACCCTGCAAACGTATACGGGGGAGCATTGAGGGAGCACAAAAGGAGCGTAGGGTCCAGGCTTTAGGTGGAGCGGGGATACAGTAACAGGATCCAGCAAAGCCCTGTACTCTCCCAAGCCCTGCAGCATAAACAAACAGCTGAGACAGAGCAGGGGCAGAGGCACCGACACACGCACAGAAACCACACACACACACACACACACACACACACACACACACACACACACACACACACACACACACACAGACAGGCAATCAGAGTGAGGCAGTCTGCCCAGGCAAGGCTCACCTCAGGGCACCCACACTGACACAGGCTCATCACATTACTGTCTGTCTCCGGTTTCATTGGCTTAAACTATCTATCTGACAACAGGTTAGCCGCTTAGCCTTTTGTTGGATGCGACAGCTCGCGGCTTACAAGTCAAATAAGGATCAGTAACTAACTGTCACTGAGAGATTCACCAAAAAAGGGTGATTTCACCTAGTTTTGAGTTGAAATCAAAGTGAAAAAAACCCCCAAATGAGTCAGATAATTTCACTTCTGACTTTGAGACAACTCTGAGTGACTGCCTAATTAAAATAAGCTGAGACTTGTTTTTTAATGTAACCAATTCTTGGAATTTATCACTTGTATGGAGAGTAATGGGATTTTAAGAGGGAATGTGAAAGTAGATGGCTTATTGAGATGGACATGTTTTCTTGCAGTGTATAAAGTAACCACACTTAATGGCCTCTGGTGAGTTTTTCTCCCTCAGTGCCTTCTGCTAAAGTACGGCAATTCAAATCAATATTATACCCCGGTGACTTCATTCCACAAGGACGAGAAGCGAGGGCATTCCAAAACCAAATGGCAGGGGTAAGACATTCCTGCTGCCCTATGTAGTGCCGGAGCAGGATTGCATTAACACTGCAGACACTAGATGGAGCAGTTTCATGTGCAATATGCATGAAGGAAAGAGGGGGGAATGAACAGGAGCGCTCACAGGGACACACATGCATACAGGCTATTAAATAGGAATAAACATAAATCTATAGGCGTGTGTGTTTGTGTGAACAGCTTCCACACAGCCTCTCATAGTGCAGTGGTTCCCAAAGTGAGGTCTGGGGGCCAAATGGGTACCTTGAAAAGCTTCCCAGACAGTTTAATTTCACTAATTCTGTTATTCCATTCACCCATTTTTGCAGAATAAAAGCATAAAGATTATTTTCATAGAGGTTTCACTCCATCCAACTATCTTTTGATCAGATTTGGGCCCCAGGGACAAAATCAGATTGGAACGAAATGAGTTTTTTGGGACCCAAAGCACATCTGTTTTTCATAGACAAGATCGCTAACTTTGTGGTGTACTCACTTGCACTCCCGGTCCTCCAGATCAAAATGCGGATTGAAGTTGATGAGGATCCGCTGGTGAGGACCAGGCGCTGATATCACCCACACGCATCTCTGAGAAGGGGGATAAGACATGGGGTATCCGGGCGAGGTGAGGTAGTTGGCGGTTGAGATTCTGATGTTGCCTCCACATTTATCTGCAGAGGGGAGTGGAAAAAAAGTTCTTTATGGATAAAAACCAAAGAAACTCAACATTTGGGCATTTCACTGATGCCCTACCAGTTAATGTGTGCCTTCCTTAAGACAGACTGTTAGTATCTCCCACCACTATAATACAAACTTACATTTTGTTCAACTCCTATGGAGTTACGATGAAGTGAGGGTCCAAAATGCACACATCTATCTATCTATCTATCTATCTATCTATCTATCTATCTATCTATCTATCTATCTATCTATCTATCTATCTATCTATCTATCTATCTATCTAGTTTAAATGGAACAAAGTATCTCTATATGTACTTTTATATTTAGTGTTATTATTAATTATATTAACATTAAAATTAGAAAAGGAGCAGCTTTCAGGCTGGGTAGATATAAGCGATCCGAGTAAAAAGTCTGAATGGAGGAGCTTCAAAAGAAGTTTTGTTTTGCCGAAACCAAGAGTCACAGCAGATCTACAGTCTGTTTCTTTAAACTTCCTCATACAGTATGGGTTTCATCATTAAAATGAATAATCCTTTGTTTATCAGAGGCCCGCTATACTGCCACTCACATTTATCTTCATTTGCGCTTGTTTTCATCCTTTTATCAAAAAAGCGTCCACCATCTGCTGCTCTAAACCATACACACGCCTCTTCAAAATCAATTAAATAAAAGCGCAAAGTGGAAACGAAATCTATGCTTTAAGAATAGAATATTGGGGAAGTTGTGTAAGTCGAGCATTTGGGCTGACTTTTTGAACTTATAGCTCAAAAACACGGAGCTTCTTAACCGATGGCTGCATGGCCCCACAAAAAGGGATTCAAATCATTTAATAAAGTTTATAATAAAAAGATCTTATTATAGGTCACAAGCCTCACAAGAAACTGCAATTGCGTAAATGCAAATAAAGAAATATTTAGGAATATTTTAATGGTATCATGGGAGATAAAAATGCAACAGCAACAAGGCAACAAAAACACACTTCTCAATATCATATAGTTTAAGAGGGGAATATTAGAGGAATATCATAAATAAAAGATATAAAATAAAGGAGGAAACACAATTAAAGAGGGCTGGGATAGTCTCTATAAAGTCACTATTGAGCAATAATGTCTAAGTAAGTGTCGAAATATCATACAGTAAGAGGGGTTTTCCTTAGGTGTTGGCAGAATGGGCAGGTGAGCGCCTTACGAGTTTGCCAAAAGATCAGCGGAGATCACAGAAGGCTAATCTTTAAAAAAAATATTGGGATAAGCAGCTTTGCAGAGTACATAAAAGCTTTATTTATATAGATATCAGATGTCAGACTTACCGTTTTTGAAAGCCTTGACCACCAAAAGGATTCCCATGAACAGGATAAAGACTAATCCACAATGCATCCTTGTTTTCTCGCCAAAAAAATAAAATTACGCATACAAACAATCTCGGAAATTAAACTCCTCCAAAAGGTTTTTTGTTTTTGGCAAGTATTCTCTCCTCCTTTTAGCTCGACAAATAAAGTAGAAGTGTCTCTTTTAACGAAGTTGGAACTGATCTGAGTGCGGGCTCAGGTCGCTGGCATCCTGTCATTCAGCTCCTGTTTCCTCTCGCCTGTGCGGGCTGAGCTCGTCTCTCCAGCGCCGTCCGTGCCATATCCTCTCCAAGAAGCCAAAACGCGAAATATATGAAGAAATGACCCACTCCTTTTTGCGTTCTTACTCCGTCAAATGAGAAGGCGGGAGGTAATCCTTGGCTGTGGAGTGAAAAGAAATAGACGGAGATGTGAGCAGGTTAGGAATGAGTGCTGCGGCCGTGCGCTCTGGACATTCCCCAATCTGTCTAAACGCGCTGTAGCTGGTACACACAAGGCTATAAAGGCACGGATACACCCCTTACCCAAAAATTGTGACCACTTTAACTCTATAGGCTCAGAGTGGGGACTCGGAGTGGTTGATGATTGGCTTAATTACAAATAGTCAACCTATATGGGAAAAGCCCTGTGTCTTTATATGTAAGCGGAGCTGCACACTGAATCACAGAGCACCAGCAGTCCGTTAAGTGACATGACTCTCTCTCTCTCTCTTTCTTCTTCTCTCTCTCTCTCTCTCTCTCTCTCTCTCTTTTACTCACTTACTCACTCTTCCCCTCCCCACCTCTATCTTCTCTTACAAAAAGGAGGCAGACATTAATGGAAGATGTAGTAACACAACCTGACTCCCTCCAGGAACATTTAAAAACATTATTTGGAATATAACCATATACCAAATATGATATTTGGTGAACACACGCTACCATAAAACATCATGCATTTTAACAAATTTAAGTCTAGATTATAAGGAATACTGTAGGGGTATTTCCTCAGGATGTCCTCTTCTTCTTCTATCTGGGATTGATCATTGTGACACACTGAACAACACAAGTTCCCTTTTTGTGTAAACACTGATCCTCCAGCTCAAATGAAAGCATATCTGTGCTGCAGAGCTTATTACAGGCCCAGTTTGTGCTCAGGAGTTAAATGATAGAAAGTGTTTTTCCCCCGTTAGTCCTTGAGGACTTCTTTTATGCACCAGTAGGTATCCAGATGCGCCGATTGTTAAAGCTTGCCCCACAACAGTGACACCATTAAACTGGCACTCTGAAATTTAGGGGAAATCAATTAAAGCGTAAATTATAGTAGCCTCGAGTCGTTTACTCAAGGCTGCCCTTACTGGGTCACACTGCACAAAAAGGAACGGAGCAGGCTTGTATTCAGTAAACCTCAACAGTCAGTCCTGTACTGCACAATCCTGCATAAACACAATGCATGACAATACATGATTATGAACAATTAGTTTTAACATGCATGTTGTAATGTAAAACCAAAAAACAAAGGAAGTGTAAAACAATAATGGGATCTTATCAGCCAAATTTGTAAATTTGTTCGTGAAATCATGGGACATTTATGAAAAATCTATTATCATTTAAGTGCAGTCTAACGAAGCAATATTTATTTCACCCTTATGCACAAGTCAAATAAAAACAGCTGCATTCACCTGCGTCTTGAGGACTCGCAAACCCGCAGGCACCCAGCTCTCCTCTTCACTTCCAACATGCGGAGCAGAGGGGACGATCCGATAGGCTTCCTCCGATTCTATTAAAATGACAGCAGATCTTCTCCACAGCCCTTGTCTAAAGCAAGTCAAGTTATTTCCCCCCCAAACCCCTCTTTTTTTTACGTTGGGGGAACCTCAGCGCAGTCCAGTTCGGTCCGGGGTCCTCACCGCGCAAAGACGCACAGCCGATGCCCGGAGACTCACTCTCCTCTCCGCGTACAGCCTAGTCTCCTCCCCGCTGATCTCTTCTGGTCTCTCTCCTTTTTTTCGCTCTCTTTCGTTCAGCGCTGTCACAAGTGAAATCCGGCCAGTGTGAGGGGAAAATAGACAGTCCCAAAATTGTCAAAGGGATGGAAAGAATAATGTAGAGCAACAGAAAAGTCCTGGTTGATCTAATATAAGTTTTTCCCCCCCCCGTCAGTCTCTCCGTGCGCCACCGCTCTCGGCTCCTCCGCTGATGCAAATGAAGAGGGTTTGAGTCCCTGCCAGATCCACACGCCCCTTTACGAGGGATGAGTCCGCGGGCGCGCGTGATTGTTTGCGTGCGTGTGTGTGTGTGTGTGGCGGGGGGTGTCTCTGCAATCGAGATGCAGATTTCACCCAGCCGCCTGTTTGCCTCTACCAGCCGGCAGCCTTTATTGGACGCATCAGAAAGTCACATTAATGGGCTAACCCGATGGCTTCTCTGCGCTTGTAAGCCATCTTGAATGAAATCAATTTTTTTTATGTTGGATCACTCACAGAAAACCTTTCCTTGATCTATCTGCCTCTGAACTTCTATTGTAAGTCTTATAAGGGTGAAACGCGAACGCCACAGTAAATCTGTAACTCTCTTGGAGTATTGTATTATTGAAGTGATATCATAGGAGGTAAAAAAAAAAAAAACAATCCAATGACGTGCGTTAAGGACACTACTGAGCACCATACACACAAGCTCCTATAGAAATATCATAAGCACATCATAGAGGTACTATATGGACCGATGTCTGACCTGTTTTCTGGGAGCCTATAGGGGCCCAAGGGAATCACTGAGTGCGCAGTGTTGTTTCCGTGAACAAAGAAGCTGTTCTCTCTGCGTGTGTGTGACAATATGTTTGTTTCACACACTTCATCCTGTACCATAAACACACACAGACTCTTGAATGACAGAATATGGCATTTAGACCGTGATCTCTTCATCGGTGACATTATAGGTGAGGGATGTGACACCAACCCACGGGTGTCAAGTCACCTAACCCATGTAAAAACAAACACATTGGTATTATTAACGATTCAAACAGAATTGATAGCAATCAAAGGAAAACGTTTGTTGGACGTGGCATGTATGAACTGTTAAATGAGCACCATAGGTGACAGGGAAAGATTCTGGAGATTTAACAGTCCTCTTTTGGAGTCCTCAAAGTTTTAACTATGAATGACCCTCTGAATGAGTTCATTCACAAACCCTCATTTGAAAATACTTATTCCAGGAAATGCCATGATAGATTTTTGCTGTTAGATACGACTGATTATAAAACTGGAACTAACAGTGGTGAGAGCAAAACTTCTGGTCAAAACGTCCATTCATATTTTCTCTCATTGTGCAACTCTCCAGTATAAGTGGAACTGAAACTAACGGAATTCACCATACTTCTCATACAGCTGAAAGTTTCCTGACCCTGCTTCTCTAACCGCTGCCACTGGGCCTTTAGGGTTAAGCCTGGCACACACGCTGCTTGAGTTCTCTGCTGTTTTAGCTCAATTGACTGCAATAACTGGAGGCTTCCAGCTGCAGGTCTCTGTGGTTAGGAGCACTTCTGACCTGTAGGGGGCATCAGAGCTGGTGTGCAGCTCAGACAGAGCCACCCATTGCTCCTCAAGCCCACCTTACTGTAATGCCTTTGAGACTGAACAGCTGGGTTTACAAACAAGGGCGCTGATTAAAGGTTTTTGCAGACGTAATCACTATATTCAGTGTACATTCAGTCAGACTTCCCATGCATCAGCATTAACAGCATTCTCTCATTATTCTTTGAAATAATAAGTTTCATTGACTGTGTACTGTAATCTGCTTGTTCTAAGAAATTACTTGCAAATCACTGCGTTGCCCTACAAGGAATGCAAGCAGCACTGTGTCAATTCAGGAGGTTGACATGCTTTATACACATAGTGTAAAAGTTTTTGTGACACAATAGAGCGAGATAAGCCCACAATCCCTGCACATTATTATTATTTTTATTCCTAGAGAGAGGGTGGGGGACAGAGGATCGAGTGGCTTTATTCCCATCCGAGCCTTGGTAATTCTCTGTCTTGCTGATAACACAAATGTTAAAATGGTGCCGGGCATCTCTATCAAAGGCAGCACTAACTAGCCTTTCGTGTCTTCAGGATAACACAGGAACAATGGCTTAGAGTCATTTCACAAGGGTGCCTGCTTGTGCCGTATCTAAAATGAGGGGGGGATTGTAGGGGAACAATAAAAGAGCCATTTAAAGGATTTGCTTCTTCATATATATCCGCACTAATCTTTAGTACAGCCCTGATGAATAATTAGCTTCAGTACAAAAGCAGACATTTTATGGCTCCTGTGAGCAGTGGACATGATTTCATTAGCCTGGCCTTTATTCACCAAAGTGAGTGAGTCAGAGTGAAATGTACAGGTTCAAACCATTTGGCACAAAGTCAGTGAGAGCATTCCACCTCAGTTTCTGATTTAAAAGTCTGTCTTTGGAGTCATCTGCCAAGAATGTGGACATGATTTAACACTTTTTGTGCTATTTTGTGTTAGAGGTTACAGACGGGTGACAAATGAAAGGATATAACTTGAACATATGGTTCCCCACAGGGCATGAGGGCTCACTGAATGGTTTGATGAGTGAATCATATGTTATGGCCTAAGTCAGATCTCCCTATCGCTAGACAAGAATGTATTGGACAACTATGCTAAACCCTGAATTACGTTCAATAACAATTCCAACATTTTTAAAATTCTTGCTTTAAACCATATTTGCGCATGGCAGCTACGGTATGGTTAAGATTAGGGAAAGATGAAGGTAATAAATAATAATATAGTAATAATAAAATATGGTTGAGGTACGGCAACTAAAAACTTGGTTAAGGTTAGGGAAATGTTGCGGTTGCGGTTGATACAAACCACCCTTACTTTCCACCTTGCTACATAGAGGGCATATTCTGTCCTGCATTGGAAGTGAACACTGGCAATGGACATAAATAGTAATGTGCAGAATTGTCCAATATGGCCATAATTCTTAGGGCTACTGGGCTGTATTAAAACACTTTATGTTGGTTTTGTCCCACGTCTGTATGTAAAAACTACCATTAGAATCTTTAGGGAAACTCCACAAGGGATATCAAGAGGGGATTGTTAGTTGTTAGTTGTTCTCATCACAAATGTTTGATCTATCAGTATGGTCTATGATCATTGAGCTATCATTAAGATTTTAAAGAGACCTTTTGGCATCCCTGAAAGGGTGTTTTCAAACCTGTGTTGTTTGTAGTCTGGTTGAATCGGACGCTGCTTCGTTTTCCCCCTTGGTACAATTCCTTTGGGACGAATTCTGGAGCGGTTCGTTTGTGGTGGGAATGTGATCCGACCTACAAGGCGCACTCTGCAAGTCTGAGCTAAACAGCTCCTGTAGCCATAAGCAAAATCAACATTTGCTAGCAGCTAGCAGAACACTTAATCAAGGTCTGACCTATACTTGCCTTCCTGATATTTGGGCAGATAGGACCCTCTTAAGGACCTTATTCCTGTGTTTACTTTCTTGCTTCTGCCCCAGACACATTTAACCAATGAGCAGAGTGAACGTTCTCACGTGGCTTTTAGTGAAGCATTTTGGTTTGCTTGAATGTTTTTCTGTGTGAAAAGAAACCGAACCACGGGGAAAATGCAGCACGTTTACTAATTCATCCATTGCTTTGCACCAGAGAAAACAATCTATAGGTTTGAAAACACTCTTAAGCTATAATAGCTTTAGGGCGTTAACTATCAAAGTTACCCTTGCAGGCTTATAGTTGATAACAGTTTAGTGGTGAGAAGAATCAAACCAGCTAGCAGCCCCGGGAGAATAGGCTGGGCCACCCATCCAGAGATTTCGTCAATTTTCCGATTGCAGCTGCACAGCAAAGCCTGATATTTTCAGCCCTGCTGCCCCAAATGACTGGGTGCAGGATGCCAGTCCTGATGTCATATCATCCAATGTATGTTGCACTGATCTCAGTCAGACACTAGCTCTTGCTTGCTGCTGTTATATGGACCACTTAATCCTTTGGATTCATGCACTAAAACCCCCAACCTTTGATATGAGCTACACCATATCTATCATGGCAGTATTTCCTCTGTAAAAAAAACAAGAACTCTGACTGTCACAGAGGGCACCAGGGACATCACTGCGGCACATACTCTGGACTTTAAGTTCAGTATGAGATGACAGATATGGTATTTTCTCCACCAGCAGGAATATTTAAATGCATGTCCCTGTTCCACTGCATTACAAAGTGGATTAGAGGTGCAGACCATGAACCTTTTAAAAGACCTTGTTACCTACTAATCATACTGGGTTCCAGTTTCTCCTCCATGACAACCGCAGTAAAAGACAGCTACAGGCTGAAAAGTTATTATGCACATGAATAGGGGCTATACAGCTCTCACAGTATAGAGGCTGCTTTACCTGTTTCACAATTTCTGCAGCTGATAATTACCACCAGCCAAAGAGTGTTTCACACACTCTTGAACAGGCAAGCAGGCCCAAACGACATACCTTCCAACTCTGTCAATGTGTTGTAATCTGGGCTTTTTAGTTCGCAGGAATGTGGAATGCATGTGTGCATGTTTGTGTGACACAGGAGGTGGGGAAGCAGGGGAAAGAAAGAGGTGAATGGATTTGAAAACATAGTGCAGGGAGACAAACAGAAGCCGAAGTGAGCTGGCTCTCTCATTGTCACTTTCTGAGCCTCTGGGTGCAGACATGGGAAACAGAGGAGACCCTGAAAAATCCCTGCACCGCTGACTGTTGAGGGGCAGGGTGGTGGTAGTGGTGGTGGTGGTGGGAGGGTGCTCAGTCAGATCAAGGTCTGGAGTAATTGCTACAAAGGCAGCGTTTCTCCTCCGAGGCATTTGGGCGAGGTGAAACTAAGTGTGAATGGAATTAGCAGAGGGCTGAATAAAGCGCTTCTGAAGTTAAGAGACATTATGGTAATAGAGAAAGAACGAACCTGAAACGTTTTCAGGGATATTCCTCATTCAAAGGGGAAACACAGAGGAAGAGGAGGAAGAGGAGGAGGAGGAGGAGGGCGGGGTAGAGGGAATAGAACAAAAACATAAAGAAATGGATTCATTAGAAGTAGAAACATTTACAGTGACATTTAGTGAAGCGGGGATGTATGAATAAATATGCATAATGTTGCTGGGAAACATGGAGAGCTTCTCAGGGGTAGAAGGAGGGTGAGAGTGATGGCTCCTGAATTAATGATGAGGGAGCCTACTGTCTGTCTCTGGGTGTGCATGTGGGTCTGTATGAGTGTCTGCACATGTGACAGCATTTAACTGCAAATGGGTGTGGATGTGTGTGTGAATACACACACCCAACTCACTCTTACAGCACCCCAATTTCACATCATCACTGATGGAAATTACCCAATCCTCGATACCTAATCAAGCGAACATTTTTTGGAGACACACAGATTCGCGATTGTCTCTGATGCTTAATTACATTTCTTGAAAGCCATGGAGCAAACCGCCGGGCAAATTGGTGTAGAAAATTATTATTTTTTTCTTTTTCGGATGGGTTAATGTTCAATTCTCCACTTGTTTTTTTCCCCCTCCAGTTCGGAGGATGAGATGATGAATATTGTGCTGCTCATCATCAAACGCAGAGGGAGAAGCCCCAGAGATCAGGGCAATGGAGGGGAGGGAGGGAGGTGTAGAGCGGGAGGGAGCTGTCAGGGAGAAATGCTATGTAGGTCAATGAAGAATTGCACTGGGATATTGCCTCCTCAGCTCACAGTCTGGGAAGCTGATTTGATTTCCGGTGAATCCATCCGACTTGAATTATGAGAGATTACCCTCCCTAAAATCACCTTGGTGGCTGCTGTAGAAACCCTCTGCTCTCAGGGGGATCTATACATAGAGATCTATACAATACATTGGCTTATATATTTACTTAAAGTCTGTCCAAGTTCTTCAAAGAAACCTTAGTCATACGGTTTCTATATTGTGAAGGTGTGTCCTTCAGATATAAGCTGGCATGCAGCGGGGAGGGAAGTATCCTGAATTCACCTCCACACTTTTGGTGCTGACATGACGTAAGCTCCTACTGTGTGTATATTATATAGCTGTTCATAGTAAGAGGAACCCTATCGCCAGACAGGAACGATGATTCTCCCCAAACCTTAAAATATAATAAATGACAAAGTGCAATGACAGCATTTTAAAAATAAATTATTTCTACAATATTTGTGCAAGGCAGCTAAAGTATGGTAAAGGTTAGGGAAAGATTGTGGTTATGGATTAAAAAACACACAAACTCATGAATGTCTGATGTACTACATGCCCAGCCCCACCCTACATCCTTTCTCGACGATTCTCTACATCAGTGATACTCAACTTGCGGTCCGTGGGCCAATCTGGCCTGTGAT
This sequence comes from Macquaria australasica, assembly GCA_005408345.1. Taxonomy (NCBI): domain Eukaryota; kingdom Metazoa; phylum Chordata; class Actinopteri; order Centrarchiformes; family Percichthyidae; genus Macquaria; species Macquaria australasica. Next base: position 210,555 of record SEMN01000191.1, on the reverse strand, counting down.
AGGGTGCTGTGTGGCCCGCAGACCATTTTCTAATTCACAGTAAAATAAATTGATTCACACTGGGAAATACCTGAGAGCAAACTTCTCCCATGTGCCTGCGCGGGGCTGCTGTGACTGGACTTGCCTCTTGGCAAAGATGAGTGAGGACAGCAAACGTCGAAAGGCTGACAGTGAAAACAGGACACATGAATTTGCCTTTATTTTGCCGCCTCGTACCAAACCTCTGTGTTTCATTTGACAATGACAAGTGCTGTATGCAAGGTTGCTAATATCAGGCGCCATCACGAATCAAAACTTGCTATCTTCAGTTCAGCGTTCCTGTCTGGTAGCACCACATCTGATACATACACACACATTGCTTGTGTGTGTCTCGCAGTCTGTGTGGATTGTTACATCCGATAAAATAGAAGTGTATCTGTTCTCTTTTCAATATACATTCATTCGAGGGAGATTGAATAATTGTGACAACAGGTGGGCGATGATGAGCGTCATTCAACAGGTGCTTTGCCCAAAACACCCCCGAGAGCGACAGAAAACAATATGTCAGAAAGAATGAATATATGTAAACAAGTTATCAGCCCAAAATGTCACCCATTTAATATCATGTATGAAAAAAGTATTCATGAATTATTCTGTTTGAATTGCTTTTATTATCTTCTGCTTTGAACCCAGATGAACAATTACCATGGTTGAAATGGGGCATTTTTTTTAGAATTGTTTCATGAACAAGCCATATAACTAATAAAGGCTTTTTATTATAACTTTCACATTGCTCCTGTCAAGAAATCATGTAATATGACACCATTAAACTGCACCTTCATAACCCCAGAACTCTTTTTCTTTGTGCCAGATGAGGGTGGAGGTGGTGGACTTTATTCAGTCATTATCTCCCCTTTTTAAAGCACTCGCTCCATGCTGTTTATGGCGTTTGTGTTTCTCTCTGAAATGTTGATCCGTCACTTTCTGTGGCAGGAGAAGTTTTTTCTTGTCAGTAACTCAGTTGCATCTAACTGCTTGTCAGTTAGTGATAATGGGCCGATCAGATGGATTTTTTTACATAAAAATCTACAGCAGCTTTCATGCTTGTATTGGAATTGATAATACTGGTGGTAGTTTGCCTTCTGGTAATAATGACCATTTCCTTGGTCAAATAAAAAGCACTGCTAGGTGAAATAAAGCCCCACCCTGCTTTCCATGCTTTGTTCAGTTAGTAATTGCCACAACAGGTGGTAAACCTAGCTGCCCCTCTGGCCCTCCAACCTCGCAGGGGGGTTAAAGACACACAACCGGGTTAGAAATGGAGCCTGAAACAGCAGCACAGTGAGCACAAAGCCCAGTGTCCTAGTAATTAAGAAGAGGAAATCCCAACAATGGCGGCCTGGCCTGTGATGGTAAAGATTAGCTGAAACAGTGAGATGGGCTACTCAGGAACATGAGACGCTGGCCTTTGTACATGGGTGTGTGTGTGTGGGTGTGTGTGTGTTGCTGGAGGGGTGGGAGGTACCTTATCAGTCTTACTGTGTGAGCTTGTGTGAGTGGACATGGAGCACTCATACAGCGTGTGTGCTGTCATGCTGATATAAATATTTTATACTTCATGTGGCTATTTTAACATCTTGGCGTGTGTCTTTTGTATTTCGGTCTTTGTCACATGGTCTGACTGTTGTTATGAAGCCGCTGCTGACAAAAAACTGTATCATGTGACAGGACTGGTGATCCTGTCACATGATACATTATTACTGGATTATTTACAGAAAACCAACAGGATGTGATCAATTCAATTCAATTCAGTTTTATTTATATAGCGCCATATCATAACAAAGTTATCTCAGGGCACTTTTTCGAATAGAGCAGGTCTAGACCGACTCTTTATATTTACAGAGACCCAACAGTTCCACCATGAGCAAGCACTATGCGACAGTGGCAAGGAAAAACTCCCTTTTAACAGGTAGAAACCTCGAGCAGAACCAGGCTCAAGGTGGGCGGTCATCTGCCTCGACCGGTTGGGTTGAAGGGGGGGGGGGGGGAGCGGGAGAGAGAGAGCAGGAGGAAAGAGAACACACAGCAGCTCAATCATAGATATGGTATCATAGATATGGTAATGGCATTGATGTTAACACCAACAGAAACAACACTAAGAGCAACATTATAATAGCAATACTAATAACAGCAACAACAGCAATAGCATCAGCGGGTGCAGAGCAGGAGCACGGGGCAGCAGGCGGCAGCAACCACAGACCCAGACTCCACAGCTCCAGAGGCAGAAACACCTGCAGAAAGCAACAGAAGGGGAGAGAGAGAGAGAGAGAGAGAGGAGAGAAAGCACACAACTACGGGAAGAAGTTGAATTAATAACAAGCACTGATGGGATATGAGGGCGTACAGATGGAGAGGAAGAGGAGGAGAAAGGAGCTCAGTGCATCATAGGAAGTCCCCCGGCAGTCTAGGCCTATAGCAGCATAACTAAGGGGGGGCTCAGGGTCACCTGAGTCAGCCCTACTATAAGCTTTATCAAAGAGGAAAGTCTTAAGCCTACTCTTAAATGTGAGGAGGTTGTCCGCCTCCCGTACACAAACTGGGATCTGGTTCCACAGGAGAGGAGCTTGATAGCTGAAGGCCCTGGCTCCCATTCTACTTTAAGAGACTCTAGGAACCACAAGGAACCCTGCATTCTGGGAGCGCAGTGCTCTAGTGGGGTAATAGGGTACTATGAGCTCTTTAAGATATGATGGTGCCTGACCATTTAGGGCTTTGAAGGTGAGGAGAAGGATTTTAAATTCTATTCTGGATTTTACAGGGAGCCAGTGTAGAGAAGCTAATATTGGAGAAATATGTTCTCTTTTCTGGTTCTTGTCAGTAAACGTGCCGCAGCATTCTGAATCAGCTGGAGAGTCTTAAGGGATTTATTGGGGCAGCCTGATAATAGAGAGTTGCAATAGTCCAGCCTAGACGTAACAAATGCATGGACTAGTTTTTCTGCATCTTTTTGAGATAGGATGTGCCTGATTTTTGCAATGTTACGTAAATGAAAAAAGGCAGTTCTTGAAGTTTGTTTTATGTGGGAGTTAAAGGACATATCCTGATCAAAGATAACTCCAAGATTCCTTACGGTTTCGCTGGAGGCCAGGGCAATGCCATCTAGAGAAACTATATCTTTAGATAATGTGTTTCGAAGGTGTTCGGGGCCAAGTACAATAACTTCGGTTTTGTCTGAGTTTAACATCAGAAAATTGCAGGTCATCCAGGTTTTTATGTCCTTAAGGCATGCTTGAAGTTTAGCTAATTGATTGGTTTCATCTGGCTTGATCGATAAATATAATTGGGTATCATCTGCATAACAATGAAAATTTATGGAGTGCTTCCTAATAATATTGCCTAAAGGAAGCATATATAAGGTAAATAGAATTGGTCCAAGCAGAACCTTGTGGACTCCGTGACTAACTTTGGCGTGCATAGAGGATTCATCATTAGCGTGTACAAACTGATATCGATCTGATAAATAGGATTTAAACCAGCTTAGTGCAGTACCTTTAATGCCAATAAAATGTTCTAGTCTCTGTAATAGAATGTGATGGTCAATGGTATCGAATGCAGCACTAAGATCTAGTAAGACAAGTACAGAGACAAGTCCTTTGTCTGATGCAATTAGAAGGTCATTTGTAACTTTCACCAGTGCTGTCTCTGTGCTATGATGCACTCTAAATCCTGACTGAAAATCCTCAAACAGCTTGTTGTTGTGTAGAAAGTCACACAACTGATTGGCGACTGCTTTCTCAAGGATCTTAGAGAGAAAAGGAGGGTTAGATATAGGTCTATAATTTGACAAAATCCCTGGATCAAGAGTGGGCTTTTTAAGAAGAGGCTTAATTACAGCTACTTTAAAGGACTGTGGCACATAGCCTTTAAATAGGACAGATTGATCATATCTAGTACATAAGTGCTAACTAAGGGTAAAATTTCTTTAAGCAGCCTAGTTGGGACGGGGTCTAAAAGACACGTTGATGGCTTAGATGAGGAAATCATGGAAGTTAGTTGATTACGGTTGATGGGAGAAAAGCAGTCTAAATGTACAGGTTTTACAGTTGTCTCTAAGGTTCCTGTGTTTGAAGATAAGTCAGTACCAACTGAGGGCAGGAGGTGCTGAATTTTTTCTCTAATAGTTAGAATTTTATCTTTAAAGAAGCTCATGAAGTCATTACTACTGAGGTCTATAGGAATACATGGCTCAACAGAGCTGTGACTCTGAGAGAGAGAGAGAGAGAGAAAAAAAGCTGATGTTTGATTCAGACTGAACAGACAGGAAGAAGTAGTGGCACTACGATATCTCACTCACTCACACTCACACACACACACACACACACACACACACACACACACACACACACACACACATCACAAGACTGCATTTCCCCACAGGACCAACACAGTCACAATCAGTAAAAATTAGTTTGAGCAGACTTTTCACATCAAATGTATTTGTGTTGCAGAGCTCTACAAGAAGACTGTGGGACACAAACATTCTGACACCCATGTTAAATGCATCCATCAAAGTTGTACAAGTATTTTTAATCTAACACAAAGGTACAAAATCTAAATGCCACAAAAATGCAATCAGAGTAAAGGATTCACCTGTCAATAAGACTGAAATTCCTCCAGCAGCAAACTGATGCACAACATTTCACATCACATGCTGCTCAGGATATATCATGCATGGGCAAGACGTCTTGAAATTATTTTTTCTCCAAATGAATCTGGCTTTCACCCTGAAAAGCTAATAGGCTCTCCAGACTCTTCAGCTAAATGGGATTTTAAGGTGTAGCAACAGTGAGGAATATATTGTTCACTCTGTTGGCTGGTAATTACATTTAACAACGAAACTCACCTGTGGGCTGTGATATATTTGTGTCTTTAAAATGACTGGCTTCAGTAGGTCTTCTTGGGTTCAGAGCTGCAGTTTTTATTTTCAGCGCCACCCAGGAAGTCAAAATGACTCATCCCAATGGCAGCGTACATCCAACATGCCTGGTTGCCAGACCCGATGATGAATGACGCACCAGAATCGGCCCCAGTGCAGTGGTCTGATTCCAGGTGCCAACACTGGCCCAAAGCTGGCTTGAGAGCAGCTACTGTACTTGGAGTTGATAGTAAAGAAGCCCTCTTCACTGTGGCGTAGAGCAGTGGAGGAAGAAGTATTCAGATCTTTTACTTAAGTAGTATCAATACAACAATGTAAAAATACTCCATTAAAAGTACAATAGCATGGAAAATCCTAATTAAGAATTCGCAGTAAAATGTACCTAAAGTATCAACGTAAAAGTACTAGTTTCATCACAGGGATGAAACTAGTACTTATTAGATTGTTATTATTAGATTGTTACTGATGCAGCAATGCGTAAGCAGCATTTTAGTGTTGTAGCTGCTCGAGGTGGAGCTAGATCTAGTCCTCCAGAGGGTCACAAGATAAATCAGGAGATCACTGATGGGAGAGGAAAGAAGAGAATAAAACAAAGTTGTCATACATGAATCTCTTATTTAAATGAAACCATGTGAGAAGTTTAGAGTGGAAATGCCTATTTGGTGGAACTGCTAACAACTTATAGACATCTGAAATATGACAGGGGGCTCCAACTACACACTGCTTTCTTTGTAAGGGGTCACAAGCCAAAAAGGTTGGAAACCACTGGTTTAATCTTTAAAAAAAACAGTTGTATTTAAGTACAGTGCTTGAGAAAATGTACTTAGTTACTTTCCTCCACTGGCGGAGGCAGAATATCCCCCATACAAGCTTATTTCTGTCACATCCAAATTCTGTCTGACAGGGCAGTTATTGGAAGATGTTTCAAGTTACAACTTCAATGACATAAATGCAAATGTAGGCAGGGTATCTGAGTTCTCATGAGTAAGCACCAAGTGAACTGGCCAAGGCAATATTAGACTACTAACTGTTTGTACATTACTTGATGCAAGTGTTTAACAACAGTCCTGCTATAGATACCTGTGGTGTAGGTGTGATTCATAGTTCAGTGTTGGATTTCACCTGTTGATATCACTGCAACACCAGATGGATGTATTGTACGTGATCAGGCCGTGTTGTCCTTTAATTATCTTCCCCACGCTACGCCACGTGTTTTTACATTCTTTCATTTAGTTTGTGATATGAGCACTGTTGGGCTACACATGTACTTATATTACTGGAATTACTTGCAGATTCTTTTTTGCCTTGTCTTATTAGTGGACAGTAGGAGACTACTGCTGTGCAATTGCTGTATATACAGTGTTTCATTCACTGTGATTGTGAGTGGGGGTTGCGGTGAGTAGGTTTGCAGTGGAGATGGCTTTGCTAGATGTGTGTTACTGAAAAGGAAAAATAACTGAGTTATTTTTTCCGACTGGCTTCATGTTGCTTCAAGTCTCCACTCTCAACAATCTCTACTGGCATCAGAAACTTGGAGGAGAAAAGTTAGTTAGTTAGCTAGTTGTGGCCATCACTCACTCACCATGTTATGTAATAATTGCTATCTGTGAACATGGCAACATTCCCAAAAAGAAGTCCACCGAGGTAAGAAACACAATCAGTGAGATGGTCAAACTTTTCTGGAAAAAAAACCCAACAGCAACAAGGCAACTGGTAAAATTGGTACCGAAGCTGTCTGTGTAAATATCCATCACGGTGTGCAGGCTGACATGCTGGTTCAACTTTGGCCTACAGTACTTGCTGTAGTTATGTGCGCACAGATTTCCTGGGCAATAGATCCTTCTTCTGTTAGAAAACATTATGATGTTTTCTGTGGGCGGGGCTTAGGTGGAGGCAGAATAATTCCCTGAACACATTAGCTAACACTAGTTAGCCAGTTTTGTTGACTTGTTCTTTAACCATGGCTCAAGAAAATACGAGTCTCTCTCAATATGTGCAGTCACTCACTCTCCAGAACTGTGAGTGCTACTTGAAAAAGTTAACATTAACCAGTGGGACTCAATGGATGGACGATCTGACAGGATTATCTACGGTGGAATGGCCTGACCCACACACACACCTGACACACAACATGCACCTTCTCACCATTTAAGTTCTGTCTCCCATATTGCCATTGCAGTTATGGCGATTGAGGAACAGTTTCCTCTATGTTTTGTCTCTGGCCATGCAACTAGCTAACTTTATTAGCTAATGCGTTAAAAGGGTTAGCGTTATGAGAGAAATCACCTATTCTTCCTAGATCTCCAATTTCTGATTAGGTGGGCATGACAAACCTTTAGACAGTTTACGTCTCCATACCCACAACAGACTTCACTTTATTTAACCTTACCTGATATGATGTGTGCTCTACAAACACGAGCATTTTTGATGATCGCCTCAGTCCAATCCTTTCGTCTTATCTTTCGTTATTTAACAATAACGTTAGTTGCCTTTGATTTTTTGACAGGCAGTGGCAGCTGGTTTGCGATAAAATTCCAATTGGGAGCCATTACTCCTTCGGTTCTGGCACCCAACAACACAGCAAGATGACATTTTCGGTAGGTTATGTAGCCTACTACTCTGACGTGATTTGTTTTTCCTCCAGCTAACGCCTTGACGTAATCATGACATCGGCACTAAAAGGGTCTGTAAGGGATTGTTACAGACATTTAAGGTGCGTTCACCTTTGGATTTACCAATAAATAATGTGGTTTATATAATCTAGCTAAACTGTTGGCTTGTTTACAACTTGTCATGTGTCTTGCCCCTTCTGACAATTGCAGTACTGTTGCCATGTTCCCGTATTCCAGCAATGATTATGATGAGTACCATGTCATTATGACTGATATAAACTATGAAAATAAGACCCAAGTTGTAATAAACCATAATTATCCTCTAGGAAACAGTTTATCTTAACCTCAGGCTCACATATATACGTTACTGTATACAGCTGTGTGATGTGTACAGTGCTTTGAAGCTTCACCACTCCTTCCTGCCAGCTCACGGTGACCCCTGAAGTCCTCTCCCTCCTCTCCGTCAATATCTGGAGTTGTTATCCTGACTGCAAAGTGCCGCCATCACTGCAGGAACAAACTAACTCCATTTCACCATGTCAGAGTGCAGCCCTTGGAGAAACCAACCTGTCCACTGAGACAAATAGAGACAGACAGCGAGAAGAAAGAGATGCAGCAGGACGGAGACTGAGAGGAGGAAAAGACAGGCATAGACAAATAGAGGCAGGGCGAGAAAGAGAAAGGGATAGAAATATTTGGAGTCAGGTACAGCGAAAGGGACAGTGAGTGAGAAATGTATATAGATCAAGAGTGAGAAATGGAATTGGATGAAGAGAGAGATGAGGAGAGAAACTGTGCTCAGCTGAGACAGAGAAATAGAAAGAGTGGGAGAGGGAGAGAGAGAAATAGAGAGATTTGGAGTTGAATGCAGACAGAAAGAGAGGGAGAGAGAAATGGAGGATGACAGGGAGAGAGGAAAATGTAATTGGATGCAGACAGAGAAACAGAGCAGGGGAGTCAAGTAGAGAGAATGAGAAAGTGAATCAGAGGAGCATACTGTAATCACATCTTTGTACACTATAAAATATGCATATCAATTAAACAAAAGCATGCTGCAGGAATGTTCAGTGCCATTCAAATCTTACCAGTAAAATATATTAAAGGATAAAGCATATCTTCCCTATTATCAAGAAATCCCATGAAAAGACAAAACCAACACTGAATGTATCCTACTAACAAGTATTGTGTGTGTATCCAAAGCCTAATAGATCTTATTACTATGTGTCATAGAGCTCCATTGACTATTTCAAAACACAGGGTGAGATGTTCATTTTTTTCTGTACTTTATTTTAACTCAGTCCCGCATACACCGTCCTGCTGCTGTAAATACTAGAGCACCAAATGTATGTTAATAATAATATAATAATAACAGTCCCCAACACTATACTATGCATTATTTCCTCCTGTTATTTCTGAGCTGTTTTAAAGAGTCATGTCTTCACTAGGAAACAAATGGGCTTGTGGGGTAAGTACCTGAAACAGGGTAGGGCAACCGTGTCTCCTAGAAATGACGTTTATATGCTACTAATTTGCAACAGCAAATACATTGTGAAAGAAACGTAATGGCACCTGAATTACGGTTTATAGCAACATTATAAAGGAACGTTTGCCAGTGAACATTTTTACAGGCAGCAATTATGTTTTCTTTTAAGACACATTAGTCGAAGCAAATTGGTAGTATATAAACGTCTTTTCTAGGAGACAGGTAGGAAGTTGTGAAATACTGAAATAGGGACTAGTGTAGTTGACAGTAATGAATAATACAGAATAATGTCTGACTTATTCTTTAACATTAAAAACACAAAACAGAGGGAGAAAATTAAAGCTCAGTGATGAAGAGGAAATTGTAGTATTTACACATCTGCCCCCAATATATAAAACTAAGTAACAAGTGAATAACTACCCCAAACTCAAACCATACCAAAATGTAACTACTATTGATATAGAGTTGAACGTATGGGTGGTAGCAAAGTTTGTTTAAAATAATGATTTATTCTTTCAGTTCATTCTTAAATATGTATAGACAGTGTGCATACATTTTATTGTTATTCCCATGTTCTTTTTCCTATTTACATAGACAATATGGAACATGAAGTATTCTTTTGCCATTCTGTATTTTGCTTTTGGCATTGTTTGATCTGGCAAAATGTATTCTTTTCTATCTATCTATCTATCTATCTATCTATCTATCTATCTATCTATCTATCTATCTATCTATCTATCTATCTATCTATCTATCTATCTATCTATCTATCTATCTATCAATAGACTATCACGTTAAGGTCCCAAACATTAGGGATTTGTATAGTATTGAGTAATTGTATAAAATTCTAAAAGAAAAAATAAATAAATTTTAGCAAACTGCATATGTGACACCTGTGTATTTAATATGTATATGTAATCTGATATGAATCTTCTGTAAAGTGCTTTGGCAACAACATGCTTTTTTGTTCATGTCAATAAACTTATGAGAAAGAGAGAGAGAGAGAGAGAGAGACAGAGAGGGAAGTAGACAGTGAGAAACTTGGGAATAAAAACTTCCAGTTCCACAGCTCCAATAGATTTAGTGGTTTTTTAAACAGAGAACACTGTTATCAAAAAGAAAACCAACCCGGTCCCCAGTGAGCATCGGCTCTCTGAGCACTAAGCCTGAAGAAGTACATGTTTATTAGTGCAGGCCTCCAACACACATCATACCGGTTACTAAGCAGCTCCACTATGGTCTTTTCTCTTTTTCTGACATGATTCTCAAGATAGCAAGAGGGCTGGCCAGAATGGGTTAAAAACACAAATACACACCCAAGTATAAACTATAGTCATAGTTTTAGTACCAATTCTAATATTTTTCACTAGCTGAAATTATTAACATTTTTTTATTACAAGATATGTAGAGAAAATAAACACACACATACACACAGAGCAGCACACAGCCACGCTACTCTGTTTTAATTTGCTATAAAGACTCATGAAATCATCCCGCTAGAGGAAGCCAGGCCCGTTTTTTGGACAGCAGACAAAAGCGACAGCTCACCACAGTTCCTCCAGTCATATTTTATGGTTAATTATAAAGCGTTTGATGAGAGTGGCTGTTTTTAAAAGGCCAAATGGATTGGATGGCTGCGAAGCTACAGTGTTCACAGACTAGACATATGGCTGGGTGTAATCGCCACAAGGTTTCAGCAAACGCTTTAAAAAAAAAAAAAAACGGGGGCCTGGCATGAGAACACAACAACACAAACAACACACTTGTTCCCAACACACTGCGTTCTTGTTAACTGTTACTTCAATTTGCAATCGGACACAATCATTTCAGGCTCTGTTGATTTTTCAAATGCAACACCCCCCCCAAACACATACACTTCAGCTTCACTGATACGAATCAAATGCCAGACTATGAGCAACTATTCTGTGTCTGTTTTGCAATAGTGTATCAGCTCAGACATTGGTTTATCAGCTCCCCTGTTTCTGCAAGACTAACAGTCATACCAGCAGCAGACTGAGACTGACATTGTGATGTTGTTGACCTTCTCTGACCCCATTTGTTTCACTGCCAGCATCTGATGTAGCGATATGCCTCCGTCTGTTTTATCAGTCCTGGTCTGTGCCTCTCCAACTCTGCCACCTTCACAGCCTCACAATGGGCCCTTGAGGCAAACCACACACAAACACATGTATACACCTAGCATGACACATGCATACAGAGGTTAACTTGCCTTGACATGCTGGTGGTAATCAGTGTCACATCACATTGTACGCAGCATATCCAACAGCTCTCCAAATGAGGCCTATAAAATGAAGTGTTCTTCTCAGCTATATGGTTTCTTGTGTGCTCTTCTCCTCTTTTCCCATTAGGCCGCCCCATCGTCCTGTCAAGCCGAGGAAGTGCGCCTAAGCAGACACTTAATTTGTCTTGTTTTGTCATTAGCTCTGTAGCCACGGAGCTACCCACAAATACATGCCCCCCATATCGATTTAATGTCAGTCCGCTGCGTGGCAGTGATGCACGAATCGGCCGCCCCTTGTTTTGGTTTTAAAAAAAACTGACGGGACAGCAGATTGAACCGTGTGTCACACATTGACAAGATACAATGGGCAGCGGGGTGACAAGTACTGATGGCATCTGATATAGTGTTTCTTCACTGCTTTGAAAAAGTCAACACACACGGCAGGCTCGCTGGCTGCGATGATGAACTGATGGGGGGCAGGAAATCCTGTCTGTCCACTGCTCCTGCTTTTCATCTGACACATTTCTTGATTGTTAAACCTATATCTACTGAATATTAGTCACTACTCTATCAAAACAATCTCACCACAAGGTCCATTAGTAAGCAGCTGTAGAGTTGGGTATGTTACTCAAAAAATGTAATTTATTACTCATTACTCTCTTTACTTTATTTGTTACTCCCTGCCAACAGTAATTTGTTACACAACTCTTTATATTACTTTTCCGTTACACCCACAAAATTGCATATGCACCTTTGTGTGAATAGCAGGGAAATCGCCAAAAAGCGCAGCTAAGGCTTCAATCTAGCAGTTTTTGTCTGCATGAATCTATAACAGTTACAGACTAGATGGAAGTGATGATTTTTTTACCTGGGGGTCTGTCTGAAAGACGGAGAGTCAGTCGTGCAGATAGTCAACGTTTCATCCACCACATATCCAGCCACAAGCTTCATTAGTTCTTTGTCGCTTGTAGTCTGCTGTCCACGATTAGAATCCAGATTGTTTAGCCATTGCAGGGCTTTAGCCATCCTCCGCAGCCGCAGAGGGCTACTCTTTGGTGGGGTGTATTTCCACGAGCTTCACGTTGCTGTGCTGTCGTAGTAGGTGTTTCAGGAGGTTTGAGGTCTTGTTTTTCGTAGTACCACTACCTGCACACAGTTTACATTTGACAACCATGTTCTTGTCATCTTTCCTCCCGACAAAATCAAAGTAATGGGAATATTTCGCTGGATGTAAGCGTTTCTATCTTCCAAGCTAGCTTGCTGCTTGGTGACGTGCACAGGTGACGATTACAAAAATGAATCCGGGGACAACAAAAGTAAGATTTATTAGTAATTTGTTACACTACTCATTACAGGGGAAAGTAATATTATTACTGTAACGTGTTACTGCCCAACACTGGTAAGATGTGCTGGAGCTTTCGATCATGTAACATAGTCCTCCTCACCAGGTGGAGCTGCCCACTTGTCATGGAATTGTAGATGTTCAAATTTCCATTTTTCTGAACACTTTAAGGCCTTTTTATCCATGTTGGCATAAAAGTTGAGACTGACAATCCCATGACAACTAAACTCCATCTACAGAGGAGGATCCTGTGATGTGACAGAAAGCTCCAGAATAGATACTAATGGACCTCACCAATGGTGAGATTGTTTTGTTAACTGCTGTTTGATAGGTCAAGAATGAACCTTTCACATCTCAACTAGGCCGTTTACAGTTTATAGAGTGGAAGAAAGTCACGACAAGCCACAATGTAAAAATGTAAATGATCCTTGTGAAGGATTGTTTATGCAAAATGTCTTACCCAAATTGTTTTGACTTTACTGGACAATAATTATTCCAAGATCACAAGGAAAGTGAATTTAACATGGTTTATTTGTATAATAAACAAATGATTTTACTATCTACTTTTTTTTAAAAAGCCTTCAAAAATGTTATTTTTTTATTTGGTTGCACAAAACTCTTGTGTTGGAGAGTATCAGCAGATGTGGTCTGTCAAAATGGATCGATTTGTTGTTCCACTGGGCAGGACACTGACACAGTGACTGACTGCTTTGTTGTGAACCAAGAGAACATGCAGATCCTTCTTCTGTGACTAATGAGGACACATTTTTAAAATTTCATCGATTTTACATGACTGCTGGCTATCAGTAGCCGAAATGAAGCATTTTTGTTGAGTCCATTTATTATTCATCATCACATTCATCACTCTTTGTTTCCCAAATTGCTCACTTTTTGACCAGTGGTAACAATAAGCCAGTTAGGCAGTTAGTCAGTGCCACTGCAACTATTTCAGCTGTCCAGTGTTGGTGGGAACATTTTATAGCACACAGGATGGATAAATGTTCATGTCGGGCCATTTATCCAAAAGACAAATAGTGTTAATGTTGTGAGCATTACACATTGCATTATGTTTGATAGCATATTTGTAAATGCTATCAACTAACTGAGTGAATGAAAGTGATTTGCTGTTCACAACTGTGTGTGTAGTTGCGCAGCCTTGTCTAACTGTGTTTTGGTGATGTATGACTCTTGATTCATTCTGAAAGTGAGGCATAAATACATAATCAGTCTTCAGCTCATTGAAGTTCACACATGCATATGGTTTTATGCTGGATAAAAACATCAGGGGCCAGATGTATCAAGAATGTGTACACACAAAAACCATGCGTACACCTTTTCCCACAGAAGAATGTGTGAATGTGCGTACCTCACACATCAGACCAGACGTAAAATGTCAATCAAAGGCGCATTTATAAAGTTAATAGTAAAATATTTATGAGTGATGAATTTCATAATTTTTCAAATTTACATTCAAGTGTCAGTAATCTTTTAATTGTATCCTGAATTGTGAAGCAGTTTGTAAAGTATGTTTCAATATAAGCCCTAAAAATGAGTCATTGATCATCCTTCTGACGTTTAATAATGATGATTGAGCTATCACCACAATGATGGTTTACAGGTACATGTAGTTGATTGGTGGTATGGGTGCTATAAATGGCCACAGCCATGCGTAATGGTCACATGTAATGACAGCTGTTCTGGTGCTGTTGGAGAACCTCGCCAATGCAACACAATCGGTGAAATTGCAGTGCTACTTTGCTGTTCTTCTCACTGACAGGTATAATGAGAGGTGTAAGTATCGATATGCAAACGGATGTTTAAGGGCATTTCTACATCCATTTACAGCAAACGGTGGGAGTGGCAAATCTGGCGAAAATAATTCGTATGCAGATTTCTGTCTTTGTGCGTACCCACAGTTTTAGTCATGAATCTATACAGTTTTATGCATCTGGCCCCAGCACCTCTTATTATAGCAGTTCAAGCAATTTGGGTTTGTCCCTTCCTGTTTGAACATGACAAATGGTTTTCCCTGTTTGGTGTGGAAGAACTTGACTGACCTGCACAGAACCCTGACCTAAGTCCCATCCAACATCTTCTGGATGAACTGGAACACAGACTGCAAGTCAGGCCTTATCGGCCAACATCAGTGGCTGCTCTTGTTGTTGAATTGGGTAAAATCCCCGCAGCCACGTTCACAGAAGAGTGGAGGCTGTTATAGAAGCAGATTAATGACCAGATGTTCAATATCATATTTGGATGTAGTTCTTGGAGGTCCACATTCTTTGTTTCATATACCTTTGGCCAAGAACAAACAACAGCGTCATTTCAGCAAGTGCCCCAATACAACATATGTTAAGTTCAAGTGACTACATAAGTCCACTAGCAGACATAGTAATCATGACACAAGCAAAGGAGGAAGTAGTGTGGCGTTATTATAGAGCCATATATAAGTCCACATAGGAACAAGGTTGGGGTGGATGGATGGGTCAACGAATGTCTTTAACACAGGAGACCACTGTTTGTTTCCTATTTCCAACTGCATGTGAACTTTGTTTGTCCCTAACCTTGACCACATGGTTATTATTGTAACCATGACAACGAAGGTAACCCATAACCCTAACCTTAACCAAGTACTTATTTTAACCCAAACCGTGATCTTTTTCTAAACCTAACCAAGTCATTTCATTTTTGTGCCTGAACCTTAACCATAGTAACCATTTTGGAAGTCACAGACAAATAATGTCGTCCTGCTACAAGGGGCATCAGATCAGAAAACACTTCTATGTGTCATTCTAGAGGGCATGAACACACAATGCATTTGATTGTTTTATTTTGAGGACTTGTTGCTTTGGCCATGTAGGTTATTGTCTACAGCACTGATTTGATGTAATGTGCGCTTGAGCGTACTAGTTTTCATTGAAAAAGTCTCAATCCAAGTGTCCATGGTTGGCACAGACATCAAGGATCTTAACTGTCCACAGTCTTTTATGCTCTGGAATCACCAGCTGCAGACCTAATTGCAGAGGACACAGACAAAACTGATGCATACTGAGAAGGAAATTTACCCAACAGTTCACTCTAATTGCTCCTCACTTTCATTCTCAAACTTTCCACATACTTTATATAACAAGGTTTGATGTTTACTTTGTGTCAGAAGGTGTTCTCTGCCTCTTCACATGTCTTCGTCACACTCAGTTTCCAGGCAACTGCAGGGCACGGTGATGAGAACAGCAGAGCATAATACAGGGCTAACATAGCTGCAGCAGGAACTTGACAAGTTTAATGAAGACAGGCAGGGAAACAAAGAGGAGAGGAAAAAAAGGAAACAGAAGCTGGTGATGACTGTAGGTCAAATGAACGAGGAGAGAGTGGAAGAAGAGCAGCACAGCGGCTCACAGATGGCTTCCAAGTCTCCCACAAATTCGAGCAAGACCAAAGCCTGGCCTTGATATATGTGGTAATAAAGTTATTAGGGGCCTCGTAAGCAATTCGCTTCGGGGGGTGAGTCAACTAAATGACCTCTCTTTGATATGATCATGCTTTGGAAATGGCTCTGACAGTCTGCCACGCTGAATCCACAACTCTCCCAAAGCTCCTCTGATACCAATACATGTGGAATGTTTTACTTGGCTCGGCTTCACGATGCAATGCTCGGAATTTATTTGGGTTTTCAATGTGGGTGAGGGTTTTTCTTTGGAGAGGGCAGTTTGAAGCTCAGCTGAGAGCACCAGGTGGGTTTTGAGGGTTTAGCTCGGAAATTGGATGATTCAATAAGACGTTTGGGGAAACGTGTGCTTTTATTGCTTTTTTAATCCAGGACTGAAAAGGGTTCATGTCTGCTACTCACGTTCAGACTGGTTACACGATTTCATGGTCGATGTAGCCACAAAAGGTAACGTTTATTGTGAAGTAGAAATTGTTAATTTTTCAGAAACCTTTGAATATAAACAGTTCAGTCCCCCTATAAATGTAGGGGGTAAGAAGTCAAACCAAAGGAGGGCAATAAATGTTATAAAAGCTAAACCAAAGAGCATGGATAGAGGTTCACCTTCCTCAAACACAGTGTCACCACATGAGAGGTGTATTTAGTTATTCGCCAAGAAAACCCTCTCTCCAAACATGAAAACACAGCTCTCCTATTTCACCAAACACGCGAGACATGAGGGGAGACTTAAATAAATACAGTGCAGTGCTCTGGTTTGAAGTTTAAAAAGTTTGTGTGTCGCTGCTGAGCTCCCTGGTGGCAACTGTAAATACTGTTACGGCATTAGAAGATCAACAAAGTCTGTCATTGGTGCTGTTTGTTTGCAGAAAGGAGAGACCAATAACTAGCTGTCTTAGTGTGCCTGTCTCTATGAATGAGCAAATGAAGAACATATAATTGACAAAAGAACAAAACCACAAATTCCATTTTGTAGCTGTTTTTTGATCATGATCTTGAAAAGCAATGTATTCATCACTGAGATCGCAATGACTGTAGTCATTTATCAAAATTGCCTCTACAAAACAAGACAATCATTTTTGGCATGTTCCATCAGTGCATCAGTTTTAATTTTAATGGAACAGGAAGGAGCAGGAGCTGTTGCGATGAAGAGCTACACACCTCCAACTTCTCAGCAAAGCTAACCAGCTAATTTTACTGTGTCCTGCTGTTGTGTGGAAAACTACTCATGCCATGTGCAGCAGGAAATCAGATTGTGATTGATCATGGCATGATGGCTGATTATTCACCAAAACTCTTTATTAAAACAATGTGCGTTTGTTTGGCTGCGCTGTAAACAGATACACCAGTTACTTTATTTGTTGTTTTTCTGACTAAGTAGCTGCTCAAGGGGTGTTTGCTGCCCCCAGAATTCTGGGACCTTTAATACTGAACCACACATGCTCATACAAACAGTAACTGTGGGTGTTGCCAAATCAACCAGGACTGAAATATTATTAATTATAACTTTAAACTTTTTAAACTATGACTTTAAGTTCAAAGTCCTTAAAGTGCTCAGAAAAATGGAAATTTGAACATCTACAATTTGACAACTGCGCAAAGTACATCTGCTGATGGAGACCATGTGAAATGACAGAAAGCCTCAGAACAGCTACTAAATGGACCTTGTGGTGAGATTGTTTTCTCAACTGCTGTTTCAGAGGTCAGGTGTGAACTTTGAACCCCAATAACATCTAGGTTTAAACTAGATGCCGCATATTTACAGGGTTTGTACAAAGTCTTGAAATGCTTAATTTTAACCGTTGTGTTTTCAAGGTTAGGAATATGCTTGAATTCGAATATACTCCTTGAAAAATGCTTGATTTTCAACATAATCTGGTGTTTTCATCATCTACACAATCACTCATGTAAACCAAAAATCTTTTAATATTTCAAATGAAACAATCCCGTCGTCTGGCATTTATGGTAACAATTTGGTCATAATTTAGTTAGTATGTGATGCTAAAGGTTTCGAGAGTCTGAAAGGTTTTGGTTTAGGTACGCTGAAAGTGCTTGAAAAGTGCTTGAATTTTACTCTTTAAAAAGCTGTACGAACCCAGTATTTAGTTGAAATTTAGTTTTCTTTGAATGCAGTTTTTTTTGCGAATGGGCACGAAGCTTAAAATATTTAACAGAAAGCTGCATTACACAGTGGAGGTGTGGTGTTTGAAAGAAGACAGCATTCCAGCATTTCTGGAATTTACAAGGGACTAAAAGTCAGGATATCTCGGCCTCTGCTGTTTCGATTTTGACCATTGTTTTTTAATCTGTCTCTTGTGAGTCCCCCAGTTTATGGGAGTGTAATACCAAATTGGAATACCTCTTTAAAATCTGTTTAAGCTACTAAAACCATTTTGGCAAGTGTGAATGAATTATTCTTAAAGCAGTAAGAATGCAAACATACTGGAGAACACCTGTGTACAGTGAAAAAGCTACAAAAGTTAGAGTTCCAGAGATTTTGGTATTACAGCATCTATTTTTTCTTTTTTTTGCAGATTCTCACATTACCATTCCTGCCTTTAATGGTTTACACGGAATTATCATGTGTTGACATATTTGCATAGCAGGGAATTCCACTTATTGCTGTTTTAGTCTCATGTTTCAGGACCTGTAGAAAGATGTGAGGCAAATGTTTAGTATTTGATACCATAAGTACGACCAAAACCTCACATGTTCTCCTACACATCCACAAACAGAGATTCCCTCACTTTGAAACTATTTCTGAATGAAGTTGTTCTGCATGTCCCCAGACTCCCTGTTTATCAGGGAGGATAGATGTGGAATGTGTGTTTATGAGTGTGTATGTGTGTTGAGTGTACATCAGAATGGAGCTGCTGGAGCTTTTGTCTGAGTTAATTACTAAAGCAGCATCAAACAACGGAACAGAAAAGCTCTCCATGGATAGCCTCAGCTGGCTGGACAGTTTGTCACAGCTTCAAAACCACCTCCTACTGCTGTGATAAGGTGTGTGTGTGTGTGTGTGTGTGTGTGTGTGTGCAGGTGTGTCCGTGTTTGTCAGTTGGATGGCAAAAGGGTCTGTCTGTTTGTCTGTGTTTGCCTGATGTGAGCTTGTGTGTGTGTGTATGTATGTGTGTGTGTGTGTGTGTGTGTGTGTGTGTGTTGTTGTTGTTGTTGTTGTGCTGGGTGTCCCACAACAATTTTGACAGCGAGCAGATAAAGAAAAGTGTCTGCGTGGGTCCAAACATTTTAGCAGCAAACAGACCAGTGTGGACACATTTTGGTGAAATATTTCCATGGCAGCAAAGATAAGCCCTGGGGCCTTTGGGCTTTCTACAGCATGACTTTACTTTGCTGCAGTTCAGTGACAGCTCAACTTCCAAATCATGTCAACCAGGTCACTTTAAAGGGTAATTTCAACCAAATCACAAAAAAAAAAAACACATTTCCACACTTAACACTAGTGGTATCTAGCTATGCAGATATATCTCACTCTCTGACACCACTCCAATGCAATGGAAGTGAATAGAAATTGACCTTGTTGTAAACAGTTTTTAATGAAGAAACTACTTCAATAATCCCCAAATAAACTGTTTACAGGTCTGTGGATGTCAATAGACATTTTCAGACCAAACAGTTGTGGGGACTCCTGGAGAGGAACTGCCCACTGGGGAGCTCCCCAGAGAACTACATACCTCCAAGGGCTTTTTTTCTGCATTCGCACCACCAATAGGAACGCTGTAGTGACGTAAGTTGGCTGGCAGTTGGTATAGCACACACACGTTGTGTGACACTCACAACGTCACACACAAGATTTTTATAGTTCCCTTTGATGAGTCAAAATTGCGTTGTATTTCCCCCGTCACATATACACATGATAAAGCCTTGACTTCACTTTCGGTTAGGCTACCGTTATGAGCTGTGTTCGACCAATGAATGTACACTTACGCCTGGGCCAATCACCGTACACTTTCACCACTCAAGGTTCCTCTTGTTCCTCTTGGGAGAGTACCTACTCTGAAGTAGGAGCTAAAAAAGTATCTGAAAACGGTGTTCTAAGAACTACGATTATTCCCAGTTCTTGCAGTGCAAACATAATAAAAAGGGGAGGGGTCCTCCAACTGTTCTTGGAACTATAAAAAAGTTCCTCTGGTCCGAAAATGCCTTATGTGTGGTTGGGGTCTACCCAGAATAAATAGCACACTGGGCCTAATGAAACATTTTCATATTCTTATCCTATATCTCTTTTTGTTCTGTTAGGCTTGTTCATAGTGTTCCAAGATGGATTCACCAAGAGCTCTTGACTGCACAAATCAGTTCTAAATTGTTCATTTCCACTTCACTAGCACAACTGAAGCCCCCAAATTGATTTTTTAGTGTGTGAATTGAAACTTTAAATAATGTACAAATACCTTAAAGTTGCACTGCAGAACATGGAAACACCACCAAATACTGACAAATCAGAGCTTGACAGAAAGATCTAACAGTAATGTGAAATGTGGAGTTGTGAAAGTGCTTGTGTGTGTGTGAGCTTTTAGCAAAACCTCTATCTCTGCATGTGGATGTTTTGAGTGCTTAAGATTAACAGCTATCACTTTGGGAATACTATTCTTCTCACACTATTGTTGGATATTTCTTACCCTCTTCAGGTAGAATCATATCTTCAGCTCCCTTTATTAAAATCCCTATTTCAATATCTTATTTTCCTATTGGAGTCACGTCTGGGGCCCAGTGAATGACACAATAACTTGATATCTTATTCAATTGAAATGCCATGGAGCAATAACGATTTGCTACAGCAAACAGCTTGCAAATAAAGCTTGTCTCCCTGAGCGGTAATAAAAAGCCTCATGTGGAAGAGGTTATATTAGGACTGTGAGAAATCAAATAGATAGGATCTGGAGTGCTCGATTTCACTCAGAGCTCCGAAAAGAGAGTTAGGCTGCATTGTGGGGCAGGGCAAGTATTCAAACACTGCACTCAAACTAAGTCAGGTGAGTTGAGCAACATGCTGAAATGTCAGCAGGTCACAGACCTGCTGACATTTCCACATGTTTGTCCTCATTGACTGAGTTTGGTCAGTCTTGAGTGTGTTTACATGAACTCAAGTAACCAGCCTTTCTGCAGTAACCTCATTTCTGTAACATCATTAGAAACCTGGTCTCCCGAAAACATGTTTTCCCCAGCAAGATTTCTTCTGCACAAAGCCAGTGTCGTCACCATGTATATGTGTAACCAGGTTTATGTGTAGTTAGTGCACATGCATGACAAAGGGAACAGGGACAGGGAACAGCAGTGAGGAAAGGATCATTACACGTGCAGACGCATCCAAGTCCAATTAAAACTACAACAACAACAACAAACACAACTTCAGGACGCAGTGTCTTGTATCACTAATACAATTAAAGGATAGGTTCAGGTTGTTAGTATACTGTATGACTCACATTCCCGTATATACATTGAGAGAGTTATTCGGTGATGCAATCAGGCATGACACTAGTGATGTTACGTTCGCGAATGATCCGATTCTTTTCAACGGCTCTTTGCTATGAACGAAGGGAACCGTCGTACTTGGTGAGAGCCGTTCTTCTTATTGTTGTGCCCAAATTTCACTGCCTGCCCTAAATCCACTCTTCTTTATGTGAACAGTAGGAACCAGCCAGTCACAGTGTTACACGAACTGCATTCAAGGCAAAGCAACTTTACATAACACATACCAGGGTCAATTCAAAGTAGTAAATTCACTTTAAAAGCGGAGGGATATTGTGTAATGTTTACAATGCAGATCATCAACATTAGGTCTGGCAATACGAGTCATTTAGTGCTGTTAAACCTAGTCCACACATGCAAAATGAAATTATATTGGTGGGATGTCTAAGTTTGAATCTGATTTTGCAGATAAACCTAGTAACCCCCACTACCTAAAAAAAAAGAAAAAGAAAAAGGAACGATTCTTTTGAACGGTTCTCGGAAAGGAACAGAACCACCCTTCAAAGAGCCGTAATTCCCATCACTACATGACACGGTATGTCCCAAATCCATACTACATACAAATTCTGTACAGTCTATACTGTCATAGTATACTGTTTTAGCTGTTTTATACTAACAGGAAATAAATTACATGAGTGGCATTTGGACACATGACTTTGCAAAATGTCTTTCTTGAGATTTAATACTAATCTTTGGAGCTGTCTCACCACCATTGACTATTTGTCTCAGCTGTGAGCAGTTCCCTTGTGCAATGCATTATGAGAGCAGTGTCCACAGCACACTCAAAGATCAACCAAATTTAGTCTGCATACTGTGTGGTTTGGGTATACTTTATTTAGTCCGTTTTTCAATGTGAAGACACTGTATACTCAAAACCCGCTTAGAATGTGTATGTAGTATGGATTTGGATGATTAGACAGTTTAGTACTAAAAAGACCTTTAACTTTGGAAGATACCCACTTGATTTGACTAACTCAGACTGCTCAAGCCTCAAATTGGCTTCAGCTTTGAAATGCATTTTTGCATTGAACAAAAACGGTGGATTTTGTCTTCTATCTGGTACATTGGATTTGCGCTAGGAAGGGTTCGCTTCACCTGTCAGTATGGACAAGAACAACGATTACAGTCACAATAACTGTTTCGATGTACATATGGGCATGTGAGTATTTTATTATTTAAAATAAGTGAGCCATGGTCCCAAAATTAGATCAGGGGTCGGGAAGAAATCTGATTAATGACCTCTTGCATGTAAACACAAATGTTAGTGAATGTAAACACACTGTTCGATTTCCTGCACCTGATTTCTCCTTCTGTTTCTTGTTTGCATGTAAATGTAGTGAATGTGATTCGGATAGATTTTCACCTGGGCTTTTTGTAAGTTGTACAGGGGTCAAAGATACACCGCCCGGCCTTCAGTAAAAAACAGCAAGGGACAAGCATTTTGTTTTAACCTGTGATTTACTTGTGAGTAGAATGAATAGCTTTACATACAAGTCTTCACACACTTACATGGGTGACGAGATCCATGCTTGCAGAGGTCAACAACTACAAAAGCCCTTTTATTATGTGGAGTGTTAACCTTTAACCAGGGCCAGCTTTGAGGTTTCTGCATACACAAAGGCTAACAAGGTCACACAAGCTTGCCATCCTGTCCACATGCCTGCAGGGTCCAGACTCCATTTTAAAATGGAGATAACCTTCCCTAAACAACAGAGGTCCTGGGACTCAGGGCCAAATGAGTCACCGATTATCTGTGTTTACAAAAGGTCAGCATCCACTCAGCGGAGTGTCCACCAGCTTATCTGTCACCTGGCCTCGATAGCCAAACGGGCTCCTGTGTGAAGAGGTAAGAGTGGAGCTGTCAGAGGATCCGGAGATGGAAAACAAGCTGGGGTTCGGAGCTCATCTAACCCCTGGGTGTGTGATAGTTAAGCAGAAACAGTCCATGTGTGTTTGCGAGGGAAGAGAAAAGTATGTGACAGTGGGAGAGAGGTAGAGAGGGAAGCCTCTCTCAGCCCTCAGGACATAATTAGACTTCCCCATTCCAACTAGTGCAACACGCTGGTGAGGCTCCAAACTCCAGGGCTCTGCTAAAGCTTTTGATTAGCCAGCCAGGGTTTGTGGTGGAGCACTCCCTTCATCTTTCCCAACCGTGTGCCTTGTAGCAGAACATGTACATGAAATGTTATTAGGGAAAAGGACATAGACAGTGCATAGAATTCTAATAATGTTAAGTGAATAAAGGCTGATTTCTAAAACCTCTTGGGAAACATTTTCTTGTCAACAGTGGAGCTTTCAACCGGGCCTGCTAACAAATGCTATTATCATGATTAGTGTGTGTGTGTGTGTGTGTGTGTGTGTGTGTGTGTGAGTGTGTGTTATCCTCTGTGCGCAGTAGAAGGGTAAGTGAGTCTATGATGCCAACTCTTAAGTGCGGAAAACACATTTGCAGCATAATTATGCCCAACTAGCTGCTAAATAGCCATTTCATTTTTTTGCCCTAGAATTTGACTGTCTTGACTCTCACTCTCTTTCTCTCTCTCTCTCACACACACACACACATACACACACACACACACACAGGTGACATCCCTTATCAATCAAGCGGGGATGAATGAAGAGGCATCCACAGGGCGATTGTAATCTCTGCTGCGTATCATCATTCTGTACGCATATTCTATCTTGTGGAGGAGGAATACAAAATGATCACCTGCCTCCACTAGACAGACAGTCACCCTTTTAGTCACGTCAGACGTCCTATCACATATGCACGAGAGCAAAATAGGCATGCACGCAGGCAAACACATACTCTCACACACAACCTGAGGGCTGCTGTGGGGTGAAATAAACAAAGCGCGCAAATGAGTAAGAGTGCAAACAGGCTGTAAATAGAAGGAGGAAGGAAACAGCAGAAATGAAAGGGTGAGATCATGTGAGCACCAATGTCTCTGTTGTTGTTACTTTGTGTGGCAGTTGGTGAGTTTTAAAGTGATACTGGTAAACTTTTATTTGTTTAACCTTTATTTTAGCTTGACAAACAGAGCAAATGTACTTCAACTGTTGGGAAGTAAGTGCAGAAAGTTGGCTAAGGGAACCTTAAAGGATAAGGCTGGTGTTATTTTATATTTTTCATATTGTCAACAAATCCCATATAAAGACCACAGTGCTTTATGCCAGGATCAGACTACACATTATTTTTGTCTTTTGATATGGTTGATCTGAGGAGGTTCCAGGGACAGATGTCTCTGTTCAGCACAAGCAACATTATTCCACTTTTGAGTCACCATATCTCCAGCACTCTGAGCTCCTGTGGATGAACTTCATGGAACATGTTGTCGAGATTGTCAAACTAGGTGACAGATGGAAACGTGAAATGCAAGTCTTTATGTTTGGACATCAGGAGGGGTCCCATTGGTTGTCTTTCACTATGACACACTACACGGGAATAAAACGAGCAATTATTGCACCCACGCCTGTTCGGGTCGGGCCATTATCCGTCTGTGTTGTAGGATGCCTGCATTAGTCACCTCTCCATAATCTCTGACTACCCTACCCTGTCTGTGGCACTAAGCTGATTATTAAAGGAGAACTGGCATTACACATTAAAGTCTGTTTACAGGTGTTTATGGGGATATGTTTATATGCATATGTGAAAAAAGTTGTGTAAAGTCCTTCGTGGGTCCAGAGCTGCTTGAATTTGTCTGATAAATTGCCTCAAGTGATGTCACTTGAGTCAGCGCCAGTTGTTGCTGAAGACTAATGCGTGGAACAAAAAAGATAATATTTTTGGTTCTGCTGCATCGATTTTGATCCATTTTTTTTAAACTGAATTGTCCAATTTAAGTCAGACAGTGATATAGGAGTGCAAAGCTTAATAGGTGGAGTTTTCTTTTAAAAAAGGCTCAGTAATTTCCTAAAATGGCTGAGCACTATAGATTTTAGAGAAAATTACGCAAACAGGAGTAAACACAGCATTTGTTGGGGACTATTTTCAGCCGCAAATGAATCCACATTTGGTGCTCTAGTGAGTATTTCCAGCAGCAGGACGGTGTATGTGGGATTGATTTTAAATAAACTACAGTGTGTGTGTGTGTGTGTCATTGTAATGAAGGAACATGTCACCCAGTGCAACAGTGTGGCTCATTGATGTGTTTTTATTAGTGTATGGACAGTTGATACACAGATAATACTTAGTGGTTGTTGGTTTCAGCCTCTTCATGGGATTTGTTGACAATAAGAAAAATATATAATATTGCAGTAGTATATTTGAAGGGAAATTGTTACTCATTTATTCTCCCAACTAGAACTGTCTGAATATTTGAAGTGACAAACAACCTGCCACTCAAACCACTTCTGCGTTGTTGTGAGATGTTTCATTAAAGAACACGGAAGTCAAATTGTCTCTCTCTCTCTGTTTTGCTATCGCTCCCTCTCCCTTGATAGCTCTACACAGACCACAGTTTAATGAGGCCATTTCATTTGCTGGAACCCCTATGCAAAACAAATGCATCACTTTAATCAACACTGGCTGGTTGATTGCAGTTCAGCCATGAAACTTCGCCTCCTCTATTTGCATCATACTTGGAGCTGTCATCGTGGCCTTGCTGTGCCCTATCTCCGGGATTCACCCTTCAGCGGCCCAATCAGCCCACCCCACTTGTGTGATATCATTTCCAGGACAGTCTTGGGATATTGATGTCGGATGCCTGTCACGCCCACTCATATAGCTCCAGTATCAGTAACTCCTTTGATGGGAAGAGGAGAAAAAGCAAAAAAATGTGTTCTTGATTTGGACCCTTGCAGAGACATGAGGGGAAAAGAGGCGACCACGAATCTTTGAGGTGCTGGCTGATGGGTTTCAAACAGCATAACATTTGTGTGTGTATTGCAACACGCAACGCTGAGAGGGATGGGATCTGTCGGCCGGGTTCCCCAAGATGTGTTGATGCGACACTTTCATGCAACCTCTTGCTGCTCTCCCAAACATCCTTCATCCCTCGTTCCATGCACTGCTTCATGCCTCACTTCCTTCTCTCTTGTATTTCTTATCCACTTCTGTTACAACCCCCCCCCCCCCTTTTATGCCTTGTCTTCCTTTCATGTGCTCTTTATTCTGATATTTCAAGGAAATTCTCCTCTTTTTACCGATTCCCTCTCCTCTGGTTGAAGGGATAATGTGCATGGGAGGCAGGGACCTGCAGCCTCTCTGTCTTTCTCGTTGGCTTTTTAATGCTGTCTGTCTGCTTGACTCTTTCCTCTCTCTCAGACGGGGGGACTTGTGGTGATGAAGATGCTCATTTCTCTCTCCCCTGGAGTGCCAGATTGCAGTGTTGTGCCATTAACCAGAAGTTGCGCTCATGCCTTGGCAGCTTATTAACATATTTCATCTGCATGCGATACTCTCCCTTCACAATTCAATTGCGCTTCTTATTTTTCTTGCGGTAATGTGCAAGCTATAAGTTACAATAACATATTTTGGTAATTATTTGAGTGAAATAATCAGTGTTTCCCATTAGGAACAGAGGCAAGCGTTTTAGAATGTAATTACACAGTAGAAAAAAAGAGGCTAAAGCCCCTGCTGAATTATGAAGCTATCTGTAATGTTTTGGGTAACAAAGAGGAGACAGAGGTGGCCACACACATACATAGAGGGAAAACAAATAGTTGGCCACACACTGACATATAACCACACAACATCTGTCAAACCCGCCTGTGATAGTATGACAGAATCTGGGAAGAGAAACTGTGGAGGGAGACAGAGAAGAGGTTTTTCCAAAGTGGCGCCACATTTACATCAGAATCTCAGAGTCGTTAACAGTGTATTTCAGGGGCTGTACATGCAGGGGTACACAAAAACATGCACACACACGTAGTCATTAAAATGCACCTGCCTCCACTCTGCCCCCTCTCCCTGTCACCCTCTTTTGTCGACTTCCTTTGTTCATTGCTAATGGTCCGCAGCGATCTTCGGTCATCCTGAGAAGCAGGAATGTTACATGGACCAGCAGAGAGGGGAGTTAACCCCGGCAGCAGGGAAGGCCTGGAGGGGCCAGAGGGGGCAGAGAGGGCCAAGGAACCAGAGCTTTTTACACAGCACCACACCGGATTAAACTTTGACCCAGAGCGTGAAGCTTTAAAAGCTCTAAACTCTCAGTTGCAGATTGAGGAAGCACGCATGGTTGTTTAATGACTCAGCATAAAGGCTGTGTGGGGGGCAAGTGTCAACTCCCAGCAGGACTTAGTAGTTTGCCATGAGGCAGTGAGGATGGCACCTTGTTAAACATGACTCTCAGCGGGGAGCTCTGGCAATTATCTGAATCTGTTTATTTAGCTCTCACATCATTATTTCTTTTTCTGTTTTGGCTTGTACTATAATAGAAATCTTTTCGGTAACAACTTAGGAAAGAATCAAACTGTTTTCCAAGTGATTTGAATAGTGCAACACCTGAGAAATAAACAAACTATACTGGTAACATTTGCTTTCACTACATCCAACTGACCACTCATGTGAAAACATCAGAGATAATACATTTATTTCACTCCATTAATGGGCACCAGTGAGCTCCTTGCAAGCTTGTCGTAAGTGGCTCTCAACGATCGAGCTAATTATTCCTCATCATATCCAGCAGGTAGTAATTAGGCCTTTGTTATGCGCTATCATACTGTTGATACAATAGACAGCTCTCAGGCTGCAATTGTTCTCTGCAATTGTGAAGAGGTAAAGGAGATTATGCATTTTAATAGGTGAAAATTAAAATAAAGCAGAGAGAGGAGAGACCACCCTTGTTGTGTTTACTACTGATGTTTATTCATGGGATATCATTTAAAGTATAATATCATGATTCAAAGTGACTCACCCATCGTGCTCAATCAAGTGTCCTTGACTGATGCTGATGATCAAAATGGAAAACCAAATTGACTCCTGTCTCAGATGATATACAGAAGAGGCAAAACAAAGAGCAAATTGGCTATTAAAGAGATCAAGCTATAAAAAGCTGATTGCTGAGTGTGTTTTCTGCAGATGTTGTTTGTCATACAAAGGGATGAAAGGGATTCTAAGTGATAGGCTAGCTGATTTTGAAGAACACAACACTCAGAAGACTCTTAGCTGATTGCTGCTACACCCACAATCACCCACTGGCAGGGACCAACGCACCAACATCATTTTATGCATGATAACTTTAAAAAAACAACTGATTTTGTTCAAATTTTGATTGTGACAGGACAAGACTGTCATCATGACAACAACAACAGCATTGTCCAAATGCATAAAACGAGCCATGTTTACGATTTCTGAACAAAGACCTCTTGCGGGTGGGAGACTGTGAGACCTCAGAAAAAGGAGCAGTAGTCTGCATTTCTTGTACATTTCTGCACATTTTGGGAGCTTGCACAATTTAGTGTGCATGTCCTTTTTCTTTGGATGCTTCTTTGTTCCTGCACCTGTATCTAAATGGGGTTGGATGTACACTGTCTACCTTCCTTTCTCAGAAGCAAAGGCCGCAGAAGTAGCTGTAGTCAAAGCTCTGCAAAACATGTTAGGGATGAGGTTCAGTGTAGGGGTGGATGACTGGGCATACAAAGTCTATCATCCCTTCTACTTCCGACAGTCAACAGTGGTTTCTTTGAACCATGACTACTATTGTTCCCTTACCTTTAGCAAGTAGTTTTAGTTACCTAAACCTTAACCAGGTGGCAGAACAGAAAATGCTCTTATGAATCATTTTTGTACAGCCATGACTCTTTTTGGAAGGCAATTATGAACCTTTCCTGTTGAGCATGCTTGACCTTGGGAATTTTTACACTTCATTGCAGTGTCTTGCAGAGTTGGGTGAGAAAATTAATACCACTCTCATATCTGTCCTTTAAGCATCAAGCTACAACCAGGACACAGAAAACAGGTCCAGACAGCTAGCCTGGCTTTGTCCAAAGGTAACAAAATCTGCCTTTTAGCACCTCTAAAGCTCACTAATTACCACATTACACCTTGTTTGTTTAATCTGTACTAAACCTGAAGAGTGAAAATGGTAAATTTTAGTTTTATGGGGTTCATGTGTCGGACTATGTCTTGGCCAGGTGCAGTGAGTTCAGACATGAGAGTGGTATCTATATTATATATTTCATCTAAAACTTGCACTTCCACTTTTTTCTTCCACCCACATCTCACGGCCTTCATCACTGAATGGAGTTTGCTTAGTTGTCATGGAGATAACTCAGTTGTCATCATGTGAACTAAGTATTGAACTGATCATGTGCTGACATGTGGTTATAATATATGAGGAGAGATCGTGACCTGTTTCTATTCAAAGATGGTCTCTGGCATTGGATGTAAATGGCCTCCTCAATCTTTCTCCGGGCATTCACTGACTCCTGGTCGATCGTTGACGCCTTTCTGGTCAATTCTGTGTTTTGCTCGTTCTTACACTTTGGCTACATTGAACTCGTAACGTATGTGGACCGTTCGTGGAGCAGATATGCCACGGAATGTATCTTTTTACTGACTACACCTGCAGCACACGTACGCTGTAGGGTTGTGTGAGTCACAGGTGAAACAAGACGGTGAGCTTTCGTTTTGGGATATTGTCTTCAATTTTTGGACCCAGCACAGCGCTGTGAAACTTCAACTTTTCCAGTTTGTTTGTGTACTATGGGTAAGTTAACATCTACAGACTACAGTAGGCTATGTAAGAGTGAAGTTACTAAGCAACTGCCAGCTGGTGCTGGCAAAATAAATGCAGAATAATAGAAACTTTCAAAACCAAACTGCCAATAAGCTAGAGTCCTCTCCTGCGGGAAGTTAATTAAAAAAATATAGACACTTTATAGATACTTTATGACCCATTTCTGTGTAAAAGGGCCACACACACCTAGCATAAAAAATATAAATAGAAGACTGGCCTATTTTTAAGTTTGGAGAGCAGATCTCTCGTGCTTGTGCTTACGTGCTGCTCTTATGCCTGGTGTAGCCAGTTTCATTGATTATAGTGGAAGTGTAGTGTTGCAGCAGCCACTCCGCAAACGGTCCGCATATGTCATGTGTTCAATATAGCCAAGGCGTTAGACATCTGCTGTTGTCTGACTCCGGAATATAAAGGCTGATTTAAGAATATTTTGACAAAAGACCTCTTTTGTTGTTTACATACTGTATAAGGACTTGTTGAACAGGACCCCAAAATAAGATGACTTAGAGGATAACACATTTCTTATTTAAGAGTGCATTTGTTGAGTTAACAATGTATCAACAATGGGTTTAAACCCTTATAATCCTTTATTATACTTATTCACATTGTTGTGTTTCATATTCTTGAACTACCCAAATGTAGGCTTTCTTTGGATTTCCCACCTGTACACATGGATAATGTTGATCTCCTAAAAAATGTAAGATATGTCTGGACATACGGGGGAGTGCACAGGAAGAATATGAATGAGTGTATGAATGTGGTTATCTGGTCAGTGGTCAGTGTCTCACAGTATGGCATGCATCTGTGAAGACAGTGTGAAGCAAAACAAATAGCAGGCAGATGACATGAATCATAAAGATAAGCCTTTAATTGTCCCACAGCTGGGAAGTTTTTTAAATTTTTTTTTAAAGGAGTTAAATGTAGAGGGAAAGAATGCATCACTGTGTCTATTTCTATTTAGATGACATATGACATATCTATGTCATCTGCTGTGCTGTGTATTTCAGGTCATAGTGAACAGCAATGATAACAAGCATCACATCACAGAAATCAGCTTCTAAACCCCAGCACAATAATTTATTGTAAATTATTTGAAATCCAGTCAACAACACAGTTGTTTTTGGTAACAACATAGAAAAAACAGCTGTAAAGTCTTTGAGATCCACTGCTACAAACATAAGCCTAACTTAAACACATTTTGGGGTCAGTGGCACATTTGATAATCTTTTAGTCTGTATAATTTCAGGAAATAGTGAGAAATGCTCATCACACGTTCCTTGAAGTCAAGGGGCCATTTTCAAATTCAAAATCAAAAGATATTCAAATTACAATGATATAAAACAAAGAAAAGCAGCAAATTCTCACATTTGAGAGGCTGGAACCAGCAAATGTTTGGCTTTGTTTCCTAATACGTTTGACTTTCTGAGAGTTAGATGAGATGGTTGACGCCTTCTCATATGTATGCCAAGAAACAGCCTGCATATAACCCCTCGTAAAAACACAATATAAAATATCTATCTATTCCTTGAAAAATAATAATTGATTAGCATTATTGTTCATTAATTTTCTGTTCATATATCAATTAATCTGCTACAATCTACATGAATGCTGACTTAAACAAAATCATTCATGCATTCCCTTCAGCATGTACCCAGTCTACTTCATCAGTGAAGTTAGTGAATGATTCATATAACAGTAAGCCTCAGCCTACTTTTCGCTCCTCATACTGAGAGCACCTGCAATCTGTATTCAGTTTTTGCTCCTTACTTTTCATTAAGACTTCACAGCGCTTAATAAGCTCTACCAGACGCAAACACACAAATCACATCTGATAAGATAACAACTTGGCCGACTTGCAAAAATGTTGCCCTTCACTGTGTCCACAATGTAATAGCCTAACGCTCAATAAACTCCTCGTGGGGGCGGGAGAGGTGTGTGTGTGTGTGTGTGTGTGTGTGTGTGTGTGTGTGTGTGTGTGTGTGGGGGTGGGGGGGTGGGGGGGTGTTGCGTCAGTGTGATTCATGAAGTCTTTCGAATCTCTGCTATTTGTTTGTTTCCTTCAGATTTTGTGTTTTTTTTCTTTGTCAGACATTTCCAAAAATGAAGGAAACTGGGAAAAGTAGTTTTAACCTTGGTGGGTTTGAACTAAAAACGGTGAATCAACCATTTTATCACACTCACGCAGATTAATATTTTCTTCCAGTAATGGCAAACTGATATCAACTTCTCAAACCCCTCCCACTCTGGCGGCTCCACCTGATCTGACTTTGAACGACTCCTTGATCTGCAGAATCTGTAAATCGCCCTGACTGTTCCACATTACCCAGTTGGTTGAGTGTGTCTCAATGACGCAAACACCCTCCAAACTGTACCAAGATTCCATCTTTCCTCAGATTCAAGAGCTCGGACGCTGCTGGTGTGATGAATCAAGTGCTGTGTTTGTGCTCCTTCTGAAGGAACACATTTGCTGTGAATGCTCCTTGTGCATCTCTATTGTCCTCTCCATGCTGATGCTATCAAACATGACAAATGCATTCCCCTGTTATATTTTCTTAGGTGTTTTCATCTGTGCTTGCCTTTATCTAAGAGGTGGAAGACAGGGAGTGCTATGACATTTATCGCTGTGTTGGTATGTGAGCGAGTGTGTGGGTTCATACGGTCCCTTTCTCTTTATCGCTGAAGAGCAGGTTAGATACACATGGTGTTAGAGCAGCAGAAAGATGAAGATAGTAACACGCGCTGGAATGCTGGTATCTCACTGGGTTTCCTGCTGAGCACAGTGTGGAAAGGTTCTGCATCTGTATGTGTGTGTGTGTGTGTGTGTGGTGAAGCCATTCAAAGGCTTTATGATGCTCATCTGGTCCAAGTCCAGTTTGAGACTGAAAAGCATTCTGTAATAATGCAGCAGCACAAGAATAAAGTTCCTGAGCTGCAAAACCTAGAATGGTGACTCATCTAGAGCTTAGATCACTGTCGACCACAAGGACATTCACAGGTTTATGATTAAACTCCTGACAGCAAAACAGACAGGACCTCTGGAAGTGCTTAGGACTGCCCAGATAAGAGCCGCAGTGGTTTGCAAAACGTGCAGTCTGGCACGGTTTGGCCCTTTGAAGACAGTGCAAGGCAGCAAGCCTCCTGCTCGCGAGGAAAACTTCTGCGTGAGGGATGCTGCGCCTCACTGACACACATTCATCATTTTGTCTTCCTGCTCACCCCTTAAACAACTCCAGCATTTACATAGCCCAAACAACATCTGTCTTCATGTCAACCTCTTCCCAACAACCCTAAAAACACACCACCGAGTGTAACAGACAGACCGGGTTTACAATCTGGCCTCAAATTAGTTTGTTTAGAAGTTTTGATGTGGCTGGGAGACTTCTAAGTAAATGTCTTTTACTAAAGCATGCCAATGAATAACAGAAGTGGTACAGTGTGTGATCAGCTTTCAAAAGGACCTTCAGAAATTGAAATGTAAGTATATTGTTTAAAGCACAAACAACCACAAACTGAATTATTTTAGCTTTTCTACGCTGTCTGTCATCCATCCTTATTTAGAAGAGTTTCATTTAGTTTTTCAGCTGTAATCACTAATGTTCAGTGATAGGCTGAGGTAATGGATTTAGTAGCAACTTGTGTCAAATCTTGATCAGTGCCTCCTTTCAGAAAGAAGGGATTTAGATGGGCAGAGATTATGGCCACTCTGATGTATTGTCCATGTCAAAGGAAATGTCAGCAAGAAAACAAACAAAAAACAGCTGCTCATTTCAGCCGACATATGAGTTAATGAAATGAAAGACAGAAAAAATTAGGACTGGCGCAAAGTGCTGCCTGTCTATAAGGAGGAGGCAGTCATATTGATGGGCTTTACTGAAAGGCGGCTAAAGTGCTAATGTCCACTGAAATGTCATCAGTCAAATCAGCGCCTTCATCTTCTGCTCCCTGCTGCTTCGACCGGGAGATTTCTTTCAGCCCAACATTGATTGACAGAGGAAGGATTTATGAGGGTTTCTACATGAGCTTGCCTGCCCTGGCGGCACATCTATTCCTCTTCAACAGTTTGCTCTGAACAGACAAGACAAAGTGACTGGTTGCGTGGTTGCGCGTTCCCCCGACATTCCTCTTTGTCTCGAACAGGCAAAGTGACAATCTGTCTAAGCGCACATCGCTTATTCTGAACATCCCTGTTTGTTCTGCACAAGCTAAGTGACTAACTCCCCGTCGAGAATGAGAGCTGATTCTGAACAGCTATGGCGTGTTGGCGTGTCGATGTCCCATGGGCTCAGTTCTGGGCAGCAGATAACTCACTGTTGGCGAAAGGGAGGTGAGGAGGTGGGAGAGAGAGCTGTGAAGCCGGTCTGAAGGCCTCAGCGGAGGGCTGTGTCTTGCAGGCAGGCAGGCGGGCGGGCGTGATGAGTGACTGGCACCTGCTCTAGAGGCACCAGATGGCCAGGCGGGGGCCTGTGCCAGCGGGGTGAGGGGACCCTGTGTCACTCTGTGCATCTGCAGACTGTGTCAGGATTCTGGCAGAGCCGCAATGTTCGGCCAGCCGTCGCCACTCAGCAGCCCGCAGTCAAGAGGACGAAATTCAAGTTGGGCAAGGGATGAGTCGAAATACTCCACGCACCTGATGCTGTGTTGACGTGCAGGGAATCAGTGGCAGTCATCCAAATAGGATCTGAGAGTATGGATAGGAGTCTGAGCGCAATTGGCTTTGGCATCTGGACAGATTACCTGGGTGAAGTAAAAGTTAGGGCTCATCAAAAAGTTCAGTTTAATTATAGACTGAGCCAGGTGAGTTGCAGTGCCAAAGAAGTTCTATTTTGAACATTCAGCGACAGGGAACATGGCTCAACTTACATGTCTGAATCCTCATAATCCCCAAGGAGTGGTGTCTGTGGTTTGATCTGGCACAGAGTTTAAAAAAAATAAATTTATGGCAGGCATTTGAAATGCCATAAATATCACACTACCAGTCGGACTTTGAACTGGGAGAAATTATGCATCTCGAAAGTGTTTTCATTATTTCAAATTTCTGCCAAATTAATGCGAATTAGTGCATGTTTCCATCAACTACCTTTATCCAATAAAGAGGACATGACAAGATTAACTGTGATACATCATGGTATTTCATTGCTACTTCTCACTTAAGACAGCATTTGTCTTTTTTTAATGAATGAATTTGTCTGAATTGTCTTGAATTTGTTTGTTTTTTTATTAGCCACAATGGTGATAGAAAGGGGGGTAATGTGCAACATGGGCACCCACCTGGAGGAACTGGGGACCCAGGACACTGCAACTCTTTTTATTTCATTATCTTTTTGGTTCTCTGATTGAGTGAAGGCATGTAATGATTGACATGACTTGCTTGATATGAATGCTTTGTCTACAGAAAAACAGGAACCTTATGGGAATCAGGACAGATTGATGTCATGATTCCCATAGAGTTTATCTTACACCTCTGCCATGTTACATTAGTGAGACAGAAGCACTAGTAAGATACACAAGAAAAATAGAAAGTTTAATCACCAATGCATACCATTTTGTGCTCCAAAACATCTCTTTATTACAATTTTGTTCCTTGGAGCCATGACATGGCAGAAACAAGCTGTACTGACAGTATAGCAAAGCACCTTTTGGACTGGGGATGTTGTGGATTCACCATCGACCCCGCTGCTCTTTTTATTCTTTATTTTTTGGGTGACAGGAGGCATGTAATGGTGATGTGCAGCATGGCATGAATGCTTTGTCTACAGTAGAAGAAGCAAAGGCAGGTACTACAACGTCAAAGTGCATCTGAACAATTAGTTTCTGTGAGTCTTTATCGCATCTTCTCTCTTTCTTTTTAAGATTATGTTTTGGGCATTTTGCCTTTATTGGATAGTGACAGCTTGCAGAGAGAGAGTGGGGATGACATGCAGCAAAGGGCTTGGGCTGAAATCGAACCAAGGCTGCTGCGATAAAGACTCAGTCTTAATGGTACGCACTCTACCAGGTGCCCTTCATCTTCTCTTTTTCAACACATTTCAGCCTCAGCAAGGGTGATATTAGAGCTTTTTTTTTTTTTTAATTTCTGGTGTTTCCACTCGTGTTTTAAGCAAAAATAAATAATGCACATAAAAGCAGGTGGATAGAAACATATCTAGTGACAACCTTGCCCATAGCTTCCATGTAGGACAACTTGTCTGACTTTTAGTCTCTTACATTCTTTCTTATTTTATTACCATTTTTAGTATATCAGTGTCTATAGATATGTGGCATTCTGTATGACAACACTGAAATCAGACACACAGTCTTGTATGGCCTATTGATCCCTACTGATCAACCATTCACCCTGGGTCCATCCTCAGGGACGCGTCATCCAGCAGAGCTGAGCAGAACGTCAATATAAAGGTGATGCTCTCCTCTCTCTCTCTGAGGACCGCTGCTGTGATAGAAGCAGCGGCATCTACCAGTGGAATGTGGATGGAGTTAGACAAGCCCACGAGTTCTTTCTCTCTTTGTTGTGTGGCCTTTTCAACTCACCACCGAGTCCCACGGGCGACTGGCTGGCTGAGACTAACCAGCTCAAAGACAGCTCCAGTGATCAATATTTGAGCAGCTCGGCGCTGCCTGAGCTCCCCATCCATGTCATCGGGGCTCCGTTCCTCGCTGGGACAAGTGCCAGGACATGCCGGGCTGTTTGAGGCCCGCTAACTGAGGTGATCCAGTACTAGCAGCTAGAACATCCCTTGATCCATTATAGATGAACTTGGGAATTTGCTGGCAAGGTGCACGTGTGTAATTGAAGGAAACAAGGCAGCAACATTGGTGCATGAAGAACAAACACGTGTGCATGCTGAACATATGCCAAACACACAAACACATGCATTCACACCCTAAGCCATCAAAACATGCACTCACACACACATACACACACACACACACACACAACAAATCCAGTATCTTAATACATCATTACAGAGGTCTAAACAACAAAACAGGTTGGTTAGCCAGGACCCACCACATGAAGAGGTGGGTGGATGACAGAAAGTGACACTTCTTTCATCATGCACTGTTTAAGGCTAAAACTGCTGCAGAATCGTGGGCTTTGTGTGTTCGAGAGCTCTCTCCGCCTACACAAACGCTCAAATTACAAATGTGATCCAGCAGAACTATCATTGCAGTGACGGATGGAAGGAGCTTCTGTCTTTGATCACGGCGGAGCTGGTTGCCACGAGTAGCCATTCTTCAAAGACCAAGTCCACCGGGAGAAAATTGTTAGTGACAGTTTCCAAATACTTTGACACAACACCAGAGGCCACAAAACACATGAAGAAGTCCTGAAAGGTTCGTCCTTCATTCAAAGTGTTTTATAACCTAAATTTAGACTTTGGAATTCTTTCACATTCTTCTTATTGACCAACTATAGCCCAGACTTTCATTTATTTTGCTGATAAGTTATACAGTAAATCTGTTTTGCATCCTGTCAAATCAAGCAATACTTTGATCAGTGTCTAATTACATGAGAGAGAGAGAGGAGAATAGTGTTGCCTGATAAATACTTTGGAATACATTATCAGCTGGATGTATGCAGAGTGCTGATTTATTTTGTTGCTCTCGTAATGCTCTGTTAATTAGAAGAGGGGAGGGATGTTTAATTAATGCTGGTGGGGATGATTAAGGACAGGGGGGCAACAGCTTTCAACTTGTCAATTGCAAACATGGACGT
Organism: Macquaria australasica; assembly: GCA_005408345.1. NCBI lineage: Eukaryota > Metazoa > Chordata > Actinopteri > Centrarchiformes > Percichthyidae > Macquaria > Macquaria australasica. Next base: position 172,640 of record SEMN01000191.1, on the reverse strand, counting down.
AAAACAATGCGAGGCACATAACTGACAGATCCACCGACTGAACACAAACAAGATGCTAACAAGGCTCTGCAACCCAGTTTGTTATTGCTGCTGCTGGTTTCCAGGCAGGTTGAAAGTGGGCTCTTTGTTTTCATGTTTTGCTGCCATGATTCCCAACTCTGCCATGTTAGCTTGTGTTTTCAGGGAAGAAGAAGAAGTAGACTTCAAGGACAAACAGGTGCATCTCCAAAGTATTTCGAAATGTGCCCCAAAATTGCTTTTCATTACAGTTTTGTATTCTGTTCCTCGATGTCATGACGTGGGAGCTGTATTAGATGTATTACCCATACAGAAAAGACCTTTTTTTGCTTGAAGAATGCCTCACAGCTCCTTTTCCACCTATCACTATTCTGTATGTGTATGCAGGACACAAATGATTACAGATTTGAATATTTGCTCTGTAAACTCCTGGTCTCCTGTCTTGCTTCTCCAAGTCTCCCTCAACCTTCTGACATGAAACTGTAGATTTATTTCATTCACTGTTTCCTTGGCAACTCTCTCTGAGAGACCAGCAAGGTTTCAGCAGGAGACAGAGTGCAGCAGTGGAGTCATTATTTACTGCAGGGCTCAAGCTCTGATATTCACTGACATGCTTTACAGCATCACCCCCTTTCTGCCATGTCTATTTCAACCCCTCACATCAGGATGTACGTAATTACAGTCTCTATGGCGATGCTGTTGGTCGGGTTACTGACAGGACATTTTGAAATACAGCAATTATCTATTATGAAAAAAGAGAGAAAAGTCTTGGTCCCTTATTGTTTGTTATTTGTGGCAGGTGGAATGCATGTTAACATCTAAAGGTTACATGTTTCATAGAGCTCATTGAGGTTCATTTGCAAATATGTGCTTCAAGGCTAATTAGAAGAGTTATTCCATGTGCTAATCACTGTTTGTTGGTTCAGCATCCTCACAATGAGGCAAGGCAGGCGGCAAGGCCACTTTTTACTGGGTGATAAATCTAAATTTGAAGAGTGTGAAATTCAATAAGCTGGGGTCTTAATTACCGCCCATGTTCACTTTCTCCATTCATCCATGACCATAAACTGAATAAGACTGCTTGGAGCGGCTGTAGCACGCATGAAGAAACAAATGGCGTTCACCTTGTCCCAAACCCCATACATCATCAGCTGTCAAGACCAGGGCAATGTTAGTTCACTTTCATTAGTAAACATTTTATGAACTTTGGTTAACAATTAGGTACTGCAAGACAATTAAACAAAGTAGATTGTAGGTAAGTGTGTGTATTTAACCAAATGCTTGAAATATAACTGCAGTGAATTTGCGACTCATTGATGTAGTTTTTTTTTTTTTAACCAGCAAGGTATTTACCCCAAAATACCCAGTTTTTGAAGGCGAAAATCAGTTTTTAAAAATGTCACCTCATTCATCAAAAAGTTTTCATTGGAATGTAAATTTCACTATTGCACAATTCATCCAAAAACTATAAAACTTGTATATAGCTTAACAATTTAGATTTGACCTCATATCGTTTTTTAGCCACGCTAAAATCATGGCTCTAAGGATGGCAATGCTTGTTCGTCAGTCAGTCCACCACTTTGGTCCAGACTGAAATATCTCAACAACTACTGGATGGATTACGATAGAAATTTGTACAGAAATTCATGGTCCCCAGACGCTGACACCTACTGGCTATGGTGATGCATTTGTCCAACACTTTGGTTAATGACTTCAGCTTCAGCTGTAGGTTACTTTGTGTCTATTGTAGTACTAAGGAGTAAATATTAGCATGATAAGAAGCTAAACTAAGATGGTGAACATGGTAAACATCGTACTAGGTAAACATCAGCCTGTTAGCATTGTAACTGTGAGCATGGTAGCATGCTGACGTTAGGATTTAGCTCAAAACACAGCTGTGCCTACATACAGCCAGCTAGAGCTGCTAGCATGGCTGTAGACTGTTTTCCTGTGTTTCTCATGCTGTTGTTACCACTATAATTTCTCCACTTTTCAATAAAGCAGGATCCTGTCTTGTGTTATCCTATCTTATTTTACACTGTTGGACAGAAATATATGGACACCCATTAAGTGGAACTGTGGTTTAGGCCCTGCAGTTCCATTTAAATTAATTCTTAATGCTTCAACATACAATGATATTTTAGACAGTACTCTGCTTCGAATACTGTGGCAGCAATTTGGGGAAGGCCCTTTCCTGTTTCAGCATGACAATACCCCCATGCACGACACCCAGTTTGGTGTGGAAGGATTTGAATGACCTGAACTGGAACGCTCACTGCGAGCCAGGCCTTATCACCCAACATCAGTGGCCGAGCTCGCTACTACTCTTGTGGCTGAATGGGAGCAAATCTCTGCAGCCAGGTTTCAAAATCTTGTGAAAAACCTTCCCAGAAGAGTGGGAGCTGTTACGACAGCAAATTAGTCCCAATGGTTTATTAATGAGATTGTATCTTATCTTAAAATGCTAAATCTGCCGGGGTGATATAATGAAAAAATTAGTATGTATTTTACTACAGGGAATGTGGCACACTGTTATGATTTAGTATGAAGTATGCACTTTTCTAATGTCATTTCTAATTTGATTTTATTAAGCATTGTGTTCATACAAAAATATAAGTAAGCACAAACTCAACTGAGCTTGAAAATGATTTTTAGCAATAAAAGCAATCCTGTCAGGCCCCACATCATCCCTGCCTGTTCTCTGTCTTGCTAGCTGTTAATGACTGGTTTTGAAGCATCACTTTTCTCCACAAATGGAACACCTTGAAACAAAGAGTTGTGCCTGTCAAAGCAATGTGATTCCAAACACCCACCAAGCCTCGGCAGACATGCAGGTGTTACTGGAGCCCTTCTCCTTGACTGACCTTGAGGATAGCCAAACATCGTCTTTGTCTCTGAAATGGCAGCAATTAGCGGCTGGAGCCAAGCGGAGGGGTTATTTTGAACGTGCGAAGGGGCAAGCAGAGTGGGGAAGGAGTGCATGGGGAGAGAGGAGACCTGAGCGAGCCACAGGGGCCCGGAGTGGGAGGCACAGAGAGGGAGAGCCAGAAGGTCAGGGATAATTAGAAGCCTTTGTGGCCCTCTCAAGAGGCTCAGGAGGAAGCCCACAGATGGGCCCTCAGCTCCCAGACACCTTGGAAAGGATGACACACACACACACACACACACACACACACACACACACACATACACACCTGAGGGATGCCATAGTAACAGCAGACAAACAAGTGACAATGGACACAGGTGTATTTGGAAGAAAGAAAGAAGGATCGACAGGAAAAATGAAAGGCTGGAGGCTGACTAAACTAAATTTTTTGCCTAATTGATACCAAGTCTGTATCTGTAATTGATAAATGGATATATTGACAGCTATTTCAGCATTTTGCCAAGGCGATGCTGTTTTACAAAAATCACATTCTGGCAGCTGGTTTTCTTATTCACAACAAATGGTCCTTATAATGTCACACAGTGACACAGTTGTGCTGGTGGAATTAACTTTTCCGCTGTGGAATGTGCTGCCACCAGTGCTTGACTTTTAACTTTAAATGTCAATTATGTCACCCGGGTCCACGTCCGTCCTTAAGCCTCCCTTTCTCGGTGACCCAGTGAAAAATCAATTACAGTAACCGTGACTTGTTGGGCCTCAGGTATAGAAAATGCAAAACAGCCGTGATACTGACAATTAATGGCCTGACATTTCTACCAGGGCTCCATACAAATCCACTGTTGAGTGTTTAACAGTGAGGTGAGGGAGATCATTTCAGAGGGGCCGCAATGTTGTTGTCTGCAGGCGGAAGCGGTATGACACATATACATGGACACATCCACATAGACAGCATTGAATGGAATGACATTCATTTTCCTGGAGCCAGTAATACCCATCAGTTAAGGCCTTGACAAGCACTCCAGCGGGCCTCACAAGGCTGTCTGGGAGCTAACCTGCTGATATAAGCGCTTCTGTCGCTGCTAGTTGTCTGTCAGTCAGGTAAGATCTCCATTAGGGGTGTTGATGGCAGACCCTACCGTCACTGTCATTTGATTAATGTAAAAAGCACTCACTATCGCCTCACATGTCTGTCTGCCTTTCAGCTGGCCTTTATAATTTACCTTTTCGGTATGCGGCCTTGTTTACTCGGGCCGTTTGAAATCATTTCTGAAAGAGTGGGACACGGAGAGGGATCTACCACACAAATACCCTTGCTGCTTTATATTCTCTTGCTGCTGGTGCCATAACATCTTTGTCGGTGTAGTGAGTGATGTAAATGGTAAACAAATGCATTATGACAGAGGGTCAACATCCGACTGCAGCGCTGACAACCGAGGCAGTAGGAAGAAATTACTTCTGATTGATATTTTGCCTCTTGTCAGCAGAGCAATTTCAACCAGAGCAGACGGACAGGATTGAAAGTTTCCCCTGCAGAGATACTGTGTTTTGCTTCACTGCCATGTAAATAACTTGTGTGTGTAACATTTTAATGAAGGTTGGGGGGGACCAGTACTAAGTGGTTGTCTTGGCTAAACTGCATGGGTCACCTGTAGTAAATCTTTGCATGATAGATTGTTTGTAATTGCTAAGCTTTGTTTAATCTGAAGCTTAGTGTTTGGCATGCTAATTCAGCATCATGCGTGGCATGCAAATATCAGCTAAATGTCACATTCATTAGGGATGTGGAGCCGTCTGGATGTGGGACAGCCCTTCTTTCTCTTTGCAATGGATGTAGATGAGTGAACATGCTTCTGCCTGGAGGCCTGGGGTGGAGGGGGTGAGGGGAGACGGGGATCCCCAATCTGGGGTCGTCCTCAGAGACCCATAGCCTTCTGTATGTGTGTGTGTGTCCATGCAGAGATGTGCAAATGTGTGTGTGCTGGCATCAAATCCATTATGCAGACAGTTTTTTTTCCTTTTCCTCAGCCTTGTGCAGCTAATGAACAATGACTTGATTGTTGACTGTGGTATGAAATGTCAGCTGTCTGTTTGTCTGTATGTGACATGTCATTTTGACAGGAGCGGTTTCCCTCCATCATTTCACAGCCTCTCCATTTGTTTTTGCGAAGGTGTTTATATGTTCTCAAGGCAGCAGCTCTTCTCACCAGGAACCATTAAGAAAACTCATAGATCATTCCCATTTCTCATGCTGTGCTGCTGGCATGCACAGCATTTGGCCCAATTATTCCTGTTTCCATTGTAATGATGGATTGCATATGTGCATATTTCTATTTTTTCAAATGCCCCCTGCACAGCCAAGGGGATAATTCTCCTTGTCCATCACTAAATGTCCGTCCAATTTATTTCAGTTGAATTAACCACATGAGCAATCATCACACTAACTTACCTGTGCAGCAAAACCCAAGTTTGGCTTGATTCAATACTGTGAACTTTTTGAGTATTGATAGCAGTACATAGAAGATCAACCAGATGGCCAATATCTTCCTACTTCCTATTCCCATCATCATCCATCCCAGGGTCCTCTAAGCTCTCTCCAGTGAGGAAGAAGCTCCCTGTGGTGTCGTGTTGATTCTGACTGGCAAAGCTGCAGCTTTGGCCTTTTCCCCTCCAGGCACGCCATGGAGTAAAGTAGGGAGTGTGTGTGTGTTTGGCAATAATCCGGAGGCAGGAGTGTAGATGTGGGTGCTGCCCTGATAATTAGCTAAATAGCATTCTAATGGTGGACCACGCCATCTGTCCAAAGGGGCGGGGCACAGAAAAGGTCTCACACATTTTTAATGAGGCTTAATATTCACACAGAGCAATAATAGGACTGCACAGCAGGACTTCAACACTTGAATTTTAGCAAAAAACTATTATGATGCGCTGCAATCAGTCTGCTGCTGTCTAATTCATTAGATTTTTTCCTTGCATATCCCATTCCTCACTTTTCTACTGTTTCTTTTCATATATATCAGCACATACACAAACACATGTAGGCCTTCCCGCATGTAACAGGGCACTCCACTGGTTTCAGACACAAAGGTCAGTTTACTTGTCACTGGGAGCACTACTCAGCCTGGGAAAACAGCTACATAATGTCAAGTCTGAAAAAATAACCCTGATGATGTCATAAGGGTTATGTCAGCTTGTTGTTGGAGACAACAAACTGATTACAAAGATCCTGCTTCAGTTTTGACCATTCCTTTTTGAAGGTGTCTATTGTGATAGTAAATCACTGGAGTACACCTTTAATTTGCAGACAGAAATGAAAATGCAGTCTACAGCCATTCTCTGTGAGGCTGTACTGAGGCATAGTGGTGCTTTGAGCTAAATGCTAACATGAGCATGCTAACATGTTCACACTGACTAACTGCACTAGAAATAAGTCAGGGGATTACCAAAGTCATCAGAATTAATCACCTGGGGACCATGAATGTCTGTACAAACTTTCATGGCAATCCTTCCAATAGTTATCAAGACATGTAAGATTCATCCTCTGGGGACCAGGAATGTCTGTTTCAGTCTGGACCAAAGTGGTGGAGCAACCGACAGAAAGACAGACCGAAACAGACATCCCTAGAGCCAGACCCCTAGCATGGCTAATCATCCAACCAATAAAATCATCACAAACTTTTCAACAATTCCACCTTTCTGCTTCTTCTACCAAATCCGACTGCCGTTCTCTCCATGATTAATATCCTATTAGTTTAGATTCTGTGATGCCCTGCCCCCAACGCTCAAAACAAAACACATCACATCAAGAGAGTAATGGTACAATTAGGACCTTTGAGTCTTTTTCCCCCCTTAAATGTTATGTCCTCCTAAAAATGACACCCTCCTGATACTATTTCATACATATACAGCAGGTTTCAACTCTTCAGCCATCTCTGCTCTTCTTCATCAGAACATGCATGCACATGCAATGCTGGGTCCCGGTGCTGTAACTACTGTGGCAAATCTCAAATTTCCAGGCAGTTGCTGTCCAGGCTGCAGGGCAGCTGACCTGTATACTGCTGGCTGTGCATGTCAGACGTCCAACTGTAAAAAATAATTACAGCTGCTGCTGATTGGCTCGACCTGGGTGTTCATCACCATTAGATCCACATACGAAGCCATTACCAGGTAGAAAATACAAAATGGAACCTGTATGAAACCACTCCATAACTATACCATGGGGTGATAAGAGTGAGACTAATGGAACTGGTGTATGGAAGTACAAGGAGTGATGTTTGAGTGATTAAAAACACTTAAGAGGTTGATGCTGTACAATGGGTATCATCAAGTGTTATAGCACTGTAGCCCAGTGTTTCCTGTGGAGCGAGATGTTCGCCACCAGGGATGGAAGAAGTATTCAGATCCTGCTTATTTTAACTACCTTATATACTGTTGGGTAGTTTAATCTACAGAAGTGCATTATATTCTATAAGACTATCATATTTTGTAGCGTCTCCGTCCTGTGAGGATCATGTATCTCTAAAAAGTCCTCTTTTCATGAGCTCAGAAAAACAGCCGTTTTCAACTTTGTTACGATGCATTTTCCAGCTGATCCAAGGAGGGTTTGAATTGTTTATCTTAAGAAGTGTATGAATTTTCTCAACTCATAAAGCAATACCTTCATTTCATTCGTTTATCAGAAACATTCAAAATCACCACATTTGGAGACACATGGTTTTCACTGGACAGGAAAGGTATGAAAAAATCTTAATTTGTAAAGTAACTAGTAACTAAAGCTGTCAGACAAATGTAGTGGAGTAAAAAGTACAATATGCCCTGTTTCCCTCTGAGATGTAGCAAAGTAGAAGAATGAAACTGCATAAAATGGAAATACTCAAGTAAAGTACTAGTACTCAAATTTATACTTAAGGACACCCACAGCCTAACTGCACTGATGCAATCACGTTTATTTAGTCTACATAATTTTATCTGTATAGATATTATGCACATAGGCATATAGTCTAGCTAACTTAGCTAACTAAATGCCTGCCCTGTTTACCTACCTTGTCTACTTTTCTTCTGAGTAAGATAATTTTCTTAAAAATTGTGCTGTTAACTTGTAAGATGAACCGACTGGCCGCTGTGGCAAAACGTTACCAGTGGAAACACTGTGTAGCCAGAAGAGAACAAGCAAAAATGCCTGCAAACTTAAAAATGAGATCAACTTTTCTTTTCTTGTTCACTTTTTTAGTTGATCTCTGTGAGCCTCCATACTGTGAGCGGTGATTGTGATTGGTGGGAACTTCTGATGAGGTGAAAGCAATTCAGCAGACAGCCTGAAGCAGAAGAAAATGCTGGCACCATGCAGCCAGAAGTAGAAGAAAAATGCCAACCTCACATAATCCACTGTGTCAACAAAAACTTAAACCAATTTTGTAAATAACTGGAGGCGTGGAGGATGGACTGGTTGGAGACAGGGAGGGCAAAGCGGCGCCATCGTTCGCTGTGAGGCCAGCAATCAGTTTCCAGAAGTATTTTAAAAAGTTAAGACAGAATCTTTATGGTAGATTGTTTTTTTCAATATGCAACACAAATGTATAATTTCAGTGAGTGGCTCTACTCTCTGAAACAAATGCTATGGTGGCCACTCAAATATTTTACATGTTTATATTTAGCTTTATCTACAGAAAACCAAGCGTCTGCAATCATGCCTCATGCAAAACACGTTCTGTTTGGATGGCACGTTCATGGCTGCAGCATGTTCTCTACTTGTAAATTGTCTCTTTAAGCACACAAGGCAGCGTATCGATCGAGTACATTGAGGTGGGTCACGGGCCAGCCATTAGTGAGCACGGGCTCAGACAGAACACGAGGAGATGGGTGGGTGAACGGTAGGTACTGGCTTTTTAATAATAAACCAGTGGGCTCTCATTTTAACCACTCGTGGAGCAGCGTGGTCTATTGATTTCATTCTTTAGCTAGAAATATTGATAGACTTCATGCTCCTTGTTGTGGAAAATCAATGGCAGGAGTCACGATAAGAATAAGGAGAGATAGAAAAATAGAAGATGGAGAGAAGAGTGGAAAAAGAGGCTTTGTTATATACAGCAACCACTGGTGTTACACTGGACAATACAATTATACAATTCAAGATAAGAAAGCTGGAGCTGGAGAGATTGTGTGATTTCCTGATAGAATGCTAAATCCAAAGGAAAGGAAAGAAAGGGTAACGAAAAGAATAGGAAAGGAAAGGACAGTATGGGGAATGAGAGGAAGGAGGGGAAAGGAGATGAATGAAAAGAAAAGAAAAGATAGGGCATGACAGAAGAGAAGAGAAAAGGAAAGGAAATAAATGAAGAGAGAGTAGAGGAAAGGAAGGAAAGCAAAGGAGAGAAAGTGAAAGAAAGAAAGGACAAGGAAGAAGAAGAAAAAGACAGGAAATGAAAGGACAGGAAGGAATGAGGGTGGAAGGAAGAAGGAAGGAAGGAAGAGAAAGGAGAGAGGAAATGATACGAAAGGAAAGACAGGGACAAGGATTGGATAGAAAGGAGAGGAGAGGAAAGGAAAGGAAAGAGAGATGGCGGAGAGAAAAAGTAAAGGGAAGGGAAAGAACTGGAATATAACAAAGACACTTGAAAACATCACTAGGGAGTATGAAACACCAAGAGTGCGGTCTGACAGACTGATTATTTGAGAGTGACCCCTTAGGCTCCACAGAAAGAGGTCCACTGCATATTGTTCTCCCTACAGACGGAGCTCTACGACTCTGATGACACAGCCAGCCGAGTCCCGGGACTGAAGAGGCCTGTAGAGCAACGACAGGCCACGCCAGAGCTAATTACCCCTCAGAGACATGAAGAGAATCACTCAGCTGTGTCTCTCTATCTCACACACACACACACACACACACTGAGAGCACAGATTAATCCTATTCCCCCTCGCCTCTGGTGACAGAGACTTTTTAATGAATCAAGAGAGATTTTTAAAGAATCTTGTGTCTTTCACTCTCCCTCCTCAATTTCATTTGAAACTAAAATCTCCATTTTTCCCTGGGTCAATCAATGACAAAAGCTTATTTGGATTGACCTGAGTGATTTTTGTGCTGTTTGTGCAGTTGTTCAGATTCAACCATTTTGATGCGGCGACACATTTCATCATCTCATTTGTATGCCTGCTATGCCGATGTTTGTCTGATTTGATATCTGCAAGAGAACTGAAGCGATCAGTGCAGGCGCTGGTAATGGCACCTGCTCAGACTCTGCTAAATAATTGGACTGACGCTTCTCCACTCCAATTTGTTGAACACTCCTTCAGACTGAGAGATGACAGACGTTAGCCTTGATAAGCGTCGCATTGTCAGATGCGACTCGCATAAGAACATATCCACATGAATGATGCAGACTATTGTTGCTATCAGCGTCCTAATGTTTCAGCACAACAGTTGTGGGTTACTGCTCCTCTCAAGACAGTTGCAGAGTCGGAGGAACTGTCTCGGGGGTCCAGGGTTCTGGAAGTAAAGGTCCTGTTAATTTTCTACTCTCTGATTCACCTTTCTCTCTAGGTAAATCATCAGTACAACAATGAGAAACTGCATTAGAAAATGTCTGGTTCTTTGATGAATTGTCAAAGGTCAACCTGAACTCTCAAGCACTACTTTGGCAAGACACATTCAACAACTAGCTTAAAATTCTGTAGCATGCGCTACTAACAGCGAGTTAAAGCCAAAGACTATGCTTTGTAGAAATCCAAAATAAGTTCATGTTTGAGTTTCTGGGTCAATTTTGGATGAATTTAGAAACTATGGTGCAGTATTTTCTTCCCAGTTGCAACACACAGAGTTCTGAATGTGCTACAGTTGTGATTTGCATACTGGCTTCTCCATTTCAATGGCGAGTGAGGCTAAACCATCCGTCACACTAAACTGATGGAAAAAAAGGTGAATTCTCATAAAACAAACTTGTGGTCATGGTAAAATCATTTACTATAGTACACTATATTCACTTTCCATCATTTATTCTTGTGTTTAAAATTCTAATTGTTAAAGTTATGCACTATTTACTATAGTTTTCTCAGAAATTCCCACAATGGATTAAAACTAGTGTTAAGGGAATGACATCGTTTTGCTAACAATCCCACAATCCAATACTTCCCATTTAATTAGATGCAGAAATGACAGTTATGTGACACCGCAGCACTCAGTGAAGACACAAAATGATGATGATTCATCAGTCCGCAATCTCAATTTACTGCTCACTATAGAGTAAACTATTACATATCTATTATATAATTAATTGTCAGTGAGTTAATGAAGGATTTTAGACACAGCTTGTGAATCCAAGACAGCGCAGACTTACTCTTAACAGTATCACTCTTAAACTGTAGCCCTACCCATTTTAATTAAAAATGTAACAGTTCAGTACTAGACAACAGTCCTCACATTGTGGATTAGATGGCTTGTCAGTGGCAAAATTGTTGGTGTGACATCAGGAAGTTATGGGCCCCAGGGGGGGGGGGTTCCTGAATGATGAGCACTGTGTGTGTCATCATCATGCTTTCTCCTAAAGCTCCCGTGGGTGTCCTTCCCCAAAGACAACACTCTCCCTGATGAGCCAGCACCAGAACAATAACTAGCTACCAGCTGGTTGTGACAGAAGAGGCTTGTGTGTGCCAATGTGTTAATTGTGTGAATCTGCCTATCTTTCAATCAGTGTTGACTTTTCACTGTATACTTTTCTGGGGGTTTTTTTTTTGCTCTTTTTTCCCCATATTCCCTGTTGTGTAGGCTATCACTATTCATCTGTCATTTCAGAATGCTGGAAATGTCAATGACATGCAGCAGCTGGAGTGAAGACTTCACAGACTGTAGCAATAAACAGCTCAAAACTGGCACATCATGGAACCAACAAGTCCTCCAGCCTAAACGACATATATAGGTGTATCAGACCTTCGTCGACATGGTAACAATAATAAACACGTGGTTAACGCTGTGAAATGGTCGCAGTTTAGTTAGGTTTAGGCACCAAAACTACTTGGTTAGGTTTAGGGGGAAAAAAATCATGGTTTGGGATAAAATAAGTACGTTAGTTACGTAACTTAAGGTAAGTGAAAATAAGTCGATGACTTTTGGTTTCACACAGGACACAAACAACGGTCTCCTGGGTGAAAGTCCTGTGTTGTTTGGTCCATCCATCCACCTCGAGACTCTCCTCCCTACCCGGACTTTGGCGCTCTTTATAGGTCGCCGCCTAACAATAAACGTAAATATGGGTCGTAATAACCTGCTACAGTGATGACCTATATGGCCGTATTTTTGGGGAGGACAGTCTCCATGGAACACATGACAAATTTAACCTCACATCTACTATGAGCTATGAACACACTCAGTTACACATATTTGGATGTGTATGTGTGTGTAGGGGGAGGTGGGGCTCCAACAGATTCTTAGTGATTTATAGCCTTGCAGAAAGTAAAAATATGGGGGGGGGGGGGGTTGCCGGACCCCTTTGATCTCTCCCTCCTGCAACCCCCCACAACCCTTCTTCTCAGCTCTATTTTCTCCAAATGTCTCTTCTAAACAGTGTCATTTCAGTGGCAAACAACACCTGAGTGTTCAATTCTCCCATGGCCAAGCCAAGTGTGTGTGTGTCAGTGTGTGCATGTTGATTTGTGTTTGTATCAAGCTACTATCCAGGGCCACAGTGGGCCATCTATCTGAGGCGGCCACACCACGGGAGATAATGTCGCTCCCTTTCCCTCCCAGCTGCCCCTCCAGGACCACAGAGGTGTGAATGAATTCCCTTCTTTATTTCATTTAACACTCTGGCCCTCGGTGGAGAGAGGGAGAGAGACGACAAGGAAAAGAAGGTGTCAGAAGGTGGGAATGATACTTCCTTTTCTTGTCCACTGCCAAAAAGGGGAGCGTGCTGTAAATGGCTGACCTCACAACACGAGCAATTTCCAAAATGGTCTATAGACAGGCATCTCAACACTTATTTTCCCCTTTTCCTCTCCTCCCTCCCCTTTCTTTCACTTTCCCCTCTCCTCCTCTATGCACGCATGACCACCTCCATATTTCATTATTCCTCAAATGAGGCCAAGCCTGATGCGGGAGACACTTAATTTTACATTTGGCCTTTTTTTAATAGCAAACCTGAGAGTCCTGAAGCTCGGAACCTTAATTAGAAAACTAAAAAATGATGTACGTGCACATTCAGGGGCCGTCCAATCAGGGCTAATGAGACCCTTGTAAACCAGATAGCTTTGAAAGGGTTTGAGAGCAGAGAAGGTTTCGGGTCAGTTCCAGCCTCCTGATATCCTCCCAACACCCGTGTGTGGTGCCGTCTTCTGCAATTACACCCCTTGCCCAGTCATTTCTCTCCCAGCACTTTTATTGCATCTGCTGCCCAAGACAAACAGCAATAAAACCAAGGTAACCATGGATACACGAGGGCCACATCTCTTTTTTTCTTCTTTGCCAATGCTATTGAAACATCCCTCTTTTGAATTTAAGTGGTGGGAGTCTCTTATTTCTCCCTGGTTCCTCAAGGTTATGAATGATGTGTGGGAAGGAAGCAATGCTGTGCAGGCTTTCATGAAAAAAATAAAATAAAAGCGAGAGAGAAGCCACCAAGGTGACATGAGAGAAGTTAAGGAGGAAAAAACTGAGTTTTTAAGCCTTGACTTTTTATTTCTTTTAACAGAAATGCGAGCAGTGGAAACAGTGGAGCAGCAACAACGATCTCAGGCTTCTCGCGCAAGTTAAACATCGGTGTAATCACAAGAGAAAGGAACGTTAACAGCCGCGTTTCAGTCTGCCGCCCTGATTGACTGAACGTCTAATCTCTTGATGGAGCTAATGAACACATCAGCTAATTAGAAGCGCAGGGAGTGTGCTTTTACATGCACACACACAACTAAAAAGAAACACACACTATCCCCCCTCAATTCTCCCAAACACGACCAGCTATCTGTCTTTGTTTCTTCCTCTATCTCCTCTCCCTTCTGTTGTAGAGCCTGCAGACCTAGGTATAGGTAATCATGTATTTTCTCTTGTTGCTGTTGTCCTCCTCGCTTGCAGTAATTGTCAAGATGGCAGGTTGGTGTAGTGAATTGGGATTCCAGGTGGCCAAACGGCGAGGGACTGAATCCCATTTAAAAAAAAAAAAAAAAAAGGTAATTTGGTACTTTGGATTCCAGATTTTTCGCAGACACCTCACACAAGCAGAGAAAGGTGAACGAAAAGTGAGAGGAGAGACGAAATGGAGTAAGGAGGAGACGAGTAGGAGGCTAGGGAACAAAAGTGTAGGCAAGGAGAAAAAGAGACAAAAATATAAGGTGAGCAGCGGCGAGGAGAGTTAAGAGAGGAAAGGTGAGAGGAAATTAGGAAAAAAGATTCAGTCGGCCGGCCTGAGAGGAGGGGGAGGGGTCAGGTCTATGATTGTCCCTGAAAAAGGAACATGACAGTGGCTGTAATAGATTCTCCTCACACCTTCCTTGAGGTGACCTGCCTGTGGGAGAAGGGCCTCTTCAGTAATGACAGGCGAGAATGCAGAGGAGGAGGCCTTCAGAGGCTTATCATATGCTGCGAACCATCTTCACCGTGGCCTCTGGCACTGCAGGGCTATGACGACAATACATCTTTTTTTTAGCACAGCCGCTTGTCTTTGTCTATGTTTGGGTTGTGAAGCGATCAATCAAAAATGACGACATGCTAAAGCAGTGACAACTTTTATGGTAATGGCAGAGGTGCCAGTGGGAACAATTCCCCTCTTTCTTCACGTGTAATGTCCCAAGCTATTATTCCCTCGCAAAGAAAAGGCGTTAAGTGAGCCGTAATCCGACAAGCTACAATGAACTCAAGTGTATTTTTCCTCTCCTCTGTTTGTGCTGTAGCCTGGAGAGTTGGAACAGCAAGAGATTTCATTATCCTATTGTATCGCCAATGCGGCTAGCAACGGAGTCACCAGGCAACGAGGCACCACACTCCCTGTTCTGAGTCTTGTTCTAAAGAGTCAAAGTGTTTGCTTCACACTTTGGCAGCAACAGTTTCAGTACACAAGCACACAAACACACACACACACACTCCTCTAAATCCCCCTTTTCAGTCTCTAAATCAGCCCTAATCCTTTTGGGTCTGACCAAAGTCCTCCAAACAAACATAATGGGCAATAATCAGCTCTGCAGCAGCCAGTGTATTGGCTTGTTTTGTCATGCTCAGATGACCAAACACAATAATACTGTTTTCTTAATAAAAGAGGAGGTTATTAATCTTATGATCTCCAGTCCCTGTGTGCCATATAAACCCCCCACCCCACTCACTGCTCTTTATTTGTCTCACTCCTTTTTGTTTCTGCGTGGATGTGTGTACGTGTGTGTTCTGGGTTGGTCGAGACATGCTTGCAATCAGGCGATGATGAGGAGTCCGTAATCACTGTGTTATTAACAGAGTGCCATCTACATGTTTGATTGAGGCATGGAAGTTACTGAGGGCAAAATATTTTATTGAAAGGACAATTCTGGGTTATGACAACTTAGTTCTTATATTCGTTTCAGCAGCCATCATTTCTATAACAAGTCATTGCTGAGAGCTGGAAACAGGTCCAGATGTCTAGATGGTAACCCTAGATTTGCAAAACTCTTGCACATGTGCACTTGAACCAAGTAGCTTTGCTGCCTAACTAACCAAACTGCGATCGTTTCACATATCTTGTGAGTTCCGCAAATCTAAGGTTACCATCTAGCATCTACCTTGGAAACACAACACCATTGCCATAACAAAGTCACTTTAACTGGAAGTAAAATCTATAGTGAGCGGACTTAAAATGTCAGTACCAGTCCCTGATTGCACTGGAAAACAGTGTGCGAGCACAACTACGCTATTTGGTAGGTCAAAGTCAAACTTCAATGCAGGAAGTCGGTCTAAACTGTGATGGATGTTTAAAACAGACAGTTTGGGTAATACATTTACTGTTCACCTTTGTTTTCTCTTCCAAATAAGTTAAGGTAACATTGAGATTTGACTAAGGCCATATTCAGACCAAAACAAACGCAGGTAAAACAGAATGAACTTTTGGAGAAATGCAACCTACGTCACACTGCGGTGGCCAATCATGCAGGCGATCAGACCGGAAGACGCCCAGGTGAAGAAAAACCTTTGATTACCTGTAGCATTGTAGCATTCCGCTGTTTACTGAGCAACTGTGAAGATGGAAGAGAGACTGATCGATCGCCGCCGTGATGACTGTACATCAGCTGTTCGACCCTGCCACAAGGGAGTACAAAGACGTTAATCGCTGATTCGGTCTGAATACGGCATAAAACCTGTCTGATCATTTGGTGCTCATGTTTCTTGCCCTGTCTGACCTCTTTTTAGTGATATTATTATTACCCATAGAAAGGTTGGCCAATTGTCTCCATTTCCTGTTATTTATTTTCTATACCCCTATACTCCTTCTTTTCTCCTCTTTGTCCTTGGGGGTTTTTGTAAACAGTGGGGCCCTACGGCGGTAACCCAGCCGAGTGCAGGCCAAACAGTAAAAGGTCCATCCAATTCAGTCTGGCATGTGGTCCTACATTTCCGAATGGAGAAGGTAACAGCACCTGGTATCTCTCATGCCTCCATTACGCACTGCCAAGATTGGAGAAGATTGCTCTGCCAGAACAATAATGTGGACATCCACCATGAGCGTCCATCACTACACACCCCATCCTCTCTCCCTTTCACCCACTGCTCTTTTCTCTTTCGACCACTCGCCCAAGTACATCGATGTGCGTGTGTGTGTGTGTGTGTGTGTGTTCATGGATTCCCCCTCCTCCCAGTCTGTCCTTTATGGAATAAGTCATCACAGGTCTTTATCTCTCTTGTACTCTCTGTCTCTCTCTTACAGTATTGGCTTTCCTTATCGTGACTGAACCAACTGCTTGCCCCCACATGCCCTATCCCTTTCTCACTATGACTGCCCACCCCCCACCCCACCCGCCCTCCCCTCTCCTCCCTTGGCTTCCATTGTCAAGAGTCTGAAATCTTACTTATATCCAATGGTCCTGCGTAAAATGGCACCAGACTAGGAATTAAGTTATAATTCAGTTATAATTTATTAGATTTAGCCCATTGTAGCATCACTGCAGCAGATGCAGTGAACTTCACTGCGCCACTTTCGACATTTATCAGGCTGTTTTGGGAATTCATTACATATCTAAAGTAATTGTATTTGCATTCTGTCATCATTTTGCAATACAGTGTGGCAAAGGGAAGGTTTGCACTGTAAAACTGCTTTGCTAGGTAGATAGAACGAGACAATTTTGTCTACCGACTTAAAAATAGTTCTGAATACTGAGCTTTGCAATCAATATTTACCCTAGGTAATTATTCTTTCAATCACTGTGACAGAGTGACGACCATGTATAGAAGGTTCACATTGGAAATAGCTTTGCTAGATCACAGAATATAAATTTGGCTTGCTTCACTGAAAAGGAGGAGGTTACTGAGGCTTGGCTCCTGAACATGCAAGATTAGGTCGGCAGCTTCATTGCTGTCAGTCCTATGTCCCAGCTACATTCTAACCCCACATTCTCCAAAATAGTGCCATGGGCTACAGACCCACACACCCCTTGACCTTCTTTCCCCGATATCCAGGCCTTGAAGACCACCCACACATCCACCCACCCACCCATTCTCTGTCATGCCTTGGATAAGATGTTGCTGGGCAGATTGGTTTGCAGGCTGCAAGGCATTACTTGAGCCTGTTTGGTTTGCTGTGCAGCCACCAAGGTGTAATGCAGGGTGACACTCATGCATGGAAAGATGATGTGATGTTTTATCACTCGGCTCTGTACAGGAATCAGCTGAGGGATTTCATTAAGCACTGCTCGTTGTAGTGTATCTTTATGTGAGCATGTTGTGGCAGTATACAGTTTTTCATATTTCATAGCAAGAGCAAAACAAGTGGTAAAAACCTTACTTATTTACAAAGAAAAATATTGTGCACCCATGTATATAGATACCAATGTGACAGATGCATAGACATATACAAACTGTGAATATAAATCCACACTCAGACCTTTATTGTTGAACAATATAATGTATCTAAACCCAAAGTATTAAGCTGTCCATCACTTTGGGTCATTATATTAACAGTAAAATGCAGCAGAGGCAATAATGTGGTGCAAATTACAGCACACTTGATTTCCTGCACTGCCACTAATGGCTGTGAGTACAGTCTTTTCATTGCACAGTAAAGTTTAATAGCATTATTAAATGGGGCGAAATATATCACCGCACGCATATGATGTAAGAGTGGATCTATTTGCATGGGCAAAGTAAACAATGTTTTTAATGGATTATTGGCATGCCAAGGATTTAATCAACAGGTCTGTCAATGAAACAAGAGGTCCTGCATTGTATCACTAATAGGTTCAATGCTAGCAATCACTAATTCGAACACACAAATGCCAGGGACTAAATGGATGTCACTTATATAGCACTTTATCAACCTTCACGGTTCCCAAAGCACTTTACAGATTGGTCTCATTCACACACACATTCATACACTGATGGTGACGGAGATGCCATGCAAGGTGCTGGCCTCCATCGGGAGCAACTTAGGGTTCAGAATCTTGCCCAAGGACACTTCGACATGTGGACAGGAGGAGTCGTGGATCGAACCGCCAACCCTGGGATTAATGGACGACCCTACACTGATCATGTAATGGTAAATGTGGGCAATTCTTATCACCATATCAGGAAAAGATCAAGGGTAAAGTAACTCTGTGTTATTCAAATGAATAATTGAATCATCTATGAAAAATTAATGAAAAAAAATACTGGTTTTGTTGGATCAATGGGCTACAAGGCACAGAAATGCACCCAGCTTTAATCCCATGATTAGAAAGTTCTGCAGTCTGGAAAATATATTGAACCGAATCCTTTAAAGGCCAGAGATTGAGAGATTTCATCAACTAAAAGGACAGTGTGAGTTCCTGTAGAAAATAGAAACAGCATGATGACTCAAAGGACAACTCAACGCCTCAGATGAGACACACAGGTTCAGAGACAGTTCACTCACTGACACCCAATAATCAATGTGCTTTAGCTTGACAGCATCAGATGAGTTTCTGGGGCACTGCACATAAGACCCACGCCGTCAATAAAAACAACTTTACTTTGTCCTCACAAGTTCTGTCATAGGTCAATAAAGAACAGTGCGTCAAAGGCTTCTTTTTGATTGACTCTTTCAGATAATCCGGTAAGAGTACATCCAGTGTTAGCAATCATTTACAGAAATGTTATGTCTCATGAGTGCAGGAGTGCTGCTTTATTGCAAGATTTCACTCTAATACAAAATAAATAGGCTATTCTTCATAAAAATGCATTTGTAATCAAGTTGTCAAGGCAATATTTTAGCTTTTTATTTGTTCCATATTTGCACAAAAATGGATATTTGTGTGCAATTTGCCCCCTCTTCATATTTTTTAGATGTTTTCTAATCTTGTTCTAGAAGGAGTTAGTGAGGAGAGCGCAGAGAGCCAATGAAGCATTAACACAACGTGTCAGTATAAATGTAGTTCATTGTCACTGGATAACGACTCTTTGGAAATGAAGCTGAATTCTTTCTATTTTTCCAGCGATGAATACAGAAGTGGGTGGGGAAAAAATAGTCTATCCTTTGCATTTTATTGCCACTGCCACACACTGAAAAGCAGTGTGGGGTGTTATGACCAAACACTCAGCTGATTTCATCCCAGCTTTCATACACAGGGACCTCAGCACACTGCTTTACAGTGAAACTGACAATATTATCCCAAAGGCTCTTCTGCGGCTTAGAAACATTCCATTATGTATTGACTCACCCACACACAGTGTTTCACACACACATTGTAGGCACTACTGTATGTTTTCATATGTTTGACCTTGACTTCAAAAACCATTGTGTGTGTGTGTGTGTGTATGTGCTGACAGTGCTTCCTGTCAGTGAGTGACTTGATTGTTGAGTTGTGTTTTTACAGGCTTCACAGATTTATATGCTCAGCAGCCGGGAGACTTAAAGACAAGAGAGAGGGGGTGGTATTAAGGGGAGGGGTGGGTGAGTTACCTATCATTTGATGCTGCCTCTATTGCATAATCCCACGCTTTCAAATGGAGGGAAAATGCTGATGAAGCCACGGAGCAGAACAATTGAAGACAGAGAGAGAAAAGGAGAGGGAGAGGGGAAGAAAGAGGAGAGACTGCCCTCTTCTTTGGTGTATCAATGTAAACTCCTGACAAGGCAAGCCTTCCCTTCTTCACCAAGTTTGTGTTTTCCAGGCTTGCATTTTGACTGGATCAGCATTCTGATGAAAGACTGCGATGCCCCAAAGCTCTGTTTGAATCCCTCCAGAAACAGTCAGCAATTGTCTCTTTTGTTAATATGCAACTTCTGCCATGCACCTGTAGAGAAACACATTTACACATTACATTCTCATCCTTACAGAATAGGAAAGTTAGTTCTTGACCTTTATCAAACTAGTTTTAAAGCATGGAAAAGACATATGAAAACTTAAAATTCAAAAAAGAAAATTGGCCAAAGATTAGAAAACTAGGGTGTCTGTAATTGCCACTGAATTCATTCATCTTCAGCTTTCCTCTCTTCATACCCTTTTCTGCTTCCTTTCATTCTCTGGGCCCTGCATGAGAACCAGAATCCTTTGGATCAGGTACAGAATCATCCGGAACATGCAATGTACTTTAGGCTAGCCCTGCTACACCCAGACTCAACCTGGAAAACATTAACATCTCAAACCTGCACAACTTCGAAACTGTTCTCCTCTGGTCTGGATGTATCGAAACAGCCTAAGGCTCTTTCATACTTCTGCTGTGTGTGTGTGTGTGTGTGTGTGCGTGTATATCAGTGTGTGTAGCATGAAAGCATTTTCCATTTGCAAATTACGTTTGTGGAAATGGGTGCTGACCAGCTGGTACCTTATGTTTATCAGGGCCTTGGCTCGTTACACGATGAACAGCAGGAAACCCTGGCAAGTGTTTGCTGTTTTACATTACCAAACAACAATAGGGAGCCAAAATCCTTGTCGGTATTTCATACCAGTTATTTACACTCTGCAACAAGCGCGTGCACATGAGAATACGATTCAAAAGGAGGTGTGATGGTGCATATTTTTAAGTCTGCTCTATTCACATTCTAGTTGCCATTGAGATTGGAAGCTGTGTGAATGGATAACAAGGACAACTAAAGCAGCCAGATTATATTATATACTATATTAGTCTTTGCACAGGAGGTTAGACAACCTTTTCCTTGCTAAAGGTTATCGTACCCTGTCCAACTGACCTATGCTTTTTTCATATACAACTATAGACTGTATATAAAGATGGACAACGCGTCTCTACTTCCTCCTACTATACAAAAATGAAGCCAAAATAGCTGCAATGTTGTGCTGGTGACATCATTTGGAGCCAGAGTCTGTGTTGTAGTGATCCGCGGTGGAGTTCCTGCCTATACACCCACCTGAACTAATCGCGAGCATGCTCACAGTTGTCAATCATGACGTGACACTCCCTTTTATAGCATCAAATAACTAATTAAAACCAAACTTACCAGAAAAATGAGCACTTGAACAAACATCAGCATGATAAGAACTAGCTAAAATGACAGAAACCATCTTTGGGAAAAATTAATTTGACGTGTACTTACTTTTTTTTGTCCCATTCTGCTAACATTGAGGGGGCGGGGTTTATGACCTATACTGCAGCACAGCCACCAGGGGGTGATCGAGATGTTTTGGCTTCACTTTTGGGGAGCTGCCAAGTCATCCATCTTTATATACAGTCTATGTGTAGAACCATGCAATGACTTATTTCTACAATGTCTAGCTAATAAAAAAAATCACGATTTCTATTTTTTGACAGGGGTGGGGATACTCATGCTAACCTTGAGGCTGTCCACAGGAAAGCATGGAAAGGTAAAAAGCAATGTTTACTTTAACTCACTGACTCTGTTTCTACTTGTACTAATTGTACCTGCAATACTTTGATCTGCAACAGAGCCAAAATTACGTCAGAGAGACAAAATTATGCCCTTTTATCTTTTCGTGTAAACCAGTTTTTTATGGAAGAATAACACGGCTAACATAGTTCTGCTGACTCACTGACAAACTGACTAAGCAATAAAAGCCTCTTGCCAGTTCGCTGTTGGAAAACGTCTAATACACAGCAGCAGCATGGATTGTTTGGCATGAGAAAATACTTAACACAGCTCAAATACAGCTGTGACATAGCTGTGCAAGCAATTAGCGAACAGTAATGGGGCTGATAGCTGAAAGTACGAACATGAAAATAGGTGTGAAACTAAACTCTAAACCACAGAGATTCAGTTACAAGCTACAGTAATGAGAGCTGAACGTAGTGAGACTCTCTTGTCACCAGCACAGCCATATATGTGATGTTGATCAGTTTAGCACAAGACATGGCTTTGGTTTGAGGGAGCAGACCATCTCAAGATGAAGTTGCGAGTATGCTTCTTCAAAGGTGCTTGTCGGATGGTCGAAAAGCAACTTTCTGATACCGACGATCTGACATTCGCACTCACTATGCGCTATGATTGGCCAGCTGTGGAAAGGAAAGGAGCCAGGGTTTTAACTTTTAACTCTTTCTAGCTCTCATTCTTTACACAACTGTCACTTTCACGTGAACAACCGAGTGCAACACTATAAACACCTTTCAGGACAGTCTGTCTGACAGACCTTTTGAAACACATTTCCAACATGGTCGGACAACACGTCTTTTCTAGTTTAACCTGGCCGTGACCCTAGTCAGCCCACTTATTATTACAGTGGGCTAAACTGTGCCCATGGAAAAACGCCATTAGTGCAACATTTAGGGAACTCCTAAGCACTCTTAAGCAAAATTGCTTAAAGCTGGGGTAGTCAAAACCTGTGCAACCTATGCAAAACCTTCCGCCTCTCTCTCTGCTGCCTCGTATCACTTCGCTAAGCCCCTCCCACCAAACCTACAACTTCGACAGGCAGCAGAAGGAGTCAGTTCCCCTGCAAAACCTCATGCCTCGTAGGGCTCACTCTCCATGGTGTGAGCCTCACCGAGACCAAGGTACCTCTTGCCGTCACTTGTCTTCTCAAAGATTCCCCTCCAGCCCTTCGTGGCCGCAGAGCAGAGCGCCCCAGGCTTCAGAGGCAGCTGCAACGGCGTCTAGTAGCGGGATGAGAGGCTAGTACACCACACACACACACACACACACACACACACACACACACACATGCCACTGTCCCCCCTCAAAAGTTATTCCCCACTAGTTGTCATCATGCCTCTTTGCCATGTCGATACCAGCACCATGGCATCGAACATAATGAGCCCGAAGCTCTGTGTGAAGCCAGGACGTGTTGTTTTGTACTATACACCGCTGTAGGCAAAGGAGGTATTGGAAATTTATCCCAAGTTGCAGGATTTTCCGCCATTGAATCAGGCTTTCACCATTTGATGGACCGTGCACACGCATTTGCATTTCTAGAACAGCCAATAGGAACACGCTCTCTTTTTTAAATGACCTGTGATTGGCCAGTCTTTCATCATGGGCTAGATTTTCTAAAGCCTGGAAACAGAGCCAAGAGGAGGGGCTGAAGTAGAAGATTTCTCTCAGACCACTTGAATTACAAATTATGTTGAACGGTTATTATGGAATTTTTACCCAATGACACCAAAAGAATACTGCCTACCCCACCCTTAAGAGATAATTTATTAGGAAACATAAACACAATTTCTCATGGAGGAATTTCAGCAAATATACAATGAATCTGCACCCCCTCAAGAACTCTTTTCCTCTCTTTACAAAGCACTGTCTAACTGGTAGCCACCAGCACTTACAGCTGAATCTGCAAATCTAACTGTGCTCATCACTGCATTAAATATGCAATGAGAAACATCCACTGGGACTTGTACTGTCTACCTAATGATATGATTGAACAAACTAGGGCAGAGAACGCTGCCGCCTGTCTATTTAGAAGTTCGGCTAGCAGCCCATGAAATCAAACTTCTGTGCACTCACCGCTCTGTGAACCACTTGGCAAGAGACTGACATATCGAAGTATGAGGCAGTGCCCTGATAAGTGAAGCTGGCGTTTGTTTTAACATTCGGCCATTGCCTCCCAATAGCTGAATTAAACACTAACTGGGAATCGACTCAAGGCAGTCCACAAACAGAGACGACCAGTTCCCCACCTGTTCCCTCAATGAATTCATGCGTTTTTTCAAAAGAATGCAAATCAAAGTGACTGTCTCCCAACAAAATTATGCTATCAAAGGATGGAGACAAT
Source organism: Macquaria australasica (assembly GCA_005408345.1). Classification (NCBI taxonomy): domain Eukaryota; kingdom Metazoa; phylum Chordata; class Actinopteri; order Centrarchiformes; family Percichthyidae; genus Macquaria; species Macquaria australasica. The sequence goes on along the minus strand of SEMN01000191.1, from coordinate 148,444 downwards.
GTGGTAGCTGAAGGGAATTGGAAGAAATTGTTGTTTGTGGTTCTCCAGCATGGAAAACATAGAGTGAAACAGAATGATTGCATTGGAAGATCAGCCCTTTCTCCTGTATTTTCCTTCAGATGAAAGACTCATACCTGTTTTATCACAAAAACACACACATTTGGCTTTGCACTCTACCTTCATAGTCCAAGTGTATAGTATCAAACATTTCTCCGCTTTGCTGTAATTTCTTTCACATGATTTTCTTCTCTCTCTTTCTTTTATTTTCTTTCCCCTTTCCTTTCATTCCATCTTTCTGCATGCCGAGGTGGAACCCGGTGACTGAATTGTTCTTCATTCATGCTGTCTTCCCGTGTAAATATGGAGCCGTCAAGTGTAAACTGAATTCTGCAGCTGGTCGTCACAGAGACCTCGCGTGGAGATGTGGGGATACCGTTGGGATACCACACAATCCCACACTCGTTCCTGTCACATTTTCCTGCCATTCACATCTAAACACACCTCCTCTAAACAGCCCTAAACAGGAACAGGATCTCATAAAAAAAATATTTGGTATTGTAATTCCTTTTACAGCTCTCAACCTGTTGACTGAAACCGGCGTCTATGGAATGTGGGTGATGTTTTAACACCCTTTATCAATTCTTTTGTTTGTTTCTGGGTTCCTGGGTTTTTTCATGTTATAGACTGGTTCAAATATAGATCTAGGTTAAATGCTGAAAGAAGTAATCAGCATTGCATATGTTAATTACAGATATGAGGATAGCAAACAGCTCCTTCATAATGACCTCCCCTGGGCCTCTGCATGGTTATCCAGCAGTGTGCTAATGGGGTTACTCCCAGTCCTCTGTGGATTTCCTACCACCATCTATGAAACCACATAAGCATTATCAGAATAAACACTGAACATTTACATATTCATCATTACAAACATGACTTAAAATAGTACTATTAAAACATTGAGATGAAAGTTTTAAGGTCCTTGAACATCAGAGAGTTTATAAAGAGACAAACAGGAGTCTAGAAGACAGTGTTGCACATGTAATGGTATTATTCCATTTGATGCAGGTAGCAAGCTAGCCAGACCTCTACTGTTGAAGAGAAATTCTGGTTTCATACAACTTGGGTCTTGTTTTTGCAGTTTTGACCATCATTCCTATTGATAATAATGACACTAGACTCACTAGCTTAATTGCTGAGATCATGGAACGGGGAAACATCACTAAAAAAAGTCAGACAGGGCAAAAAACAACAGCAGTCAGATGATAAGGGATGTATTTAAGCAACCCCCAAGTTAGCTAAACATATTAGTAAGAGCAAACAGTAAAATTATTACCCAAACCCAGACCATGTTCTTGGTTAAAGGTTGACCTACTGTCCTTGTCATGGTTATGCATTTTTTCTGTGGGAGGAGATATTATAACCAATGCGATGTTGGACTTAACAATGATGTTGCTGTTTTCCCACATGTAAGCAATTATTTTGGTTGGTACATTGTTATCATAACCGATAGAAATGATGGTCAAAACCATAAAGATAAGACCCAAGTTGAAACTAAGAAAATAATCTTTCTTAAAACTTTATTAATTTTCTTTTTTTTTACCAGAAGCTGTACATACAACAAAGTTGTTATGGCAAATGTGTTAGGAAATAGTTGCCTATTTACATATCGAGCACACAGAGCAACATTACTATTCAATGAAAACAGCTGCCTGCAGTGGCTGAAAATGTCACTAATTAGAGCAGTGAGAGTTAACCAAAACAGTAAAGTTGCGGCTCATAAAAAACAAAACAATGAGCTGAAAGAAGCTAAAAGGGAGAGTTGAAGAGTTGGGTGATAAATCTCTGTTAGTTCATCAATTCAAGTGACTCATTTGAAAATTACACAGCAATTGTTCATGTAAAAATATTGATTAGAGCAGCTTTGACATCCCTGTGCCTACACGTTTACATTTCAGCTCCTCCTGCATTCCCGCCAACCTCTGTGCTCTTCCCTTTGTCCTCTCTACATGGGGAAAGCTATCTTGACAGTAGGAGATAAGCATCAACCAGACGCTCAGAAGCACAAGAAAGAGGTAAGAGAGGGAAAGAGTTTTAGCAGTGTACACACACTTCCCTCGCAGCCATGTCTTGTTTGTACACTAGGGAGGTGGCAGGATCTCATGTTTCACCAGCTCTTGTCGCGTAGCCTTTCCGCTACACCGTCTGCTGCTGTCATTCCTGTATACCCAGTTGTTAAGAACAGCATGCAATGTGCAGTTAGACTGTTTTGCATCTTTCAGGTGAAGGTTTGTGCTGCTATAAACAAGAGAAAGAGGGGAATAAATCAGAGTGGCAGAGTCAGGCGTAGGATCTGCTTTTCCCTGGTTATTTCATGCCCCATTCTTTATCTAAGGCCTCCTCCTCTCTCTCAGCCTCTCAACTGATGTAACATGACTCCAGCCTGATGTCTATCACGATCCTCATTACACCTCTGTTGTCCTTTCCCAGACCCACATAAGAGATCTTCTGTCTCAGGTGGTCCTTGTCTCCCTCCCTCACCCCCTCTATTCTTTTGTACTATCTCCATTTTTCACAAAAAGCCTCTCCTATAAAGAGACGAGACAGCTCACATGAATCCAAAAAGGTCAAGCTTCTAGTATTGTCATGATACCAGAATTTTGGCTTGTTACCTATCGCACTGTAGCAATTTTAGCCCAGCTGGGTTGCAATGACATTTGTGTGTCAGTTGTTGTAGTAGCAGTGGCAAGAGTAATTTGTTTAGAATAGAAGAAATCTATTCCCACACTATTTGATTTAGAAGAGATGTCTATGACGTGTGGTGCACTCTACAGCAGCGAGCGTTTAAGATCCTAACCAAAATATGACGAGCATAAGAGTACCACTTTAATTCAATGACCCCCAGGCTTCTGAATGACAAAATGAAAGCTACATTTATGAGATACTAAAGTGTCTAGATGCAATAGAAAAACAAACACAAATGGCACATCTTAGACAACTTAATCCTCAAAGACGTTCTGCAAACTTGACGGAATCGCTGCAATCGCAGGCGCACTCTCCATGGCAATCAAAGTCCTCTCCCAGAAGTTTGAATGGTCCGTGATGATGATTAGTTGACCATGTTGCGGAGCCGAGGAGTGGATGCAGATGTGGCTAATTCCAATGGGGCATGGAATGCTGATTGTGTGGCACCAAGTGCTAGCAGTTAATCAATACAGTTAGCATTGCTAGCCCTCAATTCTGCATTTGAGGGCTCAGCACCTGGGACTGCAGCCCTGTGCTAATTTGAGCTTGATTATCATCAGAGCTCATCTGTTTCCTTGCATTCCAAAAACTCTCCAATTAGAGGGCTTGGGTGCTGTTAAATCCAAGGATACAGCACTGTACTGTATACAGCACGGACAATTATTCAAGTGTGGGATTTTATATGGAAACTTTTTACAAAAGTAGTATTTAGTAAAAGTCTTATAGACTATATGCAATCACACTTTCAGCTAAGAGTTTTCTGAAGAGAAACATGACTTGTTGAACTTGCATTAAAAAATATACCAGATAAGTGACAGTCATGTCTGTACAGGATGTTATTGTGTAATTGTGAACTTTTGCCATCCTCTAAAGCAGTTCTAGTCCATGTGATGTGTCAAGGTAATACCTAGAAACCCGAGGCTGCAACTTTGTAAATATTTCGTTGCTACAACATGTTCTTCTACTCATATTCATGCAAGGTTATATTTACCAATGGCATTGTTATCAACTCGTGTTTTGAATTCGGAGAGGGCATAGGAATATCATTTGAATAGCAAAAATAAGTACCTCTACATGGGTCTGTACAATAATGTATAGTCATCACACGTTGCCTATGTGAAGACAGTGCTCGCGGCTATAATTTCCCAGCCTTTGTCTTTCCCTCTTTTGAAGCAGGAGACGAGCCAGAGAATGACTCCATTAATGCAGAACCTATTTCTTCCGAATCAAAAAGAAACACCCCACCCAATGTGATGACAACCTCTTTCCTTTCCTTGCCTCTGGTGCTTTTCTTTTACTCATCACAGGAAAGGAGGTCATGAAGGTTGTGGTGTACAGTAGAGTATTGTGTAGAGTCAATGTGCATGTGTGTGGCGATGTTTCCTGTGATGGACAGTGCAGAAGTACTTACTGTATTGCTCAATCAAACTGGTCAAATGACCACCACAGATTATAAACCCATTCTATTTTGTTTTCTGTTTTTGACATCTTTGGCACTAAGCAACCATTGCTGAGATGCTTTGCATGGCACTTCACACTGGTCATGGAGGTTCTCTCAGTGGTGTTGATTCAGTCATGGTAAATACCCAGTCAAACAATTTATTTCAAAGCACATTCACTATTGCTAGGAACATAAAACAAAACATAAAACACAAAGGTAAGTCTGCATACTTTAATCGTATTGATTCTAATTTTTAATGTTTCTTTTGTCTGACATTGGGAGGGCCACTCAACATGCCTTCAGAGGTCATTTTGGGTTCTTCTGCTATTTTCAACATGATTTTCTGTCTACATTGAGCAGTTTATTTTCTGAGACACTAATTAAGACATTAATTGATAGAGGTCAACAAAACAGACATTTATCCACAGTATATATAAAAAAGATGACTATATTTTACTTAAAGTATTATCTTTAATCAGGGCCACATGACATGAACTCAACTCCTGTGCTATTCAGTTCTACCCTGTACTTAGTCTCTTTTTGCAGATGGTCACCTGTTGTGGGAGTCTGTGCTCAAACCACTGATGGTTAGCCACGGTGGCTGGAGTCCTAATTAAGCCAGTGTGGATATATCGTTAGCCAGCTTCATAATGATGCTAATTGTTTGCTTCAACCCAGGAAAAGTGCATCATGGGCATAATGGGATAATAAGAATCTCTAATGTCACCCCCAATGGGATAGCACCTGATTATTACGCACTGAAAGCTATATTTAGTCACATTAAGCATATATACATGGTTGGATGTTAGATATGCTCCAGTGGATTTCTGTGCAGTGTTCAGGCTATTTGTTTGTCTGCATTGCAGTTTGTAGGCTTTGTCTAGAGAGAGACAAGAAGAGAGAGGTTCTGGAGGAGGGTAGGGCGGGTTTGCCTTTCATATTCTCAGCATGACTCCTGCAGAAAGTCATTAGCCACAACAATAGAATTTCTGCTCTATTTGCCTGGCATATTTTCCCATCTGGCCTCTGAAGTGTGCCATCCTCAGTCCGAAGTCTAAAGAAGTGCCCCAGACAAACAACTCTTTCCGCCACTGTTGCAAACATGGCATACTCTCTGTCTGAGGGTGAGGATGTGTTGGGAATACACAACTACCATGTTTTCTCATGTCTACCATTCTTATGCAACAATATGAGGCCACTGAAGGCGAGAAGCCCCTCTGCAATGAATGTATGATTTCAGAATAGAAGCTTCTTGGTATGACATCTCATCCAGTGCATTTTGAAATGTGGAAACATCAGTATTCAGTCTTGCATGGTTGGAAACCATTGGAGGTATTGGGTCCATGCTGCAGTGCGGAGCTCGTCATTAAGAACTGAACAATGCAGTGTATCCTTCACATGGAACAGAATGAAGCTTTCTGCAGTACCTGATGAAAACCTGAAAATAATTTTCCAATTGTGTCTGCACTAAACTCACTGTAATCATGTCTCATTGCGTTCCAACAATTAAACAGCTTTGGGAAAACTGAGACACAATAATGGCTCCAAACAAAACACTTGGCAAACTACTGTAATGGCCCAGTCCTCCCACTGAAAGCCCAGTATGTGGGAACTATTCTAAAATGGGTGGGAGAGCTCACATCTTTCCCCCCATCTCTCCTTCCATGGCTTGGTTTTGCTTTTCACTCTGTCTCCTATTAGCAGTCGATGAGAGTGGGAGGAAGAAGGAATGCTTTCTGGCACGCGGGTCCTTTTGTTGTCTTGGTGACTGCCACTCAGCCATCTCAGACAAACTCAGGGCCCTAATACATCATCACCCTGGCTCCCCAGGCAGTCAGCGCGAGGCTCTGATCTGATTCTCTATAGAGCGTCATCCTGTTCCACAAACACAACCCAGAATGTACCACAGTCGCCATTAACTCCAGAAAATCTGCTTCCTGGCAATCATCCAGCACCTTAACATTCACCAGAAATGTTCCTGTGCTGCCGTGCGCATGTCTGAGCTCATCTGCAGTTATTTAAGTGAAGATTGCTTTTCAGTGTGTGCCCATTGGCTTTGAAGTGCCTGTTCTGTATGTTTTAAATGTCTGTGTTTTCCTCCAAGACAAAGCCTCCGTCTAATTTCTGCGGCTGTGTGCAATTTTGGCCGACAGCCTTCAGATTTACATAGCGAAGTGGCCCACCTGCTCTGTGTTTGTCAAGCGGAGAGAGACGGATACAGTGTCTTTGTTTAAGATTGTAGATTTGATTAGAAGATTACTAATTCATCCTTACAAAGCTTGGGTTACTTGAGTGCTTCATGTTTTTGGATTTATAAAGATCTTGAATTTCTATTCCTGTGCTGATGTAAGTAGATAGCCTTATGTAAATAAAGCTATCCGTAAAAGCTACAGTAGACTTCTCCGGATAATGATTCAAGGAAGCACAAGACAAACATTGTAATAAGTTTCCAATAAACATGCTTCAAGTTATGGAAATGTCTCCATTAACTCTGGAATGCACAATTTGCTTCTCCAGTGTCTGGCTCCCCAGCTTTGACTGTACCTGTTATTACTCCAAATGTGAGATCTTTATTCATTGTTTTTCATCTTAATTTCTGTTAGCATTTCCTGCTGAGAACACACACCAACACACGCTCACATGCATGCGTATGAAAAGCACATGCTTAAACACACACACACACACACACACACAGAGTTCCCCTGGCGTTATGAAACATTTCCCGGGAGAGTTAGTGACTGAGGAAGTGTCACGTAGATCATTTTCTCATTTCTCCTTTTGATGAAAGCTTGTTTGGAGAACCCCCCACCCTCTCTGAACGCAGAAGCTAAAGTGACTGGAGTGAATGAAGACGCTCAACAGGAGATCATAGCTGTCAAGGCGATATTACATTCCCTGAATTGTTTCTTGGACCATTGTTAAATTGAATTACACTGCAACTGAATGATCAACATCATCTGCATACAAATACGTATAGATTATGCAAGAATTTAATAACCAAAGTTTAACTGCTAAAGTTTGAGCATAAATGGCTACAGTTGTTATTACTGATGCAGTCTATTGCCCCCAAACCTGGTTTGAACTATATTCAATGTCAAAGTATCGAAATAATCTCCTCGAATGTGAGCTGACCTATTCTCAGTAGCGTGTGGAAACCAATTCAGTCCTGCTTCCCCAATATGTGATGTGACTCCAGTCTGGCAGGGGTGGACAGCAATAAACGAAGCGATAAGGAAGTCCAGGCCCAGTCGCCCACTGCCCGTCGCAGAAAGGCAAGATGTGTGACAGATCATAAAATTAACAGGCTGCTCTTTTTTTGACATACAGAGCCACTGCACAAACAGAACTGCTGCTCAGAGATAGCAGGCAAGGCAATCACCGACAAGATGAGGGGGGTGGGGGGTAGAAGAGATGAGGGGGGAGCAGGGTGGAAAGATGAGCCTTAAGAAGAAATAGTTTCCTGAAATTTTACTTAAGTAGAAGCAAAATTAAAGTTGGTTTGTGTTATTCAACAACAAAAACATATTTTCATTTGAAACATACATACATTAGGCCTGCAACTAGGAGCCTTTATATTCCAAAACCAACGTGGGACGCACACATGGGTCCGCACACAGTACACGGGAAAATGCTCAACCTTGGACATGTGCAGGTGCCCAAAACTTATGACCAATACAGACTCATGAGGCTATGCAGAAGTGAAAAGAATAAATTTGCCTTAGCAATCATTTTTCTGTCAAAATTTCCCAGAGCCCAAGATGATGTCTTCAAATTGCTTTTGTCTGAACAACAGTTTAAAATCCAAAGATATTCAATTTAGAATGATGTGAAACAGAGAAAAGCAGCATATCGTCACATTTGAGAAGCTGGAACAAGCCATTGTGTAGTGGTTTTGCTTGCTAAACAATTTATGTCACATTAATTTAATGTATTTGTAGTTTAAACAATACCAAGAGTCTGCAGACACACTAGCGGCTCTGTGAGGCTATACTTAATCAGAGTGATGCTTTGAGCTAGCATGCAAACATTTGCCAATTAACATTGAACATAAAGTACACCTGAGGTTGATGGGACTGTCATTAGTTTTACTATTTGGTCATTAACCAAAGTACAGGGCAAATAAAAATGTTGATCTGATGATGGCACTAGATTAAAACTCAGGAGATCACCAAAATCAGTATGATTCATCCTCTGGGGACCATGAATGTCTGTACAAAATTTAATGGCAGTTCATCCATTAGTTAGTCAAGATATTTCAGTCTGGACCAAAGTGGTGGACTGACCAACCAATTGACTGACTAACCAACAGACATTGCGATCCCTAGAGCCACACCACCAGCATGATGAGTACAAATTACTGACACCTGTTTACTGTGAAGCAACTGCAGATGCGCAGCTTGTGAACAGGCAAGGCAGGCAACTGCTTGGGGCCCCAGGCCATTAGGGGGCTCCTTAGGGCTGACAAACTTTACTCCACAGCAATGGCTTAAAATGTGGCAACCACAGTGACCACAACCCCCTCCCACTTAAACAACAAATGGATGACTTGTAATGACATCTCAGTAGGAAACTTCACTAAAGGGGCCCCATGTCATTCCCGTCAAACTTGCATGATTTTTTTTTTTTTTTTGCATGAACTTTGCAGGTTTGTATTGTTCTTTATATTTTGAAAATTCTACTAATTAAATACTTACATTACATTTGAAATTAAAAAAAGTTTTAGATTTCGAACATTTTTCGTTGGTGTCAGATTATTTATAACATAATGGTGATGAACGCTGTTTGGAGGGGCCCCCTGGACAACAGACTCTGGAACTGCCACTGAGCAAATAGGCAGATAAATGAGTAGTGAAGACTGCTCCTTGTAACTGGACAGCAGCAGTAAGGTTTTTAACATTCACTGAGGCAGCCATAGGTGCCATCCCCCGGATATAATTTAAAGATATACATCAGCCACGTCTTCCCTCCCCGGCCCTCTGAGCTGCTCACCAGGATGACCAACAGGCCTCACCCGTGGCCATCTCTGCTCTGGCTGATAACCTCTCACAAAGCAGGGCGCCGGCGTCACCGCTGGCCAAAGCAGGGCACTGTTTGGAGTACATTTTCTGCTTGGATGGACCCAATGTTTTTGGAATTTTATTGACTCTGCTGCTGCTGCTGATCTGAGTAAGGAGGAAAAATGAAATAAGGTGGCAGTGGGGAGATGTATAAACCTGCTTTCAGTGATGGAAGGTGAGATTGCGAGGACTGGTGAAGCGGGTAGGTTTGGGCTCCAGAGGGTACAACCTGTGCTTGTACCTTTGCCCCTTACACAACTGAAATGTCAAATATGTCCTTTTTGCTCAGTTCAAATGTTATTATTTTTATCACATACAGTACAGTACAAGTCCCGCTTGGTTGTCTGTCACTCACCTCCCACAATCTTATTCAATCATCCTTTTTCTTATCTAGCTCCTGGCTTCAAGAACACCCCTGTCTGTCTTTATACTGCATGTCTTTTTTTTATTTCTCTCTCCATGCTGATTGGCTGACTTGCAATTAAGTTCCAGTATAATGTGTTTACTCTGATAAACATGATTTAATCACTCCAATCCTTATTATTGTTTAGGTGCTAAATGCCTGGTCCTACCTCAAACTACATCTGCGTATCCTCGCAAAATAGGTAGTGATGTAGTGATTACTCACAGGGCTACTTGGTGAACTACTGAAGCATTTTACATACTAATTAGTTTTGTTTGTCATATATTTTGTTTGCACATATGTTGTATGTACTGTACATATTCAGTTCATAAAGTTAATTTTTTTTAAAAACTACTGTAGCTGGCAGGCTAACCGCCAAAACACTAGCAAGCCGGGAACATGCTACCAGTAGTCAGTAACAATCATGGATGTAATGGACACCGTGATCCAAGATGACACCCCAAACAGTCTCAGAAGCAGACTTCTTCATAGAGAATGTGCACTAGAGTCCTTCTCCAGTTTAGCCGGGTTGAGAGCATATGGGTTCGAGACTTCCTCTGGCCGAGCCATGACTCAGATTTCTTGCTGCCTCCCCGCACACATGAATAGGATAAAATAATTACATTGCGATGATTGTGTGTGGGGATAATCCTTTTTGGGGTAGTGTGCATCAGGTGATGCTGCGGAAGTTGCAACACTACACCAAAATTGCCTCACAGCCCAGCACTGTTCCTGGGGGCTTGGACACAATAGCTCTCTGAGTTAGCTATCTTGCTACCTGTCACCTCAGTTGCTAACAGGACAGCAAGTTCACCAAAGTTATTCAAGAGGCCTATTTGCACCATCAACCCCATGTGCAATAGGTACAATAGCTCATTCTGTTTTGGACTCTCCAGCTATCCGTTACCTCAAAGGTCAAAGGTGGTTTGCTGTTGGTCAACAATGCAAGTTCTCTTGTCAAAGTTCATCAGAGTTGAACATGATGCAAAAGATTTGCGTGGATTTAATTTGCACCTACAAACAAATGAACGGATCCATTGAAATGAATTGATTTTGCTGTAAAATTTAATTGTTTTGAATGCTGGTGTGACTGGGACTTTATATTTTCCAGCCCAACATTTTGACAGTAAATTGGTTTTAACGTTGACATTCCCACAAATCGTTACTCGCAATGTCACTGGTGCATTGCCTGCATATTATCCAGAAAACATCCTCTTCAAAGCACTGATTAATATGTATAACTCCTCAACCTCTCAGACAGAGAGAGCTGCTCTCTCCACCAGAACAGTTACAGTACTGTGAAGGCAGCACGGTTATGAAATGCCACATTGAATTTGGGCATTATGTTGAGACACTAGAGTTGCCAGGCTCTGTGGGATTTATAACGTAATGAAAAAAACTGCTCCTCGCCATGGACTGTCTCATTTGGCCCCCACGTCCGTTTCCCATAATGCCGGGCCACAGGGAGTCAAGTGCTCTGAATGGTCCTCTCCTTCGGCTCTAATGTGTGTCCCACGCTGTTGTCAGAATGACTTAGCTGTTACCTGGTGAGTGGTGCTAAACATCATTTAGGCTCTTTCACAACAGAAGGTGAGTGGGGTGGCTCAGTAAAGCTGCTTCCCAGGGACACGTCATGCTGTTGAAAGACAAGACTTTCAGAAACTGATGCTTACTATTTTTGGATGCAAAATAACCCACTTCATACGTGCACCCATGCATCTGTTTATCTGTCCTCATCCTTCTTCCTCTTCTTGCCAGACATGCTCTCATATGCACATGCTTCGATTGGAAAAGCTCTTTGCCTGGGCCTACTTCAGCCACCATGCAACATCCTGACTGATGGCTCCCTCAGCAGCACTCTAAATGACTGTGCCCATAACCATTAGAAAATATAGAACATGAGCACTAAGCTAGCGTTGAGAAACATACACTACCGATTAATCAGGGAGGGGGCATTTCCCCTCCCTGACTCTAGCTGCTGTATTACATGGGCACAGGGGACAACTCAACGCTGAGGAGGCCAATAAAACAGCACATTCTCTTGGGGAACTGAATGCTGCCAGGACATCCACCATCACCAGAGCCTAGTGATGTACTGGGCCATTAAAATCCAGCGACACCCGATACTGGTTGCCTGCAGGGGGCCGTGGGTCTGTTCTCATCTTGGCTTTTACAATTTGGCTAATTTCTAGGGAGGAAAGCTATGTGCAGGGTTCAATTCTAATGAAGTCAGGAACATTTGTGTGAATAAGCTGGAGAAATGTAACTCTATATCCATATGAGTGTTGCGGGACGCTGCTGTGAGCTAATTGCTGAAGGTAAAATGACATCAATTCAAATTACTTTAGAGAACTCTTTGCAGCTTTCAGTGCGACTCATCGTGCGTTGTGATTACCTGTTTGAGGAAAGCAGAAGCCATTTTAAATTATTTCCCTTTCAGTTTTACTACAAAAGGAACAAAGCAAAGGAAACTGCTGGGATTGTTTTTAAGTCAACAACATGGCCCACTGCCTAACAAGGAGCTTGGGGGAATGACATGTTAAGTGGAGTTCTGAGCTAGAGTCCTGCACTGTTGTGTTGATGTTTATTGCCCACAAACAGCTAGGCACAGACTCTACCTTATCCTGCACATGAAAGCCTGGCCCGATTTCAAAGTTTCCAAATAGAGCACAGTCTGCAAAACACCTGCGAGATAACACTCAGGCAGGATTAAACTGCCATTTGACTCTCTCTCTCCTTCTACCTCTCTCTCTTTTCATGTGTTGATTCTCAAGTAAAGACTGCGACCGTAGCATTCCTGCTGGCTCCAAAGGCCGACTCGCCGATATCATTCAGAAGTGAGCCCCTTGGATTTGTTTACTTAATCCAATATTTATGCTCTGTGTATGTTAGCGAATGCAAAGCAGTTTGTGCCTCCAACAAACAAGACACACGGTCCCCAGATAAATGCAGAAAAAAATACAGGAATGGTTGAAGAAAGGAAGAGAAATGGGAAAATAAGAGTATTAATGGAAATTCTGCGAGGAATATTTGCGGCTCACAGTAAAGCAGATAGTTGGAGTCGAACCTGGGAGGAATTATCACACCCGGCAAGTGTTCAACATCGCCACTTTTCATTTTTACCACTGCTGGTTGATAAAGTAGTGCACGATTCTGGCCAGAGCTTAGTCAAATTGCAGTAGGAGTGTGTAAAATCACATTAAGCAAGTGCAAAATGATATGTCGGTAAACATCACATGACCGGATTTGTCTGTCTGCACGTAAAAACAAGTAGAAATGCACAGACTGATTATTATTATATACAGCTCAGGATTGAGAGCATAAACTAATCTAGCAGTCAGTATGAGGGTGATACTACAACCCCTGAAGGAAACACGGTCCATGTGAAACATCCTCCATCCCTTTGATCTCATCTCGTTTTTCTCCCAGGGAGTTGTGTGTCTGATTGCCCCGGCTCTTGCCAAATCCACGCCTAGCCGTGATGTTCTCCCAGAGGGGAGTATTGGGATGTCTCCTCTCTGCACCCTCCATGTCCAGATGAATTGGTCAAAGGCCTCATCTGATCTCCCCCAGCCCACGCCTAGAAGACGTTAATGGTCACGCTGCCTGGTAGGAAGCCTTACTCGGCTCCAGGGAGGAAGGCAGGACCCCTGCTATGGCTGTCAGTGATTCAGCCACAGCCTGGCAAGCAACTGAACATTGCCATTTGTTCCAAGCAAGAAAGCTTTTCCTGGACTACTCCAGACTGTTGAGAGCATATTGCTGTATGTTTGGATAATATGGTCATGCGGCATTTCTCTTTAGGCAAAATACCATCACATTTACTTGAGTCTGGTTTTAAGATCTTTGACTGTTTCCCCAGTCCCCCAAGGCTCCATAAGTGTGGGTCTTATCAGCAGTCACACGCATGGCAATAACAGATAAAGCCTCTATATGGCACCACACACACACACACACACACACACACACACACACACACACACATAGATAAACACATGCACATAAACAGATAAACAGAAACACAGATCTGTGATTACATGGCGCTATATCATTTCTTCATATTATATTTATTGTAAAGCCATGCACCCACTCCTTTAAGAGCGAGAGCAATACGTTGATACTTTACACATGGAGTAGTGTGCTTTAAGATATTGTTTTAATTCGATATTGTATATCATAATATTTTCCACAGTTAATACCACAGACTGGGCCCTGATACAAGCCTGCTGAGTTAGGCTGAAATAAAGGTTCTTTGAAGATACATGTAAATGCTCTGCAGATCTATGCAGAGGACTTCCCAAATCTCAGCAATGCGTTATGCAAACTTAAGTGTCAAGCAAGCTGATAGTTTGATCCAACTCCTGTCAAGAGGCAAGTTCCAAATAAAAAAATAAAAAAAACATGTAAATGTGACACTGAAAGACTGTAGAAGTATACAAAAAACAGCTACACAAACATCCTTAAACAACCCCATGCACAACTGCCCGGGCATGAAGGTTTGCCTTTCGTTTAAATGCTGTGGATCTGACCAGAACAATTTTAAAGGTACCCTGTGGACTTCTTGAGCACTGGGAGCACCATGGAGTTGGGCTGCTCAGTTATGGCAAAGGAAAGGGGTGTGCTGTATTTCTAACACAAGACAAAACAAGAGCATCATTGCGAAACGGAATGCGGCAAAATAATCGTTTTATTTCGATTATCTTTTTGTTTTCATAATCGTTGGAAGCCAAAATCGTTATTGAAATTAAAATTCGATTAATCGACATGCCCTACTATGGACCAATTCTATTAGAAGTGGGTGCCTGTTTTGTTTGTATCATTCACGAGAACGCATGTGAGAACATAGAGACGTGCTACAATGTACCAACAAAGGCAAGATGGAAGAAGAAGACTCTTAGCTAACATTGATCTAAACAATGCAATTTAAAATAGTCAAAAAAATCTGCTTGGAAAATGTTTCATGAGAATGGAAATGATTCCAAAGTTTGCAAAGTGTCTTTCCAGAAACATTGTCCAAGTTACTTTGGATAAACCATTGACCTCACAATGAACAATTCTATTTGGTATGACTCAAAATTGAAGAAATAGTCCTTATAAAAACTGTTGACAGTGTGTTCTGTTGATTAATAGCTTCAGTTAATTTTTTTTAAATGTAAATTTTAAGTGCTGTGAGCACCACAAATGAAATTCCATTCACCTCTATTGTATTGGGATGGTGGCAGAAACCTAAGAGACAGACATCAATATCTGGACAAATAAAACCTTTCTCATAAAACTATCTGCACAGCTGGGTAACATTAGAGGGAAATGATAAATTATGTCTTTTAATTTGGGTGAACCCACCCTTTAAACATCCCTGATCATTACGTTATATAAATACAAAAACAACTCAGTCCCTTTAACAGCTCCCCCACTTACGTTTCCATGACCCCAGGCATGATGATGTGCACAATGAGGTAGAACGTCATGTAGACTTAAGCTAAATGAGTTGTGAGGGCATTATTTATCATCAAAGGACTTTCTAATTACACTTGATAGTTTAACATGTTGAAGAGAACACCAAGAATATGAACTTTAGCTCTTATCGCCAATCAGTAGCTGAGGCAGAATTAAGGATTGGCCCTGCACATAATCACTTGGCACAGGCAATTATAAAAAAGAATTAGAATATTAATTAGAATTTCTCATTAGTGCGCCCTGTTGTTTTAGGAAACGAGTTTAATGATAGGAAGGCCTCTGGTCTTCATTCTTCCCAGCGGGGGCACAGTTTGCCCTGAGAGCAGGAGGAGTCACGGCCTGGGGGAAAGTGACAGAGTATACTGGGAATATTATCAAGAGGAAGAAGAAAGAGAAAATCAAACAGAGATTAGGTGGCGTCAACACAGGATCGGGCAAAAAGGAGAGGCTACGATTGAGGAGTGGCATGTTAAATTGTGAGCTAGGGGGGTATTTACATAGTTAATGTCTAACCCACATTTGTAAGCATGACATTATTCCTACATCCTATTCCCAGGAAACGTGATGAGGAGACTATCATCATATCATCTGGGGTCCATCTGAATCAGAGGCAGAACAATGTGGCTCAAAGCTTTTGGGAACTTTCTGTCACTAACATATGCTTCAACAGTCCTGTTTTAAAGCAAGTCTCATTTTGTTTCTGCATACTTTCTTTCATTCTTTCATTTAGCTCTGTACCATATCTACCATATTCCCTTTTAGTCCGAGACCATTCTGTATCTCACAAGAAATGGTGTTGTAAATTGGGTTAGAATGGGATCTTTCAATTAGCCCTGGCTTGTGTTTGTCTATAGAATATTAATTCTTCCCATCTATTCCCACCGCCAGTGGCAGCGTGTTGCATTTCACCCCACAGCAGACAAGCACAGAGGCAAAGTGTAGAAGCGGGAGACCTATTCATTTGACAGGAAGGTTAGTGAATAATCAGCACAGGCCCGTCATGACACTGGATTGCACTGGAGACTGGGCCAGGTGCTCCGGTTCACAAAGTTATTTATTAACCGAGATCAGCATTCAAATTTATTCTGCTGCCACAGCTGCCATTCCCACGGTCATCTCACACTCGCCACATAGACACTCTGTGTGTTTATCATCTCTCTGTCCCTCAGTCTTTATCTCTCGTCGTCTCGCTTGTTCTCATTTGTTATTTTTCCTCACCACACCCCCTCCCTCCTCCCCCCGCAGATTGAAAGTCGCAAATAAACAGAAGTAGAGAAGTCTTGAATTCAAACAACAGTTCTGACACCGCATGAGCTCACGAGATACCATACATATTAAAATGCTGTGTTGACAGCCACAGTCATGGGACATGAAGTCCTAGTTTTGCAGCATGTCTTCATACTGATAAATAATTTGTCTCTGAACTTTCAATTCTACTGTTAATTTAAAAAAATAAAATCCCTGTCACACGTCTCATGATGTGCATGTAAGCTGTCAGTGCATGCAATAAGGCCGCCTCCACATGTAACACCCCGGAATCCATATGGGTGATACATTCACACTTGCCGGATTGAGCCTCTGAAAGAGCTTTTTGTAACCTACATACAATAACACACAGCACAATAACATGTCAGGCATCAAAGCAATCCCACTGACTAGCCAAGGAAACCCATTTCACTTCAAATCAGTCTGCACACAAACATTTTACAAACCCTTCCATTTGACTCCCTTTGAAAAATATATCATCATGTTTGACGGGTAAACAGGTGCACCCATCCCCTCTGTGTGAAAGCACTGACTGTGGCGATTGGCAATTTGCATGAGTGACTTGAGGTGTCTAAACAGTGAGGAAATAGAGCACTGCCTATTATAGCGTGCAATTGATACCACTGCCTTGTGTGCCTCCTCTGAGCGCAAAGAAACGCCTTTCATCTTTTGTCAGGGCACACAATGCTGCTTGTATTGTGCTGTTTTTTTTTTTGCAGCAGGAAAGCTGAAATGATGAGATGTTCCAATGTGCCATTGTATGTTTTTCCATCAAGTTTCCATATGTAGCTGACAAATGACTACAGAGGCCTCCATCGCTGCAAGAGACGGTTCTCTGGGCGCCGCAATTTCTCTTTTTACATATTCGGGAAACGCAAGCTGATGCAAGAAAGAATAATAATGCTCTTGCCTTGGGGCAGTGTGCTCTGCAGTAGTATCACAGTGCATATCCCGGGCTATTCAACAGCTTCAACTGGAGAAACAAAGAGGCCGCAGCCAAGGGAAGGAGCATCCAACTGCCTTTCACCACCTCTCCCAGTGAATGACAGTAGAGACCTTGCCCATGGAAAATGCCATGCAGACGGAGAAGAGATGGATGGGGTCTTTGATGTGCCACACACACAATACCCATTTGTCTACACAAATGTGATCTCACTGTTCTTGCAACTGCATACATGCAAACTAAAGTTGCACACAGCTACATACCACAGCTTGAATTTCTCAACATTGAGGAACATGCAGTAAATCTCCCATGTTTATCAAAACATGTATGAGCCGCAAAGTTGTTCATTTGATGAAAAGTTGAATTTTGTTTTGAATACAAATCAACAACTTTGCATTCAAAACAAAATTCAGAATTTACTATTTAAGGGAAAATATTGTTTTATTTTAAGTCAGGTCATATGTTTGTTATTTCATCATGTCCACCCATTACACTGGAGAATTGTTAAAGACCTGTATGATTGTCTGACTTCTCATGTGTCTTGCCTTACTTTTTAGCGGTCGCTGCATTCTCAAATCTCAGCAATTAGCTTAATGAGTACAATGTCGATATCCAAAACTACAAAAATAAGACTCAGGTTGCATGAAACCAGACTTTCCCTTTAAGTTAGCACCATTTGTAAAGAAAAATCAATATCAAAGCCTGCCAAATAGACACAGGTCCAACTGAAAGTGACCTTGGAACTCCATTGTTTGAATAATGCACTACTTGACCGACCTCATCATATCACTGCACTATGACCCTGTACATCAAGGTGGTAATACTTGAAGTGGAGGCTGTTAGCACCCTCTCCTCCTCCACCACTCACCCAGTCGCTCATAAACCACTTCCTCCAGTTTGTAACTGGAAGTAGCTGTCTGCATGTTGACCTTGCCATGCTCCATTGATTTGGGTACTCGAAGCTCAGGCTGTCTGCATTTATTAAGATCTGAAGCAGATTGGGGGGTTGGTTTGAGTTGATGGGTCTGACACCAGACACCAGGTACCTTCCCCCGATGCTCTCAGGTCTTCTGACACAAGTATAATAGGGTCTGACAGGCTCTCTGAATGGAAAATGTTAATGGCCGAGTATGTTAGCGAGATGTTACTAACGCTAGCTGATATTATCAAAGGGTTTGGGGGCTGGGTGGGATTCTAAAAGGTGACTGGTCCATGATCGTTCAGGATGTGAGAGATGGAGCTGACAAAGGGAAACACAATATGACGTGAGAGGAGAAAAGAGAAAGAAAATTAACTTCTGTGTCTGTGCGTGTGTGTACGGAGCATTTGCAGCAGGCATAACAATATGAAGTTATGGGCTTTCAATCTATGTCTTTAGTCAATTTTAGAGGGATTTTAATGCATAGCAGTAATCAGTACATATTCCATGCAGATAAAAAGACCAACTTTGACAGCAAAAGACTTACAATTTTGATAGTAACACCGCCATTTAAGTTATTTTTAGTGGTAGAGAGAAATTCTTCAGTTGCATTTTGTAATAGTTTAAATGCATCATGAAGTTGCTGATCAATTTGGCCAAACAGTTACATTTAATAGGACTTCCCTAAGTGATGACCCTTGTATGTACATTCAACCTTGAAATTAGAATGTTAAAAGCTCTACCTTGATAAAACCAGAAATTTAATCACAAACTGTGTTTGGGGAATTTAAAAACCAGATGACTCTTTGAAAGGAGAGAAATGTGAGTGGCAGTGAGACCAAATGCCAACTAGCATTTTCCCCGGTTTTATATAAAGGTAACAGAATAAGCTGATTTTACTAATTGATTTTTCCTTGCTCACCACCTCACACTTCATTTAGTCCTGTACATAATTTCAAGAGTTTCCAAATGACAAAATTACCTCTATGCGAGAAGAAAGGGAGGAAATGGCTTGAGTGTCTTATTCATTCTTAGCATAATGTCAGTAAAATTGAATTTTGTTCAAATTTGCAGTGAGGACTCTGAAATTGCACATGCTCTTGGGCTTCTAATCAAAAGGTACACTTCATCACACCATAGACACTGCTCTCTCCAGCCCACAAGTGACCTTAAAATGGCTAACACCAATCTCTGCAACACAATGCAGAATTAAATGTCATATTCAGTACTTTCAGGTTAATTTAAATTCATTTTCTAAAAGGAAGCTTCCCACTGAGTAAGAGTAAGAGTTATTCTTTTGTTCTGATGTGGACTCCAGTAAGGAGCCCACTCTGTTGCAGAGAAAGGATGTTTGAATCAAAAGCAGTCTGTGAGATTATAAAGGATGAAATCAAAGATGAACATGATTTTGGCAGATTGGTGCTGGTGGTCTTTGTGTGGTGAAAGGTTTGGTCAGGGCATTGATCAGTCAGATATGGGTTTATGTCCTGGTTTTACTGCTACGGTCTACACCACATTTTCAGGACACCAAACTGAGCCCTTTTTTAAAACTTAAAAAGCCTGCTCAGTTTGTCCAGAAGGGTCATAGTAGCATGTCTACGTTCAATTCAATTTCAATTCAGTTTTATTTATATAGCGCCATATCATAACAAAGTTATCTCAGGGCCCTTTTTCGAGTAGAGCAAGTCTAGACCGACTCTTTATATTTACAGAGACCCAACAGTTCCCACCATGAGCAAGCACTATGCGACAGTGGCAAGGAAAAACTCCCTTTATCAGGTAGAAACCTCGAGCAGAACCAGGCTCAAGGTGGGCGGTCATCTGCCTCGACAGTTGCCTGGGTACAGTTGTATGACTGTTAAGTTTGGAATACATTGGTAGAGAAAGGTGAATGCTGAGTTGTTCATGAGAAACTAAAGCCATCACCTGTTATGATCTCTCTTTCTCTCTTGGCTCTTTTACTTTTGCGGATTGTCTTTTTTGTGTGTGAATCTGGTTCCAAAAGATTACTGCTTGCTAAGCCCAAACAGGAAATCTTAAGCAGTGTCCTTTCACATTTTCTATGCTGTTGTCTGGTTATGAATCAGGCGAAGGCACCTGTTGATTCACATGCTGTCTGATTTGGCCTTTTGCCTCAACTGAAAACTCTGTCACAGAGGGCCTGTGCACACACACTGATGCCAAATCTGAAAATGAGATGAAATGTTGTTTTTATTCACAGAAACCTATTATAAATTCTATCTATCATATTAACCTTTATATATTTTGAAATCAAATTCTGATTCTTCTGTAATGAATGAAGGCAGACATTTTTAGAGTTTGAAACAGTTTCTGGGGAAAAAGTTCAACAAGTATGGAACTGCTGCAAGAGATAAGCCACTGGAGAGCAAGTATAGAGGAAAAAAAGAGGAAAAATTATTTTTGGGTGAAAAAAAATGTTTTTGAGAACAGTGTGCAGCTAATCATACACAAGAGTTGCCTGGTTCCATGCACTCATGCTATTTCAGGCATTGAGTGTCCTTTTATCCCTCTACCTCCTAATAGCTAAGCTCTATTGATTTTCCCTCCAAACATCTGTCCTATTAGTATGTTCTCATCAAATCTCTGATGAGGCCTATTTCTAAGATGAGATGGAGCAAACCATGGAGCCATAACAACAGAACCCCATTAATGTAACCCTGAAAAGGTACCTACAAGGAGATGGAAAAGGATGGAGGAAGTAAACAGGGAGTACAGGGTAAAATGGAAATAACCATGAAATAAAGGAATTCGAATCATAACCAATGTTACTTCTGGGTTGAGAGTGGTCTCTCCATAAATGCAATCAGTTTTAATTTGGCTGGTGCCTGTACCGAAGCAGGATGGGCCCCATATTACCAAGGTAAGTAATTTCTATTATCTTCAAACAGCTGAGAGATGGAGAGCTCGGGGGTGAGATGGAGGGGGTGGAGGTAAGCTCAAGCTTGGACAGCCTCTGTAATTGGGCTAGGCTACATTTAGGCTACAAGTTAAAGACAAAGCACCTCTTGTTCTTTTTGTTATACGTCCTGCATTTTCATTATTAACAATCCAATCCAATGAGTGCGATAAGACAGTGAAAATGGCTCTTTTTTTTAACAAGTATATTAATCCTTTCTAAGGTTTGATAGCATACATGACCATGACCAATTCCATGTAGGCCTTTAGTCATCATTCGGAAGCTGAAATGTGAAATTCATGGAATAATAACTGCGAATATGCACCAGCCTGAATGCTTGAGAGCTTTGGGCAATTTTGCTTTAATGGCTATTTTTCTAAAAAGGCACATGTGGACTGCACAATAGGTTGGATAACAGAGTCGGGAAGAAATTACAAAGCTCTGGTACTTTTAACAATTGCTCTCGCCAACCTTTTTTAGCATTTTTCTCGTCCTTTATGTTCTTTCTTGCCACTGTTCTCCTCCTAGCAGTCAAAATGTGGGGTTTTGTGGTGTCATGAATCTAGCATGTGCTATACTTTAATAGTTTTAATATTTAATATTCCTCCTCTCCTTCCCTGGATAAGAGCATGAAAGTGTTCGTGTTGAAAAGATCATAATGTCACCAACCTGAGGAGACAATTATCCTCGTCTTCCCCAGGTTCTGGGTGTCACAGACAGTGTCAGACTACACTAACCAAAGTTCCAGCTCTCACCTCTGTCTTGTCCTACATGTGAACATGACTCCGCTCATTCAGTTACTGCAGGTTGAGAATGTCACCCAAAACCATCTGGCAGAACAGGGAGAAAGACAGAGAGCACAGAGTGAGGTCTATATCTAGGTTTATTGGTGAAAGAGAAGGTTAATAAGTGTTTGATTCCATTTAAAAGGCTATCGTAGCATTGCTGGTAATGGAAAGCAAAGGGGATCACTGTCAAAGGGGAGGAGGGGACGTGAGGGGAGAGGCATGAATCATATAGAAAACGTGTGTGTGCTGGAACCTCTGAAACAGCTGTGCAGCACCTCATAAATGCACCATGGAGACAGGTGCTCCCTAACACAGAAATATAGTCGCCATGCCAAAAGGAGAGGCCCTATTTCATGCGGCGCTGTGGGACAGGGCGGAGGCGATTCACGGTTCATCTCTGCTGACCCTTCTGTCCTTCAAGAAGATTAGCTCGAACACATCAACTCTGAGCCAAAATGGAGGACGGCCCGGCAACCACGGGTGTCTGGGTTCATCCTTTTTCTGACATTCTGGGGGGAACATGTAATCAGTGCTAAAAACACGGTGGGGGGAAGCAATACAAGAAGTACTGATGCGTAAAACTGGCCTGCACGCAATGCTGAAGCTGTCAGCATTCTCAACAGCTCTTCAATCAAATTGATGCAATTGCCCTTTTTAGAAACACACTGAGTTGGTGACAGGCCCCCCCCACAGTCTGATTTCAATATGAAAGTGAGCTTTGCACATAATCAAGCTGAGAGGGGACCCAGAATTGGACACACACGAATGGTTGAGATCCAGTGCTTCATGCTGATGTCCCAGCTCTACCAGGTTTTTTTTTTTGCCTTATATGTTCCATATATTACACATGACCAGGGGTTGAGATAATAAGGTTTCAGCCCAGTGTCAGCGAGGCAGATACATAAATGCTCGTTTGCTGCTATGACTAATGTGAATCCAGCACCCTACAAAGGACAACAGGTTTCAGAAATTCAGAGCA
Source organism: Macquaria australasica (assembly GCA_005408345.1). Classification (NCBI taxonomy): domain Eukaryota; kingdom Metazoa; phylum Chordata; class Actinopteri; order Centrarchiformes; family Percichthyidae; genus Macquaria; species Macquaria australasica. Next base: position 125,532 of record SEMN01000191.1, on the reverse strand, counting down.
GATTAAAGGGAAACTGGTATTTTAAAACCTGGGCCCTATTTTTTTTTTAAATTTTATTTACAGATTTTGGGGTCTAAATGACTAATACTTTCTTACTTACTTATAGTTATGGATTTGGTCCAGTAGATCGCCTTCACCGGCATCCACGAATGGGCTGCAATGGCTGCAACATAAGCCTTGCGGGCAATTGCGCCGTGAAATGTACGCCCACTAAAAATGCTTGTTTTTGCCACTGACAGGCTCAGATTGTGAAGTTGAAGCATCGGACAACATTATGGAAAGGATCCCTACAAAGTAAGATCCTTTTGTCTTCCTGCAACAACTCAACCTCTCGAGAGCAGTCAGAGTTTCAGAGCAAGACTTTTCCTTGAGCGAGACTTTCTGTTTCTGGTTAAACAAAAACACAATTTTATATGAAATGTAATACTGGGACCATGTCTGCACTGACAGTGCTATCTGATGTAATGCAGTTTGATTTTTGACTCCAGCCACTATCCTAAGACAAGGTCTCGCCCTGAAAGTTTGTATTTAGGCACTGCAGAAGTTCAAATGTGCAGCAAGGAAAAGGGAGAACGTAAAACTTTCTACGTCAATCCTCCCTCCTTCTCTGTGAATACACTCAAGCCTCTCAGATTTATTTGGACGGCTGACAGAAGACGGAGGTCACACAGAGGTGGAGTCAGGGAAGGCTTTAGAACTCCCCTGGCATCACCCTGCTGGGTTAGGAGGTTAGCAGGTTGGTACACGACACACATATCCTGCCAACTGAAGCTATTTCTGTCTGGGCACCTGCTTGGAAGCTGGGTGGAGTGGCAAACAAGTGCAGACTGTGTCCTCCAACACATCAGAGCACCTGCACTCTTCATAAGTGACAGTCGCTGGCATGCTACAGTGACTTCTGAATACAGAGTGTTGATGTGCCCTCTGCTTGTCCCGCTATATTCAGTAGACTTGGGATCCTGGCTGGAGTCTATCACCAAATGCTTCAATAGAAACTATGGCTTTACAATGGAGACTTATCTAACTGAGGTCAACAATTGTATGGTCATTTTGGATTCCCACTAGGTTTAACAGTGTACAATTATTTAAGTGGCAATAATAAGATTTTTACGGCCTTTTAAGACAAAATGACCATAATAGAGTATATTGGCAGGGTCTGATAGGGTTGTTGATCAATACCAATGACTTAATAAATACTTTTCCAGCTGCAAAGATTTCTGGCTTTCACACTGTACTTTTTGGCCCATGCTGTGTTTGGAGCAAAAATGTCATCCTGAAGCCAAAAACAAATTGCAAGTCAATGTTCTTATTCTTGTATTTAGCAGCATTTTGGATGCATCCTGCACCAATCAGCTAGTGGATTCATTCTTGTGATGAAGGCTGTCTTTTTAGTTTGATCATAATTGTTGTCCTATTAGAAAAAGATGAAGGTTGAAAATGAAGTTTACCTAATACACCTTTAGTGCTGTAAAAATGATGAATAATTGGTAACAAAAGCAAAGTTTCAAATGAAAGGAGATTCCTGTCTTTGTATGTTTCTTTCAAAAGAAGGCCATTGTTACACTTTGTTGTAACAAATACAGTGCAGGATGAAATATTGTCCATCTAATTTTATGGCTTTTGAACTAATGGTTACTTTTAAATTGGAACTGATTTGGCTGTAAATTGGCTGAGAATCGTTTTTTAAACGAAGCAGCGTGAAAAACAGGAACTAATTCTGTATTAGAGGGATCTGGGGCTTGAAAGTCACAGAAATATTTACCTGAAAGACACTGTGTAATGACATAATTTGCCAATATTCCACTAGAGCACTGTGAAATGTTCATATGATGTTCTCCCCCGCTAAGCCATAGCTATGGTGCCATGAGGATGTCTTACTGGCGTCTGACTGACGTCTTCAACATGTCACATAAACCTTCATTAGTAGCTCCTCAGTCTACATCCTGACGGCTGCGCGTGGCAGGTCAGAGCCATTACTACACAGCATCGCCAAAGACAATAGCATGTGTAGAGTTAGGTTTGGCTAAAACCACTCCTATATTGGATTAGGAGGCCAATGAGAGGGAAAGGCGATACTCCATAATGATGTGTTGTGGCTGCCTGAAAAGGCATGGTCTGTGATGAATCGGAAGGTTTGGCCCCATAAATTATAATTATTTTGTGCCAGCACGGTTTGAGCGAGCCACTTAGCATCGCAGCATCTATCAGTCCACCCATATGGTACAGAGATTAACGCTGGACAGTTTTTTTTCTCCCCAGAAAAATGTCATTAGGGAGAGGGAGGAAAGCAGAGTGATGTGGTTAAGAGAGCAAGGAGGCTGAAATGCTCATATATATATGTATATATATATATATATATATATACTTTAAAAATGTCTTTGAAAGGCAAGCACTTCCTTCATAACTACCTCATAAAGGTGGTGTTTTCACGTGATAGCTGTACCTCGCTGCAACTTATTCCCACTCTAACCTGAGACATCCCAGTCCATGATTGGGGATTCCCTTAAAAAAATGATATACTCTTTTCCTCAGCTAATGCTGGATTTCACATATTTAGAGAACTGATATTCACTTAGATAAGCAGGAACTGAATATGAAGCCCATTGTAGCAAGGCAGGCCAAGATTTCTGAAGCCATACCTGCTGCTGTAAGAGGGAAGTAGTTTGTCCCTACAGTTCATTCTTTGCATATGTGAAGCTGCTCTGATTCAATGAAAATGTTGTGTTTGTTAAACAGCCCAGCTAAAGAATACTACAGTAGGAAACAGTTTTACTCTGGGAGTATTCTGGAAATATCATTAGAGTACAATGCCATGTACTGTAATTTTCATAACTTTCTGTACGTGTGGCAACTGGATTGTTTTCATATGTGGTTCAGTTTAAATTCCAATCCACTATGAAAGTGCCTGGCTGCTTCCCTCATATAGAATCAAAAATGAAAAACCCAGATATGATGCTTATGAAATCCCTCTTGAGCAGAGTGACACATGCTCAGACAGGCTTCTGGAGCCAACACTTGTACTGGGTTTTGTAATTTCCAATTAGCATGTAATTCCAAGTCCTAATTCGATCCTGGCTAAACTCGTTTGCCAATTCGATGTGACAAGTTGTGCCTCTAAAAATAACCATTCTAGACATCTATGAAAAGAGCGACTGAACATAGTGTTGTCAGCCCTGAAATGAAAACCTCATATATCTGCAGTAGAAAGACTAACCAGGTCATAGAGACAGAGATGGAGAGAAAAAAAGAAAAAGGAGAGAGAGAAGCAAACAGAGAATCAGAGAAAATGACAGGGAGATAAACCAAGAGACTAACAAATAAAAGGAAGCAAACCTCAGAGGTTGATGGGTTATGATCTTCTAAACTAAGGTAAATATTGCTTTTGGCCTCAGTCTGGCACCTATCCAGAGGCTCATCCACAGCTTCCCTGATGTTTTTATGTGACCCAACAGCAGACCACAGGGCACAAGTTGCTCTGATAACAGGTCCTAACATCTCCTTGGTGGTTTTCCTGCCCCACCAGGCAGCTGGCGCTGAGAGAGGACCTGTTGTTTGATGCAGTGAAGGAGCTTTGGCCTCAGGACAATGTGGCTGTAGAGTTTTCTCACCAGTCAGGGTGATTTGAAACCTTGCAATTTTGGGATCAGCTTTTTATGGTCTGCAGAAGGTTTACAGTTTCAAAAAAAGAAAAAAAAAAGAATAAATAAAACTCCAAACAAGTAATTGCTCATAGCTGGCTGTGCAAATAAGAGGGTCCTTTCTACATTTTGATTAACACCATACAAGAGTAATTTACCCAAGTAATAGGATGTCTACCTGCAGTGAAAAAGGTGGTTTATGAAATATTAATACCAGTGCTCAGTGGCACTTTGTGTATAGAAACAACTGCCAGCACAGCCTAAATAATTACAATACAGGGAAGCTATTCTGGCTTACAAAGTTAAGCAGGAGTAGTAGTAGGAGGAGTGACATTTAGAAAAATAACCTTTAGTCATTATTTCTTCACACACAAGTAGACTAATTATCTTCCAATAGCATAGATAAAACACACGGTCATATTTGTCAAGAAATAGGTCTTACATGTACTAACTCTGTAAAATCACAAACTTGAGTTGTTATTTTAATAAAGTTGTTATTTTCTGTTCATACAATGGTTAAACTGAAGAAACAATGTGTAACCTAAATAAATTAGCTTTAGAGTTGTTAATAGGCATATTTTTCACTTTGAGCTAGACTAACTGTTTCTCTTTGCTTCCAATCTTGATGCTGATAAACACATCATGACAAATGATCAATAAATGATCAAGCTGGTGATATTTTTGCTATTACAATTATTTGTTGTTACAAGAAATCCTATGAAAAAAAAACAAAACCAACAATGCATAAGTCCATTTCTCAATACTTCTGACTTCCCTACCATGTCTGACACTCAAGCCCAAACCCATTGGTTCCTACTGAAGACGTAAATCTTTAAAACAGCTAAAGACTACATAGTTTCATTTAAAAAAAAGGAAAATAATTTCCTGAAAAAGGCTGGGCACTGCCCTTTTTAGTAAACATTACTAAAACAGTAATAAATGGTGCATTTGTTGAGGACTATTTTCGGCAGCGGATTTAGTGGTCTGGTGAGACCTTCCGGCAGCAGGACAGTATGTGGAATTGACTTAAAATAAACTACAGTGCCCAGGTACATGGTAAAGGCACATCTCAGTCTTGGAAAGACAGCAAATAAGTGTATTAGCCAAGATATTCCTTTAAACTACACACTAGTTATGACCTTTGACCTTAACAACAGGAAAAAGGAGTTACAAATGTTTAGCAGTTCTAGCGAGGGGTGGTGTTACCAACTTATACTTGCCAAAAAACCAAACTGTTCTGCAGTCTAAAAAAGGTCTGAGTCCCACTGCTACCATTTCTTTTATATCTTTTGCTGTTCATGGTGTGGGAATTTTGTGGAAGTCCAATTACCAACCTGGCATTTGTTTGTTTCCTCTCACGGCATTATAAGATGGAGGTGCAGACCCCCTCTCCAAAAGACCAGCGTTCTTTTTAACAGCAGGACACTAAAAGGAGACATTTTTGGTTGACAGAACTGTGCTTGAATTGTAGCCTCTGATTAGAGATGCCCTGTTAATAGAATCCCTAATTAAAGAAGCCTACTGGTTTTTCTCTTGTGTGAAAATGAATGGGCTATTGTATATATAAACATGTATAATTCTGTCATGTGCTGACAGAAGGTAGAAGGTAAACATGTTTTGCCCTGAAAATCATGCCATGTATGGTGAGTTTTCTCTCAACATCAGTGCACTTGCTGGGACTCCTTCATGTAGAGAGGAATAACAATCAAACTGCTGTATCAGATTCCACTGGGATATAAAATTATCATTACAAACAGTACATCCACAACACCTCCTCCCTACGCAGCCTCTCCATGGAGTTGGAAGAAAAATAAGAACAAGCAAAGAAAAGAAACACATTTTTCACCTTTGGGCTGTATGCTAATTTGAATGATCTAACTAGTATCTGATTTGGCAGTGCATGCTGAAAGTACAGTGAATAAAGGGGAGCACTGGATCACAGACAAAGTGAGAATGACTCAGGGTGAGAGAGAGACCTGATACAGACTCTAATTATCATGAGCCATATGCCTGCAGCCTGTGGAGTGGCTGCAAGGTAAATAAAGATGATGACAAACAACACTGCATATACTACCAATACCGCCCCCTCACTCCTCTGCTTTCTCATCAGAACAACACTGACTGCAAACCAAATTAGCATCAGCTGGCTGATACATTTTATTCACAATCTATTCTGAGCATGGCAAACAATACAAATTGGATTTCTAATTTATCCTGACTCATTTATGCAAAGCAAGAATAATGGATTGTCGCCATAGTAACGTCTTTGATACATGGCAACTTTCATCACAGAGCTCGGAAATACCTTCATCTTCAGGCCTCAACAGGAATTGGTATCAAAGTGTGTGGAAAATGAGTTTCAAAAATCTGAATTTCAACAAACCTCTCTGCTCCTCTTATCTCAATATGCCCGAACACACACACACACACACACACACACATACACACACATCTTGTATGATACCTGCAAAATCAAGCACACTCATGCACTCAGGTTTTTTTGTCATGGCTATACAAATCACGGATGCTCTCACAAACACAAACAAAGTCACCATCTTTACGAAGACACACGTGATTCTGAAAGAGCCGACTCTTTGCACGCACCCAAGGCATCAGTCATTGATTAGCCAGATTAATTACAGGATAGCTACCAGACGCCACCTTTCTGCAGCCAGGAAATGAAAACAAAAATCTGCTCCTGAAGCGAATTCACAAGCAAATAAAAAAAGAACAATCGATGGCGAGGCCTCACAATGCAAGCAAAACCAGAGCCCTCACTCTTTTGATTATCTAACTCCCAAGAACAACAAACCCAATTAATGATATCGTTTTCTGGCTCCATTGAGCCATTTTCTCCATCCGAGATAACCTAGAGACACCAAACATGCTGATAAATGGGCTGTGAACTCCACTATCCACTAAAATAACAACACTGCCTAATATGTCCACTAGGATGCTTATCACAATGTAATCATTATTGTGTTTGCACTGAGATTACGATGTAGGTCAATGCTGTGTGTCGAGTATTATGTTCATTATTAAGCTTAGACTTGACATTGAAAGTGTTTTATGTGTTCTCCCTATGGCATTGCTGCAGCACAATGAGTCCAACAATGTATGCGGTGCAGGTTCAAACTAAATACATTTTTTTTTTTTTTCAAATCAGTGTTGATAAAGTGGCTAGAGAGGTAATCTCATTTCACTTTCTAATTCTCATCATGTATTCCTCACGATTAGACCAGGCTGTCCATTTCTATATGCATTAACAGGAATGTGTCGGGCATATCTCTGATTGGTATGGCTTCAATTTGACTAAGACAGTGGTGGAATATGTACTTTTCGAGGGTATCAAATTGGCTGTGATTATACGTTCTTTTATCACATCAGAGGACTACATCGTAAAAGAAATTATTTCATGATTAGCATAAACACACAGTAATAATGGCAGGAGGAAAAGAGAGCAAACAATAAAAGGGTGACTTTTATTTTTACACAAAACTTGTAACTGAGGCAGGAACGTGGCATGATGGGTAGGGAGGCCACTGCTGAATTCAACTACCTGGTTTAAACTCTCCAAGTGCACTGAAGCAAGAAACTGAATCACTACCAGCTAGCAGGTCACAAATGATCGTTCGCTCAGTCCTGCCCTGTCAAGCTTTCCATTCTCAAACAGCACATATGCAATTCACAATGATAAGGGTGGCTGATTTACCACTCAAAATTCACATTATTTTTGGAAACAATGGGTCCTCGATTTCACACAGAAGTAATACAAAATCAGGCTTCTTATTACTAGCCGAAGTCAGTGGATTTTGTCAGATGAAAATACAACTGTCAGTTTATGTTAAGTTTGACTGACTGACTTTGTAATGTTTCCAGCTGATTCATTTTTAAACGAAAGCTGTTAAAGTGTCTTAAATATGCACATGAGCATTACATACACGATATCATGCTAAAAATCTGAGGCTAAAGCTAGATGTCCTGGGCAAAAAGTCAGCATCCCCACCAGCTGATCCATAGAAGACAATGAAATAAAGGAGCAGCATTTTTTTCTGTATTGCAGGGTAGAGCTAGTAAGCTCTAGTATTATTTGTACAGTATGACTTATTAAAGACACACTATTAAAACATACATGTTATTAAAATTGTATTTGTTCTAACATAACCTTTGAATGGTTTGGATGCTTACTATAGAAAAACACACTGGGACACGCAGCAAAGTGGTTAGATTTATGCTTTAATGTTTGTATTTTCAAAGATTATGCTTCGCTTCTAGGTTGAGGCGGAGCAGTACCGTCACCTCACAGCAAGAAGGTTTTGGGTTCGAACCTGCAGGCTGCATGTTTGCATGTTCTCCCTGTGCCTGTGTGGGTTCTCTCCGGGAGTTCCGGTTTCCTCCCACAGTCCAAAGACATGCAGGATAGGTTGATTGGCGACTCTAAATTGTCCATAGGTGTGAATGTGAGTGTGAATGGTTGTCTGTTTCTATGTGTCAGCCCTGTGATTGACTGGTGACCTGTCCAGGGTGTACCCCACCTCTCAGCCAATGTCGGCTGGGATCAGCTCCAGCAGCCCATGACCCTCCAAAAGGATACGCAGGTATAGCTAATGGATAAATGGAATAATTGATGAGTTTGGCAAGAAACACTCTCTATCTATCTTACACAAGTTTGGCTGAGGCTGCTGGAGTGTAAACGTCTCCATACCGAATAAAAAGCAGGACAGAGCTTCCATAATTACTCTAAAGTCTAATTTACTAGCACCTTGGCTCACATAAAGTGGATGTTCCACCATTCAAACTCTTCAGATACAGAGTATTGCACCATGTTGCAGCGTGTTAAGAAATCCAAAGCTTGACAGGCTGCCTGGTAAGGAAGAAAAGGCACAATAGTAATCACCAGGATATCACAGCCAGGGTTTGTGTAACGTTAAATTTTCCACTTGACCAAACATCTGAAATTGTCCAAACCTTCACACCTATTTCAGGCAAGTCAGGCAATTTGCTCAGTCCTGTCTTTCCCGTTATCTCCTTTTCTCTTTCAACAAGACAAGATGAACAAAAATAAAGTTTTAGCCTACATGTGTAACACTGCGGCATGATTTTTTTTGTTAAAGCTGAAAAGCTAAATATATCACCAAACAAGAAGAAAAAAAGTTTTATCAAGTTCTTCAGTAACCTGGCTTGTTTTCCCTTTTTGATGCACATTGAAATTTGGTGAGATGGGGGATTATATTATTTTAATTTCTAACAAGGACACCCCATTCTCATGGATTTTTCTGTTACTGTCTGAAACACTAGTTGATATGTGTATGTCCTTTAATCTCAGTCTGTTATTGCTTCCACCTGTGGGACATACTGACATTGTGGCTCATGGTTCAGTGGCTTTAAGTAGATTTTTCACCAGGCAGTGGTAAGCCCACTGCTTCCATTCAGGCTTAGCTCACCACAGATTGGTACTATATGGTACAATAAACTGCACTGCACTGGGATATCAAATATACATCATATTTCTCTGTATTACTCTTACCTCCTTCTGTCTTGGTACTCATTCCTCAACACCGACCCCTGAAACCAGTAGAGATTCATAACTGACCACAACGTGGCCACTCCCTTGGCAGGGTTTCTTTCTTATTCCCTCTCTGACCTGAGCTCACCCAAACATAACACACACACACACTCAGCATTACATGCAGAGACTAAAGGAAGGATGACACATGTCACACTGCCAAGATAAAAAGCTTAGCGATAGAAAGTTTGTTTTGGTAAAACTCAGTTGGTAGAGCCAAAGAGCAGTTTTTAAAATTTGTTCATGTTAAGTATTGTTAAAACCAATCTGTACAGTGAAGCCAATATACAACTTCCTTAATGCAGTTCTAGAAGACACTGGAAGCTGGTTCCAAAAAAAAAAAAAAATAAATAAAAAACCAAATGGAAGTGAAACCATTAGCCATTGAGAAATTAGTCTCAGTGACGTGACAAGTTCACTTCTCCTTTTGTGTGTGGTTTTGGCAGTGATTTGGCAGTTCCATTAATAATTTATATTAAAAACACAATTGAAAAAAAAGTTATAAGTTCTAATCCTATATCCCTGTGTCATTGGTTCAGTCTCCCTTAGTATATGTCAAATACATGTAAACAAAATATGTATTTTTTTATATAAATATCCCTCTCTTTTTCTCATCCTGTAAAACATTTAAATATTTTTGATGACTTATCTTGAACTCAGGGGCCTATACATAAACTTATCCAATCAAATGTGATTTGGGGTGACTAGCACCCTCATAAAAAAAAAACGTACTTGTTCGTTAGCTAGTGGGTAGGTAGCAGAGCAATATCATAGTAGGAGGTGTGTGTTTGGATGTCACCCATGAATGTGGATGAGGTCTAATTCATACATTCTTTCCTCATTCTCCTCCTGATCTACCAAAACAGGTGAGGGAGGTGCTGGTGGAGTTCTCTACAGCTCTGTATCGCTCAATATTCACTTAGCCATGCCCACTTTTGCACAATCCAATCAAAGAACGATTGATCAAATTCCTCTCATAATTACACTTCACCCACGTATTCCGTTTCACTCAAAAGAATATGTCACATTACTGAAGCTAAAGATGTTCCAACCACCGTTTCACTGTGACATTAAACCCCGAAGATTGAGGGGGCATTTAGGGTGTTTGCTTGATTGACAGGTGTCTTTTGGCAAAATTTAAATTAAAAACTATGTCAAGCATAAAAGATGCTTTGCTCAAAGGTACCTACATAAAGCACAAATAAAGTGCAAGACATTATAGACAGCTAAATCTGTTTAATCAGACACACGTCAGATGGACATCTGAAAAACAAATCCAGTGTAGACACACTTGTGAAGTCTTGAATCTTTACTGCTAACAGTCTTACCATACAAATTATCTTGGTTGAGAAGCAGATCTTCCAAATGCATATTTGCCACAACAGCTACTAAGCAAGCATATACACAAACATACATATTCAAACTAGGTTCACTATAAATCATGTATGAATGCATACATAATGTAGTTAGCTGGAATGCTGGCTTTCTAACAATTTGAATGCCATGGTTATCATTTGAGGAAACAGCTTTATTATTGTTATTTTTTAATTTCATTGTAAATACATTCATTTATTTCATTTGTGTAGCTAAAATTACAATCTCCCTATCAATGTAATAAACTGCCAACAGATTCTTCCCTCCATGATAATGACACACACAGACATCACCAGACTATTGGTTCATTTTCATTGCTTTCATCCCTGAAACAAGTACATAGTGAGTGTGTTTGATGACAGCTTGCATTTACTGATGTGTATCAAGCATCTACTGTTGTGAGCGTCCTGTGGCAAAGGTCATGGCTGACGCTCATCGGAGTGCTTGTTCATGGCATTTATCCTTTTTACTGTCAGTTAGGATCACAAACGCACAATGCCATGATAGGTTATCCATACCATTAATGGAAGACACGGAGATGACAGGCAACAAAGACGAGGCTGTCTGAATGGTGAGATGGCAATGTGTTTACGGGGAAAAGAAAAGAAAGGGAGGGATGAGGATCATGAAATGACAGCAAGAGAATTGAAGCTCAGCGATGGGATTTGTCTTACATTTCCCTGATCTTGTCCCCGAGCGCTCCCCGTTACCATCCTCGAAGGGAAGAATTTATTTTCTATTTATTTCATTTTTATTTGGGTCTCTAGCTGGATATTTATATATTCATTCGTGCCGCCATTGGTGTCTGAGAGGGGAACCGTGAAGTGCATCACATTAACTGTATTGACATAAACAGCTCGCCGGGCACGTTGCCTCTGCCTTTGATGAGGGTTTAAGTAGGAAGCCATTGAGAGACTTATGGAGAAACGTTCCCACGGGATCAATAGATTACAGACCTAACTAATCTTAGTGAGCTAGATAGCAGCACTCGTAAGGCAAAACGACAGTCATATCAGTAACACATGGTGTGTCATCACTCCTCTCTGCCCTCAAACTGTAATTATTCTTCACTCTAATATGGGTCATGAACGAGTAAGCACAAGTAATGGTGTCTGTTGTTTTCCATGTGTTTTGGTGTTAGTAATCTATTGCTCTGAGGCCCTCATGGAATAAAAGCATATGTACTGGGTTCTAATTGCTTTTTTCTTTGTGTCTTCATTTTGACATCTTATTGGATCTCCAATGAATTATCTTTTAAACTGTAGTGCAGCTGGTATGGCACTGACATTGTTACGCTATGGTATTCACTTCACACTGTGGCTGTATAATACCTTTTACAGGATGAATAAAACCTTCCAAAAAATGGTCTGAAACCGACTGTAGATCAATGTTGTGTATCCTGAAACAGTTATAAATGTCAGTCCTGCATCATATCTGATTTTTTCTTGGCATTTTGGCTATATTTAGCCAAACAGCTTGAATCTGATACCTTGCATGAGGTGGATATTCATTTTTCAAAACCGTAGCATAGCAAAAGAAAAATAGATAGAATGGGTAAAGCAACCCTTTCTCCTAGAAACTGCATCTATAAGCTACTAATTTTAGACAGCAAATGTGTTTTGAAAGGAACGTGAAGTGGATTACGTATTTTTGTCAATATAGGCTAATTAGAAAATATTGTTAATCAACAAATATGGCAAGTCACAAAATGTTCATTTCTGGGACTCCGGATGCAAACTCCGATCTCTGGTGTCAAAGTCCTACATTTTCTGCACCCATCAACCATAACGACCACCTCCCTATGACTTTTGTGCGGTACAAGAATGCAACTCTTTGTTCCCTGGAAAAGGCCGACCATAATTTTGGCAGCAATTATGTTTCCCTCTAAATGTAACTGGCAAAACAAATTAGTAGTTTATGAATGTAATTTCTAGTTGACAGGATTGGTATAAAATGTGTTGTTTTTCAGGATGCTACAATGAACAGTATGCACTGAGGTGACTAGGCCCTAGAAAATCGTCCAACAGAACCTTTTCCTGTTGATTGTCCAAGCATGTCCTTTGGCCCACCCAGACTCTGCCCTGCCTGTTCCCCCTGACTGAAGTGACCAGTGGGTGACAGATCCAACGTGAGGCACCCAGGACAGAGGCCCAATTAAACCTCTCTGTGGGGAGTGAACCCCTGCACCATTCATCATACCATTTCAATTAAAGCCATCTAAGAAATGATTAAATAATCAGCTGCAGGCTAATGGAGCCATATATCCTTGTTATGGGAGGACATTGGTCATCGGCTTGGGAATGTCTGGCCAGTGCCAGATGTCACACAGCAATGCCAAGCAAGTAAGACAGATGATAGAAAGCGGGAGGAGGGGGGAGAGTGATGAGAAACAAAGAAAAAGGAATGCTCATTAGGCTGGGATGGAATATGAATGTGAATTCATCACAGGGAAAATGTGTCAATTTTTTGGGGATTTTGGTCACATAGAGACAGAGCACCACGCGTCATACTCTGAAAACCACACCACCAGAGGAAAACAATCGGCGCCACAATATGCAACCAAGGACTGAAACACTAGCTGAAAACATTAGATTTCAGCATGTCAGAGGATTCTTTTAGCACCCTATGTCTACCAGAGAGGACAAACTCAATATTGTCCGTCTATCTCAGTGTCCCTTCTCAAGCTAAGTTACTGTAGTTAGCTAAGGCACTTGCAAACATAATACTGCATAGCTTTCTGATTTAGCCACATTCCACTACACAAGTTTCATACTGTCAAAATGTTTTAGCTTAACTTAGAGCAATATAGTTAGCCTAAAACTGACATTTGGATATTGGACTGACCAGTGACAAAATGCTTGCTGCACACGTAGACATACTGAGTTTTAGGAACCCACAGTTTTCCCATTCTTCCTGCTGATGCCTCACGTCTGTATCCACTCTTGTCTTCTTAAAAGCTCAGTTTTTCGGTTTGACAGCTTATAAAAACTTAGTTCTGGGTTCTTTCTTTCTTGGTAGTACATCCCACCACACAGCAGCTTTACCGCATGTTTCTGTTGTTTGCTAGCAGACCAAAGTGACAAGGAGGCACCTTCACACAATACAAAGTCAATGGAGAGCGATGAATTGTTTTCCCCTCTGGTGTGGGTGGGGCTTATCTGCGCTCTGTCTCTATTGTGGAACACTCCATGCCCATCTTAATGTCACTCACATGTGCAGCAGCGGCTGACGCTGCAGACAGAGGCAAAACCATGGGGTCAACAGTCCCCCACATGCATCAGCGGACAGCGAGGGGTGACAGAAAATGTCATGACTGTTTGTTTGTCTGCGGTAATGCAGAGGCCTGTCCCTGTCAGCCTGCTAGCTACAGTACACAGCTTCAGTACTCAGCCATGTAGCTGGGCAGCGGGGAGGTGCTGGGACTGTGAAGACTCCGCCTCTTTTGGCTGCTGTGCTGGCTGCTTGTCTTTGTGTTTGTGTTTTGTGTTGCAGATGCCCAGTAGGTGTGGTTGGGTCATCGTTTATTGGGAACACCTGGGCCCAGTGTTCCCAGTACTATAAGAGTGCACCCCACTTGTTCTATGACGGAGAGAGAAAGGGGAAACTCGGCTCCCTACGCTCCACGCCCCCCATCCTTGTCTTTGTTTTTCCTTTTACCAGACAACACTCACTATTCTACCATTCATGCATACACGCCAACACTACTGACTTACTGACTGCCACCCCTCATAACATTTTGACATTTCTAGTTGCTTGTGTTAGTTTCAAATAAATTAATGTTTTGGGTTTTTTTCCTTTAACTCCTTGTGTCACCTCCCATTATTTGTCCTGGTTTTTGAGCCGGCCATGACGGTGACAGACAGAAACAGACAGATAAACATACTTTTGTTCCTTTCTGCACACACAGGCTTGAAAATATTAATTTCAGTGCGTTTAATATTATCCATCACCCAGGCTTAACTCTAAACCTAATTCTGAAAATAATTACAACAATTTCTCTTTGGAAGTATAGCACATGATGCTCACAAGAGCCCAATATCCCAGGGTTAATCTTCTCATGCAGACTTTCTATTGCAAAAACATCACACATACACACACAGAACCCCGTACAGTAAGACCGGTTGGGTTAAATAGCTGTCATTATCAGGCTGGGTGGCTGTAGAATGGAGGTGACCCTGGACGGCTCTCCATCTTCCTGCTCTATGGCTGCACATTAATGGTTAATTGATGTCACAGGGGACTGTTGATCAAAGGCTTTCTAACCAGCCCCCTTTTCAAGCATGCTCCACTGCAATTCTATTAGCAAGGCAGGCATGTCAGACCGTGGGGGGGCGGGGGAGGGTTGTTGCTCCTGTCCTTCTCTTCTCACTCATCTCCGTACAAAACATACCCCCCCCCCCCCCCACACACACACACACACACACCCCTCCCTGGCCTCCCTCCTCCTTGATAATTAGCCCCTGCCATGCACAGACCAAAACACACAAGTATGCAGACACACACACACACACACACCCTGAGCTGCCACCGTATCTGCAGCTTAAAGTGTTGTGTTCTGACAGCCATCAGCAGAAATAGAGGCAAATCTTATTTACCTCACTGGGTTTTCAATCTTTCCCCCCCGCTTTACCCCCACCCCCTCCATATTTATGCTACTTTCATGATTTCTCTCCTCACTATTGTCTGTTCACCCAGATTCCCTCTCAACAATCATGCTAATGCAGTAAGCAAGGGCCTTTTTAGGTGCTTGGCTACAATGATTGTTGTAGTTGAAGATCACAGACATTTTCAGAATTGGAGGGGTGGAGGAGATTTGTCACCAGTTCTCTGTCAATCACAAGGGAATAGGGAAAATCTTCATATTTTTGTCTAAATTAAACACCACAAAGTATTTAATGTGCTTTTTGAGCAGTTGACTGATGCCTTTGGTCAAGCTGAGTGAGTGATGTAGATCTTTAGTGTTGCGCAACTGGGGTTTTACAATACAATAAATACTAAAGATCAAGTTATTCACATAAAGGTTGCTCCAGGTCTAAACATGCATCTGTGATAACTCTGATTATTTGGACCTAAATCCATTTGCAGCTGCATTTTCTGACCATTGTGGTACAATGGCTAAATGAGACAGAGCTGTTGAACAAATCCCATAAGATCATAGTGAATAGTAGTGAACACATTAAGTCAACAATGCCTAAAACTCTAAAACCACTTCATCTACAAGCAGAATATGTGTCAGTGCATCTCTATTTGTGCACCTGGTACCCTGGGTGGACTGTCTTCTACTGGACAATTTATCCTCAAAGCAGAATCGCTGCCACACCATGTAACACAGAGCCAGCACATGCACTAAGATGGCTTTGTGAAGCTGTAATATTGTGAATTTGGCGGGCAGCCTGGAATAATTAGTGTTGCCCTGGGTCTGAGTTAGTGTTTGCTGGCCTTGCAGAACATTCCCTCTTAGGCTCTATGGCTGCCAATTAACTCACACATGCACAAATGATCTCGGATGCGCCCTGAGCTGTAATCTCATTACAGACTGGAGTGTACAGGCCTCATTTCTGTGCATCTTCTAATGGTTCACCTTCTGATTTCCACAATATTTCAAAAACACAGATTTGTCTCTGATTGTAGTGGTTGTAGGGAAATGTGTCATGTCACACCTAAGGTGGATTATGCTGACACTATTAAGTGAGGAGGAACACATCTTATAACACATCTGCAAAAAAAGCTTAGCCTACTGAAGAAGAAAGAAATGGGTCACGGAGGATACAATCCCCCAGCACACTTTTGTTTGCTTTAACTAAACACAAAACTCTTGCAATATGTCAAGTGAATAAAAAGCATCTAATGTTTGATGCATCCGAGCTGCTGGTTTGAAGGCATACAGCACGCTGCGAGAGCGAGGCCAGCAGAGCCAGTTATGCATCACAGAGGAAGCTAGATAAACGCATCATCCTCATCGCTCTTGCACAGCGATTTCCCAGTAGTAGGTCTACTTGATGAAGTGCCAGATCCCCTCCCTGTTATTCTCTGTGCGCCAGCCAAGTGTCCACATGCATGAGTGTATTCATCAGTCAGGTGGCCCTAGCCTGGCTTTTTTTCCCCCTCCTTCTATTCTTCCTTCTTGCTGTGCCCAGGTGTGAATAGAATTGGGCTGATTTATCTCTTTTGTGCTGCTTATCAGTAACCAAATGAACTCAGGTAATGCAAAAACACACACACTCAGTGATTAAATATGTTGTTAGCATGCAATTATGTTCTGTATCACATTTGCAGGGCGTACTGTACAGAATACAATACTGAGTCTGCAAATACACACATGATCAATGAGTCACTCAGGATATCCTGGCCTATAATTGATTTATGTGTAAGCCAAGGGGGAAAAAATAACGAAAGAAAACATACATACATGTCGTAACCTCCAAGAGGATGAAAATAATTGCAGTAATCAAAACAAAGCCTGGAGCCACTGGCACATTAGCTCAACATTTTCCTCTCTCTGACACCTGCGTAAACCTTCCTGCTGCTCTGTTTCTTTTGTTTTGTGGCCAAAGTGATTAATGGCAACAAAGTCAGGTCTTCACATGCAGCATGCCACGGTGACACTCTCTGTTTTTAACTGTCAAATCCAAGTCTATGCAACATACCTGTAATTACACTAAATCCCCAAAACTGCCCAGCCCACAACACCCGAACACACTCATCTCATCCCCCATATCAACTGTGAACTGAAAATGCTGGTGAGTTCTCACAAATATTTCTCACATCACACACACCACCACCCCCTCTTTTCATTCAGGGGTTACTCACTAAGCCATCAAGGGTTGAACTAATGAAAATGCCTGGATGAAGGGGTCCTCTGATGAGCAACCTTGCAGTTCCTCTCGCAGCACTTCAAAGAAGGAATTAATAGAATTAGCTGGTCAATAGAAGAGGGGGGGGGGGGGCAGACTGCAAGTCAGATGGAGCTAGTCATCCGCTAGAATAACATTCGCTGAGACAATGAGTCATTGCATAAGCTTTTGACTCAGTTGATGTACATTCACAGCCAGACAGAGCCTGACATCATGATATATTTTACATACATATTTTGTGGATCACACCACAATTCAGCAAACCTATCTGTTCGTACAGTATAATGTTATGTTATTAAGAATCAGATTCAGATCAGTTAATCTGAATATGAGTAAACAGGAAAATCTTTCCAGGTACAAGAGATGGACAAAATAACAGGAACACATTACAATGTAAAATGCAGAATCTTTCAGGGAAAAGGGCGAAAAAGTGCCTGGTAACAGCAGAACATGGCACAGCAAAAACCATTTGCATGTCCTCACAAAATACGTGGTAGTACAAACCCTTGGTACAGTTCATACAGTAACCATTGGTTCATTTGTGTCAGAATGGATGCAAAGAGGAAAGCTCAGCTGACATTGCTTCTCATTCAGAGAAGATAGGCCATGAAGAAAAGGTTGTAGGTATATCTTGTTCTCTGTGCAGTAAAGGAGCGTGGACAGTTCCGCCGCCGTATCTTTGAGCTTCCTTTTGCTCTCTTGGTTCCCTCAAAGGTCAGTACTGCCAAGACAGTTTGCAGTTGGTCATTGGCGTACAATTGGGTGTCAAAATTCGCCAAAGTCGAACTCTATGTAAAAGCACTTGGCACATTTATTCTGCCTCCACTGACTGTGGCAGTGCCATTGAAATAAACTGATTTGAGTCTAAAATCTTACTGTGACTTTAGAGTATGCTGACATTACTTTTGTGGCTGAAATGCATTGGAGACTTCAAGTCTACTTCAATTATTGAGTTCTATTTGAAAAAAGAACTCTGCCCTCTGAAGTGTTTGTTTTTTTGCTTTGAAGGACATTTAGGCTGAACAAAGCCCTATAATTATTTGTTCACATTTCTAATATATACATGGGGGAGAGAGAGAGGGGACGACATGCAGCAAAGGGCCCGGGCCGGACTTGAACCCGTGCCACTGTGGTAAGTACGTGGTATGTGCTCTACCTGGTGAGCCACTGGGGCGCCCCTTGCTCATATTTCTACATTCCACACCTCATCTGTATCCTTGCAGTCCTCATTAGTGTTCAATGTCTGTTGATCTGTTGCATCACTTATGTGCATTAAGTCAAGGGCAGCTCATTGAGAGTCTGAATAAATCATTGAGTGTACAGTGGGAATACAGAGATGAAGCACAGCTGAAATATTAGAGCAGGGAATGTACACTTTGTCAGTTAGGAGGCCAGGCCATACTACCAACCATTGTACTGTAAT
Source organism: Macquaria australasica (assembly GCA_005408345.1). Lineage (NCBI taxonomy): Eukaryota > Metazoa > Chordata > Actinopteri > Centrarchiformes > Percichthyidae > Macquaria > Macquaria australasica. The sequence continues at coordinate 106,677 of SEMN01000191.1, read as the reverse complement.
GTCTGCCTTCTGCAAGGTTTAATTAGACATGATATCTTAATTTGCACACAGATGTACCACAAAGTAATTATAGAGTATTTTCCAAAGACTAAGCAGAACATAGTGAAATCCCCCAACTGCCTGTTGACTGGTAGAGTAAAAATAGCTCATTTAAAGACAGTGGAAGGCTGTCTTCTTTGAGTAAGACTTTGTCTGGCCTCTTGGGATGAGGCTCACTGCAATGTATCACAGTCACTAATTATTCATGTTATAAGCCACTCTCTCTTGCAGGAAGAAAAAAAAAGAGAAAAAAAATAACAGGCAAACACAACAATGAAATCACCACTTGCATGAGCGCTGACACAAGAGCAGAGCAATGAAAGCGCCATATGTCTGGATTGTGTGCTGCTGGCTGATTATAAGACGTGTCTCCTCCAGAGGGAAATGAGGACCTGTGCTATTTAAGTGGAGTGTCTGCTTCCAAGTCTTGTTTATTCAAAGAAGGAAAAATATGTCACTGTGTGATCACTGAACCTTTTTTTAACCATCATGCCATCCCTTTAAAAAAATCTGAGCAAATATTATGTTTACTTGACAAATGTGTTAAATAATTTCTTCAGATGGCCTCCACAGTGTAAATAAACACTTAACACTAATTTAGCTTAAAGAATAAAAAGATAATAGATCTAGATGCACACAAAAACATTTTGTAGCAAACTTTTGTAGCTAAACTGAGAGGAAAAAGAAGCAACAACACTAAGATCCTACTTCAAATTTAGTATCTTGGTAGTCTTTGAATGTGTTTTCCCCTTCATTATGTTGCAGCACATTCACATTATTCTAGGTCAATGGCTCCATTGAAGACCTATCTTGCAGAGAGATCAGCACAGGAGCTAATTACACTAATAGGCTCTGGCAAAATGTTTGATACCAAACTACTAGCTATAATCTAAGAGCTGATAGGAGACCACAAGCATTCATTGGTTTTCTTTGACTTTCATCTTTAACAATGTTTTCTTCGACTGAACACACTACACTGTCACACAGATCAGGAGACTCAACTGTAATTGTATGCAGCTGTACCGCTTGGGAGGCACAGTTCCAGTTCGGAGCAAAACCTGTCTCTGTTTGGATCTATGTATTTGGCTAATCAGGAAACAACAAAAGTGTGATATTTATTAGCTCACTATATGGTCAAGTAACACAGGCAAGTGGCGAAGACATCTAAACCTTTCCTAGATCATATATCAGTGTTAATTAAATTGATGAAAACCCTGACGAAAAATATTTATTGATGACCTATTTTTCTTGACAATAACGAGACTAAAGAGAACTATGGACAAAATGTATAACACTTTTTTATTAAAAACAAAGAAACAAACGAAACAATAATGTGAAAGACAGATGAACTGAATTAAATAAAATAATTACAGTTTGAATGCAAAGTCTTATTCAACAAATAGCCTGCATCCGTGGAATTACTGGGTCCTCCCATTCAGACAATTTCCAGCCGACCTGACCCGGGTCGGGCCAATCACAATTGTTTATCTAATATGGGGCGGGTGTGGTACGATGACTGTACAGAGGAACGCTGTTGAGGCATTTTCGTAAACTGAAAATTTCATAAATTAGAAAAGATGTGGCAACAAAACAGCTGGGCCTGGCACAAACTACGAAAACATGCAGGTAGCACCCCAACATTTATAAAAAGGTAAGCTAACAGTTAATGTAACATTATCAAGTCCTGTGGATGCGGACGTAACGTTAACATTACTTTCAGTGACAGAATTGACAAAAATGTCTAGTTTTTGTTGTTTAAAACTAAAACTAATATTGTCATCCAGAGAGACTAAAACTAAATCAAAACCAGGCCAAAATTAACACTGTCATATATACAGTCATCTGGAAACATTATTATTTTTTCTGCACTGAAGCACATTCAGTATGGCCTACAGTGTTAATGACCAAAGAACAATAACCTCAGATTTTGTTTCTGCAAAACAATATGCAAAGTAGCTGTGTTCCTTTTAAGGTCATCTCAAATGTTACAAACGGCATAAAAATGCATTATGAATGTTTATCTAATGCCTCAAGCCTCAAGATAATCATTTTCTTTGCATTACCATTTTTTTCATATATATACATTCCTTTAACTGTTTTTCATATTTAAGATTAGAGTAGAGCCAGGAAGGTAATTACTGTCTTTTTTCTGTCACGTACCTCCTGTTTGAACATAAATCTGTTTCTTTGTAATTCCAGATCCAGTCTACCCATTCAGCATTATAGAAAACACTGCCTCTCACACAGCATACTGCAGATCACTTTCTCTCACCAGCACAGACGAAAGAGCACACAATCCCAAGATTACATGAGCAGTATTCCAATAATAGAAGCCGGTGCATGTGATGGCATGGATTTTGTTAGGAGATAGCTATACAGAGAGGCATATGGAAAGGCACCCTCACATAATCTCACTGGGGAAAGGTTGCACATTGAGAATCTATCCATTGAAATACCTTCCTGGAGGGAAAGTACATTCAACAAGATCTGTTTCATCAAAGATGTGCACTGCAACATCACCACTAAAAGGTAGCTGGGCCGCAGTAAAAGTGCAGCAGTGAAAGAAACTCTCACCCATTGAAGCTGGTACTGAAGTGGCAACAAGAAGATGGAGGTCAAAAACATGTTGCTGTTTGACTTTCAGTTTTTTCAGGTGTAGCATTCATAGCAACATATTGATCACATATGACGGAGGGCCAAAAGCTGAGTGGCTGTTGGCATTCCTTCAGTGCTCTTACTTACAATCCAGAGCATCTATATAGAGAGGGAAACATTAATCTGGTTAAAGTACATTAAGTTTCCAATAATATAACAAAAACAGCTGCACTTTTTTACACTATAGCTGACGTGCACCCCCTCAAAAATGTAAACATCTGGGCTACGGAGATACCATGTGGACACTGCAAGAACTGTGATCTTGGTCTGCTTTTCTCCTACAAGTTTGGTCTATCCAATTGCGTCAAGAGGCATTTTGGTCTGCACCCGTTGATAACGCCCCATGGAAATCAAAAATGAACTGAGAGTTGGTCTGGTGATGTCAGGCTAGCATCTTGCATTTCAGTAACGTTATTTCTCTGTCAATAATGTTAGCTAACGTTAGCAGATCCTGGATCAGAATTATGGACTTAATTAATCTACAATCTCAGTGAAAATTAAAAAAGATTTGGCAACAAAACAGCTGGGCCTGTTAGTGTTAAAGTTAGCGGATCCTGGAAGGACAAAAGTTACAGATTTATGGACTAAGAAAACTAGAAAGCAATTCAGAAAGCAAATTAGTAGTATATACATGTATTTTGTAAGCTACAGGGTTATACATGTGCAATCTGAATAGGATTCAAGAGGTCCTTCTTTACAGCCACCAACTTAACCCAAAAAATGTCATGGTTGCTGTACCACTATAGCATCCAAAATCCTAATGCAATAACCAGCACAAAATTTAACTATACTTATTACATAATACTTATTACATTATATGTAACATGTTACATGTTTTTATGACATATTCTTACAACAATATGCACAGTTATTACACGTTTGTACTTCCTGTGTACCCAACAGTCAATAAATAACTTCCGCAGCACGTAGAAAAATGCTTTATCTATCCCCTCTGTGCTGCATGTGTGGGATTCCATCTGTTCATTTCAATAGCAGGCGTGATAGATGCAGTGTTGGGATTATTGTACACAGTGACAGAGGAAACTGCATTTCCATCTTATCTTCCCAGTAGCCATTCATATTGCCTACTTGGCCAGTATCCTGCTTCACACCCAAGGAAATGATTAACCAAGAGAGGCCCAGTGATTACCACTGAGCTTCAAGCCAAATCTCACAACTTGCAAACCTGCATCCATTTTAATTTTGTCCACAAGCTATAAATGAGCATGGCTCTGAATTAAAATTCAGCAGTATCAACAACATTCATTCACTGAGTTTAACAATAAGTCAACAATGAGAATGTGGGATGAATGTGCTTGATAGTGCAGATTTTCAATTATGATGGATTGAATGACGGCTTAGTGTGCATAATGCTGTTGCTCTTCCCTATTGGGTTGTTTATTTTTGGCTTATTGTTTGCTGCCTGTGAGTAAATTGTTAAAGTGGTCTAATAAGCGAGATGCTATTCTTCCCTGAGCTTCAAAAACAGTCCCACAGTATGTCGTCACACAGCTGAAATAATTCCAAGGATAAAACCCCTTTCCACACCTAGTATTTCAACTTTTTTCTATTTATTTTTATTGTATTTTATTATATTTTATTATTGTATTTCTATATATGACACTTTTTCTGGCTGTTGTAACGCTGAAAATTTCCCAGCTGTGGGACAATTAAAGGCTTATCTTATCTTATCTTATCTTAGTATGTTTAATTCTATTTTTCTTTCTACTGGACCACTTCACCTGAAAAACAAACAGCTCCATGCTCTCCATACCTGGGATGCCTTTAGTCTCCATGTGTTGGCATGCAAAACGTGCATTTAAAAGTTAAAAACCATCAGGAAGGCATGAAGGAAGTTGTCTAATGGAGGAAAGACATGAGGGAGTGGAGGGGTGAAATTGCCTGCTAATGGCCTCTCTTTCCCAGCTGTGAGAGCTGCAGCTGTCTGGGGGTGCGGAGACAAATAGGTGGCTCATGTGGGGACCGCAGCATCCAGACAACAGCTCACATTTTTCCCTTGCACACTATTTGGCCACAACAAATTAATTTTGGACTGCTTGGGAGTGAACGGAATCCAGCTGGGTGTTGGCTAACAAACATGTAATGTATTTTCAGTGCGCCGAGCCTGCTCTATCAAGGAGATGCATGATTGAAAAGTTGGGAGAGTTGAAGATATATTTGCTCCAGTTACAAGTGATTCACCGCAACGTGACCTAGAAACCACAGTTGTGAAAAACTGGGAGGCAGAGAGGAGAAAGTGTCTGGATGATGGGGATGAAAATGATAACATCCATGCTGGCTGAAAAAAAAAATCACTCCCAGATCATCAAAAGAACAAAGAAATCTGCAATCATCGCTATCAGTACTGTGGCCAAGTCATTCTCATAACAGGAATGCCTGGATGGAATTTGGAAAGACACTAGAATGAAGCTCACTGGAATACAATAAAATAATACATAAGAATAAAATCCACTTGGCAGAGACTAAGCAGAGAGCTTTCCAATACCAAAAATGTATGATTAAGTTGATATAGGAAATTCCATACCTCAAGATTTGCATTCAGTGCCAACGTTCAGTGTCAATGCAGTACGTAGTGTGCCTTAAATGTAGAGAGGTGGAAAGTAAGGGTGTGAAGGGGTGGTGTTGGGGCGAGTTTTTTAATTTTCAATTTTTTTTCACCATAACCATGGTCTTTCCCTACCCTTAACCAAGTGTTTTAGTTGTTGTTGTGGTTAGTTGGTCACTAATTTTGTCTGGTGCTGAGCAGGTAGTGTTAAGTAGGTTAACTAGAGCTTTCTCAGTGAAAACAGCTGTCTGCGGCGGATGGAAACGAGGTTGATGAGAGCACTTAGCGTCAGTGCATGCTATCATGACGGGCCCTAGTGTACACTAGTTACTAGTTATGAAGCGCACACACACTTGTCAGTCTTGTCAGATTTTGCACCTAAACTAGCTACCGTATATTGTATCGTCTCATCACATGATCCAATAGAGACTTCATTGGACAACATCAACATGCATATTACCCAGCAATCAACATTGCATATCTATATGACAAAAAATTTCAAGGGCATGTATAGTAAATGGCATTGTTTTTAATTTAATGTGAGTTCTTCTTTGAACACAGGTGTATTTCTGACTTGCAAGGGCCCGTTCTCTGCCAACACATTGTTGGAGGGCCCACTCTCTTTAAGGGCCCCCACCACCCAATGGGCCCCAGTGCAACTGCACTGCCTGCACTGTCTATATTTACGCCACTGCTTAGCGTGAACCAAAAGAGTAAAGGTGGGGACCGCAAAACAAAAACAATGAGCTAAAAGATGCTAAAACGCTCATTAGAGCTGAGGGGAGTTGGATGATAATCCTGGGTTCATCAGGAGGAGGACTCCTACCACATTGCACATAGTCATTTGATCTATTCTTAGGGTTGTTAATATAAAAATATTGATTAATGCATCTTCAACCATATTTGCCATGACCACAATCTTACCCAAACCATAACCATAGCCTAGTTTACATACACACATATTGTAGAATCTCTTTAAACAATAGTTTAATAGCATTTTTATTTAATAGCATTGCACTGGTGATAGGTTTTCATAATATTATCAAAGTCAGGATGACCAAAAAAAATGAACAGATAGAGGAACTCTACTCAAAGTAACTCCATGTAACAATATGAGCACACAAGTACACCAACATACATGTTCAGATTACTCCTGGAGGTCATAAATGTGTTATCACTTAATTGTAGTGAATCCCAGCTGCTGAGTGTTGACTCCCATCTGAACTTATTCTCAGTTATGTTGTTTTCTGTTTGTTTCCAGTGTGCAAAAATATCAGTATTTATTCACTAACAGACTGTCTATGACCTAAATAAATCATGGTTCCTCTCATTTGGAAGCTGAGCTATATGAGCCACCGGATTATGACGGCCTTTGAACTGTTCCTCCCAGACTGATGACTGGTTATTAATTCATCCATTCTTTTGAAAAGAGTGCCTCATTATCATCCCAATATCAACCCGTCCCGCGAGAAGTTGCGAAGCCAAGCCGTCAAGATTTTGCACTCTAGCTTCACAGGCTTGTCAAATTAAAAGGGTCTGCCAGTGACACTTTGAGGATGGCTCTCCAAAAACAGAGGGAAAAAAAGATGAATTATGTAAGATCTCTTTGAATATTGCATTGCAGAGGAGGGTGTCCCATATGCCCACCGTTTCCAGGCTCAGACAAGACATCAATTGGAATGCGCTCACACTGGCACGATACAGCGGAGGTAAACTCATCCCCCCTTTTTTTCTATTCCCCGTTATCACTGTGAGCGGTGCAGTCGGCTCCTTTGGGTTTTCTAAGAGAAAAGCTTTGGGAGATAAGGGGAGAGGAGACGATCACAGGGTGATTGAATGAGATCTGCATTTGGAGAGTGGACTTGGATAACATCAGAGGTTCTTGGAAGATGACCGGGGTTCTCGGAAGTGGAAAGAAAAAAAAAAGATGGAGGCTCCTGTTTGTTTTCTAACAACTTCTACTCCTCATCTTGCTTCATTTGATGATGAAATAAAATTCAATTTTTGTGCCTGTTATAGATAGGATAAATACATCAGATTCAGCACTAGAAACTCTCACAAAAAGAATGGGAATAGTACAGTATGGGCATGTTATCTGAACATCAAAATGCATGAAACACAGCAGGGAAACTGCATTTTCCCATTAGAGTTGAATAGAACTTGCTTCCAAAAGACACAAGTAGACAAATACCCTAAAAACTCATTCCCGACTGAAACAAAACAACTCAAATGGCTCCCTTAGTACAATATTCCACAATCTATTAGTTTTACTGCTAATCACTTTTCTCTTTCACGCTGTTGCTTTTATTGACCTTTTATCGGTACCAGCAGTCTTCTGCTATTTCACTGTGTGTTGCATTTCCATCTACTCCCTTCATTCCCTGCAGCAAAACAAAGACATAATTGAATTGCACCCAACAGGCCACCTGATAAGTCAATCTCATATTCAGAATCTTTGATGAAGTCTCACCGTATGGCCTGCATCCTTATTTTCTGCCCAGTAAGCCCATGCCTAATTGTTATTATTATAATTACTGGAATGGTAACAATTGTTTTGCAGGGGACTATGAGGAATGTGGTGCAGTTGTTTTTACACCATTGAATTAAACAGTGAGACACCTCGGTGGTAAATGCTGTCAGTAATAGAGACGGTACCACCAGACTGGAGCTGGAGAAGCTGAACTGTGGGGTTTACTATTTGAATTCTGATTACCTAATTATAGTAATTATACTTCTCTAATTATAATAATTTAGTTTTGTGTGAATCTGGAGAGGTGTCCAAAAGTAATATGAATAACCTTAACAGCAAAGAAAAGACGTAAAGGGAGATGAGCGTAAACATATAATTCGGACTGACTTATACTGCAATGTAGAGCTGCAACGGTTAGTCGATTAGTCAAAAGAAAGTTAATTGCCAACTATTTTGATAATCAATTAATCGTTTCAGTCATTTTTCGAGCAAAAATATCAAAAATCTGCTGGTTCCAGCTTCTTAAATGTGAAGATTTGCTGCTTTTCTTTGTCATTTATGACAGTAGATGAAGAGTCTTTGGGGTTTGAACTATTGGTTGGACAAAAGAAGCGATTTAAAGATGTCACTTTGGGCTCTGGGAAATTGTGATGAGCATGTTTTACAATTCTTTGACATTTTATAGACTGAAGAACGAACGGTCTATAATGAAAATAATTGTTAGTTGCAGCCCTACTTGCAATGTATTCAATATATGGTATCATCATCCCGGCGTATAGTGGTATAGATGATAAAGGAAAACTGATTGCAGAACTGGAAATGTGGTGATGACAACCACCAACTATTTCAAATCATGCCTCTTCTTGAGTAAAGAGCTTAACTTGAGCCTTTGTTGTGATAAAAAAAATAAATGCAAAGTTAAATCTCAAAATAAGCTTTGTGGATGAGGAGTCACCAAGAAGGCTGTCAGCCTGATTGCCTCGGAGAATTAGATGATCTCTCATCCTTCTCCTGCAAACCACAGGATGAGGTGTTGCAGAGCTTTTCTTAATCAAATCAACCGAGCAACTCACTGCAGGATGTACAGTAATGGCAACCTGAGGTGAAATGCATGCTGGGTCGCCAGGGGCAGGGACGTGTTTATTATAAGATGGAGCAAGGGAGGGCAAACATTGAATATCAAAAACCTGGAGATGCACTAAATCTTAGTGAGAGTTATAACCCTCTTTCATTTAATAAACACTGACACAACATCACAACAAAGTCTTGAGTCATTACTCATAAATAGGATTTGCATATGAGTGTCTGCAAACCAGGGAAGAATCTGAGGCAGAGTTGTCCCACATGTCCACCATCTGTTGAGGATCCCTACAAGGCGCATTTAGACAGCGTCTGGCAGTTCCAGAGACACCCATGACAGTGGGCCTCTGCTGAGCGGTCATCAGCTCCCGTCGAGACCCTCTGAAAGTGCTCATGCTCTATCGCTTGTTTAATTTCTCATTTGTTGTAAATCCATCATCCCATCTCCATCCAGTGGCACGCTGGCCGGTCTTAAACATGGGCCGGCTGTGCCAAGAGGAGGACAGAAGCTCTGAATGAGGCAGACTGTGTGAGGCACCGTGGATGCATGGATGCACTCCACGCCAATGACAACAGATTAGAGTCAGCACAAACAAAATGAGGCCAATGCCAAAGCTGAGTCACCCTTTAGAAACTGATATAATACTATAGTTGACAAACTGGCTGTTGATGTGACTCACGATTCACTGTCACATTATTATAGTTAAAGGATAATTCCAGTTTCTTACAACTTTAGTCTAATTTTTCGAAGTTTTGTCCATCATTCCCACAAGTAAATCTAACATTGCAACTACAAAGTTAATTGCTGAGATCTGTGAATGAGGCAACATTGCTAAAATGAAGTCAGACAGGGCAAAAACCATGATCAGTCAGACAGTCATACAGGTTTTAAACACAGGTTAGCTAAACTTATTTGAAAATAAAATGAAGGCAAACTTTAAAATGATTACCCAAACTGTCCATTAAAAACATCCATCACAGTTTACAGATAGGATAGTTCCTGGTTCAACTATTGTGCACACAGTATTTCTGATTTTCAGTTGTTTACAACCCGTCTGTCTTGCCCCAATGGACTTTGTTGTAGCGATATCACATGTTCTCAGATCTCAGCTGCTTCTTTGGTAAGTACAATTTTATCAAACCCAATAGCAACAATGGCTAAAACGATGAAAATGAGACCAAAGTTGTAATAAACCACAACTATCCTTTAACCACACTGTAGATTAAAATACTGCAGCCAATTAAAAAAACATTATCTTGACTTGAATGTCATTTTCCCTGAGCCAATATTGACATACATAATTTGCATATAAGTAATCAGGTCACTGTCTTATTAGGATTATGTGCCAAACTGTCATGCTGTTGCAAACTGAGCTGTGGCTCGGGCTGTGTTGTATTTAATAGGGATCTAGACCTCTTTCATTTTTTTCTTCAGTAGCCTTGCCCAAGAGGAAATCAACGCCATAGCAAATCAGAGCTCACAGCATTAACACATTAAAGTCACAGTCAAAAAATTAAAGGTTTCAAAACAGATGGTCTCATTTTATGCAAATGTTATTATGCAAAACTAAGCCCGGAGGCTTGGTTATTTTTTCAGCCTTTTAATTGGCAGAGAAGAGAGAGAGGTGCCAGACGTTGCAGGTGGCAAGGTAGCCCAACTTTCTTTTGTCACATCCTGAGAGAGAATTTTCAGAGAATTTTATTTAGTGTTATTTCCACCAGGGCCTCGCCACAGCCATCTGTACGCTAAGAGGGGAGCCCATTGAGCTCTGTGTGATGCTGCAGATTCTCAAAGCCTGGTGAACTGATAATGTAGCACGCTTTTGCTCGCAGCGGGGGCTGGCTCACCAAGGCAACAACGGCTGAGAATAAACCTTTGGTTAAGAAGGTGAGCATTATCCACCATGCTCTTTTCCTTCCCCTTTCAATGCCCCGATCACTCTCGACTGCTGATTAGCACCGTGTAGGCTGGAGTATGTCAGGATAATTAGGAAATATGATCTGAACAGGCCATCTCCTGGAAAAGTCTCTTCAAGTTGCCTCTTTATGAAATAAGTAATAAACATTTAGCTTCTGACGCTGGCTGGCCCCTGAAACAAAACATTTCAATTCAATTTAATTCCAATTTTCCCATAAAGAAAATGTGCCTCACAGCCATGGTTTACAATAAACACACACAATAAAAACCCAACATAAAAGCACTTTTAAACATCTAATAAATTGCCACACACATACCAGTGTAGAGAGACATCAGCTGATAAAACTAAAATAAAAGTTGCTTACTGGTACAAAAGTCCTTGTACAGGCATGAACTCACTATATCATGTCAAGTGCAAATTAACTAATCTAATTGAAGCCTTGAGTTGTGGGTTCTCCTATTTTTGTTTTAAAGCCTGCAGAAGCAGCACACAGAGGGCATCAGCTCAGACTTCCCTCATAATAGAAGCTATTGAGCCCCACAGAGGAGAAAGGCAAAACCAAGCAAGCAGCTCATGCAAAATTACCTCAACACTACTGATGGAAGCCAGTTTTTTGGACGCTGATCAGATAAACATATTCAGAGGACATATAGGACTTTGAAATCCTTCAATATATAACTCCGCCTTCCTAAAAAAAAATTAAGAAAAGCTTTTGATGTCGGCTCCTTTTCCTAAGATCAATCTTTCTGAAAATGTGCTCTTCATCAGTGGAGTCTAGGAAATTGTGCGTTGCTTCTTTTTTCATTCTCTAGAACGTCTGCTGTTTGGGCATCAGTCATCTGCTCACCAGGGGACTGGAATTACAGGAAATAGTGCGATTAACTGTTGGCACGCACTGTACACATAAAGAACATATGTGAAACTGCTGTATCTGTGGTAGTAACCTCGTAAATGTGATAGCACAACATTTTGAGTTTGGCAGCATAAACATGCTTTTGGCTCATGTAGATACACTTTTATTAAGTTCCGCTTTCCAAAAATCTAATCTGACTCTCCAAACAAATGATTATAAATTTGCGCTTTAAAAAAAATGCTTTCCACGATCATTGTCTAAAACAGACTTCCTAAAAGAATTTACATGCTATCCATATGCACTTATCCATTCAATATGGGTGGGAGTGTAACAAAGACATTAGCTGTTCATGCACGTGTTTCTGCTTCTCAGTGCTTGTAAATGGTAACAAAGCATACATGAGGTAACACTAGATGCCATGATCTTATTGTGGCATGACCTCTGGGGCATCACAAACAGCTCAGCTACACCTCTTACTCTATAAATATGTAAAATCCCTGGCATGTTGCAGGGCCCCCGTTGAGCTCTGGGCCTCTGAATCATTCAGCCACCCCCTCCTCCTCCAGTGGTGCCCCTGCTTGGCCTCTTTGGGAATAGCCAGAGTAAACAATGTAAATAAGTCATGATGACCAGCACTTTTTGGCACATGCTCATACAACCTCCAACAGTGTTACATTCAGTGCAACCCACAGTCCTCAGTGGAGACTGTGATCAGGTACCAGTTATTGTTTGGTAATAAAAGCAGTGATTAGAATAAATAGTTTGAGATTTTGGTATTTCTTGCCAACATCATGGCCAATTTGATGACCTTGCTTGGTTTGCTAAAGAAGAGAAGTGTCATGGTCCACAAAGGACTCTTGCTTGGACTTTGTGTTTTGTCTTGTTTCCTGTTTTATTTTGAAATTACTGTTGTCTCCTTGTGTGCCCTTTATTTCCTGTCTTTGTTTTCCCTCTAGTTTTGATTGTTTCACCTGTGTCTGGTCTCCCACCTGTGTCTGTTTCCCTCGTTGTCTCTTCCCTATATATACGGGTCCCTCTCCCTTTGTTCTTTGTCGTGTCATTGTGTGTTCCTGTGGTTGTGTGATGTGGTTCCCATTACTGTTGTCGGTGATCCCTTCATGTGTTCCTGGTGTTCCCCTGTGAGTTGGTTCTTGCTTTTTGTAAGTTTGTCTTTAAGTTAAAATAAATCTTTGGACTATTCAGCCTCCTAGCCTGTCTGCATTTTGGGTCCTCTCCCTGCTGCCAAAATGGCCTTGCCTGATAAGAAGAGACTAAACTGTACTGAATTCTGGATGAGGACATTCTGCCTTTTATTACATAGTTTAACATTGTAAAGACAGAAATATTTGGTCATTTATCACTGCAAGCTATCAAGGTTGGATTCAGTCTCTTAGCAAGCTAGTTGAAGAAAATCTGAAGCAAGCAGCTAAAATAACAAACATTTCTGGAGATGTGCATATATCGACTATGAGTCCATGTCAAACATGGCTGTAAATGATCATGAATGTGATTTCTTCTGGTGGATGTGTGTATCCATTACGTTTAATTTCCAATCATATTCAGGCATATTGAAAACTGACCTTTTGGAAACTCCTTCCAGGGTGAAGATGTAAAGAAACTCAGTTTTTAGTGTTGATGTGTAGACAAGATTTGTGACATCAGTGTTTGTCACTATCTCCTTTGTTTACATGAAGCGACATTTCGTGCAATGGCGGCGGTTGCCAAAATAGTGCTGGTTCTAACCTTGCTAACAGGACTTTTTTTAATATATATATTACACATAAATGTACAGTTACTCTTCAACTATATTGAGGAACAGAGGTGTCAGAATGCAATAAAGAGGTCACTGCTACATAATCCAACACTCCCACAACACAGACCCTGCTGCCAGTGTCGCCGATTTTGGATGAGACCGGGTCGGACCTCTAGTTTGGGTGCACCGGTGGGTCCTTGCAGGTAGCCTACCAGTAATGGCTTGTTTTTTCAGCCTTCTGATTGGCCCACATGGCTGTAGGGTTATGGTTACATCCTCGCCTGTTGGTTTGGCATGCTCTTGACAGCTTTTCAATTGTGTTTTTGCGTTTTCATTTGGACGGAGAACACAGGGTTCTGGGTGCTGGGAGCTCATGTCTTTTTATAAGACAAAGAGACACATTATGAGTCTTCACATGTATAATGCAAGTTTAACTAGACTAGTTGTACAGTACAATACATCAGTACATTTACTGCTATGGCTGAACTTGTTTTTCTACAGTACATGTTCACATTGAAATAAAACATGAATACATCAAACTAAAACATTTTATGGTCAAGTGTATCATAATTGTCGTTATCCAGCCTTGTGCTCCCCTTTTATGTAAATGCCTCTGGGATTTTTTTGTAAAGCCTCATTTAACATTCACTGCTAATTCTCTTGGTTTGCTTATAAAACATGAAGTTTTATGTCATGTCTATGAAGATGTATTTAATTTGACTCAGGATAATACGCTGACTGATTCAGAGCCAACATTTGGCTGGACCATTGATTTCTCCCATTTTCATGAAAAGTGCCTTCCAAATCTAATTGCATCTGTTCCTCAAAATGAAAAGATTGTATCAAGGCGAGCATCAGCACTTGGCTACAGAGCCATTCTGTGCCATGTTGGTGTTTAATTGTTGATGGACTCCATGTATTCCAGGCATTCACAGTCAGGGTAGAGATACATTTGCCAATAATCCCTTTATTATGAGGCAGGAAGGAAGAGAATGACTTGAATGGTAGTGGCAGAGGATTTTTTTTTTTTGAGAAGAATGGATACCAACCCAGATACTTAATGAAATAGAAAGGTAACACAAAGCAGACATGTTAGGGAGATGATTAATAGTGAACTCCATTATTGAAAGGCCTCACTCATAAGATGTTCTCATCTCCCTGGGGAGCCAGCACAGGACTTCAGGCTAGGTTCATACTGTTGTTTTTTTCATTACCAGAAATTTCCTCATAACACCATGGCAGAGAAACAACACCCCTGGGGGCTCCGACGCAGGAGAACGGATGCTTTAAAACACCTATGAGGCCTCCAATTAATCCTGAGAGCATGTTACTGATTCAGTTTTTGTTCTCTCAGTAAAAACGTGAATTTACAGCCACGTTTTTGCCCTGGTCATTTAAGTTTACAAAGCAGGTCAGGCACAATAACATATACGTCAGTGTATTTTCACTTGTGATGAGAACGCTGATACCAATATCAGTATTCATCAATCAGTCATGTCCTTGTAGTTCACTGTAATTCACTAGTTTACAATGTTTTTTTATTTTTTATTGTTTAATCTGAATTCACATTTCAAATGGCCCTTTTTGAGAAGGACTGTTGGCACTCTTATGAATAGGCTATTGGTTAAGTAGACAGAGTGCTCAAACGACATTTTGAAAGCTTTTTG
This sequence comes from Macquaria australasica, assembly GCA_005408345.1. Taxonomy (NCBI): domain Eukaryota; kingdom Metazoa; phylum Chordata; class Actinopteri; order Centrarchiformes; family Percichthyidae; genus Macquaria; species Macquaria australasica. Next base: position 91,675 of record SEMN01000191.1, on the reverse strand, counting down.
GAGCCAATAATGGACTGGGATGGATGTGGAGTGGACCTGAACATAGCTCATTAAAGCTGGGGTGAAAAGCTCTCGTCAGGCTCTCGACGGCATGGCTGAGCAGTTCCAATCACCTCTGGTGAACCGCTGGCTAGGAGCTCTAAAGGAGCTCCTCCAGTCAAAGGTGCTTTGTTATGTTATTGCATAGAATAACAAGTTTACGCCTCTCGCAAGGTCAGAGGAAACAGCAGTAGGCAAGTCTAGGGACAAATCATTCTCTTCACAAAGCTAAGAAAGGACTCTTTGTCTTAATCTATTCTTAGCTTAATGGCAGTGGACTGATTTTTTTAAATTATACATTCTCTTGATCACATGATCACATTCTTGATTATAGACCAAGCCTTTATTTAGATGTCTTCAATGCCTCCGTAAGGGCCAACTAGCTGTCCCCAAAGGGGTGATTATTCTTGTCTTAAATGCCAAAGTAACAAGTGATTTTGGCATTTAGTATCGACCATAAAAACATTTATCCGTAAGTCATGTCGGTTGGCATGATGTGTGTGAGCAAATGCACCAAGACAAAAGACAGCTGGTTTTTATTTCAGTAACCTTTATGCCTCCCAGTTGGTCTTATTAATCACATACTTACTAGTTCCCACATGACTTGTTATTAGGGTTTACATTAAAAATGAATTTGCAGGTTCTACCGGCTGATAATTCGTCATTAGGCTGTTGTAAGCCCTGCTTTATCACCTGTTTAATTCTTTATGCAGATTGCAGGGTCAGTGACCTTACAGGATGTGTCTGGCTGTGGTGAGCAAAAGTGGCAGTCTTAGTAATTATGCTGTAAAGGGGCCAAGGTCAATTAGAGAGGAAATTCTCTGAGTGCAATTAAATTAATGCTAATATATATTCGTTGCTACCTCAATTAAGTGGCTCAGCTGTCAGATTATTCTGTTAGGAAGGTTTCAGAGTGGCTAAAGGAGGGCTGCTTCCACCTTTACGGAGTTAATGAACCCTTCAGCTCAGCATCAGTCACATTTCCTCTTGATAGCTCAAAAGAAAACTGTTACATTAAAACTGGCTGTTACATTAAAACTGGCATTGTCTCTTTGTGCTCTGCCTGTATTTAAAAAAATATGATAATAGAAAAGAAGATCAAATTTGACCCACATCGACTGCCAGTAAGTGACACATTCTAATGGGCAGCAGGAAACGGGCAGAAATAAAGAAGACCATCAGTCAGCCACAGACAGATAAGTGAGGAGCAGGTAATGGGAGGAAGCCAGCGACGGCTGGCATTGGTGGTGATATCTCTATGGAGCAGACGTGATGCTTGAGAGGATTTGGGAGACAGTGCTGGCTGGCAGGAAGCATCCACACTGGAGGATAGACACTGTAGCTGTCTCAGCGGCTAACAAATTTCTACTGTAAGCAGTTTTCATGTTTGTAAATGAGATGGCTTCAGTCTTTTGAGGAATTTCATTCTATTTTGTATGAAAAAACTATCTTCTTCCACCTAACAATCACTGCCTAAGGTGTTTCGAATCAAGACTGATATCTTACCGTAATCCAATTTTTAACAAATTAAGGATATATCTGAACAATGCAGAAAATTCTTGAAAGCCAAAAGAGATCACCCGCCTTCCTTCAAGACTGACTGTGACTGCCCTTTACCTGACAATGTGTCCCACATAAAGTCAGTCCAAGCCCCAGACAGAGGGAGGAAGAGCTGTCACTGTATCCCTTATCATCCACCACAGCATTGTGGATGTCAGGACTCCTGCTCTTTTCATTTCTTCCACCCCTTTTTTCTTCTCCTCCCTCCCACCTTTGCCATTTCCCCCTGGTATTGAAGCGGTTTAAGCAACGCATATAATCTTCAACCATCCAGCCAGCCCTAAGCCTCAAAGAGTCACCCAGATATGGGCAGATGGAGGTGAGCTATCAGCTAACCTGTAACCGTGGGCCTAAGGCGATAATCATTTCAAAACTGCGGGGGGGAATGGTTTTAATAGCCCTGTAAAGGTAACGTTTGTCTGCCTTATCACACCTTGCAGATGCATCGCAGAGAAGGAAGGGGAAAAGGAAAACAGGGGTAGGGGGAGGAAGAAAGAATCAGCTGATAACAGTCCCTCCCCAGGGAAGGATGAGTCTGGAATTAAAAAAGTGCTTCCTTCAGGAGAAAGTCTAGGGGATTAAGGTTAGTCGCTTTTCCCCTCTGTTCCACCTGCACCTCATCCTCACCTTACCTCATCCTTCCTCCAGCACCAGCCAGCTGTTAACCCCTGGAATGGGATTTTATGAGCCTTGCAATATATTTGACAGACACCTTGTATTTTTACCCTCAGGGTTCAACTCTTTTTTCCATCATGACTGGACACGGTTTTGTTTTCCACATTACCTCTTGTCCTCTTGTGTGTTTTACTGACCAGTGGCTTGGCAAGAGTACGTGACACTCCACCTGCCTCCATCCAAAGTTCCTTTCATGTCGGAAAAGTTTCCGTGATGGCTGGCCTAAATTGAAACACCAAACCTGCAGTTTCAAAGGGCCTTCTGCCGGTTTATACTTGACCTGTTGGGTAAGTCATGGGTGATTCGGAAAGCTTCAATTGATGTTTTATGGGGAGCATGGCCCTTTGTGCAGTGTTACAACATAACTGTAATATTCCACTGTGGACAGACCTGGACTCAATCTCTGACTACAGCTCTTGGCATTTGAAGGTATTTCTCTTGGGGCTGTTTCAGTCTCTTACATCAGTCTTGTGTGCACTGGTTTGGATTTATGTGTGACCCCAAATTGTTCACTTCTGCTTCAATGTAAAACTTTTATAGAGTGGTTATGGAAAAGTTTATTGTTTTGTTTATTGTTCCCAAACCAAGAGTGGACTTGTTTTGAAAGGGAAATATTAAGACGGGACAGAAGGTTTATGACTCATGGCTTTTTGTATCAACGTTACTTTAGTAAAGGCTATTATTTTATCTCATTATTCAATATCTTTAATGTAATACACTCATTTTTAAACATTGTTTTAATCTGCTCATTACAGTTCAGAGTCACAATGTGCTAATGCTAAGGGTAGAATAGTCTGCTATGCAGATAGCTACTATGAATGGGTTGATTGCGATATCATGGGGAAAACAAGCTAACATGCTAAGCAATTAAGGCCACTGGAATTAATAGTGACCTATATGATGTGCTGGATGGTCTGTGGTCTGTGGACGTTGAAACATGGTCAGAAATCGAGTTTTGAAACATACATTACTATATACTGGGAAAGTAACACTAAACAAAGCCTGAGGGTAACTTGATGCCTGGTCAGTGCAGTGGAAAGTAACTAAGTACATTTACTCAAGTAAAGTACTGAGGTAGTTTTCTTTACTTGTATTTCTATTTTATGCTGCTTTATAGTCCCCTAAAATTCAGAAGGAAATATTGTATTTGTTACCTCACTACATCATTTATAAAATATGATGCATGTTTATAGATTACACTACCCAACAGAATAAAGTATTTACTAATATATACTATTCTGAATATAATAATAAAGCACTCTGAAATGGACCATTCTGCATGATAAATCCTTTTACTTTTTTATACTTCTGTATTGTTACACATCAAACCCTGTTTACAGGTCTTGGGGAGTGCTACGGTTGCATTACACTGCTCTAATGCAGTGAGTTGCATTTTGGGTAATGTAGGCGCCCGGGTCCATCATGAATAAAAAATAACGTTATAGGAGAGCAAGGCTAAATCGGTGGAGTACTCTTTTACTTAAGTGTATATTTTAAATATATGGCTTTTACATTATATGGTTGTATTGCTACTTTTAGTTAAGTAAAAGATCTGAGTACTTCTTCCACCACTGCCCCTCGTTTTCAAAACAGAATTGATTTAAAATCATGAGGACTTTAAATTATATGCTGGTTGTCTGTGGACATGTTGTTATTATTAAAAATTTGAATTTTATTGCATATTTCACTGACAAAACCATATGTTTGGTTAGTTAAGTTTACCCAGATCATTATATTGCTTCACGTTATTGTCTTTTGTTGATGATGGTCATTTGGCACTGATATAAAAAACAATATAGATAAAATAGGCCCTACACGTTAAAAAAACAATTGATTTGATTGCACAAGAGCTTTGTGTCATTTATCAATGTTTTTTTTTTTTTTTTTTTTTCATTTCCATACACCAGTGGCAAATTCTGACTGTTGCATGTTTGACACTTAATGAGAAAGTGACCGTGACGACTTCTGCATAAGGTGACCCTCTGTAGGTGGACACTAAGCCAGAACAGGTGTCCCATATTCCCACTGCTGATCCTCGACTCATCCCTACATGCTCCTACAGTGGGAGACAACACAGGACACGCACAACGACCTCCAAACAGTGAGGGCTGTCACAGGCCAGACAGGAATCTCCATCATGTTGGAAGAGGACCACTTGATTGGCTGATATCCAATATTGAATAAAAGTCCAATAGTCTTACTGCACATGAGAAAACTCATATGTTGGTCTAACCTTAAACCACAAACCTTCCTTGCAATCACCTTGAGTCCAATTGGGCCTATGAGCCTCCTACCTGTGATGCCTGATTGTCAGCAGCCATGTACCACTGACAGTGATTTCTCTTTAATGGCTGATTGAGCATGTCACCAGTCACACTATAACCTGCAGTTTGATATGCTGCAGGCCGAGCTGTTTGACAGCCGTGACAGCTACTGTCACCCTCAGTCAAAGCAATAACGTCCCAGCAATCAGCTGGAGATGAAAGAGCGTCGGCTTCCTGTGTACCTTCACATGTAGAGAAATAAAAAAAGCATTAAAACTCCGCAACATCTGCTAAAGTTGGAACTAAAAGAAAGTAAGAGGGGGAGAGAGTGGAGGTGATCTATAACCGTACTCACATCCAGACGTAAAGTAGAGGTCGTTCCGCTGAGCGCACGCTCCCTGTACCGAATAGCATTTTGAAGTGTTTAGCTGTGTTTAACACTCCCATTATGCTGCAGGGTAGAGATAACTTTCGACACACCAATCTCTCTTTTTCTCTTTCTTCTTCTCTATTTTCTTCTCTCAGAGGCATTGAGACTGTTGCTATCTGCACCTTTAATACCGTAATTAATTCCCTGACACCCTTTTCATCTCAATAGTGTAAATTATTCTGCTGCATGCCTCTAGGTATTAGCTAACACTCTTTATTTAGTAAAGAAGCGAGGTGAAAATTAAAGCTCTTTTAGGAAGACAAGCTAGTTTGCATAAGAAGAGTGATGTCTCTGACAGCCTGAGTCACTTACTAACCTTTGGTATTCAAATGTCTTCTAATTTACTGAACTTTTTGATACAGTTTTGAGCCACAATACGTGTACTACATTTAAAACTTGCTTCAGAAATGTAACCGTGATGAGATGGGACATTTAGTAATTCATTAAAGAGGGATGATTTCAGACTGCAGATGACAAGCAGGGAGTATTGTATCTTGACTTAAAAACCAATCCACTTTCTGAGGTGGTATTATGGTGATTCACAAACAAGAAACATGGTCATGGATCATTTCTCGGTTACACTCGGCTGAATTATGGAAAACGTTTGTTTTTGGCACCCACATTTGAGGAAGCAGGGCATGTGCTAAATATTAAAATGAGAAAATCCTGCATGTTTGAGATGCCCTCTATGTCGTTTTGTTATGCCAAAGGAAAGAATGGGTCAGTGTTCCGCATCGTGCTGCCCTGACGCTAATACCCAGAGGTTGACAGCAATGTCTGGAAATTCAGCAAATCTTTTGTGAAGTCCAAAAGGGCTGTCAGTTTAAAACTAAATAACAAAATGTTTTCCAGTGGGTGTTTTTGCTTCTTGATCTGTCTGTGTGCCTGCCAGCACAGATTCAGAGACATATTTTTTCAATGCTAGTTTGTTTATATGAACAAAGTGAAATCTCTAAACAGACTTCCAAATGGACCTCATAGAGTATGGAGGACCGAAAATGCCAAAATCATAAATAAATGAATAAATGACCCAATAAATAAATTAATATCCCATTAAATGCATCAAAAATAATATTAAAAATAAATGTAGGCATGAATAAATTGATACAATGTGACATAAATTGAGATTTCTGTTTTAATTTGCTTTTGTATTTATTTGCCTTTGTATAAATTCCCCTATTTATATTAATATTATTTTGGTGCATTTAATGGCATATTAATTTCTTTATTGAGTCATTTATTTTTGATTTTGGCAGTTTTTGTCCTCCGTATCAGAGTGCGTTATCCCAGAATGTGCTCAGTAGGTAGACATGATTATTTAATCATAGGTTAAATTATTTTCTCATTGCTGTAAACATGGACACTCAGAGATGAAGCCAAACTGAATGAGAACTAATGGACTCAAGGCAGACTTTAACAGAGACACAAACAGCCCTTGAAGGCTGTAAGTGGACCTTCACAACACATCACTGCAGAAGACATCAATACTTTCTCAAGGAAAAATGTCTAAGGAAGTAAACATTCCTCCTATAGCTCCAATTTCTCATTTGACAAATAAAGGCTTTAAACTGAGCAGATATAAAGAATTTTGAGGCATATTGTGTTTAGTGGGAAGTTAGATGGGGGTCTTCCACCCACTCAGACACACACACAGGGCCTCAGCAGCAGCAGCAGCAACAGCAGCAGCAGCCAGGTTTTGCTGCCCAGCATCCAGCAGAAGACTGCTTTCAGGCCTTGCTAAATCTCACTTGCCTTGATAAGCCTTACTGCTCACTGTTTTCCCTTAATTCTCACCGTTTGGCTACCCTTCACCAGCATCCAAATCCATCTTCCTAATCCTGCCTCACTCCCCCTTCACCGCCACCACAGACAGCTGCACAGAGAAAGAGAAAAGAGAGAGAGACCCCTCTGTCTCTCCCTCTTCTCTCTTTTTCTCTGCGCGGCTGTCTTGTTGCTCTTAGGCAGATCAACAGTGGTGGAAGCTTAGCTGCAGCAGCTAGCCTTAAGCCTTCCACATGACTCCAAGTCTGGACGAAGTAGGGCTCAGTATCACTGGTATCGGCTCTGGTGTCTCCCACTTTCAGTCTCAACCCCATGTCTGTCTCACATGATTATAAGCATGATGGACTTAGCTGCACTCTTTGCTGTAATTTAGCTTTTCCACAGAAAGAGCTGAAACTGAGCATCAGTCCAGATTTTTCCTCATGTTGTTATGCTAAACTATCCAAACATGAGTAACTGCTGGCTATCAGATGTCAACATCTGCCTCCTTACACCCATAAAAACTTTTTGGGTTGTTTTCTGTAGCTGGCTAGAATTACCTTCTCACCCACTCCTAACTACACCACAGTTCTCTTGGGCAAAGACCAGCATGAATTTCACGCATCTTGGTGTAGTTATTGGCTGCCACCTGAGTGTTGTCACCTGCACAATCAAACTAAAGTGGAAGAGGAAATGCTTTAAAGTTTGAATAAACTGCCTCCAACACATCAGGTGTGAACTCACAAATTCTCCTTTTGCCTTCTTTCTGTCCCACCAGCTGGGTTTCCATCACTGACCTGTAATAAAGTAGATACAGTCAACCGGACTGTGCCCAAAGGCGTGAGTGAAACCAATTACCCTGGCTACTTCCTGCTGTCTCCCATAATTTCCACAGTGTGATGTCACTTCATCGATGATGGAGTTCTGGGTAGAGGAACTACCCATTCAGACACTGTCCTGGTAAGCAAATCGGGATGTGGTGCATGAAATTAAAATGCTAAATCAAAATATCTCCAAATTCTCACCAGATATCCTATCAATGTGTTTTTATTAGCCATGTTAGCAGCATGGCTCTAGGGATGGCAATGCCAGTTGGTCCACCACTTTGTTCCAGTCTGAAATATCTCCAACTACTATTGGATGGATTGCCATTAAATTTTGTACAAGCGTTCATAGTCCTTCGAGGATGATTCCTAGTGACTTTAGCGATCCCTGAACTTTTACTCTAGCGTCACCAGCAGGTCAAAGTTTATACTTATCCTGTGAAATATCTCAACATCTACACTGTAGATTATACATGATGGATTGGCACAACATTTTGTAGAGACATTCGTTGTTCCCAGATGATGAATCCTACTGAATTGACTGATCCCCTGACTTTTCCTCTTGTACCGCCATGCAGTTGACATTTGTGGTTTTGAGTGAAATGTCTCAACAACTATTGGATGGACTGCCATGAAGTTTGGTACAGCCATTCAGGTACTCCTCAGAATGAATTGTAATAACTTTGGTGATCCTCTGACTTTTCCTCTGGCACCATCATCTGGACAAAATTTCAATTCACCCAATACTTTGGTTTATGGCCATATACCTGCAAAACTAATGAAACTCAAATCAGCCTCAATGTACTTTGTGTTTAGTAATGTAGCATAGCATGCTAACATGCTAAACTAAGATGGTGAACAAGGAAAACATAATTTCTTAACATCAGCATGTTTGCATTATCATTGTGAGCATGTTAACATGCTGATGTTAGCATTTAGCATTTATTTAAGTACAGCCTCACAGAGCTGCTAGCACGGCTAGCTGTGTCAATAATGTCTCTTCCTCTAATGTGTGTATTGGTGGTTTTCCCATCACAGAGGTATTAAGGCTTAAAGAAAAGTAGCTTGCTTTTGCCAAGACTGAGCCAGGCTATCATTCTAAGGCATGGTGGTTGCCACATGCTAATCCCATTTCAGCTCCACTTTGTTGTCAATATCTGTATTTTCTGACCTGAGTAGCTAACAAAGGTGGCAGCAAGCTGCAAACCAACTGCACGTGAAAGTCGGTCCCGTTAATCCCCTATTTCTATACTCTTTGTCAAAAACACATTGACTACTAAATGCCATTAGTCATTCTTTAGCCTTGAATGTGTTCTCCAGACAGCTCACTAGTCCGTCCACTCACAGCTTCCTTGTATTTAAGAGTTTCAATCATGTTTTTGTCAAATATGTGATGATCAGACACTGGAATCACAAGTCAGGGGCAGTTTGTTTTGTATTTAGATGGAAGCATAGAATATGACAAACATACTGAATGTGATAAATAGTGATAGCAATGTCATAGGGCTACTTGGGTCTGGAGAGACTTTGCATTTTGCTTGGATATGTTTTTGCAACATAGCATCTGCTTGACAGTGGATGGAAACATGGCTGTGTTGTGTCTTATTCTGTCACTGTCTCTGTCACATTGTCTTTCCCTTCCCCCTCCATTCCCTCTGCTCTTATACTAGATGTTGTGGTCATGACAGCCGTCAGGGGTCTGGGGTGTCTGAAGGGAAGACAATTACTTCCCATCCTTTCCGTCGCTGAATGCCAAGCACTGAGAATCTTGGAGTGAAATGAAAGCAGAGGGCTGCAGCCTCCCACCAGTTTCCAGACAAATCCTTTTCTTCATATGTCTATGTAAATGTTTGCGTACACAGTATACTGTATGCTTTTCTGTGTCTGTTTAGAGTCTGTCCATTGCTTGCTCTCTGATACATTCTGCTGTAATGGAGAATAGCAGGTGGAGTGGTGGCCCACGCTTCTCGCTCTATGTTTAACCTGTGAGATTCAACACCCCCTGAGGTGGTGTGACACGTCTCTCCCAATGGGTGCCTTCTTGAGTATAATTAAACTTTGGTGGAAACTAAACTTGTGTCAGTAACTGCTGCTATCAGCGACATGACAGAAATCAGCTTTCTTGTTCTCTTGCTATTCTCTTGATAATGTAGCGTGCCATCTTCTCAGATTTATGTTCCTTTTTTAATGACTTATTTGGTGAGTAGTTTTATCTATTTGTGCTACTGCACTATTGTCTTCAGTTCACCTCTAACTGAGGCCTATGAAACCCTATCTTGCAGAGCCCCATCTATTGATATAGCATATTTAATACAAAAGGCATTTATTAGTGCTTTACGTAATGCATAAAAGTCATTATATGAGAAATATAGCATTAGACATTGAGTCATTCAGTTACAAAAAAATGCCCTGCAGCCCAAAAAGTGTTTTCCCCATAGACCACCATTATAAAAGAGACATCTGTAAAACTGTTAATAGGACACCTCCAACTGGTCAGTTATCACTCTTTGTATTACGATTTCTTTAAGCTGTAAGGTTTATATTTGTAAACTGTATCCAGAACCTAGAACAGCTACTTTGATGTTTGTGACATTATCCCAATATAAAGTCTATGGGCTGAGGCAGGGAATGGTCCCAAGTATTTTCTTGTATTTCATTGTTCTTGATACTAGTGGAGTGACCTGCCTCATTCTTTGTTCTATGATACATATCTCTTGGATTTTTTAAACAAGCTGATATCTGTTGGAGCATAACTTTTCATAATGCACTGGCAGATTCTTTACTCATTTTATAAGGTTTTAGGACTCAATCATAGACTTGGCTCAATGAGATAAAGATCTTTGGCAGAGTATTTTTCTGCCTGTAAATATCTTCTGACTTTATACATATTGATAGAGAGAGCACATTGATGTGTGTAACTGCTTGTGCTTATGGTGCATTGCTTATGTTCACTAAAAAGCCAATTAACTGTTAGCGTATTATCCATGGAAAAAATGAAGCCCGCTGATCAACTTGGCAGCCAGAGAGAGAAAGAAAGAAAGAGAAACACATATCACATTCAGATTAGAGAGGTAAGATACAAACAGCGGCCAGCATGGAGCCATTTCCTTCCACCTCAATGGGGTTCCTTATGTCTGACTTAGTTATCTCTTTGGAATAATGCCAACAATGTCATCTATATTCCACTCATGAGACACACAATTCAAAACAGACTCTGTAGCTTCTACTGTGACTGGTACACTATGCAGCATCCCATTCCCTCGACACATGGACAGACAGAACAGAAGGCTTGATCCTGCAAGAAAATGCCTGTGCATCTGTGTCCCTGTCTATGAATGCACAGACGTTCTTTCTTAGGGAATCACATACCATCATTATGAAAACACTGAAGACAGATCTGGTCAAAGACTCTCACGTTATAACAACTCTAATCTTCTGAATCAACATTCCTATGTTTATTTATTTCGATAAGTCTCCCACTTAACACGGAGTATGCAATTCATCACTGAAGACTTGGATTCTGTACTCCAAACACTGATTTCACTTAATTTTCGGGAGTGAAAAGCAACACTGTGTGGCCATGCAGCTGAGAAAACAGAGGGGAAAAAAAGGCAAGAACAATTTTCAGCTCTTGAAATTAAAGGCTGCAATCCACATAAAAAACCCATGACATGCTGGCTTCATGGAATATTGCTCTACTTAAAAATAAATTATAACACATAAGGTGGTGTAATGTCTTAATCTCATTGGGCTATAAAAGTTGTACTGGCGTCATTTATCTTGGCAGTTACGTTGAAAGTCATTTTAAACATCACTTTAACATACTGTAACCCCAGGCAAAAAAAGTCTGACCATTAATACAGACCTCTTGCACAAGATGTACCATCTGAGCCACATTCCACAACAAGCACTCAATCTCAGCACTTCTGTGCCCATTTTCACTTTCCATCTGATCTCCATTTTCTCTGGTCATTCCTAATGTTCCAGTCCATGTCCTTGCTAAATAATTACAAGAGGCCCATCCTCACCTGTCAGGGCGGTCAGGCCCTTTGCTGAGAGTATGACAGCCATCTTGTCTCCTCACTCCTCCACTTCCATTAGCGTTACTGGTCGCCGTGACTGCAGGCCCATTCCAGGGTCAGGGCCCTCCACTATGGACTGTAATTGCAGCGCGTTGAGCACTCGGGAGCCAGTGCACCCACCTAATGAATTGTCACCCAGTTTAATATGAAATTACATCAGGGTGAATCGTAATAGATTAACAGGGTTGGCAAGGTTACTCGCAAAAGATAATCCATTGCAAATTACTGATTACCTGCCTAAAATTATTATAAAGAACATGTGAAGTGGATTACTCAGCCCGAGTGATACAATCTGATCACCCTCACCTATGACTGGATTACTCTGTGCAAAGAGGGAGACAAATGCTAATCCTCATCCTTTAAAAAGTATTGGCCATTAGCTTGTTCTTAAAGTGGCTACAGAGGACACTGGAACTTTTTATCATGGTGATGTTAGTTTGATAATTATTCGAATTATCCTAGCCTTAAAGGTAACTCATATATTTAATTTATGTAAGTATCTCATCAGGACTGACTAACTCCCTAATGTGTCAGCCCACAGCCATGATTATGATCTCCCTTTATTTGAAGTTAGTTCGGTAATAAATCCTTCCCACTTTCAATTAAAGAATAATTCTGGTTTATTTCAACTTGGCTCTTTTTTTTTGTACCTATGGTCCCATTGGTTATGATAACACTGTGTGCAAAGAAGGAGACAAATGCTAATCCTCCTCCTTCTTAAAAGCTATTGGTAATTACGGGTTATCTTGTTCTTGAAGTGGCTACAAAGGACACTGGAACTTTTTATCATGTTGATTTTGGTTTGATAATTATTCTTAAAGATCCCAGTTTTAATTTATGTAAGTATCTCATCAAAACGGATTCACTCACAATGTCCCAGCCCAAGGCCATAAGGATGATCCACCTTTATTTTGAGCTGTTAGTTCAATAAGGCCTTCCTTGCATCAATTTAAGGATAACTCCAGTTAACACTGGAGCCAACAGTTTAAACAACTTAAACTTTTAGACTTTTAGATTTATGTTCACATAAAAAAGAAACAATGCACATACTGTATCATAGATACGTGACAGTACCGGTCTTATTTTCTTAGATTCAAATATATATACAGTACAAAGCTTATACTCTGATACAGGTAGAGATCTGTACTGAATACTGAAATGGGTGAATACTAAAAACATCTACAGATCTAAAAGTCTTTGTTCACATCAAAAAGTACCAATGCATGTATCGAATACATTACTTACACACTCCTATCCATAAACTTGGAACACAATAACAGCCTACAAATCCTATAGTATTCCAGTTAGTTATTAAAGCTAATGACTCATTATGAAGCACAACTCAGAGATGCTCACAAGTGGTTTTTTGCAAGTCAAGTCAAGTCTTTGAGGGGCAAGTCCAAGTCAAGTCTCAAGTCTTTGCGCTCGAGTCCAAATCAAGTATTAAGTCTCTTATGGTTGTAATGAGCATTCTATCATCTGCTGGATGCCATCCAGTCTGCTTAGAACACTGCATAGCTATATCTAAGGAATTCATGTACTGTATTATCATCACTCCCACTATTAGCATACAGTATCAGCATTGATTAGTTGTTTGGTATATGATCACTTTAAACAGGCTATTGCAATGTAATATGAAAAAAACACACAATGAAAGCTTTCCTTTAAAGTTAATAACTGTACTTTGCCTTGGAACATGAACATACAGCTACAGTATAGACCAAGTATTGAGGTAGGACTCGCTTGTCTGTTGCTTAATCATGATGGTGACTTTCCTTGCCCCCTATTGTGCAGGCTCAGTGGGCCCATAAGAACAAATATAGAAAATGTTACACCTCACACTGTCAAAGACGCCATAATTAACATCCTTCCAATTACTACAAAACATCACACTGTAGCTAAATGCAAACCACTACTGCTGCCAAATTATCTGAAATATACTAGCCTCTCAAACCCAGTGTAATAGTAACCTAATCAGCCTGTAACGTTACATGGTCAACAGTAAACCAGTAACCTGCCTGTGGCCCAGGTTAATAATTAACGTGGCCTTTCTCTGGGTGTAACGTTAGCTGCAGATGGTGGCAGTGGAACGTGGATGCCTTGTGTGAAGTTATTATAGCCAAAGCTTATGACAAGTGGCCAAGCAGCTGTAGGTGTGCTCGCCATGGTGTTGTTGCTGCAGCGCACCAGATGCGTAAGGTTACGCATGATAATAAGGGAGGGAATGAAATTCAGCTCGAAGATTGTTCACAAGTCCCAAATCTCGAGTCTGAGTCAAGTCTCAAGTCACTGTTTGTGCAAGAGCGAGCCCTATGAGGGATACAGTTTCGCAGGGGAACCGACTCCTTCTGCTGCCGGTCGAAGTTGTGGGTTTGGTGGGAGGGGCTTAGCGGAGTGATACGAGGCAGCAGAGAGAGAGGAGGAAGGTTTTGCATAGGTTGCTCAGGTTTTGCCTACCCCAGCTTTAATTCGCCGTTTGTTTCATCATCTATATTATTTGTTGTTGGGAGGCCAAGGTGCCACAGGCTTCACTGTTCACTTTTTTTTTTCCAGAATATGGTCCATCCACATGTACTTTTGCAGTCGCATGACAATGACCGTTTTTTAATCAGAGCATGACAGCTTCACCTGTGCTCCCTTTGAAAGACTTGGATAAGGGTGCAAAACTGCAGATGCCCACCAACACTGACTGACATTCAACTCTAAGAACATACTTGGGGGGGGGGGGCTGTTTCGCTCATTTCAGGAAGCGTGATGAAAACTGGAGACGACATGGCCACAACAATGAAATAAAAAGTGTGTTATGTGACAAAGAAAATTATCAAATCTTTTTATTAAAATTACAGTGATAGCTTTGTTTTGACTCTTGTACAAATAAGTTTGACTAGCCTGGGTTTAAAAAAAAAAACAACCCAAGACCAATTAAACTGATGGCAAAACCTAGAAAAATAACATCCCAGTTTAAATAAAAGGAATTATGCTTTAAAGTTTCTCTGTCACACAGCTGAGGTGGGTCATTTAAAATGTGAAAAATTAATCACAATGGCCGCTTTGCTTCACTAAGATACCACCATAAATAATTCTAAGTACCGAGGCTTATGTTTCGCCCCTTCACATCTGAATCAGCCGATGCATTTTTCATTGACCAGGGCCTCCATTAGGCATGCTGGTAGATGTTTCTGACACTTGAGGAGCACATTTGCATACATACACACAGGGATGATTATTAACAGAGATAAGCAGAGCGAAATGACACACAATTACGCTCTCGTTTCTCTCCTCTCACATCCCAGCTTTGACGACAATCATCTAGAATTTCACACCTCGAAACCCAAGCTGACAAGCCAGCACTGTCCGGAACGCTGACCTAAAATCAGAGATACATTTCCGATAGGAATAATAGCCGGCTTAGTCATATTTCTGCCGACGTAACCCATCATTATTTGTGCCTTGCACCAGTAAATATAGGGAGGGAGCAGCAGTTATAACAGTGATAGCACCTCCGCTTGTTTACTTCTAATTTATCAAACAGCAGAATCTAAAAGGCAGTTATTAATTGACTGCCTTAGAACAAAACATATTCTTTTGTGAGGACAAGGCAGGGAAAACAACTAGTAGAAGGACAATTACAGATTTTAATGATTTTTCTGTTAATTCTATCATTCTCTGTGATTTCCTACCATTCAACAAACATAGAATGCGTAAGCTTTGTTCTCAGAGGAACCCGTTCAGGTTTCAGTCCAATCAATCTGACAGTCCAAAGCATTTTGATGCATTGCTGTGTAACTGCACGGTGCCAATATTTTTCATTTTATTTATTTCTCCAAAGATATCACATCCTTGTGCTTTTAAGAAATAAGTCAAATGATTCAAAGCAAGTTTTAATCATTTAATCTGTGTACACAGCAGGAAGAAGAGCTGCATGATCTTTACAGATAAATCCCCTAAATGACTCTGCTGTGAATGCATCTGTATCATCCTCTGAATGGACTGGGAGTTCATCATGATTACCGTCCACACATCGCAACAATCATCACATCTAACACCTTGCTCTCCCGTGATGTAAAAATGCATGAATGAGCTCCACTTTAAAAGCCATTCCAAATAAATGGTTTTATTGATCTGTTGTTTTGCCACATAATTATCTGAGTTGTAGTTCTTTGAATAGTTTTAATGGACCTTGGCCAAGCGTGTGGGCTTGTACTTACAGATGACAACATGATTGTGTAATTATTCCAGCACAATAAGTTGGAAATGCAATGATCTCCACTGCGATCACTAAGTTCACTTGTAAATTTTCAGCTAATACATTTCCAATCGATTGTCTTTTTTACCTACAGTCTAATTTCTATTATCTACAATGTAAAGTATTTCCATTTGCAACTCCCATGTTAAGCTTTATCTCCACTGCACTCAACCAGTTATATTCCACATCAGTTTTCCTGTATGTGCTCAGATCGACACAGTGCACACGCCAATCAAATGGTCCCTACTGGCTCTCAATCTCCCAGCCTTCCTGCCCCGGGCTCTGGAGACGGAGAAAGGCCGTCTTGGGGTCACAATGCTCCGTGTTCTCATTCAGAGAAACCCCACTGCTGTTCTTTTCTCATTACCCACGAGCCTCGTGTCTGTGCAAACCCCCTTCACAACGGCACGCCTCAGCCTCAGGTCAGAGGTCAGGTATTATTGAAGATGTTTTTATTTATTTATTTCTCCTCCACACTCTTGTGTCACTGTCGCTGTAACCGAGGACAATGTTGTTTGGGTGTGTTATGGTAAATCCTTCAGCATCTATGAGACTTCATACATTTCTGATTTGTTAGCCCATCTTCTAAGGAACTTGAGTCCGTTCTCATGTCCCGTGACTGCCTGAAAAGAAAGCATTATTTATTCAGGGAGCAAAAACTTGTGCAGGAGGAGCTATTAATACCAACAACCACAGAGGGGGAATGAATAGCCTTTTGTCAGCCCTCCAATCCACCCAAACATCTGCAAGAAAGAAGAAAACTGCTGCCATATTCCTAATTAATAACATAGAGTACATTCCAAACATGGAAACACATACATTATGACTATGCGTCTGCATTCAAGATTGCATGTGAGATTTTTTTTCCCACTTCAATCACAAGTATAGAAGATGAAATATGAATGATGAAAGAATTCAAGGAAATAATAAATAAAGCACAGTCAGGGTACCTTCACCAGACAATAAAGCAAAGCACCATTTAAACAATAATTTGCATTCATTGTCAGTCCTCAGCATGTCTGGATCACCATCCAGGCATGCAGGACACCTGCTCTGAGGCGACCAACAACTGAGGGTTCAAAAAGGTCTGGTTTCATAAAGGGATGAATTTGAACGACTGAATGTCATTAATTTCAAGTAGTATAATACTGTAGGTGTCTTTACAAGCCACTAAAGGCAACAACAACGTTCACTAGTTTTGCGAAAGTGGCAAATGGTGCCAAGCTCAGCGAGTGTTACACAGTGCAGGTGCATTGGGCACTGTGTTTTCCAAACACACTGGATTCAAACCAACAAGTCCTTCAACCTAAACAACAGAATAGGTAGTTTGTCAGTGACTCCTAAAACGACAAATATAGGCCTTCATCGTCATGGTAACAACAACAACACGTGGTTAACATTGTGAAACGGTCAGTTTGGTTAGGTTTAGGAAAAGATCATGGTTTGGGTTAAAATAACTATGTTACATAACTTAGCTTACGTTCGTAACTTAACTTACGTGGGCTACGTAAGTTAAAATAAGTCAACTTTGACTTTTGTTTTCACATGGGACATGAACAGCAGTCTCCTGGGTGAAAGTCCTGTGTTGTTTGACCCATCCATTCACCTCATCCTCCTCCCTACACAGACTTTGGTGCTTTTTATAGGTCGCTGCCTAACAATAAATGGAAATATGGGTGCTAATAAGCTGCTTGCACAGACGACCTATACGAGCGTATTTTTGGGGAAGACAGTCTCATTCAAACATGATCACCTGTCATCTACTGGTCAGCCACAGCTTTATGGAAACTTGGTGAGGATGAAAACAGTCCATTGAAGATTCTCACAAGAGAGTCCTTGAGCTGGTGGTACGGGGTCACCACATGCAAATAAACAGCACCTTGATAAACATCATCAGGGTGCTGTTGGGTTGAATTTTACAGGTTACTTTGGTCCCAGGGGAACCGTTACCAGGGCAGGAACTTGTTCAAAACTAAAATAGGTGTGAACTGAAGTTGTACAGTGTACCTACTGGGGGTTGTCATCTAAAGACGGTGTACTGTCTCCAAGCTTGACACTCTGTTGTATACTGACAGTGCTATGTTGCAAGAAAGTCATTCACACCACAACATGCTGTGTCACTTGGTGAAGCTATGAAAACAGAGAGGAACACAATTGCTCCATGCAGCACAAACTGACAACCACAAACAAACAGGTATGATCAGGCAGGCAGAGCAAACAGGAATCACCGACATCCTTGATGCTGACATCCTCTCCTCCCACTTTGGCACAATTTCACTCGCCTTAAGATGTTATTTATTGTTGTTGTCTTAGCTACAAAAGACCTTGAACAGACTGGTTGAAATTAATTTTAAATAGCATGTTGCTTCCAAGGACTATTCATTTCTGCTCCTGTGTTTTCTTTTCTGTGTCTAATTTGCACATCTGATAAGGTTATGATATGTTTGAATCAAACATCTTAAAGTTTACAAGGAGCCTTTGTTACTTTAAATCGAAATTAGGTTAGAAATTATTAATAAATCTGCCTGGATACCAAACATTGGTAATATTTAGTGAATAAACTACCTTTTGTCCTGAACAGAGCAAAACAATTTGCCACAGGTAAACACCACTTCCATCTGACTGCTACTGAAAAATAAAGGTATATTTTGCATTTTCTATGCTAAATGCAATGGTTACAATTACTTTTCTTATATTACTTCGCACAGTCTCATTGGTCAGGGTAGTTAGGCTCATACTTTGGGACCAAAATGCTAAATTCAATATATTTGGACCAGACAGAGACCAGTGAGATTTAACCTAAGTCTTTAAAATAAACATTCATGTTCATGAGGTTAAGTTTGGTCTACATTGTGCAGTGGTAAAGCTGAGCTTGCATAGTTTTATTATTTGATAGACAATAAAGAATATTTATTGGTGTGCATTTCATGCTAATCCAGCTATTCTCCACTGAATACACAATGATTTAACAGTGGAAGCGTGAGGTGGACCAGCCTTGGGCGACGGCCCGGGCCCCTCGCGCAGCAGCTGTTGGTGCAGATGTAAGGTGACAGTAATCAATACTGATTATTAAAGTGGGAACACCATCTCTAGTGTGTGATTAATCTTCATTTCCCCATGTTTACAGAGCCTCTTCTGGCCCGTTTGCCTCCGAGGGGGAGCGCTCCCCATTATCAATCCCCAGAGACAGGAAAAACAGAACACCGTCACCACCATTAAAGATACTCACTGTCACTGTGGAAGAAGGCAGACACAGGTCGTCAGAGGGATGTGCTGTAGTATCAAAGCCCGATGTGAGAGAGAGCGATTACATACAAAGTGAATGGAAAGACGTGATTGTATGTGAGCAGATGCAATATTGAGTAGCAAAGTGAGGCGAAGAAACATTTGCATGGTTCAACATCAAAAATATTGCAACGTGAGTGACAAATTTGTGCTTATCCAAAAGTTGTATGACTCCACTTCATGAACGCAGAGAAACAAAAGAGAATCTTGAGGAAACAGAGAACAAAAAGAGCTTGAGTTCATGTAAAGTTTTGAGATCATCAGAGTCTGAGCTGTCACACAAACACAGGCACACTTACACACATATATATAGTGTGTGTGTGTGTGTGTGTGTGTGTGTGTGTGTGTTTTTCTGTTTTTATTGGCGAGACAAACACAAATTCCCAGCCCTGTTGGAACAATAAAGTTCTGTTCTGTTCTAGTTCTGTTCTTTTCTAGCGAACACTGTCTCCTTGAAATGACATTTACATATTTGTTATTTGCTAAAGCAATGTAACATAATAAGGAAATGTTCTTGGTAAATGTATTTGCAAAGTTGTGAAATGTTCATACTGAACATATGTGCAAAATGTTTCTGACAACAGATTTCATTTGTTATACCCTACATTTTCTAGGTAGCTATGAAAGCATGATTCATGGTTTATGGCTTTGTTTAGAGAACTGAAAGAACTTGGTTAAAGGGAAACTCCAGTATTTTTAAACTTGGGCCCTATTTTTAAAAATTTTGGGGTCGAAATGACTAATAGTTACCAAACATTTTGGAATTGGTCCAGTAGATCGCCTCCGCCGGCATCCGTGAATGGGCTGCAATGGCTGCAACGTAATCCTTTGGGGCAGTTGCACCCGTGAAAAGTCTGTCCACTAAAAATGCTTGTTTTTGCCACTGACAGGCTCAGATTGTTATTCGAAGCGTCTGACAACATTATGGAAAGGATCCCTACAGAGACAGACCGTTTGTTAAAGAGTAAGATCCTTTTGTCTTCCTGCAACCTCAACCTCTCGTGAGATTTCAGAGCGAGACATTTCCTTGAGCGAGACTTTCTGTTTCTGGTTAAACAAAAAGGATCGTACTCTTTCCAATGGACCAGTTTCAAAACTTTTGATAATTATTAGTCATTTAGACCCAAATTTTGTAAAAATAGGGCCCAGGTTTAAAAATACCGGAGTTTCCCTTTAAGGTTAAGGAAAGATTGTGACCTTGGTTAAATACTGAAAACTCAAAGGTGACTTGAATCACGAGATAGGACCTGTTTAATTTTTTAACCAAACCACAACCTTTCCCTATATCCTTTCCCAGAGAAATTTTAGTAGCCCTAAACTGCATTTCTGGTGTCCTAGAACAGTGCACTTCCTTGTCTGGAAAAACAACGTTGAACATAATTGAGTAGCATATAAATGTAATTTCTAGGAGATAGGGTTGTCTAGTGATTTCCCAGAATACCTTTAAACAACCACCTGAGAACAGGCTTGTATTCATCGAATTCATCCAATCTTTCTCTGCTTATGGGAAATGTTATTAACCACAATGCCATACAGTCATGTGAAAAAATTAGGACACCCTATGAAAGCCTGTGTGTTTTTTTTTACATATTTGGACATATGGGTATTTAATATCAATTTTAACAATACTTAATATAACTAAACAATTAAACTGAAGAAAAGACTTTTTAAAACTTTCTGTAAAATGTAATTTTAAAAAAATGCAGTGTCTGGTGAGGAATAAATTAGGACACTCCCACATTTATTCCCTCTTAAAATGGCTAAAATCACACACAGGTGTATCACATCAGGTGCACGTGATTAGAACATCGTTACTCAGCATTTTGAAGGAGGTTTGCCCTATTTAAACCTCAGACATTGAGTTTGGTGTGCTCCTGACTGTTGAAGTGAGAGTGAACACCATGGTGAGATTGAAAGAGCTGTCTGAGGCCATCAGAAAGAAGATTGTAGCAGCTTATGAGTCTGGTAAGGGATTTAAAAAGATCTCAAAAGAATTTGAAATCAGCCATTCCACTATCCGGAAAATAATCTACAAGTGGAGGACATTCAAAACAACTGCCAACATGCCCAGGTCTGACCGTCCAAGCAAGTTCACCCTGAGAGCAGACCGCAAGATGCTAAAAGAAGTCTCCAAAACCCCTAAAATGTCATCACGGGACCTGCAGTAGGCTCTTGCTACTGTTGATGTGAAAGTGCATGCCTCTACAATCAGAAAGAGACTGCACAAGTTTAATTTTCATGGGAGGTGTGCAAGGAGGAAACCTTTGCTCTCTAAGAGAAACATGAAGGCCAGACTGAAGTTTGATAGAGAGAACGTAGACAAAGACCAGGAATTCTGGAATAATGTTCTTTGGACAGATGAGTCTAAAATTGAATTATTTGGACACCAGAACAGAGGACATGTTTGGCATAAACCAAATACAGCATTCCAGGAAAAGAACCTTATACCAACTGTGAAGCATGGAGGTGGAAGTGTCATGGTTTGGGGATGCTTTGCTGCAGCAGGACCTGGCCTGCTCACCATCATAGAATCCACCATGAATTCTACCGTGTATCAGAGGGTGCTTGAGGAACATGTGACACCATCTGTAAAAAAATTAAAGCTGAAGCGGAACTGGACCCTGCAACATGACAATGACCCAAAACATACCAGTAAATCCACCAAGGACTGGCTGAAAACTAAAATGGAGAGTCCTGGAATGGCTGAGTCAAAGCCCAGATCTTAATCCCATTGAGATGCTGTGGGGTGACTTGAAACGGGATGTACATGCAAGAAACCCCTCAAACATCTCACAGCTGAAAGAATTCTGCGTTGAGGAGTGGGGCAAACTTTCCTCAGACCGATGTCAGAGACTGGTAGATGGCTACAAGAAGCGTCTCACTGAAGTTATTTCAGCCAAAGGGGGTAACACTAGCTATTGGGGGGGTAGGGTGTCCTACATTTTTCCTCAGTTAGAATACGCATTTTTGTTATCTTTTGTTTAATGAGTAAAAGGTTAATTTTTGTTTACCTGCAATTAAATCACTCTTTTCCAGACACAAAAACAAGATTAGACATCGATATGTACATTTCTTAATAAAGAACTGAATATTTAATGGTGTCCTAATTTTTTCACATGACTGTAGATAGTGCAAATGTATTATCCAGCCAATACCCTCACTCTTAACTATGTGTCTCTGTACAGTATGTTGGACCCTGTTCTTTTCAAAAGTTAAGTCCTGTAACCTTGCTGCATGGCAGCTATTGTGAAACAAACAATTCATCATCCTTGCTCCACTGCATCCACAATCAAATTCAGATTAATGTTTAAAACAAAAACAAAACAAAAATCAAATTAGAGTCACTTAGAGTATGGATTGTTAGGTTTGGGGGCATTTATGCTACCAGGTCAATTAAAGTAAGAATCAATAATACAATAATGAAACAATAATGAAACTTTGGCATCACGTGGAGGAGAAAATAAAACAAGCCAAGGTGAAAATGCTATTTCACTGATATACAACAAATGTCCAAAGCATGCAGGAGCAGATATGAATCATGTATTTACAGTAAGAAGGAGAGCGCAGATGTGCGTTTGATATGCATCATCGGTACACCATTAACATTTTTGGACTGGGTTGAAGGCTCCCGGTGCCTCTCGTCTCCATCGCCTGTGACTGCAACAGATGGTTCCCCCTTTCTCGCAGGCTCCACCCCCTCCCTGTGTCCTCCCCCACAGGTGTCAAGCTCCCACCCCCCACCTCCTCCATCGTTAAATAATCACCAGCAGCAGCCCTGCTGCCCCCCCCCCCCCAGTTGTCAAAAGGAACGCCATCCTTCCTCTGTTTAATCCGATCTTACTCCTCCTCTCCTCGGCTCCCTCTTCCTCTTCAGGACCCCCACCCTCCCATGCCCCCATCACTCAGCACCTGTGAGGATCCCACCGAGGGGAGATAAGCCCTTTCTGTAGCTCCCTCTCTCTCCGTGAGTAGGGTTGGGAGATGAGGGGGGGTCAGGTAGAACAAAGAGGGAGAAAGCGCATGGAGACATTGGGAATTCTTGACAGCTGTTTCATTTGGAAGGCAATCTCCTCTCCCGTGTGCCATATCTGAAAAAGACAGGGGTGGGGGGGTGGACAGAGAGTGGATGCACTCTCAGGCAGAAAAAGGGAATAGACGAAGATCTTTAGGAAAGTTCAGAGGATTAATTTGACACAAGGCAGAGAGGATGGTAGAAGGCAAGGAGGAGGAAGAGGAAGAAGGGAAAAAAATGCTTTCTTTGTCAGAGTAATTGCTCTCAGCCAGTCTAGTGTGCAAACTGGGGAGAGATTATAGGATTTATTCCCATGTAGATTTTCAACGGAGACGCTTTGCTGGAGCCATTCTGTTCCCTTCAGCAGAACGTGTGGCCTGGGATGTTCTGTACAAATCCATAAATACTCAGCAATTCTGGAGCACCATGTCTTTTATTCCCCGGGACAGCGAGACAGAGCAAGTACGCATGGATCAAATGTGCATGTGTGTCACGGCAAACAAATGAAATGTCAACATAAATGACAGCGCAGTATATATTTAGCGTATGGGAAGAAGAATGGCAGCTGCAAACTGCACAGCCATTGTTTTGCAGCAAGAAAACAAGACTTTGTTCAGTGTCAGAAGCCAGAAACCCTTTCACAGAATCATAATCATCTCTACAGTTAAAGGTGGATAAAGCAGCAGCCAGCAAGAGGGATGGAAATACTAATTATAGATGCTATCGCGCGAGTAGATATTCAGTAGAATAATTCATTTATTTGATGTTGAAAACACAGAAACAACCTGAATTTGGGGGGAGAGATTATTATGAGATCAAAACCGCAGCACATATTTGCATTTGTTGTGCTACTTTGTTTACCAGAATACTTCAAACAATGCATTACCATTTCAAAGCTGGTCAAGTATGTGTAATTCCTTGTCCACACATGAAAACAAGATGAAATTGTGTTTGGCGGTTTTATTAACTATATATTTACTCGCTTGCCCGCAAGCTAAAAGTAAGAGTGTGGCTAGAAATCAGCTCATCTTTGCAGTGAACTTGTGCTGACTCTCTCATGACTTGCGTAAAGTAATGGGGGTAAATGGCTCAGTGTGCATGAGAAGATGCCTCATGCGGGACAGATGCCTCAAAGACACTTTTTGAAGAATCAAAGGCTCCCTGCTAAAAAAAAAAGAAACTTCTGTCATTCCTAACGGTTTCTTTCAACATGTGTCACAAATCAAACGGCCCTCAGAACACCTTCTGTTTTCAATCCAGCTCTTTGACGAGCTACTTGAAAAGTAAAGGGTCCTGAATGTTCCCCTTAGTGTGTGTGTGTGTGTGTGTGTGTGTGAGTGTGGAATATAACAGGTCCATTTACCTTCAATGCAGCCCACCAGGGAATGCCCCATAGTTGCCCACAAGCTTCTGTTTCCACAATATTATCTTTAATGGTAGCCTGTATGCATGTCCCTTCATCGCACAGCAACAGTATGTCATACAAGCGAGAACAAACACCACCACCAGTTTTTACAGGCCTAAATTACACCACAGTGAATTAGCTATCATACAAACCGTTCTGAGGCTTAAGAGGAGACAGACTTGTGACTTGTAATGAAACTATTTTTTTTTGCATAAAGAAGTTGCATCATAAGATGCAGAAACCCAAAGACTGTTTCATGTACTTTGTTGCAGGTTTCATGGTGACCTCAAATCCCACTGGAGTGTAAATAAAATGTTCAAGTAAAACTTCAAGCCCAAGCTTTCACAAGTGGGGTGACTCACAGCACATGTGCAGGCTTGTTATCTTGATTGTTTCTCCTCATTTGCGGGGAAGTCCTCTCCTCCCGTCGCCTTCAGGGCTGTGGCTGTGTGTGACGCTCCATGGGTGGCAGGATGGGAAAGGGGCCTCAGGTTCAATTGGCACAGGAAGAGGAGGCCTGGCAGGGGACTAGTGTAGCCTAGGAGGGACCTATTTTGGCCCAAGGAGACCTAATTTCATGGTGTGCACTGAGATCAGTGATGTTGTGGTAGATCAGCTGGTGGGCTACTATGACCTTCCAGATGATGATTAACATGTGCCAAACAGCCACACAAATCATTAACTTTCTTAATGACCTGATGGCTCAGTAAACTGGACTGGTATACAGCAAAGTACCTTTCAAAAAAGCTAAATATTCTGTAATCTGACGAATTTTACTGGTATTAAAAGAAAAATCTGCCAGTGGGGTAAGCAAAACTTCTTGATAAGAATTATTGGACCTATAAAACTGAAGCACTACATAACACAATCTGACCTTAAAACTGGTAGAAAAGACTTTATAAGTGATGAAATTTCAGAAATTCAACCCAAAGTTTCTTAAAAATACAAAAACCATTAAATTCAGCTCAATTCAGTAGCTAATAAGACACTAATTCTTCCGTTTCTTTACACCAGATGGGCAGGAACTTGGACCTGAACCTGGAGAGTGTAACGAATCAGAATCAGGATCAGCTTTATTGCCCAAGTATGTGTACACATAGAAGGTGTCAGGATACAAAGGACTCTCATTCACTAGTCTTGTCTCAAGTGTAGTATTTACTTCTGGTCTTTGTTCTGTTTTCCGCCATTTTGATTGTGTGCACCTGTGTGTAGTTTCCCACCTGTGTTTGATTCCCTGATTGTTTCTGCCCCTATGTATATACCGGTCTTCTCCCGTTGTTCCTTGTCGCGTCATTATTGAGTTTGTGTTCCTGTGATTCCATTCTGCCTGCGCTTTCCAAGTGGATGTTCCTGTTGTCGTGAGTTTCAGAAATAAACCTTTGGATATTCACAACTTCCCTGGCTGTCTGCGTTTGGGTTCTCTCCCTGCTGCCTGGATGGCTTTTCGCGGCAGACTTGCCTCGAAGGCCATTCCTTCTGACAGAAGGAAAGTGCAGTTGGACTGGATTTTGCCCTGGTGGCGTGGCAGAAAGCAGGCGAGACGGGAAATAGCAGGGCTAAGGTTGTAAACGTAAACTGCTGGAGCTAGCATAGCTAGCTGGCTAACAATAAACAGCTATCCACAAAGTTGTAAATTATACAGCTTCTTATCAAACACTACTTGTCATCTCTGACACTGGCCAGTTACAACAGCCAAGTAGCGTCTCTTCTTCTCTTCTGCTTGTAATATTTCGCTGTGCAGTTAAATAAACAAACAATATTTCCTGAATGAGAATTCAATTCCACCCCGTTTCTCAAAGTGGCTCAATATTGGATAGCCTCACAATTTTGTGTGACAGAGGCCAATTCGTGACTGGAAGCAAATATGTCTCGCCCTGTTCCTCATAGAAAGGAATGGTTTGACCGTACCATAACACACACACAAGTTCATAGTGTCCCCGCCCCTTCATTTCATGCCTCTCTGTGCAGGTAGGAGTCACCAATGATGGGTGTTGAACCAGGAGGATGCCCTAAAAATATTGCATTACATATAAGTTCTGAACTTTTAAGATAAGTCTCACTCCACTTGTATAAAGACCTTTCTAGAAGCAAGTGTCATTTTTCTTAATACCAATGAAGTCCAACTAGATTTTAAACTTAAGTATGCTGTATATCCCATCCATCCATCCATCCATTTTCTATATCGCTTATCCTCTTAGAGGGTCGCGGGGGGGTTGGAGCCAATCCCAGCTGACATTGGGCGAGAGGCGGGGTACACCCAGGACTGGTCGCCAGTCAATCACAGGGCTGACACATAGAGACAGACAAACATTTACACTCACAGTCACACCTACGGACACTTTAGAATCACCAATTAACCTAACTTGCATGTCTTTGGATGGTGGGAGGAAGCCGGAGTGCCCGGAGAGAACCCACGCGGACACGGGGAGAACATGCAAACTCCACACAGAAGGGCCCCACTTACTTAAAATGTACTTCTTTGCATGGGAGACTGTACCTTTTTAACCATTTCAACAAAAAATATATAAATATTTGCAGTGTAGTTTTTGTCTCAGCAGGTTATGACATTAGTCTGATTCTTGAAACAAGCAAACTCATCTAGTTTTCGCTGAACAGATGTTTGGGATATGAATGTGGCAACCATACGATCTCATTGTCAGGCTTGTCTCCTGTCAGCTACAACAGAAAAGTAGATTGAATATCTAATTTAGACAAAATCAAGAAATAATCTAATACAAATGGTGCTTCACAAGATTATTAATAAGATATAATGGCTTTCTTGAATCACTCTCTTTGCATTGTAGACCTTCTTTCTTCTTAAGACACTACGATTATACATCTTGAATATTCTTCCATATTGTATGTGAGATACTAGGAAAAATGACAAGTATACATCTGTATGCTATGAATTCAAGTCTTTCAGATTTATGTCTTTAAAGTTCAGTAAGCTCAGTAAGCTGCTATTAAAGGTCAGCCAGTGTGTCTATTGCCTAAAACATTTTCTTCCAGTTTCACATAATATCTGACTGTACAAAGTGCTCTAATACCAGCTGAGATTATAATTTCTCACACTAAGAGGGAGGTGAGGCCATTCTGGTGAACACAGTACGCTCTCTCTGTTCCTCATCTGGTCATCTTTTCAGTAAACCAGTTCATCTGTGACTCTTTCTGTCTACCAGCCACACATGCATACACACACAAACCCACTCCATAATCCAGGGAGTGAAAGACATTAGCCCTCCTCCCTCCTCTACCCACACATTACAGAGAGCAGCCTCTCCTCTGATACACGCACTCACCAGATGTTGCCCAAAGCTTTAGGGAAGAACCCCCAGGTATGTGTGTGTGTGTGTGTGTGTGTATTCATGTCAGCCTCCCACAATTGGCTTTTCTTGAGCATCTGCCGAGATTTATGGCCACAGTTTTTCCTACAACAGAGTCGGCTTCCTCTTTTGAAATCCCAGCGGGGCAGCAGATCGGGGATCAGAGGGGAGAGAAGCAGGTTCTTCAACCCAAAACAGGTGACTCCGACTCAGGCCTCACCAGGCTGAAAAGAGGGTAAAAAAATCCTTAGACACTAGCATTGTTATCTACTGGCGGTTCACACGAACCCCATCTGCTTCTCATATCAACATCTTTGCACTTGCCAACACAGGGGTCTCCTGGTCTGGCCTGCAGGGGTCAAGAGGACATAGTGGAATAATGAAATCAAAGTGGCCGAATGACAGAGTCTGCTGTTGATCACTGGAAATCGCTGAAGGTTTTCATTATGGAGTATTATGGTGGCTGGAATGCAAAAGGGGGATATTAAAGACTCAGTAGAGCTCTTTCAGTGTGAGTAATGATCGGACACAGCAGGGCCAAAGACAGCTTTACTGTTCCCTCAGGCCTCAAAGTGTTAAGGGTGCAAGCTGATACAGCAGAGTACCCACTAGGTCACATGCTGCGTTGTGTATCATACTATGACGAAACCTATTGTGTTTTGATGGCTTTACATTACCTCTATGGATATGTCGACTGGATTTATGTCTGTGATGTCGGTTTTCGTAGTGATGATGTTACTGTACACGAGAATATCCCTTCCATACGTTTCCACAAATCACAATAGAAATATAACGACAGAATGAACATTTTATTGTCTATAAAAGCTAACGTTTGTCCATAGTATATGCTATCTGTAGTCCTGTTTCTAAACCTGGAGAGGATCATATTCTTCCTGCACTATTTAACCCTTTCAATCCCAGTAGAATGCCAGCCTCCTGTCCACTGTTTGAGTGAGGCTCGCACACAAACTGATTGGTCTATCTCACTGTCAATCAACATGTCAATAGCCCTGGGCTGCGGTTGAATAGTCAACAAATGATGTGTTGTGTCTTTTCCTAGACACTTTTGGATGGAAAATGTCATGAGTTCAAGGAAAGATGTGAAGGAGAATTCATAAGGACTTAGGAAAAGACAACCGGCTAGAATCCGACTAGGCTACGTAATTATGTGACGGCGGATGTTATTGACTTGGGTCTGCCGTGGTCGCTTTTAATGTTGCTGCCACAAGGAATTGTGGGATGGCATTATCTCCTTTCCTTTCGTAAAGGATGCTCCAGTGTACCCTATGCTAAAGGAGATATGAAAGGAAGCACTGAAGCACCTTTCCTTAGCATTTAGAGAATTCCACCAGCTCTTATCAGGGCTGCCACTTAGATACTTCTGGGTCATTTCACTCAGTTAGGAACCTTCCTAAGCAAAAAAGACTATTCAACCACAGCCATGGTCCTTACAAGCAAAATGAGCTATCATGCTTGTGGGTAATCCCTCCTTGTGTGTTATGGAAATCCAATTAACATGTGAGCATCAAAGTTTGGTTGTGTCCCATTCAAATTAATGGGGAGAGGCTATAAAGAGTTAACCAAATAGTTGCCTCTGTTATTTATTGGCTATGATGCTTTTGTAAATAATTCACCTTCTAGGTGTTGACCATTGACCCCTATGAAGTTCGAAAGATTAATGACATGGTTTGAATTGAGTTAAAACCTGAGTAAAAGTGACTTTGAGTAAATCTTTCTTGTTATGAGGCTGTTGGAAGCCCATAGTTCCTGCCAGTTTCACCAAAAACCTCACAGATGTCACGAAAATGTGCAATAAATCCGTATCTGAATCTAATGAGAGACTTTGAGAGGCTGATAAATGTAAGTACTATAAAAACGTAGTTTTTGGCCTGGGACTGAAAGGGTTTATGGCATTATAATACTTCATGATAAGTTAAAAAATTTACTATGCATATACTAGCAGTGACGAGCTTTGCAAAGAACAAAAGAATATCCGCATATAATGAAATAACTAGAGACCACCACCAACCACTGAAATCCTATAAATATATATTTGTACAAACCAAGCAAGGGGCTCATTTGCAACAGCACATTAAAGTGGTAAAAGATAACACCCTTATCTTATGCCACATGACAGGGAGAATTCTTGCTTCTAAGAGGCATCCGACTGTACCAAACACAGGATCATTTCTCTACATTTGCTCTACTGACACTCAATCAAATGTAATATTGAAGGAAATGGACTGTGGCCCGGCAGGAATGTTCAAATGGAGTTACTTCATAGACAGTGCTTTTTACTCCCCCCCCCAAGGTATTATTCAGGGTTAAAGCTTCTCTCTGTCCTCTCACAGTCTGGGCAAATTTCCACAGTTTGGTCTCTTCTCCCTCTTCACCTTAATGTTACCTTATCCCCAAAGGTGATATATAGATGAGTGGATGTCTTTATCCCTGGTGCATGTTCTTTCTGGTATATTTCCACTCTGACCATACGGATTCTTTCAAAGGCCTCTCCCTTCCTCAGGATGAAGACAGATTTGGCAGGAGTTCTGTGATGCTCGGCCAGCACCAGCAAATTCTAAAAACCTGTCTTTCCCCTGGAGTTAAACATCGTAAATTTGACTATTGTCCCATCACAGTCTTCACATGATTGATGTTATTAGAAGATAAGCCAGCTCCCAGCCAGCCGTTCCAGTGACCTATTAACGCAGATTATAGAGATGGAGAGACAGGGAGGATGGTGTTTTTATCGTACTTTTTCACTGCCACTTCACCAAACATGGGAGCCACATTTCTAGTGTCAATGTGTAGCTGTAGCTATTGCAAAGGTTCAACTTGTTTCAGCATTCCACCAGTTATGAGAGGAACTATTTTTTTTTACTTAGCTGTTAAAGGCTTGTGGAAAGATCTGGCAACCAGATGACTAAAAGATATTTATTTAATATGTCTTCTTACTTCAATGAAATGCATGTATATCTGAAAAACAATAGCCAAATGTATAATTATAATGGGAAAAGATACATTCCACAAACTGTGTTTGACTTTGAATTCTTAAATCAGTAAAGTAATTTCCTACAAACTGCAGTATGGTAGCAGCAAGAAATAAGATGTTCATTACTTGCCTTCGATAATGTATCTTATTTCGCTGGTGTGTTATCAAGTAGAGAAACCATTTGTGAATGTTAAAGCTGCACAATCAAGGGAAATTATTGTTACAAGAATTTGAAAGTACCCTCAATTTATTTACTGAAAAAAGTGTAAATTGTATGTACAGAGAACGCCAGAAACAACTCTTAATGATACACTGCTGTAAAAAGAAAAATTGCACTGTGCTTACATATTAGTCATTTTTTACCGCCATAGTACCATATTGTGGATAATAAAACACAATGAGGGATGGTCATAAAAACACAATGAAACAATAACAATATATTTCTCATTTCTCCCAGGATGAAAAAAAAAATCCAGCGAAACAATAGCTTCATGGGAAGAATCCATGTGTCACAGAGGCGGTGTACAAACATTAATTACACTACACAAATAATAAACGTGCATTATAGGATATTATCAAATTTGCATATGAGGAGAAAAACTTGTTTGATATTGCAGGCACTTGAACCCAGTTCATGATGAGGCGCATAAAACATGGAAACATCAGTTAAAACAGCTGCTGTGTCAGAGCTGAACTCCACTTACACACACACACACACACACACACAGCCACTTCCATCCATACAAACCAGATCCAGTCTAAATCTGCCCCAGAAAAACAAACATGTGAAACTGACGGACGGAGGAAGGAGATAAATGAAGAGAAGAGACAGTAAAAGTGAGCGCAGCCTCGTTGGTAACCTCCTGTTTGTGCTGCAGACTCAGAGGAATAGTTGTGATTACTCCATTGACTGAATCATCTGCAGGGTCAGGCCTCCCATCTTCTCTCCCTCCTACTCCTCTGCTCTTCTCCCACTCAGCAGCCAAGTGGTTCATATGGCTGCCAAGACATATTCATAGACATATTGGAGCATCCATTTCCTGGCAGCGTTCACTGACACTTAAACACATGTCGACCTACACACACACACACACACACACACACACACACAGACATGCACACTGGAACACTGGCAGATAAAGAAATATACTAGTACTGTATTTTACACACCCTTGTATGTATGAGAACATTCATTTTCTTATGTACTTGTGAGGACCATAGAACCCAGACCAAATAATTCTATAGATCCTACCCTCAACTTACTCTAACCATTGAATGCCTGATAGAAACCATGAACTATCTTAATCCCTGGTTTAGAGGTTTAGAAGCACAACTTTATTTGAATGTTAACCAGAAACAGAAGTCTCACTCTGAAATCTCTGAAAGTTGTTGCAGGAAGATGACGGTGTTTCTGGTTAAACAAAAAGGATCTTACTCTTGAACAAAACGGTCTGTCTCTGTAGGGATCGTTTCCATAATGTTGTCAGAAACTTAGACTAACAATCTCAGCCTATCAGTGGCAAAAACAAGCACTTTTAGTGGACAGACTTTGATTGGCGCATTTGCCTACAAGGATTACTTGCAGCCATTGCAGCCCGCTTGCAGCTGCCGGTTGAGGTGATCCATTGGATCAGTTCCAAAACTTTTGGTAACTATTAGTCTTTTAGACCCCAATCTTTGTAAAAATAGGGCCCAGGTTTAAAAATACCGGAATTACCCTTTAATACTTAACTTAAACTTAATTTTGACTGCAACCCAAAATAAATCCTTTGCCCTTCACATTGCAAAAAATGTTCTCAATCTGACAACTAAAGCTCAAATTCTTGTTCTTACAGGGATGGAAATACAAGAACACACACACGCACAGGGCCATACATACAGTGCCTTGCAAAAGTATTCATACCCCTTGACCATTTCCATATTTTGCCACGTTACAAGCACAAACTTAAATGTATTTTATTGGGATTTTAGGTGATAGACCAACACAAAGTAGAGCATAATTGTGAAGTGGAAGGAAAATGATACGTGGTGTTCAAGATTTTTTACAAATAAATATCTGAAAAGTGTGGCGTGCATATGTATTCAGCCCCCCTGAGTCAATACTTTGTCGAACCACCTTTAGCTGCAATTACAGCTGCAAGTCTTTTGGGGTATGTCTCTACCAGCTTTGCACATCTAGAGACTGCAATTTTTGCCCGTTCTTCTTTGCAAAATAGCTCCAGTTCAGTCAGATTGGATGGAGAGCGTCTGTGAACAGCAATTTTCAAGTCTTGCCACAGATTCTCAATAGGATTTAGGTCTGGACTTTGACTGGGCCATTCTAACACATGAATATGCTTTGATCTAAACCATTCCATTGTAGCTCTGGCTGTATGTTTAGGGTCGTTGTCCTGCTGGAAGGTGAACCTCCGCCCCAGTCTCAGGTCTCTTGCAGCCTCTAACAGGTTTTCTTCCAGGATTGCCCTGTATTTAGCTCCATCCATCTTCCCATCAACTCTGACCAGCTTCCCTGTCCCTGCTGAAGAAAAGCATCCCTACATCATGATGCTGCCACCACCATGTTTCACGGTGGGGATGGTGTGTTCAGGTTGATGCGCAGTGTTAGGCTTCCGCCACACATAGCGTTTTGCATGTAGGCCAAAAAGTTCAATTTTGGTCTCATCTGACCAGAGCACCTTCTTCCACATGTTTGCTGTGTCCCCTACATGGCTTGTGGCAAACTGCAAACGGGACTTCTTATTGCTTTCTTTCAACAATGGCTTTCTTCTTGCCACTCTTCCATAAAAGCCAGATTTGTGGAGTGCACGACTAATAGTTGTCCTGTGGACAGATTCTCCCACCTGAGCTGTGGATCTCTGCAGCTCCTCCAGAGTTACCATGGGCCTCTTGGCTGCTTCTCTGATTAATGCTCTCCTTGCCCGGCCTGTCAGTTTAGGTGGACGGCCATGTCTTGGTAGGTTAGCAGTTGTGCCATACGCTTTCCATTTTCGGATGATGGATTGAACAGTGCTCCGTGAGATGTTCAAAGCTTGGGATATGTTTTTATAACCTAACCCTGCTTTAAACTTCTCCACAACTTTATCCCTGACCTGTCTGGTGTGTTCCTTAGTCTTCATGATGCTGTTTGTTCACTAATGTTCTCTAACAAACCTCTGTGGCCTTCACAGAACAGCTGTATTTATACTGAGACTGAAGCACACACAGATGGACTCTATTTACTAATTAGGTGACTTCTGAAGGCAGTTGGTTGCATTGGATTGTTTTTAGGGGTATCAGAGTAAAGGGGTCTGAATACATATGCACGCCACACTTTTCAGATATTTATTTGTAAAAAATCTTGAACACCACGTATCATTTTCCTTCCACTTCACAATTATGCTCTACTTTGTGTTGGTCTATCACCTAAAATCCCAATAAAATACATTTAAGTTTGTGCTTGTAACGTGGCAAAATATGGAAATGGTCAAGGGGTATGAATACTTTTGCAAGGCACTGTATACACTCTTACACACACTTTGAAAAATGCACCACTAATTATTGATTGAACAACGGAAAAGCTCCCGACTGGTTTTCCACCAATGGACATAATCAGGAAAGGAAAACAAAATCAGCTCCATTGTATCAGGACGATGGATAGGCAGTCCCACACCGAGGCCACCCATTGCTGGGCTGATGTGGTTTCCCATGTAACCACCCTGATAAAATATTCAGCGAGGAACAACTCAGACACCTAGGGGCCAACGGGCTTCGGTTACAGCCAAATCATTCTAAGCGAGGCAGAAGCCGGGGCCAGAGCTGTGGCGGCAAGGTCGCTATTTCTTCCTTCTCGCCACACGTGACAACACACATACATACACACACACACATTCATTCATTTTTAATGAGGTACATTAATTAATAACCCAGACCTGACCCCATTTATACTGCTGGATTCCCAGGGTGGGCCGGACAGGGTAGGAATAAAGAAGATATAAAGCTGTTTTCCTCCACTGAGAGTGCCGTATGGTGAGGGTGACAATGTGAAGAGAAAAAAAACGGAGATAAAGCAGCCAGCAGAGGAAGAGAGAATTCAGGATTATCATATTGAATACAAGAGGGGTTTGGAAGGAGGATCCAAACTCTGGGTAAGTGTTGTATCTGAAACCAAAAGGGACAATTCCTTGAACCGGGGGGCGGGGGAGTGAGGGATGAGCGGTCATGCCCAAAACCCAAGCTCTGACTTAACAGTTCCCACAAGCTGCTTAACCTCCACACTCTGTGGCACTGCCACTACATGCCAACTCCTGCCAGCACTCACACACACATACATGCACACATACATGCACACAAGGACACTGTACACACTCACATAAACATGTAGCGCTCGACAAAGTCCCCATGAACAGCAAAAATAAGCGCCATTCACACATTGACTGAGATCCCCGCCAGCACCCGAGTAGTACAAAAACATGCCTGGGCCGTGTCTTATGCTTGGGGTTATGATGTTTAGGCACCAGTTTCCAATGGTATCACTTGACTGAATGGGCGTTATCAGTGGTTATCAGTCTCATAGATATGGGTTAGAAGGGGCCCGCTACACCTAGTAGGTTCAGAAGGCCGTTATCATATATTCACATGGTTGATCACTCATGTCATGTCACCTTAGGTTTAGGCAACAAAACTACTTGGTTAGGTTGAGGAAAAGAACGTGTTTGGGTTAAAATAAAAATGTAAGTCACATGGCATAAGCCATGTGGTGTAACGTATAGGCTAAATTAAAATGTTAAATAAGTCAACGTTGACTTTTGGTTTCACATGGGAACCCTGGTCTCTTGGGTGAAAGTGCTGTGTTGTTTGATCCATCCATCCATCCATCCATCCAACCAACCAACCAACCAACCACCCACCCCAACCTCCTCCTCTTCCTCCTCCTAACAACAACGTTTTCGCTCTCCATACTACGTCACCTGCCACAGATTTAACGGGTTTACATTAAAGCCCAGTGCGTCTCATACAGACGTGATCAACCATGTGATTAGATGATAACAGCCTTCTGAAACTACTAGTAGGTGTAGCAGGCCCCTTCTAGCCCATATGTCTATGAGCCTGATAACCACTGATAATGCCCATTCAATCGAGTGATAACATTTGAAGCGGGTGGTTTAGGTAAGACTGCTGATGTGGCGATGCAGTCTGCGGTACCGAATGTATCAGATGGAAGGGTCAAAGCTGCAGATCAAGAGCCAAAAAAAAAAAAAAAAATGGGGCTGATGCCTACAAAATGTGAACAATTGATGAACTAAAGGCACTTAGTTAGATGATCACGACGCTGGACAGTAAAACATCTCAAATAATTTCTTTTTGATATAACTAAAAAAGGATAATGGTTCATATCATTAAAACAAAAATCTTTTTTTAAATATTAACATTTTCTATCAACAGTCCCATAAAAATCTTTGTATCTCAGCATTTTATATATATATATAAAAAACAGACTCATTGCCCTCTTTGTATTTTTGCTAATCTCCCAAAAGTTCCATTTTCCACTTCCTTGTCACTGTCTCAGGAGTAAAACAGCCTCCCTTTCTCTGAACCCTGAAGCCTGCTGAGCTTGGCGAGCTGAGAAGGTGACGGGGGTACGTCTTGTCTGTAGGGGCCCTTGGATTGAGGTGGGGCCTGCATCGCGGCAGAGCCTGGGGCCTGAGTGTGTTCTCTGTTGTGGTCGTAGGTGCTGCTGCTGGGGGTTTCCTGTGTGGGAGGTGGCCGGGCCTTGTTGGCCTCCTGCTCTCTGCGTCTTTGCTCCTGCCTCAGCAGCTCCTGAGTCTCTAAGAGGACACGGGCATTGAAGCTGGACGTTCCCAGGTAGCCATTACGTGATCCCTGGCTGCCGGAGTAGCGAGGGTTCTCCTTGGATGTCTGGAATCCCTGTGCTGGCATGTACACCTTGTCCCACGAGTCCTGGGACACTGTGCTGGGGTTCTTACGAGGTTGTCTAAACACACAGAGACAGGTAAAGAGGTCAATTGGGCTGTTAAGTGAGTCACCTTAAACAGCACCTGAATGTACAGGGAACAGAGGATGATAGCAGGTAACCGCTTTTTCAGTAGCGGCCCCTGGGTCAGCACTATTGAAAGGGAATTCAAAAGAAAGTGCACTTCAGCAGAGAATGTGGCCATTTTCACATTTTTGTGAGATTAAAAGGAGGATGTGGTAGTGGCGTTGGTTTAAAATACAGAAAGCGACATGTGTGGAGCAAAGAGGGATCTGTTATAGCCTGCTGCATGATTACATTGAATGCAGTGACATAAAGACAGAGACATGAAAGAGACAGGAAACAAACGGGGGAAGCCTGAAATGCCCACAGGACTATTAGTTCCACATTGTAAACAAACACAAATGTTAAAACCTCCCTGAGAAAAATGGCTGCTTTCATCCATTTAACTCCTTTTTGGAGATGCAGACGGGTGCACTTACAGCACAGACAGAGTAATGGCAGGCCTCATGGCGTTATCCGCCTTCTACTCATCTTCAGTCTGCCAGACAGCCCCTACACTGACAGGACGGTTGCACACACCAGTGGTGGAGGAAATCCTCAAATCCTTTACTTGAGTAAAAGTAGTAATACAACAATGTAAAAATACTTCACTACAAGTAAGCTAAATGTACTCAAAGTATCAAAAGTAAAAGTACTGTAGAATGGCCCAATTCATAAAGTATGTAGATTATATTATTAGATTGTTACTACTGATGCATCGATGTGTAAGCAGCATTTTACTGTTGCAGCTGGTTGAGGTGGAGCTAGATTTAACTACTTTATGTACAGTTCAAATGTCCTAATCTTATGAAGACAAGGCTAGAATCTGATCCTACAGACCTTATTTTCTTAAAACAAGGGGGAAAAAGTTAGTGAATTAAGAAAAAGGAAACCTGATTTCAGAAAATACTTGAAACAAATTGAAATGTATCTTACATCTCTGAAATGTAGTAGAGTAGAAAAGTAGCCGAAAATTAAAATACTAAAGTAAAGTACCTCAAAATTATACTTCAGTACAGTACTTGAGTAAATGTACTTAGTTACTTTCCACCACTGGCACACATATATTATCTCTCATACAAAAAACAACTGACATGCATGCCTTCTACCACACATGCTCCCCTTTCCAGAAACTGGCCCTGGAAAAGTCGTCATTGGGAACTGCCATGTTCTCGGCTAAAGTATTGAGTTGGCTCCTCCATTATTAGGATCCATTAAGGTCGCTGTGCGACGGAAGACCTGTGACAGTGTCTTTTGCGTTGGGGGTGCTAAGAGAAATCCCATTCACACCTCACTGAACCGCTGTGCGCTTAAAAGGCTTTTGAGTTCACGGCACCCAAGGCTGCAGAGGGAGACCAGCGCCCGGCACGCTTTTAGGCCAAAACACCTGCATTTCTTATCTGACCGAGTCTCATTCCAGAGCAGCTGAGAGGAACAAAAGACAGAAGGGATATTTATTGTTCAAAGCACTTGTGTTTCTGACAAAATATTTAGTTTACAATAAGGTAAATGGGTATTGCATATGGACAAAAATTTTACCTTGAGCCTTGATTTCTTATTTTGTATGCACTGCAATGTTGCTTGACAGGGAAAAAAAATGACAGATGATAAATTTGACTAAGCCAAAAGTAAAAAACAAATTCTCTAAAGCTTGATTTATAGTTGTACGTTAAGGGGTTATGCCATACATTGGGGTTACAAAGATACCACTTGGTGGCTGCAAGAACTGTAATTGGCTGTTTGTGTTTCCTCCTACAAGTTCCTGATGGTGGCAGAGATTGTTGATCGCGAAGACAACGATAAGGAAGTTGAAGAAAGACTCTGTGATCTGCTGCTTTTCAGTAACACACGTCTAGCGAAGTCATCTCCACTGCAAACCTTGTGCTCACTACAATCGCCGCTCTGTATGAATGAATGAACGTAAACACGGCAACTGCAAGACAGCAGTCTCCTATTCAGTAATGAGGCAAGCCAAAATAACGTTATAAGTTACGTGGATGTAACTCCAGTTCTATAAGCACATGCATAGCCTACTATCGCTCTGTATCTAGAGGGTGGATACCCGATTCGGGCCGGGTTTGGACAAAAATTTGGAAATGATGAAAATCAACGGTATGGAGGCATTTCAATTTGCTTCAGCTTACATTAACTGTGTCGGGCTCGGGCCGGGTTTGCACATAAAAACAGAATGCCTGTTGGGTTCAGGTCGGACTCGGTTACTTCTGTCTCAGACTTGGGTCGGGTTCGGACAGAAATATGCGGCCAAGCCGTCTAGCATTGTGGTTGTGATATCTGACACTCAACTATGAATCAAAACCAATGCAGGACTCCCATTAACCCCTTGCGTCAAGCATAAACCTGGCTTAAGGATTTCAAGCAATGCAATTTTCAAGCAAAAAATATAAATACAATATAAATTACTGTATTTTATTCTTCTTTCTTGCCATTTAATTCATCTTTTCCTCATTTCCTTTCATTTTTTCTTTCAGCATCTCTGTTATTCTAATGAGAATATCACAATTCCAGCATTATTAATGGATACCCTTGTAGTCCACAATATCTAAAGGGAGGGGAAGAGCCCTGTAATGTGAGTATCTGTGCCTTTGTGAGATTAGGTCTACATTTATGCATGCGTGTACAAATGTATATGCATTTATGGACTGTACATGTGCAACACAAACACATTATCTTGTAAGTATGAGGATAATTGGCAGAGGGGCAGATGTAGGGACAGACTGCAGAGAGAGCCACACCACATGCTCCGTATCTGGGTTTTGCTGTCTGGGCGAGCCGCCATGCATTTACAGTACACCCGGGCTTGGCTTACAGAGCAGCCAGCCCCGCTCATGAGGGAGTCGCTTTTAACAGATTTTAGAAATCCGGGACGCCTGTTGCATGAGGCAGTGATCTGCATTTCCAGAATGACCTTTTAGTTTTTAAAGGAGATAAGAGAAGAAGGGAGATTCAGAGGGAAAGCCTTCGGTGGCAATGAGGAGAGAGCAGAAATGGCTTTGTTCCACAGGAATGTAATCGTGATTGATGTGTCAGGGGAGCTAGTTCTCTTATCACCTCTACTCCTGCGCCAGAATATGTCACAAAGTAGATTAGTTACATTTACAAAGGGAGGGGATGGGAAAATACATCATGCCAAAGAGTGGGGTAAATTTAGAATGACAGAACATAACAAACAAAGTCAGGAAGTTGGCTTGCAAAAGCTTGTGGCTGCTGTGTTTCTATAAAACAGCTGGGAAGAATCAGAGTTTATGAGAATGAGGAGACACATGCACAGACACAGACACAAAATGATCAGGGAAAAAACCAAATGCATGCAATGGGCAATGGAACAATCGTTGCTATATTGTACAAATAAATTGTCTACAAACCTGGAATAATGTTTTCTTTATAGTGTGGAACAATGTTGTTTTGACTGAGGAATGCATGAGCTGATGGGTGGAGGGAAGAGCTACTGGCAGTCCACTCAGACCACTGCTAAGAACTTTATCTTGACAGCATTCATGTGTGTGTTTGTGTGTTTTTTCGTGTGTGAGTGCGTCTCTTTCAGGCTAATCAGCGGCCTCTCTTTCCTACTAACACACTCGTTCCTCTCCCGGCCCCTCTCGCTCTCCACTGCCTGTCACTGCTAATCCTGCTCCGACAACAAGCCTTCATTAGTGCTCTTCCAATCCTCACATCCCAGACAGCGAGCTAAGCCTGGCCGTCATCAGATAACCAGCTACCATGGCTTCTTCTAGAAGCTCTTTGGGAAGGAAGCTTTTTTTGTGAGGGAATGTCCCCT
Organism: Macquaria australasica; assembly: GCA_005408345.1. Lineage (NCBI taxonomy): Eukaryota > Metazoa > Chordata > Actinopteri > Centrarchiformes > Percichthyidae > Macquaria > Macquaria australasica. Next base: position 50,971 of record SEMN01000191.1, on the reverse strand, counting down.
TTCCTCTGAACGGGTGACTGCTCAAGCTTCCTGTTTTGGAGGAGTAGGACGGGATGAAGGGGTTCCAAAAGAGAGGTGGTTGGAGTTAGAGGGAATTGTGGTTATTAATCTGGGTGTGTAAGACTTTAGCCCTTTAATGAGGAGCCATACCGAGACACGATCTCTGAAAAGCCTTAGCCGGGGTCAAACGTCAAGCCTGAGCTCATGCGACTTTTTGCTAAAAGACGCTATGAGATTATGAGAGGAATGCATATCAAAGGCCGTCCTTGTCTGTTTTTTTGTTTTTTTTTGGCCGGCCAGACGAGCTTTCCCAAGAGAAGGAACTTACTGAGAGGGGAGGGCTGGAGGCAACTGTCACATCACATGAGATGCCAGCAGATAACACCTATGAAGGGAATGCATAGATCGCTCTGGCTTATACAGACAACATTGATTATGCCTCCATGTGGACCGCGAATCCATAGCCATAGACAGGAACATGTTTTAATCGACCCGACTGTGACTTATCAGAGACAGCAAAAGAGGATGGCTATGAAGAAATGATTGCTGTTTGTGCAGGGAGAGATTGGAATCATGGGAAAGGAAAGTTAGTCTGGCCAAGAAAATTAAAAAGACCACACACATTTATACACACTAAGTGTTCTGTCTTTGTTTAAACTGGCAAAGCAGCAAAACTTAAATAAATCAGACTTCACTTTCAACATTTTAGAACATACTGTACATTTCATAACACAAAAAACTCATATTGGATTGTTTTCATTGTGGAACTATTTAACAGGAGAGGAATTAATGTTTATTTTATTACTAACTTTAAATCCTTGTGTCAGTCAAAGTATAGAATTTGTGTCTTTGGTGACTTTCTCTTGAAGGATGTAGGGCTTAAAATGTGGACATTTTCCACCAGCAATGGTTGGCTTTGCAATTTGAATTGACTAAAGTGCGATTAGAGAGCTTCAGAGGATTGGTAGAGACAGGTTACATCCACACTAATGTTTTTGTTTTAAAACCTTTGCTACGTTTACACCTTGCGTCCACATTACTCCAACGTTTTACTTACTCCTAAAACGGAGACCTTTTAAAACGATGCTTCAAACCTCCGCTTCCTGATTGGGTCTCACCAACTACAACGTGTCCTTCCCTGATTCGTCAAGCCTGTATCATGTGACCCACCATCAGCCTTGACTACCAGCAGTTAATTTAACATGGAAAATTAATTACAAAACTTACTTTCAGTAACAGCTCCACCTCGTCATCAGTCCAAGCAGAGAAATCTCTGCTCTTACTTTTCTCAATTTCTGTTCTTCATTTGTAATATTTTCTGCAACTAACTAAGCAACCAACTGCAGAGTAGACAATCTGCTTCCTGTTTACACCGGCATGTGCAATCCCAGTGCATGTATTTGAATGCATGTATGAATTTTCAGGTGTGTAGTATGGACAGAGATAAATGGTGAAAAAACGCTTGTGTGTACGGAGATCATTTCCGTTTTAAAACGCTGTAAAATGTATTAGTGTGGATGTAGCCATAGATACACACATACAGAGTGATGGCAGAAAATGCAAATACAGATACTAAACTCCCCCCAGCGCCTTGAGATGTAAGATATGGTAAGCTTTATTGGCAGCTCTTTGACAAAAATGCAAAAGAATCGAAACAGCAAGATGGAGAAGATGAAGAGCAGCAGTTGTAGCTCTGAACTCAAGCTGCGTAAGGCAAGAGAGATTGTCAAGAGAAAATTCCTTTTAAAAACATGATATCGGAGCTGTTATTCATTATAAAGGGAGTGTTGGAGAGGGGGGTTGATGCATGTGACAAAGTCACCACTTACTCAGGGTCAACATTGACTTAATGAAGTTGAATATCAGTCAAATAATTCCAAGTGATCACATTAAATGATTTTGCTCAAAGAGTTTTGCTACGAATCATTTAAATGTCTGGAGATGTGTTGAAAGTGGCTTTGTGGTGATTGACTTTGTAGCCAAAGAGATACACTAAAGAAAGTGTCGAGAAAAAAAGGGTAAAGGCACAAATATGAGGAAAAGAAATTGATGGAAATCGAAAAAGTCAAATGAAGAGGTTGAGAAAGGGCAGGAAGAACGTGATAAGTCACAGAAAGGGGAGGGAGACAGAAACAGACTGATGCACAGACCGACAGATGGAATAAAGAAAGGAGAGGGGGTCAGATGTCTCACCGTGGCAGGGAGCTGTACTGTCTCTGTGCTTGTTGGAAACCATCTCTGTCCTCTTGCTGCTGTTTCTGGACCTGCGTCTCAACTGTCACTGAATGGCGTCCGCTCGGTGTCTCCGTACCATTGCTCGCCTGTAACATCCGACAAATTACACAAGTCACAATACGCAAAGTTAAGACACAACAACATAGAAACAAATGAAGCCCAAATGGTCAACATTTCTGTCTTTGGAAGGGTTACAATGCTTACACACATCTGGAAATAGAGAAAACACACTCATACACACACACACACACAAACTTAGATGATGGAATATATCTTTCCCTTGGCACAGCAGGTGCTTTGACAGTGTGATGCCTCCTGCGTGTTAGACTACCCTCAGGGAACAGTTAGTTAGTACGTGTGATTCCATGATGACAATTGCACTGAAAAATGCACCTGTGCCAGCAGATGAAAAGTCCCCTTGTTGAATGAATAATTCTCCAAGATATGATCTTTCTATGAATTACAAATCCTTATTTACTACAATGCCAGAGAGCACAGTTTGTACCAACATTCTTAATGGAGAATGAGGCCTCCAAAGTGATAGCCGCAACAGATCTGATCAGAGATACATTTTAACAAAGGCAATATCAAGTCTAAAAATAACTAACCATATTGACCCAGAAATAAGAGGATATTTTTTCTAGTAAAAACAAAAAGAAAAAAAAAACGTTTGAAAAAGCGGGGTTGTGTTTGAGGACTCGGCATTTACGTGTTCAAAAGAGCAGATGTTCTCTTTGAATTGTACCTGTCCCTGCATCACAACATAAAAGAATGTTGCATTGTGGGTTATGTTAATGTTGCTTGGCTAGCGAGTTTCAAGTCCATTTATAGTGTGTCCTTTAAAGTTAGTCCACCCTACAAATGTTTAGTTAGCCCAGTTTAATTACATTTTTTGGTTGATGTGGTTTGATGTGTTTAATGTCATTATCTCTGACTTGTTCAGATTTAATTTATATATCAATGCCTTTGGGGCTAAGTATTTGTTCCTTTGTAGGATGTAGAATGCATTTCTTACTGTACTTCACAATCAAACTATGGATTGGCCACATTTTTTGTTAATGACTGAGTTTCTGTTTAAGGAGTTCTTTTTTGTCTGTTCAGCCACAGTGGCTATCACTGCTCATGCTAACTTCTTTTTACTAAACAGGTTGCAGCTGTTTGTGTGAATCTGAGTTATTATTATATTATATAAACTTTTATATAATAGAATAATATTTTGCTAAAACCTATGCTGTGTATTTCTGAACAAAGTAAGCCCCACTAGTATGCTGAAGACATAAAATATAGATGAGTAACTGCTTAATTTCACAGATTTGCGTGTGACTTGACTACACACCACTAACCTGTACCAGCGTGTATGTGTGTTTGTTCTCTGATCATCGGCGGGGTTGACATGGAGATATCTTCTCCCTCAACACTAGCACACTGCTAACGAGCTGGCTGATGAAAGTACATGACAAGCCAATTAAACAGAGGTGAGCTGAGGAGGTGTAGCAAGTGTGGCTTGACCAAGTGTCACTTTTCATAAGGCTTGGCTGGTAATGTGATAGGCAGGTGGGGGTGTGGATGATTTGTGTGCATATATTTCTGCTAAAGCAAATATTAACCATTCATTTTCACTATTTTACCGGCCTACAAAGAATAAGTGTTTGGTAGCTTGGAAAGAGATTTTCTTAAATTTGGAAAATCTGTGTTTATGTGTTTGTGGAGCGGGTGGTAGTAGAGGGGTAATAGTACACGATAGAATGGATTGATGGGGTAAAGGTGTGTTGGCGGATGGAAAGGCTGTCAGCAAAAAATGTCTTCTTGGAAACGTCTTGTGTTCTTGAGATGGCTGCTTCCCTCCTCACTTGGACAGCTGCAATAACAGCGCAATTACATTTCACTCAGCATCAATAACAGGTCCTTTCTCAAGCCCTCCAAGTCCTAAAAACATAATAGTATTTCATGCAGGTGAAGTGAATTGGACTCATATGGTTCAGATTTTGCTGCAACGTGTTCCCCCGGCTCAGAAAGTGTAGAGCACACAAACGAACCTGAGATGAAGGGTAAGGGAAAAGGAGAGATTATTTTACTGGGGCCAAATGCGGCGGTGAGAAAATAATTAGTCACGCCCACTGAAAGTTTTTAATGTGATTTGAAAGGAAGTGGTGAGGAATCCGGAGGTGCTTTGGTTTAAAACTGAAGAGTTGAGGTGGATGACGCCATGCCAAGAGAAATGCATGAGAAATAGCCAGGAGAGAAAATCAGTCAGTGTAATGGCATTATCCAGGGAAGGAGAATCAGATTATTCCATGTTAGGCCTGGAATACAATGCCATATAAAACATGACATTTGTTGAAATCGAATCAAAGAGACGTCCGTGTTCGTTTTTATCCAATAATGTGAAAAATGATGTCAATACGGCACGCTTTTATCTCTCCCTTGTTTCCTTGGTGGTGTCACAGACAAAGCAGGGAGAAAAAAATAATTCTCCACCTGTTTAAACACAAGAGCATTCACAGACGGTGAGCTGGGGGGGACATAATTATGAAAATGATTTGCAGCTATCAAAAATCCGGGACCAGGAAGGCAGCTGGGAAGGAGTTCAAAACATGACAGCCAAGGTGTAATATTTCTTGGTTCAGAGCTGGTCACAGACCTTTCAGATATCAAAGCAGGTTGCTGTGATGGGTCAGCACTAACATATGGGTTTACCGCCCACACTCCTCATGATGCTATGTTTGTAGCCCCCCACATAGGGAACAGTTTTATGAGAGCAGCCGTGCTGTACACAAACACACATATGGAAGACATTTAAGTTGCTAATGGGCAGACAGAACAAGAAGACAAAAGCCCAGTTGGATAATGATCCTCTCTTAAGTTCTCGCATGACCCAATTCCACCAATTTATTATAAGCACAGCCCAGTCCATTTGTGGTTGCCAGGGTGTGTAGCTCCGGGTGGAGTATCCATCTGAGAACAAGCAGTGTAGTCTGCCATTTCCCGGTCCCTGGACCAGGAAACCATGGAGAATGGGAGGTTGGTTTGGTTATCTTCATATCACTAAAGGACTCCACAGCATGCACAAATGGCAGTACAAAATGTTAGTCTTGCTTTTTATTGTGAAGATATCTGTGTGGATGAATGTGTGGGGTAATAGTGATGAAATATATTATTATGTCTACATAAGAGAAGCGCTTTGCTCTCCTCTCCACCCTCTGTTCTCTATCTAATCTGTGAACACACACAGTTTGGTATCTACATAAACTCCGTGCAATAGAAAAGCTGGGTGTGTAGTTGTGCATACATCTTTGCACATGCAAGCTTGTGAATGTGAATGCTTGTGAATTTGCAATGCAAAAATCCATTTCACACTCCAAACCAGCTAAATAACTTCATGATTGTGAGGTGTTGTTCAAATAGCTGGCAAGTCCTATTTCTTATGGTGGTTGTAATCATGAGATCAGTAAACCATGCTTGCTACTTGCACATCATTGAATAGCACTATCGATAATTCACCCATGCAGCCTTGACAGCTAGCATTAGCATCAGCATCAGTTGTGCAAACTGAGAAAAAGCTTCACAAAAGATTGATGCAAAGTTATGCAAATGCAGTAATGCAAAGTTAGAGATAGTCGCAAAGGGACAATGACAAAAGTCCATGAGTCCAAGACACATCTTGAAGAAACAGAATCCTTTCAGTACTATGGAAAAAGCCTTGCAGATACTGTATCATCAAGAGTGGCTAAAGGATTTCCCTGCTGGTTTCTACAGTATGTTATGGTCCTTTTCTATGAGGTAAGAGAGGTCAAACTGTGAAAAACAGCGAGCAGAGTCAACTAGCTTGCCTTTAAACAGTTTTATCATTACAAGACATTTACTATGCAACAATATGTGCAAGAATGAGTATTCTTGTTTCAGTTGTTTACTTGCAAGTACATGCAATTATGGACGAAAGATTCATACTATCATTGACATTTTTAGTCAAGTGCTGCTTTATTTTGTGTTCAACCTCTCCAGCACACTCACCTCTTGAAAAGTTAACACACATGCCCGCTTGGCAACAACACGCTCCATGTATTGTGTGACTGGTTATAGTCAGGGTTTCACACACTGTCATGGCACAGAGCTATGTTGTCTTAACTTTAACCCTTAGCTAGCCCCTGGGAAGTCAAGTGACTGCGGCTAAAAGTGGCTTATTCTTCACATGATCACATAGGAAAGAGTTGAGCTCTACATAATCAACCATCCACCAAAATGAAAGCACTCAGAGCATTCAGAGTAACCCAAGTTTGCATAAACACAACAAATGCTTGTAGACACATGTATCCTGGTAGCAAGAGATAGTGATAATAAAATCAAAAGAATTCACATAAATAAGGGCTTTACAAGCTGCCGTTGGGGTGTTTGATCCAAGGTACCAGCATGGCGCTGGTCATGCTCATTGGCGCTCCAACCCAACAGCACAAATTGATTTTATTGCCGCAGACAGAGACAGAGAGAGAAAAAGGCAACTCTTTGGAAAATACATAGCGCTTTATGATGAACATCTGGAAATCCCCTCTCACAGAGCAGGAGGGAGGGAAGGGAGAAAACATGCCAGCTCTAATTGTGTGTGCTGGCTTGGGGGCTGCATGATAGACAGGGCTTCTCGTGTCCTGGTCATTATTCCATTAAGGAGGAGCCGGGGGTTCGAGGACTGACCTCAGACAGGCGTTCACAGCACACATACCTGAGCTCAGTCTCCCAACACCCCAGAGACAAGGGGCCACACTCACAGGGAGGGAGCCTCACACCTCACGCTGCTCAGTGTGCTCCCTCTGTACCTGTTCTTCATTATCACGATCATTTTCTTGTACATTTGCCATTGTTTTTCCCCCAAAAGTGAAACATTTTTAAAGAGGTGATATGTAACAGCAGTTTGTTTGGAATCAGCAGAAGAGGATATTGGGTACTGCAGTACAAAGCACACTGTTGGACTGTTGGATTGGCAGATAAAAAACAAGGAAAAAAATAACTAAATTAAATAAGAATATTGATTTAAGTTGGACAGATAATGTATATTTTATCTTGTATGTTGTGTTAACTCACACTACACGTTTTAACAGGCCTTTTTGCACAGCCATAACTGCTGACTTCTGTGCTCACACTGTACAGGTCAATTGGCCAGCCATAATGTGAAGGTCACACTGAACGGTTCTGAGACCCAAGACCACAACAATAAATTTCAGTTTATTCAAACAAGACGACTGTAGACAGGTCTGTTATGCAGCGAAGTTCAGTTTTAGATCACAGCAGTCTTAGTCAAGTTCAGTAATATTAAATCAAGCTCACTACTGACCTGGCAGATATTCAGCCCAAAAAATAGGTGGGGGGGACCATTTCAGGGTTAAACTCTGGCTTCACCCATACAGTTTCTGCTCGAGTTTAGTTGAGTTTCAAAGTTTATTCTTGAAACCTGGAAACAGCTTGACAAAACAGTCTCAGCTCTAGGTCATTTGAGTAGCTGTTGTGCAGCTTTTTTGTTTCACATTTCCGTGCTAACTTGGGCAGACACCGTCTGTTGAAGAAGATCATGCAATGTGATCGAAAGCTCCAGAACAGCTACTAAATGGAACTTGAGGTGAGAATGAATGGTGAAGCTCAACCTTTAAGCCAATATGATGAGAAAGTCCTTAAAGTGCTCAAAAAAGTGGAAATTTTCCATGACATCTGGGAAAACTCCATCTGATGATGAAGATCATGCAATATGATCCATATCAGCTACTAAATGGACCTTAAGGTGAGATTGTTTTGTCAGTATTACTTTAATCGTAATATCTGGTGATTGAGCTGTTCTCAGCTGGTGCTGTTTGTTTTCATAAGAAATGTACAGTATAAATATCACAACCGAGTCATGCCTTGAGATGATGGCAGCCGCTCCTGTTCTGGCTTGTAGATCTGTGTGGAAGCCATTACGATGTAACCTTGAGCACTCAGGGCCAACGTGCATCAAAGTGCAGTTTTGCAGACTTTAACTGCATTTAGCCTTTTCCTGGTTACATTCACTGAATGTTTTGATATACAAAAAGTGGGGGTCATGGAGGTTTTACTTTCATCACTGCAGACAACATTCAGAAATGATAAAGAGCGAAATCCACTGAAAAAGAAAGATATCAATTTAGAATGAAACACAAGGTTGTATTTTTCAGTGTGGGTCAAAACTTTCTAAAAATGCTATTGTTGCCACTAATGCCCCCACCTACACTTATAAAACCCACAGCTGAATGAAACAAGTTCGGTTTTTGAAAGTTATATTGACTTTTCAGTTTCATAATCAGTCTAAAAATATACAGTTACAATGGAAACTGCAAGTGAAGAATAAGAGTTTATTTCTTTGGTGTATTTTTACCTCTTGGACGTGCCTCTATATGTACATCTCTGAAGGCTTTTTCTTTCTCTTTTCTTCTTTTCACCAACACATCCAAACGTGTCACCTCACATTTTTGCCTCCTCCTTTTCTTTCCACAGTTTCCCCTGGTTTTCGTATCAAAACGCTTGCCCCATCCGCCTCAAATAGAGCCATATCCATTCTGCTTTTGGATGACACTAAGACATGCTTCCCTCGAGTTCCTCTAATCAGTTTCAAAACATAACATGGGTATGGCTGTATCTTTCCTAACAAGCTCTGTCATTGTGAATCCTTGTTCGCAGGACTAAAAAAAAAAAAACATGAAAGAGGACTAATAAAATAGACTTCAATACTCCAGGGCTGGCCCTATATCTTATTACCAGTGGAATAGTGGGGGTATGCTCAACAATGTCAACAATCACAAGCAATTAGGGGCTCAGAGGCTCAGAGAGAAAGGCTGCTTAGCGCTGAACAAACAGTTAACTTCTCATTTTGACAGCGAGAATGGGAAGAGAGATAGATTAAGAAAACAGTGGAGAGAGATGTCCGCTTTCAGTGATTTTCAACCATCAGGAGGACTAACACTGAAGGAAATCCAGAGCAAATACAGTCTGCCTTCCTCTGTATAAAAACATGGTGGGAGGTATGCTGTTACATCTAACCCAAACTCATTCAGACAATAGGAAAAACAGCAGAAGAGATCCCTGCCGCACCAGACCTCCACTCCAAACCAATTTAATTGACAAACTGAAACTGAAAATTGGGTGCCAAGTATTTTAACTTTCAAGGTCTGACATTCTGACCCATAATTTAGAAAATACCTCTGCTTGGTGTAACAATTAGCTGTCTTTCCTTTACAACCAGGTCAGGAAGGTCACAGGACAAAAAAAGGTATGTCTGTCTCAAGCCATTACACCGCAACAAAATACAAATATTTGAACTCTAACTTGTTCCTGCTTGATTATACGAGTTTGGTTCGGTCATAGTTAAAAAAAAAAAGAGGATGTATGACCTTAATGTGACCTTAAATTGTGTCAACCAATGAGTTCTATCTCTTCAAACAGAAGTTAGAGTTGAGTAAATAGTGGGACTGCATGTTAAGATCATCAGTGATATAATATGTATGTGGAAAGATGAAATAAAGTGTTTCTTGACTTAAACTCTGGGCGCAGTTGAACTTTCCGTGCACAGCAGGAATATGAAATCAAGTCTGAATGAATTAACAAAGGAATTAACTTGATTACTTTTTTTCCAATTATGAGGAGTAAATCCCATTGTTGGTACAGATCAATCATGGAAGAGGAGAACAGCTTAAAAAAACTCACATTTTAATTTTAAAAAATTTAATTTAAAAATCCCTTTAATCAAGTCTAATGAAAATTAAAATGAACAGTGTGCCTCACTGTCTTCAATTTCTCTCCCCTTACTTTGCCTCAAAATCCTGAAGTCACTTGTCATTGAATGTTTCCCTCGTTCATTTCTTTTCCCTGCCATAAGTGTGTCATATTTCCAGGACAGAAAAGGCACAGATAGAGATGAGTAATTAGCAATTAGTTCCAGATCAAAGGTTGGATCCGGAAATTAGAAATTAGTCAAAGAAATTTGGCAGAAGTTGGGACTGAAGTTTTAGCAACATGAGTCAGGTAGTTTGGCAGTCTTGCAACACTGATGGTCCAAAAGCATGACAGTGTCAGACGACTGAAAGTTGATGTTGTGCCGAGCTTCATACTGTGTTATATAGATTAATATTCATTTCACAAGATTGTTATTATTATTAATCCCTTGATACAGGAATTTATGACTCTACTTAATTACAGTCTGAAGATATAAAAAATACAAAATATCTTCTCCTGGGAATGATCACAGGAAACAAATCACATTTTTACTGTAATATTTTTATCTATTGTATATTTGATCAAATGAACTGGGTAAAAGCTATAATCATCAAGAGAATACCAATAAAAACATATTTTCTGTTTGAAGCAATATTGAAATACTGACATGTTGATTTGTTAATGCTTGTTGTTAAAAAAAAACCTAATGATATTATTATGCTGTGCTGTATGCTGTGAGCTTTGAGTGTAGGGTATATTGGAGTATGTGTTTCTGGTGGAGTGCAGCTCCTATCAGACACTCACCCAGGACTGGCTGAAGCTGTAGGTGTGCCGATGGTCCTCAAGGTCCTCCTCCTGCTTGGCCTGCTGGAACTCGTTCCTCAGCATTTGTATCCGGTCGTGGTTACTGGGAGCCATCTGACTGCTGGGAGAGACAGGAACAGGAGGTGAGACAGTGGGACTAGGTGTTTTGGATCCAGATAACACGCTTAAGCCTGTGTCAGCCTACAGGAGTTTTAAAATCCTAACTGATTTTGAAATCGGGTTGCATCACGCACTTAAGGAGAAACTTCACAGATGTTCTTCTCTCTAATCTCAAACATGCACACACTACAAGATTTGAAAACAATGGCACATCACACACTACAGGATATTATTAAGATTATCATGCCAGAGGGAGCAATGCACCCCCCCAGATGATCTCATGGATAAGCAGATGTAAACAAAATGGAGACTGAAGTGGTGCAACAACTTGCTATAGTAATGCTTTGCAGTGAGAAAAAACAAAAGCAGAAGGCTAAACGAGTCTGGAGGAGAACATGGTTGGGGAGACATGCTCAGCACAGGTTGTCTATTCTTCAGCGAGAACTGGAGTTGAGTTTTAATATCTGTCAACAGTAGTATGCTAGCTAACGTTAGCCTCAAGGGCTACCTTTGCTTGGCAACACTGTCAGCTGCTCTGGGACTAACGTTAGCTTGTAACACTCATTGGCTATTGTGGTGCCGCTCGGAAAGTACTGACGTAATCATCCAGATTTTAGCTCCTAAATATAAAACATGTTTGAAATTATCGGGGTGGACCCACTGAGTCTGCGAGCAGATCCAAGACTGGATCTGTAAAGCCCTCATATTACTAGACAATCTTGGCTGAACATCGGTACAGACCAAGGTCCCAGACAAGATTTCTGCTCCGACTGTCAGGAAGGGTGAATCAGGGATAAATTGGCACAAAACCCCTGCAGTCTGAGCCTGGCTTTAGTGGTTATTTGGAGGTAAATTTTCAGCAAGCCCTCCTCAGAAATAACACCTGGCACATTACTCTATAGCTAGCATGTTGTTACTGATGCTTTTTCATATTTGAATAATTCACTTGACCACCCTAACACCCCTCTCAATTGTGTTGAGGATCCCTTGATCTGACAGTCATGACTGCCATTTGCACACCTGACTGACACCTCTATGTGCTTTTTACTCCTACCCTCCCTCTTTCCAGCCTTTGCTCCTGAGTATCCCTATAACTGAAAGTGTCCCTCGTGCACCATTGTGAGTGATGCATGTCCCTTTTAGACTGCAGGAGAATGTTGGCCTTTTATGGTACGCAGTCATTAAACACTGTGGAAAACCCTCATTTACATCCCCTTCATTAAAGGCTTTGAGGACCTGTCAATAGGAATCAATAGCCTTCCCTCAGCTTAATCAGGCTCTCCTTTTATCACCAGCTACAGAGGCAGCACATAACAAAACGCATAATTATGATGAGACAACCGGCTTGATAATAGGCCTGCATTTATGCATACCACGGGGATAAAAGTGACCAAAGTTTACGAATTTGTGCTGGGAGGGAATAGGAGCTTGGGGATGTAGGCAGTGGGATGGATAGGGTGAAGGACGGAATGGGAGATAAAGATAGGAGGGGTGTTCTCAGGGATGGTGCTGAGTGAAAAGGGGGAAGGATAATCAAAACCATGTTAGAGAAGGGAAAGAAACAAAGTCAGCCTGGACCTGTCACCCTGTCATTGTGCGTGTCCTTCTGAGTAGCACTTACAGGTGGCACGCCAGCAGTGGAAGTGATTATTTGGACCCAGAGGATTCTGGGCGCAATTATGGCGATAATTGCAGATTAGAATGAGCACATCCTTCTGATGATAATGGGCACTAGAACATGCTGCCAATCAAGCTTCATTAAAAGCACAATAAATAGCAGCTCATAAAGGATGAACAGATCTCGTTGCATGCCCCTGAGTAGCACTTGGCGAGACACGGTTATCGTGTTATTCGTACTGCCTGATCAAAATCAATTGTGTTAGTTATAGTCCATTTGATTCCTATAGCTTTATGTGTGTGGGAGTGCAGGAGCGTACATTAGGCCTTTTATGTGAATGTGGGCAATTAAGTGGCTCACTGGGGTGTGAGGTGGCTTATGCTTTTAGGGTGTGGGGTGAAGTCCTTCTATTACTGTCCATTACAAAACCAATGTTCCCTTTATATTTGCAGGAGGTTGCTTAAATAACCTTTGCAAGAAATTGAATTACTTAATTGTAGTCTATAAACAACAGCACTACATAGACTATATGTACAAGTCTATGGCAACACTTAAAGGCTCATGAAAGATGGGATTCCCCCAGTTTTACTCTCTCTTATCGTATAAGTATCATACAAGTTTTTATTACTTTATATGAAATCATTATCAACTTCAGAAAGAGTATTTCTTTATGACTACCAATGCTACATATTCCATATGCACATCGAGTCCATCTGTTTGTTGATGCAAAAAACACCACTACACCCACAGGTTTCCAGATTTCCCTAAAGATATATTCTAATGAAGCGTGTGTGACTTGCGTGTGTGACATGCTCACACATGATTCAATTGAGAATAAAAAATAAAAACACATCTGTAATTCTGAATTAATTTTCTTATATATGCCTGCTAATATATATGTTAAAATACAGTACATGTCATCATCCCTGCTTTAAGAAAGAGGTTTGACAAGACTGTAATGGGTGGAAAAAGACCAAACATGGATCTGGGAAGTCCAATGCATGCAATTAGTTTAATCATTGAGGCTGGTCAAAGAGAAGACCAGGCTGACTCCAAATAAACAGCCTCGTAAATTTTTCTCTTTCAGTGCTAGCATAAGTATCTCAAACATGCACCACTGGGCCAGAGGAACCAGAGGGGGCAGTGGGGGCCAGCTGGGGATCCAGAAAAAGGGCCACAGCCTAGGCTATAAACAGACTGCTCGAGTCCATATACATTTCCTACACAATGAGACCTATTGCCCTTCTCTCACCCACTAACGCATCAATCTAAGTGTATTACCAAATTTCTGCTCCAGTGTGTGGTGGTTGAAGTGGTGGGGAGTGGAATGGGAGAAGATCAGTGAAGACAACATCTCCAGCAAATAAAATAACTAGCACCAAGGCACTTTAATATATTTTTCAAAGCACTACAATCGGAAATTGCATTGCGTAGGGGCTGGGAGTGGGGGTGGGATTTAACGATGGGTGAATTTGTCATGGCAGTTCAAAGGAGGCCTGTGCAATATCTAGATTATCTGCAGGGGCTTCTCCTCTTGGTCCTCCACCCACCATGGGGGTACCAAAGTGATGGGATTCTTGGAAACCACTCCATGGAATTCTCCAGTCTAAATATATTCATATGGTAAGAAAAAAAGAAAGCTGGAAAGCTAAGCACACAGGAATCAAGCACAAAGAGACACCAGAAGCTGCCCACTATCACTGTTAGAGCTGGTAGCAGGCCTGTCTCCATACATAAAGAAGATGGATTCAGCCGCCTTCCCTGACAGCTCCCCAATGCTTGGGCACCTCAATGTGTAATTAGTCAGCATGATCGTTGTGGATACATCAGGTGTCACCGCTTATAAATTTTCCTGTGAATACATCAACGTCTGTAATGGGCCTGAAGAACAGGAGCTGCAAGAAAAGATTGGGGGGGGGGGGAACTGGTGGCAATTTATGTCAGCAGATCACCTCAGCAATTAGGATAAATGTGTCACCCCAGCCACCAATACATGGGTATGAGGGAATATAAAATGAGCACTGCTCATCAGTTTGCTTTAAGCCATGTGTTGGTGCATATGGGAAAAAGGTCACAGGTTGTGTGAGTGTACTCAGGGGTACAGGCAGGCTGTCTAAACATAATCATATGAGCTTGCAGGGTTTATTCACGGTGCTGTTTTTTTCCCGAAAGCCCTCTTTTAAAATGTGAGTCAATGGAAAATGTGATGTGACCGTAAGGTAATTAAAAAACATGGGGGACATAAAGTATCCATATGCCACAGCATTTTCACAGCCAGCATCTTCATTCTGTCCCGTATAATGAGATTTGCTCAAGATTCATCTGTGTGTTCGCAGGCTGAAATGTCAGCACTTGGCCTCTCAGGTTGGCCATGTCACTCCCAAATGCATGCAAACGTACCCACGCAACACAGACTGCAACACATAGACGCAGAAAGAGACACAAAGAACACACACTCTCACTATCTCACTTTACAGACACTTGTATTCAGTAAAGCCACACCGCTGCTGTATTTATAGCTTGGCTGAAAGCTTATTCGGAAGGCTTATTGGGAGAGGTGAACTTGTGAATTCACAGGCATGCAGAGTCAGGTCAAACCACAAGGATTCAGGCCCATCTGAACAACAACAGACCCTCTACTGATCTCCTCATCCTTCTGCTGCTCAAACTTAACCTTAAGAAAGGATCATAAAAACTAGATCAAGTAGGAAAATGCCAAGGAAGGAACAACAAAAAATAAGCCCCAAGCTTTTTTAACTTGTGATGAATATAGCTTTGTGAATAAATGACACAAGTTTAATTCACAACACCTTACAATATCACAGCTTATACAGGAACATATCTGTTCGTGCTTTTGTTTTGCAGCACACTGTGAAGAACCAGTGGTGTGCATGTGTCTATGTGCATATTTAAGTATGACCCCCATCCCACCTGTGTTTTCTAACCTGACCCGTTGACAGGGGTCATGAGCCTTCTAAAGCTGCAGTTGGGGGTATGTGGATGCCTGTCTGTGTAATAGTCATCCTTTGATCCAGGAGGATTTGGCAGATGTCTCCCACACCACAAGGCTTAGGCCAAGGATGCAAACTATGGCACAGTCCCCCTATTTGCTTCTGTTGGTGGATCAAAGCCACGCTGAGTCTCGGCATGCCCTATAAACACTGCCACTGGCCAATAAAGGAGTAATCCAATCACTGAGAGTGTAACATGGGTTATATAAGCATACCTAAGGTCAGAGGCCAGTCCCAGCCAATCAGAATGAGAGCAACATGGTGTTATAATCCTGGGGATGAAAATTCAAGAGAAGTTTGACAGTAGTTCTGAGAGTTGTCACAGACCAAGTAAAGTGAAAAAGGCTGAACTACCGGGGCCTCAGTGTGACTTTAAAATCAGACGGTCTGTTATTTCTTATCTGATCACTCTTGATTGAAATTCTATCAGATTATCTGGTTTCTTGCTCTGGCCCCAGTATCTTCATGCAGCAGATGAGGGGGCAGGCTTCTTAAGTTTGGGCCCTTCAGCAATCTTGCATCAACTCAAAGGCTTAGCTCATCTTTATTCCATCGCCCAGTGGACTTTCATTTATTTCAAAGACAGAAAGATGAGGCATTTTTGGGGAGATGGACCGCCTTTGGGACCTACCGCAATGATAGAAAAAGATTAGATCTGCATTACCGCTGGTCATTTTTGAAGGAGAGAGGGACAAAGATATTTTTATGACTGTTTTTTTTTTTAAGAATCTTCAGAGGAAATCAGCATAGATCGGCCAATCTGCCATGATTCTTGCAATCAAACGAAAGCATTTGAAGCATATAGCCCTCTCCCGGCATTTCTTTCCCTCTCCACTTTACTCTCTTTCCCATCTTCATAAAAATATCTTACTGTTTTTTCTCTTGCCTCATCTCTCTTCTTTATTTCTTTCATTTCCTTCCCATATGTTTTATCTCTGAATGCCTCAATCTTCCTCTGTGGTTACAGGGATAGGTCATGAATTCCCTTTTGTCCCCCTCATCCTCTCCCACTAGCCTGGTAAGTGACAGCTGCAGGCTGGACAAAGGCCTGATAATACCCTGGATTTGTCAGGCTCTGACTTCACCCATGTCCTCCAGTGACTGATGCACTGACAGTGGCGCCTTGCCAGCTCAAAACCCCACTTCTAGATGGGGGCTGGTGCTGTTGTTGAATGTGTGTATGTGTATCCATGGTTCCTTTCAGACTCCAAAGCAGCCCATATGGGATCCTTGGGGGTCTTAAGAGGCCATCATCTGGGATGCCTGCCTAGGCCATGGTGGTGGCGTGACTGGGGAGTGTGGAGCTCTGATTAGCAAGGGAAAGAAGCAACGCCTGTAGAGCTGCTCCCTCTGACAGGCTGTCCAGCATGGCTGGCCCCTGGTGTACCGTTCATCTCTTGCTTCCCTAGTGTGAGAAATGAAGAAACAGCTCTGCCCTGAAGAGAACCACAGAAGGCCCTCAACTAAAAAAAACACGGTTCACAGAAAATGAAAAAAGAAGCAGTTCTTCAGCTGTCTCTTTGTCCCTTTAGAGACCTGTACCCTTCAGTATTTCAAACCCCTCATTTGCCTCAGCACACATGCAGCCTGGCACCCCCACCCCAATTTGCTTTATTACTCCACGGACACGTGCTACAACCACTCTTCTCTACAAGTCATTAGATTTCAAACATTTCTTTCTTTCTCTCTGTTTCATTCTTTTGTTTAAGGGATTGCCAAAATACAGGTGCAAGTGAGGAATTGGCCTTGCAGCTGTCTACATTTGAGAGAGACACCATCGAAAGCCTTCTGCCCTGCCTTTTCACTGGCAAGTTTTACGGCTACGATTCCAAAGAGAATGCACTGTAACTGATCAAAGGTGCTTTTATTTCTGCATGTTGTGCCGTGTGGATGCATTACTCATGGTTAGAAGGAAACAGGTGTGGCCTTTTCTACAAAAGAGGAACTAAACAGTGCTTCCGTTTGTTTTAAAACTTCTAATATATGGTCTGTGGCTTTAATGCTAAAAGAGAAAGACGCTGCGATGGGACTGTGAAATGGCTTGAGGTAAATAAAAGTTTTAAAAAAAATGGATGGATGTATCAACGTATCAATTATTCAGCTGATCCTGTGAGGCGGTTGCAGCTGCTCTAACTCAGAGTGAAGGACAGACAGGAGGACAGACAAGAGGTCGTCGTGGCTGTCCATTTGAAGTAAATGCAACTTACAGAGGCCGAGTTCAACCAGTTTGTGTTCACTGTATGTTTGTTCTCCTTGATTTTAGTATAAAATTAAGTATATGAAGCTCAGTTTAAGTTCAATCAGGAAGACTATCTTTATGCCTCATTCATTCACATCTCTCTCTCTCTTCATAATCAGCTGATTATGGACGTTTACTCTCTCACTTATCCAACCAGATTTCGCCACAATCTCCATCAGCCAATCATATTGCTGCTGTTCACCACATTCAGCATCTGGGTCGAGCTCATCAGAAGTCCACTCCTCATCACATCCAGGTCTTCAGCCATCCTTCCACCACCACCAGTGTCTAGACTCCATCAGGGGTATCCTATACTACTTACAGCTTATACCCCCCCTTAAAATATGATGATGTCATGATCTGGGTCTAACTGCCAAAGACTCTTCACATTTCTTATCTTTATTATGCACATGTCAATAAATATTTGTTCACTCATACTGAAGTCTCTCTTGATTGAAATGAAGGTATACTGCACAGTACAGTCAACATTTCATGGAGGGGCACATGCACTGCTAAGATTGAACTTTTACATACATTCTTAGAAAACCCTCCACAAGATTCATTAAGCTAACACTAATGAGTTGCATCAAATCAAATCCAGTGTAACCCAATTTATATCTAACAGGAGCTCTCTTTTCAGTCCTGCCCATCCACAGTTAAGAAAAATACCATGCTTCTTTGAGATATGTTGGGATGCTTTTATACAGCACAACATCATGTAAATAGAGAAAGCACAACATTAAGATGGCATGTTGGGCACTACTGTAAGGTGTAAAAATGTATATGGATGACTATGAGAACTTTCTTCACCTCAGTTGCTGGCAACTTTTCTATAAGTTATTTTCTGGGAAGAAAGGAGCCAGGCGGCTTCTGACTGACAGCTACGTCCTCCATGAAGAAAGAGATTAACTTTGAAGTTAAGTCCTGTAATCCCAATCCATTGATTCAGAGGCACTTGCACACTGACAAGGAGAGAGTGAGACTTGGAGTATGGTTGGGACTGCATAATGTATATACTAGGGCACAAACACACACTCACAAATGCATGTGTACACATCATAGTAAGTTCAGAGCAGTGCCACTTCGTAATGAGACAAAGCTGCACTGCATGCTAATGATTAAAGCTAATCACGTGCCCAAAACTTGCAAGCACACACAAAATTAATTTGCTGGATCATGCACAAAAACTCTAATACAGTAAATCTTTTATTTTCAAAGAAGCATATAAACAGTATGAAAGCAAATGTGTGACAGCCTAAGTCTCATAACAGGGTGCGTAATTCCCTTCAAATACAAATTTTTTACATGTTATGTTGCTCAGAGGCAACTGATGAGTCAACATTCCTCTTCAGGGTAAGAAGAGGGAAGTGTAAGTCTTAAATAAGGTGTGAAGGCCATAGGCTAAAGTATCCATCTAAACAGGTTAGCTGAGCATTTATGAGCCCATCAGGCTTTAAAGACAGCTTTTATGAGATATCAGCTAGCTTGACACTAAGAGGCCAGAAGAGAAGTGAGCTGGGGGTATATGACTTTGGCTTATACTCTTTTATGGACCCTGACACCAAAATATCTGGTCTAAGTATAGGTTGGCGCCGTGAAATATGAATTGAAATATGGTTGCTGTGTTTTGCATTAGGTGACCTCAAATAAATGCAGAATGAGGCGGGTGTGCTGCAGCTACGAGTCACCTTTGCAGGTTTCTGTTTTGAGAAGCACTCCAAAACCCAGAGAGGGCTGGAGAATTTGGTGGAAGTGCCGGCTAGACGATCATCAGCACTTAGACAAGAAGGAG
Organism: Macquaria australasica; assembly: GCA_005408345.1. Lineage (NCBI taxonomy): Eukaryota > Metazoa > Chordata > Actinopteri > Centrarchiformes > Percichthyidae > Macquaria > Macquaria australasica. Next base: position 31,445 of record SEMN01000191.1, on the reverse strand, counting down.
CCGAGTGGATCTTGAGACAAGTTTGTCCAGCCAAGTGTGGGTGCCTCAAGTGCTTTGCATAAAATAGATACCACATCTGAAGTCTGAAAACCTGCTAAATGAAAGTGAGTAAATTGATATGCAATTAAGGGGAAGGGAAATAGAGGGAGAAAACTAATTAATTTAACAAGTTTTGGAACTATGGAGTATAAAAAGAGAAAGGGGGGAAGCTGCTCATTCTCCATGTTTCTCAGTCTTGGTGTACTGCCACAGTCATAGTCCCACAGAAACAGTCCTACAAACATCTCCAACCTGCCTGGCCAGGTCCAGCTGAGCTCATCACACAGCTGTGTGACCCTGCAAGCCCCTGCCAAACCCCTCCTTCCCACTTGACTTACTTTTTAACTCTGCATTCTGAAACTGCCTCATCCTTCAGCCACGCTCATGTGCTGGAATGCCCACAGGCAGCTTATAAGAGAAGCACAAGTTTTTCGAGCACAGTGTACCACAGCCTCAGCACAGTAGCAGGAAAACAGACAGACTGGAGGAAAGCATTTCAAAGTCGGGTCTTGGGGTGAGCCCCTGCTAAAAGCCAGAGAATGGGATGGAATATTACTCACATGAAAAAGTTGGTGATGTCAGCCTCCATCAAACCTCATCCAGTATGCCATTCAAAACATCTCAGATTTCAAGTGGTCGTTAATTCACCGACTTGCTCATGTCTGGGACAGTGACTGTATGTACTTTATAAATCAAAGAAAACATCTTCCTGTGTTTACCAAGTACTGAAATCACACAGGAGATTGTCTATGGTCAGTTTTTTGCAAGTTGTAGATAATTACAACTTGTGAATGATTTACTGACTATATTCCATAGGATACCTTAGTGCTTTGCATTTTCTTTAGCCTGACATTGCCAGACCAATTCGTAAATGTGAATTAGTCTGGAACCTCTCATTTTCGATTTCCAAGGGGCGTTATTAGCGGGCCAGACCAAAATGCCTCTGGACGCAATTGGATAGACCTACAACCAATCAGAGCAATGAAAGGTGTGACATAGCTGAGCAAATCCTGTCGGAAGTACAGCAAACACATCTTTCTGATCAACAAAAGCTTTAAGTGCAGTTATTTGTTCTTCCTTTAGAGGAAATATACCATTTAGAACGTTCTGGCAGCCATCAGCAGCAGCCATCTTGGTTGTTTAAGAAAATGCCTCAATGGCGTTCCTCTGTACAGTCATCGTATTAAACCTGCCCCATGTTAGATAAACGGTTGTGATTGGCCCGACCATGGCCAGGTCGGCTACAAATCTTTCTGAATCGGAGGGGGACCAGACGCCTCTGCCAGACCAAATTAAACATGAGCTTGCAGATTCCTCTGGTTCCCAGTCTACATTTTCCAATCTGCAGGCGAACATTGTTGTATGCTTGAAACTTTCAGAGACTTGAAACTGAAGAGAAATCATTAAGGATTTTGTTAGGAAATAATCAAAAGGGCAGCAGCTGACTCGTGGATGTCTGAGCTTCACACCACCACTTGAACAAAACCTTTAAAAACAATCCCCATTTGCAACAATAGTGGATGGTAACTTTGACCGAAATAAAAGCAAATACGCAGTTTACTATGCGTTTACAGCATACTGAGAGTTCACCATCTGATCTGTGCAAGTTGATTTTCATACCATTCTGTGATGAATGAAAACCAATGGTTGACTGCAGGGAGGGAAAAACACATAAAAACAATATATGGTATGCTTTGGAACACGGTTAACAGTGTGTAAAAACGTACCAAATGGATTAAAACACTTGTATGACCCTTTAATGCAAATATATGCAAAGAGATCAGCATGTGAACGAGCAGATGAATCCACTCCAGATGCAAATATTCACATGCTTACTCGTTTGCTATTCTAGCATGTTGCCAGAGTGACACACTCTCACTGGCTACATATAATGAAAGGCTAATATTAGATTTCAAATGGGCCTAAGCAGCGCTGGTACATCGGCCATATATTACATATGCATTCAGAAATGTATCATTTGACATCTGGTGCATCATTTTCAGGGGGATTGGCTGACTTGGAAGGTTTACTTCTCTACTGCGGCATTTCTGATCACGTGTACACCCATTTTTTAAAATCCCCTTTTAGCAACTAACAAGCCGAGCAGATATCCTGTCTTTTGTTAGGGCACTGAGGTCCCCCCAGGTTCATTCTGGAAGGCCTACACCTGTAAAGTATCTCATTTACTTCAGTGCGACATCACACTGTGCTGAATGCAGACAATTTCTCCCTTTCCAAATGTCAGTGCCTGACGCTCAGCGGGCGAGCCACGAGCCAACGGTAAATAATTCACGCCAGCCCTCCGCAGTTCTCCTCGCCGTCCCATACACAAGCAGGCCCCATGTCGTCTCTTCCACGACCCCCTGCGCCGCCACTACTTCCTCTATACATAATTAACGAGAGAGGCACGGTGGGACTCCCGTCAGTCAGAGCCCAGCTAGAGCCAGGGCCACTTTAAACAATAACAATATTGATAGTGGGTGTAATAAAGCAGAATTAAAAAGATGGATTCCAATGATTTTTTTTGCTCCTGGCGCAGCTGGTCCCTGCTTTAAGTGGTAAGCAGGGGGGCCTACTGGTTGATGGTACTTTTAGGAAATGGAGGTATAGAAGAAAATGAGAGGGAAGGGAATAGAAAGAGAGGAGGGGAGCTGCCCCTTTCCCCTCCTCACCATCCCCCGGCCTCCTGTACTGGCTACTCTTCTGTCTCCTCCATTACTGGATTAAGTCCTGAAGCCCTCTTCTGAGAGCCAGAAGGAGGGAAGAGGGAGGAGGTCAGGGGTCATGACCTTTAGTAATGGCCATGGAGAGGGGCGAGCAAAAGTAAAAAAAAAAAAAAAAAACAAGTAAAAAAAAACAAGACTGGCAGCATCATTTCAATTTAAGCTATCAATGTTGTGTAATAATCAATGAGAGGGTCAAGAGGTTGGCAGATGCTGACAGATGGGGAGACAAAAAGGGGAAGAATAAAAGGACCAGAATGAGAAAATCAGAGCTAAAAAGACTAATAAATGTTCACATAATGTAATGCTTGGAATGATTTGTCTCCTATACTTAAACATAATGACCAAAATGGATCAGAAGCACCAACAAGTGATTTGCATGACAAATAGTTCAACTCTATTAAAAGCTAACTTTACACAAAACACAATGAGCTAAAAAAATATATACTTTTTCTAGTTAATAATTTGGGGGCTTTCACTATTACTTGTTAATAGTTACATTATTGTTACATTATTTTATTTGTCTTTTTACAAGCTTTATGCATGTGAAACATATTCACATATCACATCCACGTGTTCTGTGTCTGTTTTACAATGTTGCAGTACATCTGTATCAGTCCATAAAGTCACAAAGTCAAACCAGTGAAGAATAAATCTTGCCATTACTGCTATCTCCCATCAACATCCAGGGGCCTTACATATGTTAATGCCCCTTCAACCTGTGACCTTCACATCCATGACATCATTATCAACCCAGCCAGACATAATGTTGGCCTGTCACCGCCATGATCTATTGCCACAGTGGCTCGCTGCCTTAATGAAGCCGTAACGCTGCCTTAAACTGCCAAAGCCGCGACGAGCCTCGGCATGGCCGTCACTCGGCTTAATGTGAGTATGCATCAATCATCTCGCATCAGGCATCAATCAATCAAAAGCCCCTGTGACAGCTGGGAGCCCCCCGCCCCCCAATCCACCACTACGACCACCAAACACACGCACAAACTCATTGGCTGTGATTATGATCTCAATTATCATCATGACCGCGGGCCACCACTTCCCCTGTGACCGACATGCTAATCAGGAGCACTGGCAGTCAATAATCAAGGCATGGAAAAGGCCATCGGGTGCAGCATTGGTCAAGTATAATTACATCTTTTAACGTCAATTGGTATAAATTAATAACCCTTACGAGAAAAAAAAAGTTTGGAGGAGAGCAAAGTCAACACACAACACTAAACAAGAACTGGTTTGAATTCTTTCTTACTGAAGAATATATGTATGTATTCCAAAAGCTGATCTTGTGACATTGCAGCGAGGCCAAAAGTGATCTTAGAGTGTCTTTGTCCTCCCTAGAGATTTAGAGGGCCATAACTGTCCATGTGCAGCGCAACAGAAAGCTATGAGGTCAGCTGTGACAAGCTTTTAGTCTGCAAGATAGCGGCAGCGGCAGTGTTCCCAGTGCGCACACATGCTTAAATGCAAAAAACACCCCCACCCCCAACTCACTCCATCCCCTGACTAGGAGAGGCAGCAGCTAAAGCAAGTCTCAGTGGTCATTCTTTTAAGCTAACATCAGTCCTGTGCTGTTGTTTCTTGTCAGCCACAGGGATTTGAACCAGTGTAACGTAAGATGGGCTTTGGGCGTCAGCGAGCACACAGAGATCTGACGTTTCTGCATGCCTTTCAACAGACAGGCTAATAAGGATGGCTCTGTCATGAGGCCAAATTGTTAGCATTTCACACCAAGAAGTTTGATGTTTTGTCTCTTTCTTTCTCTCTCTGCAGGTGACTACAGGCCTTCCCCAAATATGAGTTGTTATCACAAACCAGATCACAGTGTAATCTCTTCTAATCCTCTAACTAAACTGCTTCTGAGTCAGGAAAAGCTGAGCTGTGAAGAGAACGAGAGGGATCAAATGTGAGAGCGGCAGCAAAAAAGGCAGAACATTTGTACAGAAGCGGAGTCTGTGTCCTCAATAACAGAAATCTATCTAATTAGCTTCCTCCGCTAAGAGGAACTCCTGTCTGCCATTTCAGCATTCACGAAAGGAAACTGCAACTTCATGAGATGAACTTGGAGTGGATATCACAGGGATGAGAAAAGAGAGATAGCAGTTCTCACAAAACTCCTCTCTCTGCGTGTCTCTTATTTAATTTCACACAGCCCCTCCCTTTTGGCAAGGCTATGTGTTGCAAAAACCCTATAAGGAGTCACACTTTAAATGGGACACAGCAAACACTCAGCCAAGCTCCTAATGAGAGAATTATTCAGGCCTGGTTAGGTGGCTCACTTTGGAGCCAGGGGTTGAGAGTGCAGTTTAAGGGGAAGGGAGCTGAGAGGCACTGATGACAAAACACTGTCACCTTCAGGTGGTTTAAGGAATGGGTGTCAGGGAAGACACTAGTGCTGGTACCCCCACAGTCCCAGACAAGCCACAGAGGATTAGCCCCTAGTGCTAGTAAAAGAGACCAAGTGGTCATGGGTTCGCCCACAGATGGCGACTGTGGTGGCTGATGTGTGAATGAATGCACCAGTGAGTCGAAACTAAATTAAGATACTGTCACTACAACTGCCTACACACACACACACACACACACACACACACACACACACACACACACACAAGCATACGCACATATGTGCACCCACATACACAAAATGCTCATTATCCCTAACCCCCAGTATGGAGGGGATGGGGCCATGGGAACAAAAGCATTAAGTAGGAGTGAGCCCTTTAATTAAAGGCCAGTGTTTGGAGAACTCTCAATAGAGCTAAGAACAATAGAGGTCTTGGTAATGCTCAACCTGCTGAGTTAACACATATCCTCCAGGTATGACAAAACACACACACTCACACACAAAGCCAATGTCCACGTCATGGAAATGAAGCAATAATTGCACTGTTGGTAACTGAGAACTGAGTGGCTAGTTCAAGTGGAGGCAGGAATATCTGAAGCACATTTAATTAGTCCCCCCCCCCCCCCACACACACACACACACACACACACACACACTAAGTGCAAGCTAATATCCCATTATTTACTATAATCTTTAGCATTTAATTTAAAGCTGCTATGTGTGGAATGCTTATCTGAATATATAATTACCAAATTAATTTTGATACTATAGTATAACAAGTGCCGAAAATGAGACTATCAAGAGAAAATTAGTTTATTTTACATCTTTGCTCCTTTTATGTGTCCCTGGGTGAGTTCCTGTGAATTGCTAAGGACTGCTAAAGACCAAAACCACCTCACAGAAGCTGGATCCATTAAAAAAACACCATTACCAACAGCTGTATATGTGTATAATAAAATGTGGTTAGCAGCTTAAAGGACAGTAAAGAGGTGATACTAAATGGGTAAATTGGCTCTCTCATGGTCTCTGCGTGTGGTGAGGTGTGGGTCCTTGTAGTAGTGAATGTGTGAAGGATGAGACCTATAAATAACTTGAGTGCTGATTGTGACCATATGACCATATGAGAAGTGACAGCTTTCCCTGTCAGTGCATTTGACAGGCTTAAGGATAACTCCACATGCCTGGCAAATTGGATTGGAGCTCCGGTGGCTTTGCAAAGAAAAAAAGAGAGAGAGAGAGAGAGAGAGAGAGAGGAACCCCCCCACCACCACCACCTTCAGAAATTCTAAGAAGTGAGTGATGAGCTGGTGATAGGTAATAGTTTCTATTTCATGTTTTAAAGTCAGTGCAGGAGGCTGGCCATGAGATGATATATCATCATTGGTTCAGATTAAAGACCATTATCACCTTTAAACAGTCCTACCCCTCCCCCCTTTTTTCCACCAAAGCACTGGCAAGGTGATCTTCTGAGGAAAACTGGGAGAAGGACAAGAGAGCAGGCTTTTGAAACTTCTGACGGCACAGAAGTGTCTGAAGGACACCATTGAGTCATCTGGGAAAGACGACATGAAAGAAACTTTCACGAACAGTCCAACCCTGCCTGTCTTTCACTAACAACACCTAGAATCCCAAGAGACTGTCAGCTGCCTGCACACCCGAGTCCAATCCATCACGATCAGGAGAGACTGAAATTAGCTCAACAAGTGGTATCGACGCTTTGTCATAGTCTAATCAAAACCAAGGCGTTATCGAAAATAGCTCTAACAGGCCTCAAAGGCCAGTTAATATGGCAAAGCTTAACTTGTGCCATACTCTGGGATCTTGTAAAGATTAATGAGAGGGGAGAAAAGAGAGAGAAAGTAGATTGATGTGTAAAAGAGAGGCAACAACTTCAATGAGCAAAAGCAGCTGGTAGCAGTAAACAGCAGTTGCCAATTGGCCGGCGCTCACAGAATGCCAATCTCCAAAGCAGGGTGTGGCGGCTGTGCCAAAAATGGAACCAAAAAAAGTCAAATTATCTTTCCCAAAGTTGCCTTAATTTGGATTACAGGAGGGACTTTTTAAATTTTTCCGTTCACTTTTAGATATGAGATTAGAACATTTTATAGCAACTGAAAGAACATGCCATCTGCATGCAACCAAGAATGCATTGGCTTTACTGTTGGGAATAAAACAATCCGTCCAATCAAATAAAACAGCTGACTGACACTCGTCATTGGCAGATTTGTGTTGATGGCCAAATGTCAACATTTACTCAGGAATCAATTGGAAAATCCTTAAAATTCAATCACATCCCATAAAGATGAGCCATAAAACTGTTACATGGATTTATTACATTCCTCTTCTGCAGCTTTAATATGTTCGTGTTTATGTGCTTATGTGTGTGTGGCCCACCCTGAATTCATCGTATGGGAGACAGATGAAGTTTTTCTGCTCTCAACATTTCTTCAGGCTGTTTAAGACCTGAGTCCTAGTCATTTTACTTCTGGCAGGTTTTGATAGTTTTCCTTAGCATACGTTCATATTTGCAGGCCATTACAATATTCCCCAAGTGGGTGATTTCCAAACTTATGTAGCATGAATTGGCTATTGCTCCAGTAAGTCCAATATTCTCCACTGCCCGGGTTATTTCAGTAATGGCGGCTTTGCGCGACACGTGCTAATGGCCTGAAATGGCGATTCCTCTATAGGCGCTTTCAGATTAATTTCCTGTGTTGAATGGGAATAGATACACGAAACAGGCCCACTCCAGACAAGTCAGGTCCCTGTGTCTAGGATGTAAGTGGGCAAAGATTATGTGACAGCGTTGGGAGTTATGAGAGCTCGCCACGTGCTCTGGTCGCTGTGCCCCTTCAAGAGGAAAATCTCTGATAATGAACTCTAGACCTTTACTCTGCTCCTCAGCAGCCCAGACAGACAGGAAGAGAGAGAGAGAGAACTGGAAGAGCCAGTCGCCATCATTGTCATGATCACCATATAGACAGGCTGCCTCTCATTTCTCCTGTCTTTTTTAACTCCCCCGTAACACACTCACTCCCATGCGCAGACATATACCATGTGGATGGAAATGTGACACCTATTCACAAACACACAAACATGAAACGTTCGACAGTTTCCATGGTCTCCACAGAGTGAAACTCGCTCACACAAGATTTAGTGGAAAAAATAAAAAGCAGATGAACCTTGACCTCCAGTCAGTGATAAATAAATAATAAATTACATTTATATAATGTCATTAAATAATGACATTGACAAACATCCAGCTGTGCTGAAAATACAAATTCCTTATTTGCATTTGCTGATGTGTGTTCGAAAAAACTAAATTTTGGCCAGATTACATTTTCAATCCACATAACAATAAAACATTTATAGAGAGCCTACGTGTAAAATGCTGTCCGCATTTGTCGTTGGTTTTACCTACAATATCCACTCCTTGTGACTGAACCATGCAGTTGTGTTTTTAACGGTTATGTTGAAGCAACTCCAAGCACTTAAAGTTAGGGATAAAAGTCATGGTGGGTTCAGTAGAGTTACAAGCACATCTAAAGTTGACTAATTAACACATTGTGTTTTCTGTGTTTAATCTGTACAAAAACCAAAGTGTAAAAGGAAGTCACTGCTCCTCCCAAGAAATAGTCCAGCACTTATTCCCAACTTGTCATTTTACACTTTGGTTTTTGTACAAACTGTTAAAATTAGATATAACATGTTAATTAGTGAGCTTTAGAGGTGCTGGTAAGCAGATTTTTATTTTTATTTTTTACCTAGGCTATCTGTTTCCCCCTGCTTCCAGTCTTTATTCTAAGATAAGCTAATCGGCTGCTGGCTGTAGCTTTACATTTACTGGACAGATGTAAGAATGGTATTGATCTTCTCATCTAGCTCTTGGCAAGACAGTTTTAGGCCCTTAAAAGTCAGAGTCTTCCTTTATGGTTTGATAGTCCCTGTATTACAGTAATTTGGCACTTTTGTCCAAAGCAGTTTACACCCCTCCTTGCCCCGCATGCACACATTGGCAGCTATCAATAAAGCAACTAATCCTAATTGGTGGGAAAACTGACGGAAATTAAATTTTGTCATCTGAGTTTAGGTGGGTTTGCTCTCCATTCACACCATAGACTGTAAATAAAGATGGATGACATGACAGCTCCCCAAAAGTAAAGCCAAAACATCTTGATCGCCCCCCTGGTGGCTGGCTGCAGTATAGATCCTAAACCCCGCCCCCTCTATGTTAGCGGATAGGACATGGAAAAACTGAAAAATCAAAGTACACATCAAATAAAATGTTCCCAAAGATGGTTTCTGTCATTTTAGCTAGTCCTTATCATGCTGATGTTTGTTCAAGTGTTCATTTGTCTGATAAGTTTGGTTTTAATTAGTTATTTGATACTATAAAAGGGGGTGTGGTTAAGGCGAGTGTATTGACGGTACCTGTAAACATAAACCCTTTCACATATACACATACATGACAGACACAAACATAATGTACTCTCACTTACCCAGAACCCCAAAACCGTAAAACAAACACACTAACAACACACGTACACATTTGATCTCTCAGGCAGACTCACAACTACCAGAGCCCAGCATCTGATTTCACATTGCCATCTCATCAATCAGAGCTTACAACATCTGAGATGGACAGCTGCTGTTGAGAGCCAGAGGTCCCTGCTATTACAGAGCCATCTCATCCATTTACTTGCAGATCAATGGGACAGTTACTGAAATGGCCCTCGGAGCGGTGTGTCATCCAGCTCAGATGCTTTAACCGCTTGGGTCTTGCGCTACCTCCTCTCTCGCTCACCTGAGGCCTTCTCTGTCTTATCAGGGCCGTTCTCTCTCACCTCGGCTGTTTGTTTGGGAGATGGACTCTGAGACAAGACCGCGACCTGGACCGGTGAGTCGCATTAAAGTTTGATGGCGGCGCTGGGAGGGGATTTTGTTGGCTCGTGTTCTTCACAGCGTTGCTCTGATTAACAAGTCGCACGGAAACAAAAGTCACTTTATGAATAAGTAATGCATCTGGATGGACACTGCCAAGTTCCCTTTTAATTAAATTAAGTCACGTTTGAAAAAAAAGCATGAGAAGAGTGGAGAAAAAATAGACTCCCCTCCTCGTTTGGACTTGAAAGTGAGGTATGATTGCAGCCCGGTAGGGGATTAACGACTCGTCATTAAAAAGCATGATGATTCTTGCTGAGGCTCCATCTCAAAGTCACCACACAGGGAAGGGGACACTTGGGAACTCAAACTGAAAGAAATGCATGCGGGGGGTTCAAAGGAGCCTTGGACAGCATTGTTTTTCTATAGGCCTTTTCTCACGCCTGTGCACATGCATATAAACGCACGCATACACATGCATACACATGCATACACACACCCCGGCATTCTTTTCATGATGGACTGACCACTGAAAGACCTCCAAAGAGAAGGAATCAAATAAAGCCGTCGGTGGATGGAGATTAAAAGGAGCACTACACAGTAAAAATCTGATTTATGAAGCTCAGGCCGGGTTGCTACGGGGGTTTTGGTGCCATGGTAACCCAGTGAACGGTAAGGTCGAAGGGGCGGTTGAATAAGGAGCCGTAGAATGGGGAGAAAAGAAAGGGGACTTTTAACCTCTCACTGTTCACATCTTTTCATCAAACCTCAAGCCTTTACCAGGCTAACGCATAAAGGTAGAGTTTCAATGGAGAGGTCAAAGTCCTCTTCATAAATTACGAAAGCCTTTCTCATTGTTTCCATTCAGGCCAGAACAGACCTTTTTGTGTCCTGAATGAGACAAGGATTTAAAGGCAACAAGTTCATGATTTTAACTTTATAGAAATGGCTCTTTTTATAGTTCTGTGCTGTATTTCTTTCGGTTGGTCTCTTTCCATTCCCTCCACCTCTGTCTGCCTCGTTCTCTGTCCCATCTCTCCACTGTCCTTTATTGTCAGTCCACCGCTGTGCAGCCAGTCATTCAGCCAGCCAGCCTGTGTGGCAGTTCTAAGACCCACCGTGGTTAGTGCTGCCTCAGTGTGTTGTTGTGTTTTGTCTGTGGGAGCTATCCTGTGCCATGCTGCTGTGTCCGGGGCCAAGGCCCTTTCCTATTGTCTGCTGCCATATGGAAGCCAGCACCAACATGGAGATAAGCCTGTCCTCATGCTGTTCCCTGACCTTCTCAGGCACCCAGCTGGCACTAAATGTAGAAATAATTATTATCCCAATTACCCAGGCCAACTCGGTCTCCTCTTTGTGTGCTGAGGGTGAAGGGGGGGGGTCCTCTGAAGTGCTGGGGGAGATACTGTGGAGGGAGGTCCCCCACAAAAGGAGACCACTAAGAGGTTGGTCTCATGCTGCCTCATACACTGTATATTTGGCAGACAACCACTGTAGAGAGCTGACAGAGGGTCTATAAATCTTGCTAATGATTCAATATTGTGTTACTGACAAGTATGGGTCATAACCTACATTTGAACCCAACTGTTAAGAAAATTTTATTCAAACATGTCTTGTTGCACAAAATGGGCTACAGCACATAAAATATGCAATGCAAACCATAGTCGCATCAGGTCGGGGTGATGGTAATACATAGACATCGACAGAATAATTCTAGACTTTTTCAGAAGTTAATCATAATACATTTTAAAGTGGATACATTAAAAAAAACAATTCATAAAGTGAATAAATACATTTGCATTTAAATTATGCAATTAAAATATTGTAAAAAGTATTAAATCTTCCATTTAATAATTCTATTTCATTATTCAGTCTTAAATGACTCTTGATTATGAGAGTCTATGATTATGATGATTAAACTGATTTTCAAACAAAGTGCTCAAATTGTTTTTAAAGGGCTTTTACATTTTACTTTGTTATTCCATTATGTAGCAGAATATTGAGCCCTCAAACACAGTAAAAGTCCCTTTTATAGCAGTTGTAGCAAAGAAGTGAATAATGTCAGGAGCAGTTTGAGAAGTTTCTTGTGAACAAATAGCAACCATTCAAGCCAACAGTATAGTATCACTTAAACAAATGATTTTCTATTGCTCAAAAACACCTCCAAAAAGACAAATACATTTTTTGTGATATTGAGAATGGTAAAACTTTACCCTCTCCCTCTAGCTTTCTGTAATACTTCATTATCCGCATGGGAATATGACCGTACTCAGTACAGTTTGCGTATATTGATTTTGTACATACAAGTTAAGCGAGAGGGAGAATACAGAATACAACCTTTGAACATACATTAACACTCACATCAAAAGCTCAGCTTTAGAAAAAAGAAAGGGGCTACATTGGTGGGGGCATGTTGCTTCAGGTACTCGTGAGCAGTGTTGGGCTCGTTTCTCAAAAAATGTGATTTATTACTCATTAATATTTATGATTACTTTACTTATTACTCCCTGCCAACAGTAATTTGGTATTACACCCACAAAATTGGTAATTGCGTCCTTTCTCCTCAAAATGCAGACTTGGCATGTGCTCCTTGGTGTGAATGTTTTTACCTAGGTGTCTGTCTGAATGGAGTCAATCGTGGAGATAGTCAACATTTCATCCACCACATATGCAGCCAAAAGCTTAATCAGTTCTTTGTCGCTTGTAGCCTTCTGTCCACGATTAAAATCCAGTTTTGGTTGTTTAGCCATAACTTTACTATTATTACTTACATTTTATTAGTAATTCGTTACACTACTTGTACAGGGGAAAGTAATATTATTACTGTAACACGTTACTAGTGACACTGCTCATGAGACAATGAAATATGAACCAGGAAGTCTAGTTTGAGTAACTGTAACAGCAACAATTTGAGTCTGAAGGCTTATCAGATGCCAAAAAACTGCCACATGGTTAATAATACTATGTGCTATCTCTGTTAAGTTATCACAATGGCAATCATTTCATCTTTTGTCTTTTGTCACAATGTTAACAGCAGAAATATGGCTTTCGTGTTGCAAAGTTATTGACCAGGAATGTGCATTTGCCTGTATTTGATCGGTCAGCAAAAGCTTTGCCGGATCATGTTGCACTGTATTGCGACAAAAGTTGAGCCAGATTCAACTTTTTTTGCGGGACTACCCGGACTTTTATTTTTTGCGGCCCCCCTTCTGTGGACATAGTGGTCTCATTGAAATAAATAAGGGGGCTGCGCAAGGCTAATGTCAGTCTGAAGGCGGCCTAAGATGGCATTTAAGTTCAGGTTACTCTTGAGTTCAACATGCTTTCTTTTATTTTCACCTTCTCTACGTGTTTCTCTTTTAGTTGCACACCATCTGGCTGTAACAGGTGTAGTGTTTGGTGAGAGGAGAAGGCCAAGCTGTCAATGGGCAAGATATGTTTTGGATGTGACACGCTGACTGCACATTGAGATCCATAAATAAAAATTGTTCAAAGGGAAGTCCTTAAATACTGCAAAAGAGATACAGGTTTAATAAAGTTGGCACGAGCCTTTAAAACCTGCTACTTTCACCTTCTCACCTTCCTCTAATCAGTTCCTGGTGCACACTGGAGCCGAGGACACCAGGGTCTGAACAGGAATGCTCCACAGATGTTCCAGCCTTCCAACTGCTGGAGCATCTGTGTCATAAAGCCTGTCGGATACACTGAAAGATGGATGGACAGATAAGACAACTGCAGAGCTTCAAAGCCTGGGCAGGAAGAGGGTGAAACGTTGGCGGATTTAGCCCTATAACAGTGGATGTGTTCACTGGATGTGGAAAAAGCCCTGTGAGAAAGATGTCTTTGCTCTGAAGTCACCCCAAAGCCCAGTGGAATCTGCTCCATGTCCGAAGCAGAGGTGGAAGGGGGAGGCGCAAGACTCGAGAGAAAGTGGGAAAGAGCAATGTATAGCATGCAGTGTGAAAAGACTCAAAGGTTGAGTCATCGTCTGTGCTGAATGCTGACACCAAAATGGAAACACATGTACCCAAATTACTCCCCAAGATGACAAAAGGCTGTAATAAGATAAGATAGTGTAATATCTGCACACAGTGAAAGTATAGCTTAGTTGCAAATGTGCAACCATAAACATATGAAGCAGCCAGCACTCCCAGCTCTGTAACAAAAGCCAGTATACAATAAAAGCTGTGGAAAACGGTAGGTGAAACATACAACAAAAACACTGAAGGCATCATTAGTGCCAAAACTGTCTGCACCATCAGCTCATCTTATCTCTGCACTTTTATTGCTTTCTCTCTCTGTGGTGAAACGCTAAGGCTGCTGGGGATGCTGCTGATTCCTCCCTGAAGATTTTTATCCTCACTGAATGTCACTGGAGCTTTGGGCGCTCAAATCACTTTAGAAAGCTGTATTTTCTTGTGTCGTTTCGCTTCAGGGCTCAAGCTCCAAAGAATGAAGGGGAGGGGGGAGAAAATATCATATCCATGCCAGACGAAATGATCTCACTTATCTTCTCAGGATCTCTCTAACGTTTCCACTAGATAGAGAAATAATGAGGTAAATGCCACGATTGGAGAAAAAGGGAGGGAGGATTGTTACATAGCTCTGTAGACCAATGAACATATCATGTCTTTATCGACTTTGGCCTGTCAGAGCTTGTCCTCTATTTGAGACATAACAAAGTAGATCCACGTCATATAGTTTACAGCCTGGGGTGTTTCATAGAGGGTTAAGCAATTTTGGTGCTGAAACTGGAGCAAATTGTAGTCTTTCACGTTGCGAGAAATCGTTTTCTGACTTGTACTATCAAAGGGAATGACCTGAAAGAAAAGAAAACAACACACACCTCGGCACAGTAATGAAAGCAACGGAGGGTGGATTGGAAGAGATTAGCCTGCCAGCGCTTACATTTAAATGCCTCTATCTGGCCTTTCTTCACTCCATCACATAGACAATGTTAAGAAGCGAAAAAGGGAACAGCGGGGTTGATTAGAGTGGGGTTGGGGATTAGGTCTGAGCGAGGGCGCTTTGAGTTATTTAAATCTGCCCCCTTCGTCAAGGTACAAAGCCACCGCCGGTAAGGTGCATCATGACTTGAAGTGAATAAAAAGACAGAAATAAAAAGAAGCAGATAAGTGAACTGCCCCCCATGCTACTTGGCAGTGTTCATTAGCTCAATGCTGTTCAGGTAACGGCTTCAGAACAGGAAGCGGTGGATTGGATTGTTGGCAGGTGTGGAGCTAAAGCAGAGGCTCCATCCAACCGGGAAAGCTGACAGACTCCACTTTTAATTAGGGGCACCTCTGTGAGAGGTCACTCAGTAATGAAGAGGTGGCAAGGTGGAGAGGATTTGTGATAACTGTGATTTAATGTCACCTTGAAAGAAAAGAAGAGAAAAACTGAGCTGCATACCATAAACACTGTTCCGATTTCAGAGTAAAAGACTACAATGCAAGCTCTTTGTTTGCCAATCACATTTCACATTAAACATTAAAGAGTCTTAAGAGTCTAGGCCTGTATCTTTTCATGTCCTCCCACCCTTAGAGACTGTCTCTTTTGCCTTGCCAAGACTGTGATCTTTTCCCTGCATGCGTGTTGGTGCCAGTGAAAGACAGACTAGCATTGCTGCGGGAGACGATGGGAACACTGACCTTCTCTTTGCCATTACATCCCCCACAAAAGATGAAAATGGCTCCTGTGTTTCTGATAGCCACTCTGTCTCATCAGTATATCCAGGATGGATGGAGAGATTGTGTAAGTGCGTGTGTGAAGGGAGAAATGTGAGACAGAGAAAGGAGGTGACTTGGTGTCTCAGCAGGGGGACAGAGCCATCAAAGAGAATCCCAAAACCACTCATCTCCCTCTGATGAGACACTGCGCTCACTAAAGCTCAGCTATGTGTGTGTGGATGGACGTGTGTGTGCGTGAGTATGTTCATTCTAAAATCCATTGCAGAAAATTACTTCTCAAAGTGACCTCCATCTGTTGGGTGCTGCTGGTGCCATATTTGTTTTTGTTTCATCTGCTAAGAATCAAAGACTGTAATCCAGTTGAAATGGGCAGCATCACAGACCATCTTACAAGAGGAATGTGTAAGTATGATATTTTTATGTCTGTGTGTAAAAGGGTTTGAGGGTATGTGTCTGACACAGGAAGAACATCCAGGACCTGACTTGACCCAGCCAGCTGGCTGCCCCACTTTCTGTCTGCTAATACACACACACACTGAAACACACAGTCACACATACACATTCTTTGTATCTTTGACAGAAGCCCCAGCAGCCCCTCAGTTACCCCAGCAGACAGTGCCTGCGTCTGTCTACAGTACATAAAGACTCTCTGCTCTGAGTGTATGTCCAGTGTGTGTATGTGAGTGTGTGGTTCTGCCTTTAGGGGATATGTGTAGTTGAGATGGAGTTCATATAGCTCTTTTGTTGTCATCGCCTCTTCCTGATCGTGTCTGCTGGATTGTGCCCCGGAGAGACTGAAGTCACTCAATGCTCTAAACATCAACACTTGCCAACGGCACTTTTTGGTCTCACCATAAAAGCCTTCAACGTCAATTGCTGAACAGTTAAGAAGTTGATGCCGAGTGTTTGTATTAGAGTTACCCAATGGCGGTTCTAAGGTGGGTGAAGGGGGGCCAGGGCCTATAATGACAACTGTAACTGTAATTTCTGTTTTTGAAAGTTTTTACCTTAGATATATAATAGTAATATAAATGTAATAGATATAAAATTATATATCAATTTTTTTTTACTGGCATGAAAATGGCAACCGATTTGACTATGGGATTTTCAATTTCTAAGTTCTTGCTAGTTCAGAGAACAGGAGCATGCAATGGTTTTGAAAAGCAGTCTGAGGCTGTGATGTGATCTGCCCTACCATGGCAGATGACACATTGAGACACTTGGGTGTCCTAAGTATTGAGTCTCGAAGGGCAAAGGCCTTAAATATGATTTTGTTGATATGTTTGTAAGAAACCACAAAAACAGCAGAATAAACTGGATGTAGTTATAGATTGTAGTTTATTTAATGTATGTATGTATGTTTGTTTCTTGTTATATGTGTGTCGTTAGTCTTTTGGAGAACCAAACCTATGGGGGTGGTGGAAGAATGTAACAACAATGCCTCATCGCGTGTGGCCCCAGCTCTAAAAACAATGCCCCGTGTGAGGCTCGAACGACCTTTAGATTATGAGACTGACGCGCTGCCTACTGCGCCAACGAGGCCTGTAAGGCCTACTACTACTACTACTACTACTACTAGTTATACCAGCATCACACTACACAATATCAACCCAATAATGACCCGGACCAAGAGATGTAGGGTGTCAGGAATGATAATAAGTGCTGGGTAAGACCAGTTTTGTAATTTTATTCCTTTGTAGTGTGTCATAGCACTGTAGCAGACAACCGATTCCATGCCTGGGAACCCTCACAATACTTGACATGCTCTGTGACTCTCCAGACACCACGGTAGTTGACCTTCAACCAGGACGTCTGTCCCTGGTCCCTTTATCTTTGCAAGTCATGAAAATAATGAAATATGCTATGATTTGTAAGGGTTCAACATATAGTCTGACATTCTTTCGGCCAAGTTACAACAGGTAGTAAAGGTACCGTCTGACACAGTGACCACCTCAAAAGACATAAATGACTTGTGGTCTGATCCTACACCAGCTACACCATCTACACCATCCCCAGTTAAAAAGTTTGTAAAACACACAATCATGCAATTTTTCATTAGGCATTTTACAGTATTTATTAATCAAACTGTTAAACAAGGTTTATTTAGTTCTGAGGTATTCAACTACTGTTTTTAATTTACCCAGGGTCATCCTGCCTTAAAAAGCAGCTGACCCTTAAAGAATTTATGGAATTAATAGAAAAGTATTAGTGTCCAGGGTTGCTATAGATGCAGTTGCAAAAATATTTCTACCTAGACAATACTTAATTTCTGAAAGAAACCGAATTGTTTTAAGTTTTCGCAAATGAACCTTTAAGAAACTTTGTTCTGTGTACACCAAAAAGCTATCATTTCAGGTGGGGGTCACAGGGGTGTGGTCAAATCTAATGAATGTTGTTTTGTTCTGATGCCCAACATATTTGACCTCTTTATTGGCTGTCGAGGGTAGAGGGATGGTTTGAGTGACCTTTCACACTTCTGTGTGACAGCGATGGCAGCAGCGCAGGATGGATCAGCTGAAATTCAAAGGGCTTGGGCAGGTGGAATGCTCCAAGTCTGATTCAAAGTGATCCAGCTTTTCTGTCTGCCAAAATGTCAAATGACAAGCCCCAGCACACACACACACACACACACACACACACACACACACACACATGTTGTCTGAGTGAGGAACACTGCATGACATTTCACTGGTCCTGACAGGACCCACAGAGCAAAGAGATTAGCGTGCTAGCCTCTGAGCACTGAGCTGCTGCAAATGGATGATTTTGATATGAACTCTTTGCCAAGTCATGTTTACAGTCTCAGTTTGATGGCTTAAGAGAGCAATTTTAGACCTTATTGCAGTTGTTCAAAGGTTTGCACGGCCAATATTAAAGTGTACAATCTTTTCAAGATGGAGATTGGACAAAGTTTAAGTTTGGCTGCAATGAGCTGCAAGGCATCGCTATAAAGTATGACCAAGATGGCGGCGCGTGAACAACGCGTGGCTCAGCGTCTTTCCAGTTTTCGCTATTTAGTAGTTATTTACATAACTTTCTCCTGCATTTTCGCTCGATTCACTCGTGCGCACATCAGATACGATAAGCTGACACTTTTGGACATTAATCATCGCTGCACAAACATCGTTCTGGATCATCCGTTTGACTTCAACCAGCTAACCCCAGAGCTGGGTTTGGTTACCGAGGCCAAGCGATCCATTCATTCCCACCGGTAGACCCCGGCGACGGCGTCGGGGTCGTAAACAAAGACGGGGCAAGCGCGGAGGTCTGCAAGCTAAGCTTCAGCTAAACCCACATCGACCAGCACTACCTAGCATCTTCCTCGCCAATGTACGGTCCCTGGCGAACAAGCTGGACGAACTGGTCCCTCACTCAGAGAAGGCTTATGGACTGCAGTTTCATGGTCTTCACAGAAACATGGCTAAGCAACGTTGTTCCTAACAGCGTGGTGGAGTTGGATGGACGCACTTTGTTCAGGGCAGACAGAGAAGCAGCAGCCACAGGTAAAAACAGGGGCAGTGGTGTATGCATCTATTTAAACAAAACATGGTGCACAGACTCTGCTATTGTTGATACTCAGTGCTCTGCTGATCCGGAGTACCTGTTCATTAGGTGCAGGCCATTTTACCTACCACGTGAGTTTACATGCATGGTTGCTGCTGCAGTTTATGTCCCTCCGGATGCTAATGCTAAAGTGGCCATGAAAGAACTTTGTGCTGCTATTAACAAGCTGCAGACCATGCACCCGGATGGAGCCTTTGTTGTAGCTGGGGACTTCAATCACTGCACTTTGAAATCTGTACTGCCAAAGTTCCATCAAAATGTCTCCTGCACCACAAGGGGAGATAAAACTCTGGACCATGTTTACACCAGTGTGGCTGACGCTTACAAAGCCACACCCCTCCCCCACCTGGGACAGTCGGACCATCTCTCTTTGTTCCTGCTCCCCAAGTAAACCCCAGCCATCAAACATGTGAGACCGACAACGAGGACAATCAAGGTCTGGATGGAGGGTGCAGACCCCACTCTCCAACACCAATTCCAGCAGACAGACTGGAATGTGTTTGCTGCCCAGGCCACCATGGGCTCCCAGACTAATATTGACACCTACACCAACTCTGTCCTGGACCACATTAAAGGTTGCATGGACATTGTGACCTCACAAAAAAAAAAAAAAAACTTTCCCCAACCAGAAGCCCTGGATGAACAGAGAGGTTCGCCTCCTGCTCAAAGCTAGGGATGTTGCCTTCAGGTCTGGTGACCGGGAGGCTTACAGCTCAGCCAGGGCCAACCTGAGGAGGGGAATCTCCCTGGCCAAATACAAACATAAACTGAGGACTGAAGAGCACTTCAACTCCTCTGAGTCCTGGCGCATGTGGCAAGGCATACGGACTATCACAAAATTCAAATCTCCCAGCACAGTTCCCCCAATCAGTTCTGCCTCCCTCCCCAACGAGCTCAATACCTTCTATGCTCGCTTTGACCAGGGAAATAAGGAGGTCACCCTCAAATTGGAGCCACTACCAGATGAACAGTCCATCACACTCTCCACCGCTGATGTTTGCTCCATCATGAGCAAGGTAAATGCACGGAAGGCAGCTGGCCCTGATGGGATACCTGGTCATGTGTTCAGAGCCTGTGCTGAGTAGCTGGCTGGGGTCTTTACGGACATCTTCAACCTGTCCCTGGCCCAGGCAGTTGTCCCCATTAGCTTCAAGACCGCCACCATCGTGCCAGTGCCGAAGCACTCCACCGCTAAGGCCCTAAATGACTTCCGTCCTGTCGCACTCACCCCTATCATCGCCAAGTGTTTTGAGAGGCTGGTTCTTTCCCATCTGAAAGCCTGTCTGCCTGCCACACTGGATCCACACCAGTTTGCCTAACGCCGAAACAGGTCGACAGAGGATGCCATCTCTACAGCACTTTACTCTGCCCTGACCCACCTGGATAGCCACAATACTTATGTCAGGATGCTGTTCATTGACTTCAGTTCAGCATTCAACACCGTTACCCCCTCCAAGCTGATCTCCAAGCTCAGCCAGCTTGGCATCAGTACATCCCTTTGCAACTGGACTCTGGATTTTCTGACCAACAGACCTCAGACTGTTAAGTTGCATAACCTCTCATCTTCCTGCATCACAATGAACACTGGTGTGCCACAAGGTTGCGTGCTGAGCCCTCTGCTGTACTCTCTGTTCACCCACGACTGCGTTCCTGTTTATAGCTCCAACTCCATAATCAAGTTCGCAGACGACACCACGGTGGTAGGCCTGGTCAGAGACAACGATGAGACGGCCTACAGGGATGAGGTTCAGCACCTGGCCGAGTGGTGTGCTGATAACAATCTGGCACTGAACACCCAGAAGACCAAGGAAATCGTCGTGGACTTCAGGCGGGCTAGGAGCCATGCACACACCCCTCTCTACATCAACGGAGCTGTAGTGGAACGTGTCTCTAGCTTCAAGTTCCTGGGAGTCCACATCTCCGATGATCTCACCTGGTCCCTCAACTCCCCCACACTGGTGAAAAAGGCGCAACAGCGCCTTTACTTCCTTCGGAGCCTTAAGAAAGCTCACCTGTGTCCTAGGATACTGGTGGACTTTTACCGCTGTACCATAGAGAGTTTGCTGACGAACTGCATCCCTGTGTGGTATGGCAACTGCTCCGCTTCTGACCGTAAAGCACTCCAGCGGGTGGTGAAAACTGCCCAACGGATCACAGGCTCTCAGCTACCCTCCATCATGGACATATACAAACAGCGCTGTCTGGGTAGGGCGAGGAATATCGTCAAGGATGCCTCCCACCCAAACCATAGACTTTTCACCCTCCTCCCGTCCAGCAGACGTTACAGGAGCCTCAGCTCCCGTACCAGCAGGCACAAGAAGAGCTTCTTCCCTGAGGCTGTGTCTCTGCTGAACACTTCCCCCCCACTTTGAGCATCACTGCTCTTTACTGCACTGTATAATTACTGTATAATTACTGTATATTGCACTGTATATTACTTTCATTTTTCCATTTGCACTAGTCAGTACTCTTCTCGCACTAGCCTGTTTACACATCTATTGCTTACTACTCCACTGACCATAAACTGTATATATATACATACTGTTCATAATATATTACTGTACATATATATATTATTCATAATGTATATATTTGTTTTATTTTCCACACACTAGCTACTTCCCCATATACTAGCCACTTCCTCCATATATATTTATTAATCTCCTGTACATATTGTGTATCTTTGTACATGTATGTATATCACTGTACATATATTTATACCTGCACTTTCTGTAAATACTACTATATTCATGCACTTCTGGTTGGATGCTAACTGCATTTCATTGGCTCTGTACTTGTACTCTGCACAATGACAATAAAGTTGAATCTAATCTAATCTAATCTAAATCATGGATATATATTTTGATTTTCTCACCAATGTGTGTGTATTTACCATGGTAAAACACAACTACAAAGACCTGTCATTCCTTAATGGTGAACAAACAACGGTCTATTGTTGTGTGTCTTTACTGTCAGGGATGTCACCCTGGCTGAAAAGACGCCTACATAGGTGCCACTGTAGTAGACATACACAAAGAGTGCAGTTTCTTTCATTCAGCAGCTACAGTTGAGAGTCTTTAGCTGATTGCTTCGATTGATCACACGCGGCGGTAAGGGAGTTGGTCACAGAACAGTCCACCATTGACTCCTGTACATGGGAGGGACTGCGCAGCATTGGTGGAAATAAATCATGTGTTAAAATTATATTCTGATGTGGGGCCTTGAGTGCATATTGATTCGTAATTATTTGTACTAACAGTGGCGAGGGAGGGACAATGCCATCCATTACTGTGTGAAAATAGACAGGGGGATCAATGCGAGTGGAATAAGGATTGTGGTGAAAAGCACGGAGGCCATTCCTCTGTCAAAGTCGATCATTAGTCCGAGCAGAAGAGAGAGCGCTCTCCACCATGACCACGGCTTGCCTTCACAAAGCTGACGGTAAATTACATTCCATTCACAGAGGAAAAATTGACCTCACTGCTCTTGTGGTGGCACAGGCAGCTATGTAATAACAGTGTCTGTGGGCCGAGAGCAATCACCCATTGCTTTCTGCCCTTTTCTCTTTTATCTGTCTTCTTCTGTGCCGTTGATATCTTGTCACTTGAAGTGTGATTTCGTCTCATCAGAAAGAAGAAAAATTATGTAACAAACTGAGGCCCTAATAACAGCATGGAGTGGAGTGCTATCTACGCACACACATAAGAATTAGTGACATCAAGCTGGCCTGGCATTAGGGTTGCAGTGTCGAGGTAGAAAGTAGACAAAAAATACTACACACACATAGCCATGGCTGCCAGATACAAATGTTCATGGTGGTCTGCACTATGTGATGTCATGAGAATTGTATTTGGTGTTTTGAATATGGAGTATCAGATGACTCACTGTGTCATGCTTGATATGTGTCTTTTCTGAAAACACTGAATTTCCCATCACGTAGACCAAACAAAGACACTGCGCTGTACAATGACCCACACAGGCAAAATATGTTAAGGTAACAGAGAAGTAAATAACTAAGTAAATAGTACAATACTGTACAATAATGTACTGTATTGTAATGCATTAAAATTTATTCCAGGCAAAAACTGAGTGAGAAGCACATCCAAAGACAAGCCAACAGCTAACAATCTAACTGTTAATAGTTTCTCCTAATTAAGACAGGGAGCTCTGAAGTGAAAAACCAGCAAAAGTACAAAGAAAAAATATATTCTCCTCAGTTAGAAAACAGGAGAACAAATGTGAGCTATCTAAACACATTAACCCAAGCCTGCAGGCCCAGAGAATATAAACCTGCTTAGCTACCCGCCATGTACACATTCACCCACACATACACACACACGCACCAAGGAAAGAAAGGCAATCTCATCCTCCCATTATGATTTGATAGCTCAAATTGTAGCAATGATTCAAGTGTGGTCCTCTGGGTTTTGTGGATGAGCCCAGAGCCTGTTATTTCAGCACTGGGCACCAGGGGATGGGAAAGGATGCTATTGCAGCCAACAAAATGACCATTAAATCACAGGCTATGAAGCCACTCTGGACTGTGAAAGAGCGTGCACCTACAGTGTGTCAGGTGCGTGTATGTGTGTGGATGTAGTTTGTTTTGCTACCAGTGTACATTGTTACCTGCATGTCTGTGTGAACAAGTGAAAATTGTTTGGATAAAAATTGTATGAACGCACAGTTGCATTGCTGAAGTGCACATTGTGTCAGTGAAAATTGTAAGGCAGTGTATAACCACTGAAGTGCAAATTGTGTGTATACAAATTCCGTGGATGTGCAGGAAGCGTAGCCGATGTTTTCTGTTCATCACCTCCTCAAATGGTAGAGCTCATGACAGTAAGCATGGTGCACCTGCCTCACATTATTATATGAAATATAGTGTGTATACATGCTGTATAATATGGTTCCAGATAGGTCAGTGGATATGTGATGAAATGTATATGTTTACCATGTAACTGTGGCAGTCCAATACATTATGCATGTATCTATTGGAATGTGGTGGTGTTTGTAAATTTAACAGTTTGTGTGTGCCTGCGCGTTTGTAAGTGTGTATGGCAACATGACTTTTGTTCTTGTGTGACACCCTGTCGCAGCCAATTAAAGCCACCAAGTTTTTGTGAGAGTGGGCTGCTGGCTTTTCAATGACGACACAGAAACATGTTTTTTGTGTCCCTGTTTGGTAAATGATTCAGTCCTTTGACATACTAACACTAAAGTAGTCTCTTTTTTTTTTTTGGCTGTTTGAACTTGGTATTGGATGGCGTACACTACAGGGTACAATGACCAGTGAGCACACATACCAAATGTTGGGGGCAACCCGTAATGATTCAGGGGCCCAGAGCTGGACATGGGACCCAGAGCATGACAGATATTATAGATATTTGCTCAGACTGTGCTGTTGTCAAGGGGCCTTGCAGTTAGTGAGAGCTACTCCTATGAACAAACTGCCAACCATTACCCATGTTTACAAGAATTACTTTGAGCAAAACCAGGACATACTGTATCTGCAAGGTGCCTTGGAGCTGAGTGATCAGGATTTCATATTTTGCCTCTGCTTTATTTTGTTTTGGTAAACAGGCTGACTCAGTGTTGAAGAGCATGCTAATAGCAACATGGGCAAGTGTGAAAGATGATGCAGCTCTTCCATGATGGCCTGATTTCTACTGCCTGTGTACTCCAAGGTAGGAAGAAGCTCCAGCTGTGCAAAGGCCATCCTTCCCTCTGCTTCACTCCTAGCTAGGAGCTATATGGACTGGTTGTGAACAGAGAAGACACAGCACTTTCCCCATGTGTGGCATCACACTGGTACATGCAGCACACTCTATAAAACAGGAACAATTGTATAGCATGTGATGTCAGTTGCTGCAATTGTTGACAAAGCTGCAGTACAGTAAAAGGTAAAGCGACAGATATAGACATATAATGCTGGGAAAAAACACATCAGTGACTTATTTCAGTCCTACCAAGGAAACAAACAGATGTAAGGAGCCAACTCAACAAGCAACAACAAATCTGCTGAGAGCAGGAGTAGCTGATGGCTACGATCTACCACCTGTGCCACTGATGATAGCTACCAGAGGCCAAGTACTTCACTCAGAAGACAAAAATACCTTGATCCGTTGACAAGCCCTAGGTTCCCATAGAAACAACATGGAGGAGCTGAACGCAACAGCTTGTACTAAAGAACACTGTCTGACACAAACATGCTGTGCTCTCGTCTCCAATATTTCATTTGTTTCTAACAACTGTTGCCTCTTTATTATTTGTTAAAAAATGTATGTGAGTGAGTATAATCACCAACAATCATCAACCATCCACTAGAGATCTATTGGACACATGACGACTGCTTCAAGGTTGTTAGAGTCATATCACACAGTGAAATGGCTGATAGATCTCCCTACTGTAACTTTATGAGGAGGAACATCAAAGAGTCACAATAGGACAGCTGAACGGTGGATATGGTGGAGCTGCCTCAGCTCACTGCAAAGGAAAAGGTAAGGGAGCACAGGAGAGAAAGAGAGGAAGGGAAAAAAGAGAGGTAGAGGCTTAGCCTTATCTCCTCCATACCTGCCTACCTCCAGAGGCATGAGCTTGGAAGGTTTCAAAGTGCCAGGGTTTAGCCCTTGTTGCTGCATTACTGTTTCCAGTAGACCTGTATACTAAAGCTGAGGGAGAGGGTGCGTCTGAACCTAGATGTGTCAACAGCTAAAGGGCTTCTTCAAAGTCAGTCCAATGAAAGATATCATTTGTCTTATGGACATAAATAGATGCAGTGCTGTAGTCAAGTGCCAAATAACTTATAAATGCAGGTCCAACTAAGTTTGAGTAAAGGTCCATAAAGCCAAAGCAATCCCAAAAGGAAAAGTTATGCTTAAAGGCCATTTCACACCGCCGTGTGGCAACCACCCTGACAACCGCCTACCTGCAAGAGTGTTCCCCAAAAAAGCAAAGCATTTTTAAATGCCACTGCTGCCGCTATGGTTCAAGGCTAAGATGACAAGCAGGTGTTTTGGTGAACGTCATAGCGCTGGTACAACTCACCCAAAAGTCCACAACATGTACACTAGCTTGCAAATTAAATCGAAAACCACGCATTTGCCATAGTAGTAGCTGTGCAAGCTAGCTTGGTGCCATGTAAATAATTCCCCAAGAAAATGGGCTTCAGTCATTGGTTCAACAATTTGATGTGCAAGTGGAGTGTATTGTTGTATTGTTTGTGACCGGAGGTGGCGAGTTACCGAGTGGCGGTGTGAAAGCCCCTTAAGGAATTTAAGAAGATACGATTCTGTCTGCAGGAGATGTACCCTTTGATTTATACCAGTTATCACCTTGAACACTATAGGATCTTGATGCATGCATAGAGGTTTGAGGCCCCCCAACTCCATATCGCATAATCAATGATTTTTAGATATACAGTAACACTTTTTGCAAAGGCAGACACAGTCACGTGGATAGAAACAGAACTGTGCACAAGCCTGTTTAGCTTTTTCCTCTACCCACCAGTTTTGACAAGGCTGCCGTAACCTTTTCCTGCACTCTTAACTTTCTTTCCCCTCAAGTCACAAGAAGAGTTTCAGTTCACCTCAGTCTCTTAAATCCCTTAGTGTTTGCTCAGGAGAAAGAGGGGCTGTCTTAAAATAATGTGTGTAAACAAGAAGACTTCTGGCTTTTCTCCAACATGAGATGTGATGCCATAATTTCTCCTGACAAGAAGGGCTTCAAATTGGCATTTATCTAAACAGGCTGGGAAACAGCGCAGCAGTGAAAGTGACACATGTTAAGACTCAGCATAACAAAGGCAGCAGAGCTCTGGGGGGAGTAGGGGTTGACAAGTCAAAGGTCTCCCTCTGTGTAAGTTGACATGGTAAGGATTAAAAAAGAAAATTGCATTGATTAAGTCATTATGGGGGGTTCGGTGTGTGACTTTTGACCTTTCGAAAGGGGGGGAGTGAATCAGCAGCCCATATTTGGGAATGTCCATGTGTCAGCTTGTCAGGAAAGAAGTATGCTACAGGTGGGAGTCATTCTGCTGGTTAAATTGGTTTTGTCATTTTCTGGGATCAAATGTGGAATGAAAGGGAGTCATTTTCCAGACATTATTTAGTCCAAGTACAAGATTACAATTCAGTCTAGTTGTGGTCGGATTCATGATGGAAACAAAATAAACATTAATTCAAGTCAATTCCAAAAAAAAAAAAAAAAAACTAAAACAAAAGCAAACAAACAGTTCACACTCCCCTATGAAAAGTTATTACCCCTTACCCAAATATGCAGGATACGTAATTCAAATGTCGGCTTGTGTTTCTATCACCGCCGCCCATTCACATGTGAATTAATTCCCATAAATACAAGCCCCTCTAGTTGGAATAAATTTTCATTACAGAGATGAGAGGGAAAATAATAATCTTTGACTCACAGTTATAGAAAATGAAAGATGGTATCTCCTGGTGCCAATGTTTTTCCTCACAGTTATTAAAATGAAAATGAATGCCTGAATGTGGGAGAATACAAAACAACTACATTTGCTGCTGAGTGTGTGTGTTCTACAGGCGATTGTCTTCAAAGAGGCCCAGTCAAAAACAACAATACCAAAAACAAACAGAAACGGTATTATTCATAATTGGCAAAATCTCCTTTCAGATATCAACCTTTATGAGATGGCATACATGATACATGAGAATATGCACTCATGTATTAGATCTACTTCAACTGAGCTCATCTCTTTGTGTGCCTTTGAAGGCTTTTTTAGATCTCTCTGGAAACTAGCACCAAGCCACCACCTTCTGGCTACTCTGTACCTTGAAAGGAAGTTGCTTTGCTTAGTAAGCAGTGATAAAGGGCGTGATTAATGCTTCCTTGACCTGAACTTTGCATGCATGTGTATCAGTCTGACTGTGCAAATGGAAAAAAGTGTGTGTGTGTGTGTGTGTGTGTGTGTGTGTGTGTGTGTGTGTGTGTGTGTGTGTGTGCATCCCTTCTCCCCAGGGAGTCGCCACAGCTGCATAAACCTGTCCGCTCTCATGATCGGCAGGGTGATGCGAGGAGGCGCACAGGGACAAGGCCCACCTAGATTCATTAGACCTCCTAAGGACCAGATCCATACAGCCTAGCAGGCTGGTGTCACTGCTGGTTACCCTGACACACACAGGCACACACACACACACACACACACACACACACACACACATAACCAGAGCAAAACAAATGCTTTAGATGGGAAAAAACATGGAAAAAGACCTAAATCGATCTTGATACACAGTGAGACCACCTAGCAGTCAATATCAGACAATTCATGTCAAGGAGCGTGACAGGTGTGTTTGACTTTGTCAGGACTGCTAAAAGTTGATGGGAAAACACTAAAGCAAAGGGGCATAAAATGGCAACAGTGGTGAAATACTTGCAGGAAAACTAGGTTTTGTCTTCTGGAGGCAAAAGCCAACTGCTGCAGCGTGAGTATGTTTAGTCCAGAGGGTAGAGAAGCAGGCTGGTTAGAGACTTTGGGTGATGGAAATGAAAAAATAACACCAGGCCCTTGCTATTCAAGATACCCTTAAGCAAAACACTTAAACTGTGCCATTAGTAGTTAGACTATACAGTACTGGGCAGCTCCAGGTGTGAATATAAAACTGTATCAGTGTGAAGCAGGGTGTTTATGGAAAAGAACATGCATGCTCAGTGCAGTTTCCTTGCATGAATAAAAAAAAGACCAACCCAAAACAAGCTATGTGCAGCGACAGAATGTTGCCAAAATGGGACAAAGTGTAAAGATGGCAACCATAAAAAAAATCTGTGTCTCTCTGTGTGTGTATTCCGGTGCCAGGGCTGAGACATGACAGACACACACACACACACACACACACACACACACACACACACACACACACACACACACAGACACGACTCTGTGTCTGCTCTGATTAGATGGGGCTTCTTACTACGGTGTGCCAGGAGCCCTGCCAGAGATAAAGACAGACCAACAGATGTTCCCCTTATCTCAGGACCAACCTCAAGCCCATCAACCCCCAACACACACAATCACAGAGACAGAAACACACGCTGGGTGCTTTTGTAAAGTCTCATTCTGGAAGTCTAGCACAAAAAAATAAAACTTCTTACTCTTAATTATGAGCACACATTTATGATCACTAATTCATGCATGGGAAGTCAGAGAGGCTCACAGGCACAGACACCCACAACTGCAGAGCTGGACTAAATGCACATCTCCAGGCCCTGGTAGCTTCCTTTGACAGAGAGAGGAAACATTTTCAGCTGCTCCACCCCTCTGCCTTCCTCCATCCGCACGCAGTTAGGGCTGAAGTGGAATGTTTAGGTGGCTTTGAAGAGGTGTCTGCTTCATGTCAGCCCGACACAACACACTTATTGTTCTCACCACGCACGGCTGATTATATTATCTCTCTCCTCCATGCACCACAGAAAGAGAGAGTTTGAGAGATGGGGATGAGATGTGGGTGGAAATGGAGACAGAAAAAGTAGCAAAGGGAGAAGGAGAAAAGAGTGGAGGAGGCTCTAAATCAGGAGACAGAGAGATCACGGCACAAAGACGAGAAGCAGAGCTCCGGGGCCCCCAGGGTTTGGGGTCTATGTGTAGGCATAATGAGCGGAGCCAAACATACCCAGCCTCATTAATTTCAACTATCAAAGCCACCTTCTCCGCGCCACGCTGCTTGCTTCTTCTTCCGTCTGCAAAAGCCCTCACTTGTCACCTAAGATCAAAACAAGCGAGAAGGAGTGCTAGACTAGTGGAACTGTGTGCTGGAAAAGACACTTGAAGGAGGATTTCTGAGAGAACATCTTGCTATCTGCAGCATAACCAGGTCTGGATTTAGATGCCTAAGAATATTCCCAAACACCTGGCATGGAACGGAGACTGTGCGTTGTAATGCAAGCAGGTTAAACATCAATATTTATGAAGGGCATCTCCTCGGGATGGTAACAAGGAGACCCAGTTTTAAAAAAAAACCCACAAATGGAAAAGTGCAATCAGACTGGAAGAAATACCACCATCCTCCAAGAAAAGTCAATATGCCAATTACTCTTTGTAATGAAAGCAAAAACATTCAAACTGTCAGCGCAGCAATATACAGGGGGGAATTGTTAATCACTGAATGAATGAATGAATGAATGAATGAATGAGAATCCCATGGAGGAAAAATTAATCTGGATACATTTGAGACGATAGGAATAAAACAAGCTCTACCAGAAGAAGACAGTTGCTAAGGGTTTTGTAGCTCCTTTCACCAGTTTGCGTCAGTGTTTTTCCTTTTCTTTTCTGCAAGTAAACACATGCCTCATTATTAGATACTTCTCAGCTTAACATCAACAAGCCACAGCTAGTTCTCCGAAGCAGTAGCATTTTATAAACTAGTTTGCGCCAAGATGCTTTTCAATTTTTTGTGGCTTCTGCTTGTAAAAACAGACTGGTACACACTTCAGGGCATCTGGAGCTCAGTTCTTTGGCTACATGCTTTTCCCCGCTCTTCCCACAGCAGCCGGACAAGGTGGTCATTGTAACATATCTCCATCATGTGCTGAGGACAGGCCCGGGGACATCCGTAACCACCAAAACCTCCAGACCGTCTTCCCTCATGTACCCTTGTTTGTGCTGGCCAAACAAAGGCAGCCTTGATTAAAAAAACATGGCATCCACCGCTCTGATAATGTTGGATGTTTCACATGTCAAGCGCAGTCAGATGTTCCACATTGTCGAGCACAGAGGCGGCTTTTTGTGGCTCAGAGTTAAACAAATAAACAGAATTTTCGAAAAGCAGAGGAAAGAAAGGTAGCTTTTGTGTAGCAATCACTTAGACAACAATGGACATGCTGTTCATTTGACACATAACGTCTACTAGTAGATAACCTATCCCCATTAGCAGACAATGCCAGAACATCATTTCTAAACATATGGAAAAGAGTAGGGGTTGTATTTCATCCAAGGACGCTATCAGGGAGTCTTACATTCCCGATCTTATCACTGGGAGTCAATTCAAGTTCTGCTCTTGTAAAATTGTCTCAGCGGAGAATGTTCTTGTTCCATGCTAAAAAAGAAAAAGAAAGAAAACCTTCACCTGGTGTGAGGGTGAAAAGTGGAAAGGCTCTCGAGTGGCAGCCAAGTTTGTGTCATGTCCTATCTCGCTAGGCATGGCATTTTATCGCCATATCACCTCC